>CM059432.1:62720537-63395537 GCA_030390025.1 Squalus acanthias
GAGCTTGGCTGGGTTGCGAGGGTCTCTGGCTGCCCCGGGGCGGTTGACTGGCTTCATTGCTCTGGGCGCTGGTTACCGAGTGTAGGCCCTAGCCCCCCTGGCCCAGGCTCTGTAATCCCCTGACACCGTTATCGGGAGGCTGCACTCAGCTGTGCAGCCGCTCCTTGGCCTGTCTGGAGATGCCAGGCCCGCAGCGTTTCCAGAACCTTCTGCTGTCATTAAAGCCCAGTAACTGAATGTATGACTGGAATTCAGAAACGGCCCCCCCCCCCCCCCACAGACTGTAGAACAAACTGTGGGACAAACTGTCTCTCCACCCCCATAGACTGTGGGACAAACTGTCTCCCCCCCACAGACTGTGGAACAAACTGTCCCCCCCCCATAGACTGTGGGACAAACTGTCTCTCCCCCCCCCATAGACTGTGGGACAAACTGTCCCCCCCCCACATCCAAGTACTTTTTAAATGTGATGAGAGTTTCTGCCTCTACCACCCTTTCAGGCAGTGCGTTCCAGTCTCCCACCGCCCTCTGGGTGAAAAGATTTCTCCTCAATTCACCTCATACCCTTCTACCAATTACTTTAAATCTTTGCCCCCTGGTTATTGACCTCTCTGCTAAGGGAAATAGTTGCTTCCTACCACTCTATCTAGGCCCCTCATAATTCTATACACCTCAATTAAGTCTCCCCTGAGCCTCCTCTGTTCCAAAGAAAACAACCCCAGCCTATCCAATCTTTCCTCATAGCTAAAATGCTCTAGTCCTGGCTACATCCTCGTAAATCTCCTCTGTACCCTCTCTAGTGCAATCACATCTTTCCTGTAATGTGGTGATCAGAACTGTATGCAGTACTATAGCTGTGGCCTAACTAGTGTTTTATACAGTTCTAGCATAACCTCCCTGCTCTTATATTCTAAGCCTCAGCTAATAAAGGAAAGTATCCCATATGCCTTTTTAACCACCTTATCTACCTGTCCTGCTACCTTCAGGGATCTGTGGACATGCACTCCAAGGTCCCTCTGTCCCTCTACACTTCTCAGCATCCTACCATTTATTGTGTATTCCCTTGCCTTAGCTGTCCCAAATGCATTACCTCACACTTCTCCGGATTGAATTCCATTTGCCACTTTTCTGCCTACCTGACCAGTCCATTGATATCTTCCTGCAGTCTACAGCTATCATCCTCACTATCAACCACACGGCCAATTTTTGTATCATCTTCTTAATCAAGCCCCCTACATTGAAGTCTAAATCATTGATATATACCACAAAAAGCAAGGGACCTAGTACTAAGCCCTGCGGAACCCCACTGGAAACAGCCTTCCAGTCACAAAAACACCCGTCGACCATTACCCTTTGCTTCCTGCCACTGAGCCAATTTTGGATCCAACTTGCCACTTTCCCTTGTCCCATGGGCTTTTACTTTTTTGACCAACCTGCCATGTGGGACCTTGTCAAAGGCCTTGCTAAAATCCATGTAGACTACATCAAATGCACTACCTTCATCAACTCTCCTCGTTACCTCCTCGAAGCTTTGGCCTGGATATCTGACTTAGATACGAAAGAAGAAGACCTCCTCAAAAAATTCACTCAAGTTAGTCAGACACGACCTTCCCTTAACAAATCCATGCTGACTGTCCTTGAGTAATCCGTGACTTTCTAAATGACGATTTAGACTGTCCCTCAGAATTTTTTCCAATAATTTTCCCACCACCGAGGTTAGGCTAACTGGCCTGTGATTACTTTGTCTATCTCTTTCTCCATTTTTAAACAATGCCACCATGTCAGCAGACCTCCAGCACCACACCTGTAGCCAGAGAGGATTGGAAAATGATGGTCAGAGCCTCCGCTATTTCCTCCCTTGCCTCTCTTAACAGCCTGGGATACATTTCATCCGGGCCTGGCGACTTATCTACTTTCAAAGATGCTAAACCTCTTAATACTTCCTCTCTTTCTATGTTTAACCCATCTAATTTTACACTCCTCCTCTATAAACTTAAACTCATCGAAAACTCTGCACCAAGTCCCGTTCACCCATCATCCCTGTGCTCGCTGACTTACATTGGCTCCTGGTTAAGCAACGCCTCGATTTCAAAATCCTAATCATTGTTTTCAAATTCCTCCATGGCCTCGCCTCGTTCCACCCTATCTCTGCCACATCCTCCAGCCTCAAAACCCTCCGAGATATCTGTGCTCCTCCATTTCTGGCCTCTTGAGCATCCTCGATTTTAATCGTTCCACCTTTAGCTGCCAGGTCCCTAAGTTCTGGAATTCCCTTCCTAAACCGCTCCACCTCTCTACCTCTCTTTCTTCCTTTAAGCGCTCCTTAAAACCTACCTCTTTGACCAGCTTTTGGTCATCTGCCCCAATATATCCTTACATGGCTCGTTGTCAAATTTTGTTTGATAACGCTCTTGTGAAGCGCCTTGGGACGTTTTACTACTTTAAAGGCGCTATATAAATACAAGTTGTTGTTGTTGATGTTTATTATTCTGAGTCTTGTTCTTTTTGATTGATTAATAGATATCTGTCAAGTTGTTAAACTCAACAAAGATAAACCTGCTCCTGAATAAGTACAGAACTGCCAACCAATACAAGGAGCACTATGTCAATTTGGTAAGCAGTGAGTCAATTGTACAAAAATCCCAATTTTACTCTGTTTAGTGTGCTGACCCTATGTTGTCATTTATTTAGCATTTTTGTATGAGCAACAGGATTTTATATAAACAGTAGTTGCATCAGGTCTCTGTCATTTTCCAGTGGGTTCTGCTAGTCTTCAGCTGGAGGTATGGCTGTCGACCGATAGAAGTCCTGTGAAATTTGAGGGCCTATCTTTATTAGTTATTATATTTCAAAGCAGAAAAATGTCTTGGATGCCAAGCTCCAAACTTCAGGTTTATAAGGGTTGAAAATCCAATTGGTGTAGTTTATGTAGGAACACTTACCTTGCTTGCACTAAATTCCCACATACTCAACTATGACTGCAGGCATCACCTTTATTCCTGTCTATCATGGGACCGTTAAATCATTTTAATATTATTACCCTTACATATTCTCTGAACTGTCTGCAGCTAGCTCCCTCAATCTCCTCTCCACTGTTTGGAGCCTATAATGCACACCGAGCACTGTGTCATCTCCCTTCTGATTTCTTAATTCTATCTATATGGATTCTGTATTGATATAACCCCCTAGGACATCCTTACATTCTAGGGCTGTGATAGAATCCTTGAGCAACATAACCACTCCACCCTCCCATATTTTTCTCTTTCTCCTGAAAATGTTATAACTAGGAATATTAAGTGCGTAAAATGCATCTCCCACTGGGAATGTGAAACAAGCTTTATTCTGTATGATGGTGAGTTGGACGGAGCAAAAGAATTTAGGTACGGAAGTCCCATCACTAACCTTGCTGAGCATCCCAGAATTCAATGGCCAGCTTTGATTATAAGGATGGGTCTAGACTGAGATAATTAATTACTCGACAGGACATAAATTGAATGCAAGATTGTTCCGTATGTTTCAACGGAATCCATTCCTTTATCTCTGTCTGAGTGGCTCTGGTTTCTAATTGAATGGAAATCTATATGTTGCATGTTACATAGGCCTCACTACAGGCTTTCTGATTCCTCTCAGAAATCCAATTAAGAAGAATAAATATAGTTTACTATTTGATATGGCCATGGAATTTTACTATAGCTAATGAAGATCCAAGATAGAAAATTGGACTAACCTTGTGTTTACCAGTAATTACATCTGGATGGCCTTTTGGTATATCTCAAACTTTCAGCAGTTGGAGTTTTGTGAGAACTCTTAATTATTTTCCATTGTACAGCCGTATTTCTGGGATAGTCACTATGTTCCTCATCTCTGCTATGGGATGCATACCCGATTTTCACAGTTTTGGTTATAAACTTTTCACTGACAAGAGTTTTTCTTTGTTGTTGGTCCTTTTGTCGTGCGCTTTCTCATCAAAGATTTTACTGCAGTAGTCCAAGATACTATAAAGTAATCACAATTCAACCGCAAAGACAAAAAAAAACCTTTCTCATGTCATAGATAATCTTCACCGTACAAAGAAGCTCTTTTTACAGGTACAGGACTTCAACTTTTTTTCCTGTCTTCTGTGTATGCTGAAGTGTACTCGCACCAAGTCCCGTTCGCCCATCACCCCTGTGCTCACTGACCTACATTGGCTCCAGGTTAAGCAGCACCTTGATTTCAAAATTCTCATCCTTGTTTTCAAATCCCTTCATAGCCTCGCCCCTTCCTCTCTGTAATCTCCTTCAGCCCCACAACCCCCGGAGATATCTGCGCTTCTCTAATTATGCCCTCTTGAGGATCCCTGATTATAATCGCTCTACCTTTGGTGGCCGTGCCTTCTGTTGCCTAGGCCCTAAGCTCTGGAATTCCCTGCCTAAACCTGTCCACCTCGCTACCTCTCTTTCCTCCTTTAAGACGCTCCTTAAAACCTACCTCTTTGACCAAGCTTTTAGTCACCTGCCCTAATTTATCCTTATGTGGATCGGTGTCAAACTTTTTGTCTTAAAATACTCCTGTGCAGCACCTTGGGACATTTTACTGCGTTAAAGGTGCTAAATAAATACAAGTTGTTGTTGTTGTACTTTGTAATGTTTTAATTCTTATTCTTGGACTGGGAGGATGAGCAGAGGTCATGCAGAGCAGGACAAACTGCTAGAGGAGAGAGGGGTAGAAGGGCGCTCAGCAGAAGGCCATATCCACAGAGGGTGTTTAGGGAGCAATTCTTGTACCTGAACTTTAGTGACGACCGATACTGGAGACGTCTGCACTTCACTAAAGAGGACGTCACTGAAATCTGCCACCTGCTGCAGCCACAACTCCAACCTCGGAGCAGGGCATGGACCGCATTGCCTGTGGCTGTCAAGGTGACTGTGGCTCTGAACTTCTGTGTCTAGCTCCTTCCAGGCTGCTGCTGGAGATCTAAGCAACATCTCTCAGTTTGCAGTGCATTTCTGCGTAAGAACATAAGAACATACTAAATAGGAGCAGGAGCGGGAGCAGGCCATTCGGCCCCTCGAGCCTGCTCCGCCATTTAATGAGATCATGGCTGATCCGATTTTGCCCTCAACTCCACGTTCCTGCCCGCTCCCCATAACCCTTGACTCCCCTGTTGCTCAAAAATCTGACTATCTCAGCCTTGAATATATTCAATGACTCAGCTTCCACAGCTCTCTGGGGTAAAGAATTCCGAAGATTCACGGCCCTCTGAGAGAAGAAATTCCTCCTCATCTCCTCATAAGCGAGGTCACTGAGGCTCTCTGTGCAAGAGAGACAACTTCATCTCATTCCCTCTTGCCAGAGAGAAGCAGGCGGAGTGTTTGCAAGGACTGCAGGCTTCCCCATGGTGCAGGATGCCATTGACTGCATGCACATTGCTTTGCGTCTGCCTCATGTCAACTCTGCCATGCAGCTGAACCGAAAGGCATTCTACTCCCTCAATGTGCAGCTGGTGTGTGACCACAGGTAGCGCATCATGTAGGTCAATGCCTGGTATCCTGGCAGCAATCATGATGCGTTCATTCTGCGGCAGTCCTCTGTGCCAGCTGTATTTTACAACCACGGCAAACCAAAGGTTGGCTACTGGGTGACAAGCGTTATCTGCTAACGACATGGCTCATGACTCCGGTCCGCATCCCACACACACTTGCACAGCAGGCATACAACGAGAGCTATGCTGCCACAAGAAATCTTATAGAGCAGACCATTTGCAGCCTAAAGCAACGATTCCACTGCCTGGACCGCTCTGGAGGAGCCCTGCAGTACTCAGCTGAGCAGGATTCAAGATTTGTGGTGCTATGCTGCATGCTGCGCAACCTGGCCATTATGAGGGAACAGTCCTTGCCACCACCTATCAGGCGAGAAGCTGAAAAGCAGGAGCATGAGGAGGAGGAGGTGGAGGAGGAGGTGGAAGAGGAGGAGTAGGAAGGGAGGCTGCAACCTAGACTCTCCCTTTCTGCCCTGGCTGTACATGAAGAACTAATTCAATTGCGATACCAGTAACCTCAACTCCAATTCACCATTCACCAATAGTCCCACACCCCTTCCCTTTCCTCTGTCACTGACCATCAAATTGATCTCTTGCTCATAGTTGCAAAAATAAAAGGCAACACAAAATACACATTCCAATCAGAATTTATAAATTAAATCATACCATAGTGCATACAAAAATAAACTAATCACCCTTGTGCATTCCATTAGTGCCTCTTTCGTGTGCCTTTGGAGGTCCTAGTGCTCCTACGAGGTGCTTCCCCAGTGGCTACGACATGGCTTGTGGAAGGCTGCTGACCTTCAGTTGAGAAGACTGCAGATGGCCTTGGAGGGTGACCTTGAGCAGCTCTGGGCCTACATGGCCCGGCTGCAGACTGCACCATCTCGACCTGTGCCACAGCAGTCTGGGCAACAGCAAGGGCACTGGCGGAGTGGCAGGGGTGGGAGCACAAATGCTGTCATCCTGAGAGGGGACAGCAGATTTGTACTCCATGGAGCCATTGCCACTCTCCTGGGGTGGCACCTCTGCAATCCTAGTACTCTGTTGGGGAGCAGATTGCTCCTTGACATTGAACATAGGCTTTCTGGCAGGCTTTCCAGTGCACCAAGCATTTAGGTCTGTACACCCATCGGCCTTCTTCTGTGGCCTGGCCCATTGACGTCATCATCTGAGTCCTCTGCAGCAGAACATGTGTGCGACCTTGCCCTCCAGTGAGCTGGTGCCCGCACTATCCTTTCCCCCTGCCCTGGCTGCAGCGCACTTGTGTCCGGTGCAGATCCCGTCTCTATGCTATCCTCTAAATTTCGCGCAGTGCCATTATCTGAGCTGGTGGCTGCACCTGTGAAATTGAGTGACTGTGTGTCTTCATCTTCACTGTCTTCTTGCTCTTCCTCCACTGCCTGGGCAGGTTGCAGTTCTTGGGAATCTGAAAGGAAAAAGGGACAAGGGTTGGGTTGTGTGAGGGGAGAGGAGAAAGTAAGAAGTGTATGCTTACACTATCAACTGCTTCTCAGTCAGAAGAGATTGTGGGATGAGGGAGAAGTGGGATGAGAAAAGGAGGATTAGGTATGCGGATACCCTCATCTTCAATGGCTTCAGCACCGCCGGTGACCATGGCCTCAGCCATGGCCCTTCCCATAATGACCAGCAACCATCTCCTCCATGGAGGTTAGAACATGCAAGCGCGCCTCTCCCCCTCCGGTTAGTTCTTGCTGTCTCAGGTTGTGCGCTACCTTCTCCTGCAAGAGAGGGTGAAATGTGTCAGTGAGTGTCGTGCAATCTGTTTGGGTGATGTGGCTGTCATTGTGAATAGCTGCCAGTGTGTGCAATCTGTGAGATGTAGGTTTGAGGCCTGCAACAGTGCTAGTGTGTGAGGGTGAGGTGAAGCATATGAATTTTAGGTATGAGTGCTGATTGATAGAGATTGTTGGTAGGTGAGTGATAGGGGTGTGGTGAATTGAGCAGTGGCTGAGGCTCGTGGTGCAGTTGGTAGGATATAGCATTTGAAGATGCAGTCACTGACCTTGACCACTCGTGTGAGGTCATTAAACTTCTTCCTGCACTGCATCCATGTTCTTGGAGTTATACGCCTGGCATTGACCTCCACGGCTATCTCTTGCCACTGCCTTCTGAGCAAGTGCCTGGAGGGCCTCCTGAGGATACAAGACACATCTCCTCTGTTCCACCTCTTCAACTAAGACTTCCAGTGCAGTTTCTGAAAACCTTGGTGCTTGCTCTCTCCCATGGTCAGCCATTGTTGATTGTTGCAGAGCACACTATTCAGAATGATCTCAACCCCTCCAACAGCCACAATGCACCTCCCCTTTAAGAGGTGAAGGCTGGCTTTAAGTAGTGCTTGGCACTCACGATATTGGGCTCCCTGCTGATACGTGCAGCCAATGAACAGGACGGGGAGTGCTGGCTGAATGCAGAAATCATGGTAATGCGCAGGCAGCACAAAGTTGGCATCCTGCCTGCTTGCAATCAACGGACGCGGGGTAATCGCAAATCGCAATCCCTGCGCCCGTTTTTGGGGGTTGGCCAATTTAACCCCCTAAATGTCTCAGTCTCTCTGTTAATAGCTGGTTCATAGTTCAATTGTTCATAGTTTGCATCATTACAAAGTATTACAAAGTATTTACAGCACAGAAACAGGCCATTTGGCCCAACTGGTCCATGCTCCACACGAGCCTCCTCCCACCCCTCTTCATCTAACCCCAGCAACATATTCTTCTATTCCTTACTCCCTCATGTGCTTATCTAGCTTCCCCTTGAATGCGTCTATGCTGTTCGCCTCAATTACTCCCTGTGGTAGTGAGTTCCACATACTAACCCCTCTCTGGGTAAAGAAGTTTCTCCTGAATTCCCTATTAGATTTATTAGTGACTATCTTATATTTATGGCCCCTAGTTCTGGTCTCTCCCACAAGTGGAAACATCTTCTCTACGTTTACCCTATCAAACCCTTTCATAATCTTGAAGACCTCTATCAGGTCACCCCTCAGTCTTCCCTTTTCTAGAGAAAAGAGCCCCAGCCTGTCGAATCTTTCCTGATTGGTATAACCTCTCAGTTCTGGTATAATTCAAGTAAATCTTTTTTGCATCTTCTCCAGTGCCTCTGTATCCTTTTTGTAATATGGAAACCAGAACTGTTCACAGTCATAGGACATGGGATTCTTTATAGACTGATGTTTATTCATGATTTCAATGTGTTTTTCTTGTACAGTGTTTTGTTTAAGTGTAATTATTTTGGACTGCTTTGATCTGATATTATCTGTACAAAAATTCTATTATGATAAATCAAATCTTTAAGAATAAAACTAACTATAAATTTGTTATCTTGGAGGTTTATGTTAACTAAGAATATTCCTCTTTTGTTGAGAACTGCCAGTAGTCAACCTTCCTCATCTCTTTTGTCTGTTGCCTATAGAAACCCTACATCAACCAATCAGCAATGACAGTCCATGCTAACTTTTCTCTCCAACGCACTTACATTATTTTTCGAACATTGGGACTTCGACACCTGACTGTTGTTGACTTGAAAAACCGTGTTCTTGGCATCATTACACGGAAAGATCTGATGGCGTTCCGACTTGAAGAGAAACTGCTGGAATCTGAGAATTTGAAATCAGACAATGATAAAAGATAAAAGCTTTCTGGTGGGAAACTTTCATTGATTACTCTGCCTGTGTAGAACACAAACCTCATTAAGAGGGGCAGGTAACTCTGAAGGTACGGATTGTTTCTGATAGGTATTTGTCCATAGAGCACCTTCACAGCCTCCAACCTTTGCTTTTCAATTTTGCTTTGTAATAACCTTCATTTTCAGGGCTCCTCCATACAGCCCTGTAAACATCAATTTTGAGCAGCTATTTATTAGGGTGATGTCAGTTAGGGAGATCATCTTCAGAAGATATTCCACAGCATGGGATGTCTCTTTACCAGACTTATAAAGGAAAATTGCAATCGATTTCCTGTTTGTTTAAGTCTTTGACAAGTATTAGCAATATAAATTCAATCAATGGCCATCATCCCACATATATTAGTTCACATTTTAGCACCTAATCTCTTGATTGCAGTGGATTGCTACTTTTGTAGAAGAATGAAACAATGTGATCTGCTGTTGATTAGCAATAAATGTTAATGAGTTTAAAGTTTTTTTTTGAAAAACCAGAGGTTGGACAGTGCTCTCCTATATTCGTCAGAATTTCTGTAATTGTTCTACAATTATCTGGGAATAATAGTTAACAGAGCTTTAGTGCAAAAAGTGATTTTACTTAGGAAAATGTTGCCTTAAATTTCCAATAAAGAATAAAGTTTTAAAACCAGAAAGTATCCTAATCATGCACATTTTAGTTTGGCCATTTTTCTACTATATAATACTATAATTTACATGTTGCTATGGTGTAAAAGATGTAAAGCAACACCCATGCATGATAGTAAATCTTCTGATTCAATGTTCGTAATCAAGAATGTATTTTACAATATTTTATGTGACAGACAAAAGTTTTAAATATATACAGTTAGTCCCACTCTACAGTATCTATACTTTATAATCTGCTTTGCTGTTTTTCATTGACTTTTATTAATTTGTTTCATTTTACTTAATCTAAATATTTTTTAAATTATGAAAATTGAAAGTAATATGAAATTGTACTTATTTTTTAACATTATGAAAATATGTTAATAAATTCATACAAACATTTCAAATAATATAATAGGCACGGGCATAGTGCTTTGTTATTGATAGAGGTTAGAGTCATACAGGAAAGGATGCACTTTTGTGGTGCTGATGCCTTCACTCAGGTGATGACGATTGGTATGGCCACGTAGGGACAAAGAGGGCTGATATGCTGTCATGTTGTGGGATGGGTAGTGGTTTGAGGGACTGTCACTTTATTTCAAAGTAGGGGGGAGAAGGAAGTAAGGCTATAGAGTCAAAGGTCGACTGTGTTCCACAGAAGAGAAGACCTCAGTGATGACATGTGCTGTGATGCTCCTTACAATAAATACTGCCCGAGACTCCTTTGCTCCAACCTGTGGTGGTACTCCTCCTCCAAGATAATGGGATACAAGCGTATACCCACAGGGAATGCTATACCTGCTCCTGAGAAGCCCTAACTCTGGGTATGGGTGGGGTTGGGTAGATTTGAGAAGCAAGTCAGGTGTGTGTAAAAAACACTTTAAAAAACATTTTCGAGCTGTAGAAATCTGTATTCAATATCTCCAGACTCCTCACGTCCGCCTGTATCAGCTGATCCTGGCAGTTGCTGTGCCTGATAAATCTCAGTCTAATTTAGCCAGATTAATTAGCAGTGCAAACCCAGGAAACTCACAGCTGTTACATCACTCACACTCACACTGGCATGAGTAGATTGGGCCTATACTCTCTGGAGTTTAGAAGAATGAGAGGTGATCTCATTGAAACATATAAGATTCTGAGGGGGATTGACAGGGTAGATGCTGAGAGGGTGTTTCTCCTGGTTGGAGAGTCTAGAAATAGGGGGCACAGTCTCAGGATAAGGGGTCAGCCATTTAAGACTGAGATGAGGAGGAATTTCTTCACTCAGAGGGCTGTGAATCTTTGGAATTCTCTACCCCAAAGGGCTCTGGAAGCTGAATCGTTGAGTATATTCAAGGCTGAGATAGATAGATTTTTGGCCTCTAGGGGATTCAAGGGATATGGGGATCGGGTGGGAAAGTGGAGTTGAGGTCGAAGATCAGCCATGATCTTATTGAATGGTGGAGCGGGCTCAAAGGGCCGTCTGGTCTACTCCTGCTCCTAATTCTTACGCTCTTATGTTCTTATATGCAAATGAGGCAAGTGATGACTCAACGAGTGGATCAAGGGAAGGCTAAAAAAGGTTGATGAAGCACAGGGGAGGCATTTTAAAGGTATAAAAACGCCGTAAACGACTTCCATTCAAATTTCTTTGCTAAAAATTTTTCCTACACCATTTATATGCCAATGATGTGCTGAAAAGATGAGGAATTTCACCCTGAGTTAGAGGAGTCTGCACAAGGTGATTCACTCAGCATTAGTGAATAGGAACAGGTACAAGTGATAAGGGCAGCCCAGGCAAGGGCTTGTCGGAGGGCAAGCTTGGGTTCAGCTGTGCTGAAGAGGTCACAGGTGCAGACTTTAGGGGCCCAACAACTGCTCAAAGCTTTGGACTGACTGCCAGGGAGCTGCCGCACTATGTCGGACATGGTGAAACAGTCTGCTGCTAACTTGTGTGTGATTCTGGCGCATGGAATCAACACTCTGCAGTGATGGAAAGCAAAATCTGGAGAGGTGTATAACGGCCAGCTGATCCAATATCACCTGGTTTACACTATCACCAAAAGTTAAAATTTGGGGGATAGTTAGTTTGTAGGTATTTGTGCAATCCATTAAAATGTTAACCTGTTTTGAAATCTGTGTGTGCAGAGTGTTGCTGTAGTAGCTGTTGACCCTGCAATCTTGGTCTTTGGGCAGGGTGAAAAGACTGGAAGAGACATTGGACATGGCTGGTAATGGGGGTGGGGCAGGGATTATTCAGCTGAAGCGCTCTTAAATGAGCTGCTGCCAAAGAACTCTGGCTGTCGGCTGGTATTGGTGCCCTCCACTTCTTCACTATCTTCACTGTTATCTATGTTGTCTTCATCATCTGGTTGAAGGTCATGATCCAATGGTGGCTCCATGTGCTGTCCCTGCTGCAGAGCAAAGTTAGGCAGCATGTAGCAAATCACAATGATCACAGAATCACAGAATCCCCACAGTGCAGATAGAGGCCATTTCAGCCCATCGAGCCTGCACCGACACATATCCCACCCTATCCCCGTAACCCCACGTATTTAATCCCCCTAACACTAAGGGTCAATTTATCATAGCCAAATCAACCTAACCCGCACATCTTTGGACTGTGGGAGGAAACCGGAGCACCCGGAGGAAACCCACGCAGACACGGGGAGAATGTGCAAACTCCACAGACAGTCACCCGAGGCCGGATTCGAATCCGGGTCCCTGGCGCTGTGAGGCAACAGTGCTAACCACTATGCCACCGTGTTGCATATGGGACCGATATGGGACACTCTCACTGGGCTGTATTTGGAGGATACCATCAGACTTGTCCAGGCAGCCGAAGCATTGCTTGAGCACTCCAATGGTCTGCTCAATGATGGCTCTAGTCAACCTGTTTGTAGCGCAGTTCAGCTGGTGAGCATGGGTTCCTTTGAGGTGTCATGAGCCAAGTATGCAGGTCATAGCTCTTACCCCAAGCATTGAGCCTCTCGCTTGCTGTGCAGGGTCAAAGAGTTGGGGAATGGAGGATTGGCCAATATAAAGGTGTCATGGCAGCTGCCAGGTATCCAACGGGCATCCATTGTTCATCACACACCAGCTGCACATTAAGGGAATGGAAGACGTTGTGGTTCATGAAGGCAGCGCGCTTGTTTGCAGGAGCCCTCATGGTGATGTGAGTACAGTCAATGATGCTTTGAACTCGGGGGAAGCCTGCAATGTCTGTGAACTCCTGATCTCTAGCCTGTTATTTCCAGTTGTCCATGATGAAAGTGATGAAAGTGTTTGCTTTAGTAAAAACATGACATCAGTCACCTGCTGAATGCAAGCATGAACTGCAGACTGACTGATGACTGATGCTGCTGATATTCCCTGTTGCAGCATGGAATGAAATAAAGACAAAGAGATTGAGAGCTGTAGTAACTTTGACTGCAACAGGCAATTCAGTGGCAAGCTGTGGCAGTGTGTTGCAGGTCTGGTTGCAGGAGGCAACACAGGTCTGTGACCGCCTCCCTGGAGAAGTACGGCCTCCTTATGCACTGCTCCTCTGGGAACTGCGGATATATTACTCTGGGCCTATATACCCTATTGGGAGGGTAAGGACGTCTGCGACCTCCTCATTAGACTCCCAGCAGCTACAGCTGCAGTTCCATGTGGTCCTTCCCACTGTTGCTGCTGCTCCTCTTCCTCGAGCAAGAATGGAATGGCAAAAAGGATTCTTATTTTCTGAAGTAGCTGGCACCTCCTCGAGCTTCCTGAAGGTTGTGCAGCCACAGCAATCAGCCAAACAGGACAAAGAAATAAAAACAAGATGTCTACCAAATGATTCCAGTGATCTAAATGAGAGCAGGTGAGTGCCCCTTTAAGTAATACTTGAACTGTCCGTTTCCCGCCTTGTACCACCCATGATTTGTGGGCGGGCTTAAGAAGCAGTGCTGACTCACTCGGAAATGTCATCCGGGTCTTAAAGATGTCATCAGACCCCAATTTAAATATATTCATTAGGCCTGTTTCCGGCGAGAGCATTGGTCATTTAAATTGAGGCCCACTCAAAAATCGCCTCAGGTGCTAACTTGGCTAGTTTTTAATATACGTTTTTCATCCTGTTACTGCCCCGTTCATGTCAAAATATTGGGCCGAAGGGAGATGAAAATTGCCCCTTATTTCCACATCTGGTCTGATATTGCATTGTGTTTAAAGATCTCATTAAAAGATGTAGATGCAATATATGTATTGTAATGTGGAACACTTCTAATCAACTCTCTTCCATGCAATTTTTACCATGATAGATTCCATTGACTTACAAGCCAATATTTTGCCATGGCCAGTAAATTTACCACCAAATGTTTGAGAGATTTTTACCTGGTGATAATGGCTGCTGCCATGCAAAACAATATTCCCACCGAGACTAATACTTGCAGTCATCAGTTAACACTAAAGAAGCTGAATAAAGTAATTGTGGGAAGGCTGGCAAAATTACCACTTTATTTCTTGTTTTTCCCTTTTGTAAGTACGAGAAGAGATCAGCTTTAACTTTGACCCCAAGCAATGTGATTTTTTAAAAAAGTTTTAACTATTTATCAGCAATTCTTTAAAAACAGTGCTCAAAGCTTGTGTGCTCCTGGAACAAGTTGCAGTCAATCTTGTCGTCGGTCACGCAGGACTCCAATCAAGTATTCAAATCAATTTTTTGGGGTAGGAGCAAAGTCAGAGGAAAGGAATTTCACTTGTTGAAACCCAGCCTCTACTCAGCCCTTTCACCATCTCCTTATTGCAGGTGGCAGGTTTCTTGCCAGAACACAGCTGGACAGGTGTCCCAATCTACCAGTTACTGACAGAAAGGGAAAATAAACAGAACAATAGGTATGTACATTTCCCACTCAAAGGCCATGATTTTATCATCAGTGTCGGGATGGTGGCGGGAGAGCTGGTTTCCGGGTTCCAGTCATGATCCTGGCTGCAGCCGCTCTGTCAAAGGGATTTTCCCTTGATTGGCCTTGTTAAGCCCGCCCTGCGGGCTTCCCGGCCAATTAACAGGAAGCGGGTCTGATGACGTCATTTGATGACGTGTCATCAGCCGGTTTCCTTAAAGGGACCACGGCCACATTTAGATTGACAGTTGTTCTGTCAGTGTTTTACAGCATTGAGGTGCTGCAAACACTGACGAGCACTGCACAAAGGTGGACGCTTGCCCCCAGGCTCTCCAATGACTGACTCCCTCCATATGCTTATTCCAAAGGCGGAAGAGACCTCCCCAGGACACCAACACAGCCTGGTTGCACATTGCACAGCAGGGCAAAAGCAGGGATGTCATCAGGGGTCCCTGGCTGCAGTGGCGCAAACCTTTCAATAATCTCAGTGGATCACGAAATGTTACTGCAAAGCCACACTCAAACTCACCCTGCTGTGCCACTCAACACATCCCCATAACTCTGCCTTCCATACCCTTCTCCTGCACATCGTAACTCACACCAACTTACCTTGCACCTCCACCCAACCCTCTCTATCTACTTTATCACTTCCCCATCTCACTAGCCACCCCTCACCCTCACCCTCATCCTACTGCAAGCATACCAACTAACAACACACAAGGGTAGGCACTTGAGAGGTTTAGCCAATGTCCATGTGAAATTTCTGGTAATGTGTTGTCATACAGTGAAATCTATTTTTCCAACACTGTCCTTTATTGGATAGATCTGAGCGCACCTTGAGAAGTGTCTTACTGAGTTCCAGTGAAAGTTGAGACATAACTCCCCCCCACCCCCTGCTATAGTGTGCATGGAATGGCTTGGACATTAAAGGGATGCTTTATGGTGCTGGTGTGGGATAGTGTCAACCTGGCGCATCATGCGGCAGCCAGGGTTAACAGCGTCAAGTGAAGTAAATCTGGCCATGGTGATGCCTCCCGGGCAGCAATGTTGTCAGGGGCTGATGCGCTGTGTCCTGTGCAACATTAAGTGATGGCGGAGAAGGTTGGTGTGCCTGGTGATGTTGGCATTAGGGCTGATCGTGGAAGGATTGAAAGAACCAAGGTGTGATTTTTTTCAAGGGCACCGATGTTGCTGCAATAGATGGCAGCTGCAGGTGAGATGACAGAAGCGATCTGTCAATGGTGAGAGAGGTTGTTTCAATGAGGTGGCACTGGACATACAGTTGTCTCTAAACACTTGCAAGCTAAAGAAATCTCTATATGTATTATAAATGAAGTAACCAATATTTTCTGCACTCTGAAACTGACCATCTGCAACATGGCATCCTTTACACCACTTCTGCAGCTGTCAGCTTATCAGATAAATCAGAGCAGACTCAAATCATGCCAAGTTGAGCTGACGTGTTCCCTGAGCAGCGGGTAACCCGTGGGGGAGAACGTAAAATTGGAAGGAAGCTTCAAAATAGTATTAAATTAGCTGTTAACAAGCCATTTAACTAGCTCAATTGTATGCCCCTGCTCTATTGACAGACCTGACACCTTTGCTATTTGACAGCGGACCCGCCTCCAAACCCGCCCTCTGAGCGCTGGCAAATTTGCGGCCAAAGTAACTGTTAATACCTGCCAGAGGAAAATCTGCACCCAAGTTCTGAACATTCCACCTTAGGACTGTATTGACCTTTCAACCATTGTCTCAATACTCTCACCAAATAATGACAAGGAAATCTCATTCCATACCTCATAAAACAAATACTGAGGTGTTCATAAGATCATAAGAACATAAGAAATAGGGGCAGGAGTAGGCCATTCTGCCCCTCGAGCCTGTTCCGCCATTCAATAAGATCATGGCTGATCTGATCTTGGCCTCAACTCCACTTTCCTGCCCGCTCCCCATAACCCTTGATTCCCATGTTTTTCAAAAATCTGTCTATCTTCGCCTTGAATATATTCAATGACTCCGCCTCCACAGCTCTCTGGGGTAGAGAATTCCAAAGATTCACGACCCTCTGAGAGAAGAAATTTCTCCTCATCTCCGTTTTAAATGGGCGACCACTTATTCTGAAACTATGCCCCCTAGTTCTAGATTCCCCCACGAGGGGAAACACCCTGCCTGCATCTACTCTGTCAAACCCCCTCAGAATCTTATATGTTTCAATAAGATCCCCTCTCATTCTTCTAAACTCCAGTGAGTATAGGCCCAACCTGCTCAACCTTTCCTCATAAGGCAACCCCTTCAACTCAGGAATCAACCTAGTGAACCTTCGCTGAACTGCCTCCAATGCAAGTATATCCTTCCTTAAATAAGGAGACCAAAACTGTACGCAGTACTCCAGGTATGGTCTCACCAACGCCCTGTACAGTTGTAGCAAGACTTCCCTACTATTATACTCCATCCCTCTTGCAATAAAGGCCCGTATTCCATTTGCCTTCCTAATTACTTGCTGTACCTGCATGCTAACTTTTTGTGTTTCATGTACGAGGACCCCCAGATCCCTCTGTACCGCAGAATTTTGTAGTCTCTCAACATTTAAATAATATTTTGCTTTTTTATTCTTCTTACCAAAGTGGATAACCTCACATTTTCCCACATTATACTCCATCTGCCAAATTTTTGCCCACTCACTTAACCTATCTATATCCCTTTGCAGACTCTTTGTTTATTCCTCACAACTTGCTTTCCCACCTATCTTTGTATCGTCAGCAAATTTGGCAACAGTACACTCGGTCCCTTCATCCAAGTCATTAATCTGGATTGTAAATAGTTGAGGCCCCAGCACTGATCCCTGTGGCACCCTGCTAGTTACAGTTTGCCAACCTGAAAATGACCCATTTAATTCCGGCTCTCTGTTTTCTGTTAGTTAGCCAATCCTCTATCCAGTCTAATATATTACCCCCAACTCCTTGAGCTCTTATCTTGTGCAGTAACCTAAGAGCTCACTTTTTTAGCCTAAGAACATTTCAGGTCACTTTTAAAAAGAAAGTTTTCAATTCACATACTGTAATGCTGAAACAAGCACGAATGTTTCAATAAGATTGCAACTTAATGAACCAGAAATAATATATTATCCATATACCACGAAAAGAAAACTCTTGAAAAACATTTAAAAATAAAAATAAAAAATAAATTTCTTGTCCTGTGTTTTACTTTTCTTCCCATTCTCTCTTACCTCCATTCTTTCATTTTTTTGTTCCTGCCTTTATTAATCTTTGGCCCTCCATTTGCCACAATATTTATGCAGCCATCAATCTGCTCAACCTTTGATGTCCTTGTCCCCAGCAAAACCTTTACTCTCTTCCATCCTTATTGTTCTCCCTAATATGGCCCCCATCTTTGATCCCTCCAGTCCAAGAGGCGCAGACTTGAGAGTATCTGATGCAACACTGGTTTAGCCATCCATCACCAGATCTGGCTGGACCACCTCACGTGCCCAAGGCTTCACTCTCCTCTGCCAAAACTGCCCACTGCTCGAGGATCATCCTGGAAAGCAAACCAACAATACCAACAACAATTTGCATTATATATTGTAGGTGGTTTGCCTTGGTGGTTCGAATCACCTCTCCTACTTAGTTTTAGACGACAGGAATTACGGTGAACAGGATTGGAACACAGACAAGCTTTTCGGACTCAACCGTACGGTGTTTAATAAGGTTGACACACATACCCGCCTGCAGTACGTAAAATGCCTGGTGGCGTAAAACAAACAGTCCAACAATATGACTTGGCCTGTCGAACAGGCCCCTGTCTCGTATTAAGACGCCTAAAATCACACTGTGTTGCTATGCAGAGTATAACATGGACTTGTCCCACAAACCCCGGAACATACACTATAGAATACACACAGAACCTCCCCACTAAACCCCTCTGGATTGGTTGGGACACACAATGCCCCCTCACACAGTACCGGTGGTCTTAGGGATGCGTGGGCTTGGACAATGCTCACCCCGATTGTCTGTTTTCTTGCTCGCTGCTTCCCTGTGTAGAGCGTGTCTCATAGAAACATAGAAACATAGAAGATAGGAGCAGGAGTAGGCCATTCGGCCCCTTGAGCCTGCTCCGCCATTCAATGAGATCATGGCTGATCATCCAAACTCAGTACCCTGTCCTTGCCTTCTCCCCATATCCCTTGATACCTTTAGCCTTAAGAAATATATCTAACTCCTTCTTGAATATATTTACTGACTTGGCCTCAATTGCCTTCTGTGGTAGAGAATTCTACAGGTTCACCACTCTCTGGGTGAAGAAATTCCTCCTCATCTCTGTCCTAAATGGCTTACCCCTTATCTTTAGACTGTGACCTCTTGTTCTGGACTCACCCGCCATCGGGAACATCGTTCCTGCATCCAGTCTGTCTAGCCCTGTTAGAATTTTATAAGTTTCAATGAGATCTCCTCTCATTCTTCTAAAATCCAGCGAGTATAAGCCCAATCGACCCAATCGCTCCTCGTACGTCATTCCTGCCATTCCAGGTATCAGTCTGGTGAATCTTCGCTGCACACCCTCCATGGCAAGAACATCCTTCCTCAGATAAGGCGACCAAAACTGCACACAATACTCAAGGTGTGGTCTCACCAAGGCCCTGTACAGCTGCAGCAAGACATCCTTGTTCCTGTACTCAAACCCTCTTGCTATGAAGGCCAACATACCATTTGCCTTCTTAACCGCCTGATGTACCTGCATGCTTACCTTCAGCGACTGGTGCACAAGGACACCCAGGTCTCGTTGCACTTCCCCTTCTCCCAATCTATTGCCGTTCAGATAATAATCTGCCTTTCTGTTTTTGCCACCAAAGTGGATAACCTCGCAATTATCCACATTATACTGCATCTGCCATGCTTCTGCCCAATCACCCAACCTGTCCAAATCATACTGGAGTTTCTCTGCATCCTCCTCGCAGCACACACGCCCACCCAGCTTTGTGTCATCTGCAAACTTGGAGATATTACATCTAGTTCCCTCATCTAGATCATTAATATATATAGTGAATAGCTGGGGTCCTAGGACCGATCCCTGCGGAACCCCACTAGTCACTGCCTGCCACTCGGAAAAAGACCCGTTTATTCCAACTCTTTGCTTCCTGTCTGCCAACCAGTTCTCTATCCAAGCCAGTACCTTGCCCCCAATCCCATGTGCCTTTACTTTACACGCTAATCTCTTATGCGGGACCTTATCGAAAGCCTTCTGAAAGTCCAAATACACCACATCCACTGGTTCTCCCTTATCTATTCTATCAGTTACATCCTCAAAAAATTCCAGTAGATTAGTCAAGCACGATTTACCTTTTGTAAATCCATGTTGACTTTGTCCGATCCTGTCACTGTTTTCCAAGTGCTCTGCTATTACATCTTTTATAATGGACTCTAGCATTTTCCCCACAACCGATGTCAAGCTTACCGGTCTATAATTCCCCGTTGTTTCTTTACCACCTTTTTTAAATAGTGGGGTTACATTAGCTACCCTCCAATCCATGGGAACTGTTCCAGAGTCTATAGAATTTTGGAAGATGACCAGCAATGCATCTACTATTTCTAGGGCCACTTCCTTAAGTACCCTAGGATGTAGATTATCAGGCCCTGGGGATTTATCGGCCTTTAATGCCATCAATTTCCCTAACACTATTTCCCTACAAATATTGATTTCATTCCGTTCCTCCCTCTCATTAGACCCTATGTTCCCCGACATCTCTGGGAGGTTATTTGTGCTCTCCTTTGTGAAGACAGAGCCAAGGTATGTATTTAATTGGCCTGCCATTTCTTTGTTCCCCATTATAAATTCCCCTGATTCTGACTGCAAGGGACCTACACTTGATTTCACCAATCCTTTTCTCTTCACATATCTATAGAAGCTTTTACAGTCAGTTTTTATGTTCCCTGCAAGCTTACTCTCATAATCTATTTTCCCCCTCTTAATTAATCCCTTTGTCCTCCTTTGCTGAATCCTAAACTGCTCCCAATCCTCAGGTTTACTGCTTTTTCTGGCCAATTTATATGTCCTCTCCTTGGATCTTATGCTATCCCTGATTTCCCTTGTCAGCCATGGTTGAGTCACCTTTTTTGTTTTATTTTTATGCCAGACAGGGATGAACAAATTCTGTAGTTCATCCATGCGATCTTTGAATGTTTGCCATTGCCTATCCACTGTCAACCCTTTGAGTAACATTCCCCAATCTATCCTACCCAACTCGCGCCTCATACCATCGTAGTTTCCTTTATTTAAATTCAGGACCCTAGTCTCTGAGTCAACTATTTCATTCTCCATCTTAATGAAGAATTCTATCTCCTGGTTCCGTATCGCTGATGCAGTATCCAAGTCCCAGTTTCGAGGTTCGTTCCTACAGTTGAAGAGCAAGGTGAGGCTCTTGTCGCTCGTGGTGGTTTCTTCTCTCCCGTCTCGGACGGAGTGCTCGGTTCTTGGTTCAGAGATGAGGACACGCGAAGGCGAGAGCAAGAGATGAGAGCGAGAATGGCCTAAGCTGCCTTCTCTTATACCCTAAAAGTTCATTGAGGTTTGTGTATTGCAGTGATGTCTTTTTAATCACCCTTCTTTGTCTGGTTTCCCGCCTTTCATGGCTATCCCATCTAGGTGCTGGTGTTAATGGCAGATGATGGGCCACACTTCTCACCCGATCCTGGGTTAAGTGGTTTCCCATTAACATACAATGGCCCTCCATCTTCTGCCCGTTACCGTATGAGTCACCTACCCGGGCCCATTGTTTCCCAGAGAACTCTGTCTGCTCAGACATTCTCCCATCATCAGTTTGAAGGCCTGGCTGGAATCTCCTGTCCATCACGAACACCTGGGCCCCTCCCATCTTCTCCAAACAGGCTGCTGGTCAATCAGCAGAAACAATCATACAAAATGTCCGCTACAAAAAATCCTTGGGGCCTGCGCTGATGCTTACAACATAGTGCCTTTAACATAGTAAAATGTCCTGAAGCACTTCACAGGCGCGTTATCAAACAAAATTTGACACTGAGTCACATAAGGAAATTTGACACCGAGCCACATAAGGAAATATTATATATGATAGCAAAATACTGCGGATGCTGGAAATCCGAAATAACAACAGAAAACGCTGGAAAAACTCAGCAGGCCAGGCAGCATCCGTGGAGAGAGAAACAGAGTTAACGTTTCAGGTCGAAGACCTTTTGTCAGAACTGGAAAAAAGCAGGAAATGAAATAGATTTAAAGCAAGTTTAATGCTGGGAAAAGGGGGAGGGGATGAAAGAACAAAAGGGAAGGTCAGTGGTAGGATAGAAAGCTGGAGAGATTAAGAGACATTGAGAGACATTAAGAGATATTCAAGGCAAGAGGAGGTGGTAATATGACAGGTTGAGGCTGGATGAAGTGTGAAATGCGCTGGCAGAATGAAGGATAGCTACCAGCTTCTGGGAGGGAAGAAAAAAGGCCAAACAAAAGGGTGGATGAAAAAATAAAATAAAAAAATATATATATGTGATAGGGGCCGGGGTTATGATCTGAAATTGTTGAACTCTATGTTGAGTCCAGAGGGCTGTAGAGTGCCTAAACGAAAGATGAGGTGCTGTTCCTCGAGCTTACGCTGAGCTTCCGTGGAACAATGCAAGAGGCCGAGGACGGTGAGGTCAGAGTGGGAGTGGAGCGGAGAATTAAAGTGACAGGCCACCAGGAGCTCGGGGTCCCCCTTATGGACTGAACGGAGGTGTTCCGCAAAGCGTTCACCCAATCTGCGTTTGGTCTCCCCAATGTAGAGGAGACCACATCGTGAGCAGCGAATACAATATACTAAATTGCAGGAAGTACAAGTATTATGAAATATTATGACAGATGACCAAAAGCTTGGTCAAAGAGGTAGGTTTTAAGGAGTGTCTTAAAGGAGAAGAGAGAGGTAGAGAGGTTTACGGAGGGAATTCCAGAGCTTAGGGCCTTGGCAACTGAAGGCATGGCTGCCAATGGTAGAGCAATTAACATTGAGGATGCGCAAGAGGCCAGAATTGGAGGAGTGCAGATATCTCGGAGAGTTGTCGGGCTGGAGGAGTTTCAGAGATAGGGAGGGGCAAGGTTATGGAGGAATTTGAAAACAAGGATGATAATTTTAAAATCGAGGCGTTGCCGGAACAGCAGCCAATGTAAGTCAGCGAGCCCAGGGTGATGGGTGAACAGGACTTGGTGCGATTTAGGATACGGGCAGCAGTGTTTTGGATGAGCTCAAGTTTTATGCTCCCTTGATCCTATTCCCACTAAACTGATGATAGCCTAACTTTCTTTCCTTGCCTCCATGCTAGCTGACATTGTAGATAGTTTCTTCTCCTCAGGTACTGTCCCCCTCCCTTTCAAAACTGCTGTCATTATTCCCACACCTTTAAAATTCCACTCTTGAGTTCTCTATCCTTGCACACTATTGCCTTATCTCCAATCTATCTCTCCTCTCCAAATTCCTTGAACATGTTCTTGCCTCTGAAATTCATGCTTATCTTTCCAGCAACTTCCTATTTGAATCTTCCCAATCTGGTTTCTGTCCCTGCCACAGCACTGAAACAACACTAATCAAAGACATCCTCTGTGACTGTGGTGCATATCTCTTCTCGTCCTCCTCTTCCTCTCTCAGCCTTTGTCACGGTTGACCACACCATCCTCCTCCAATGTGTCTCATGCATTGTTCATTTCAGTGGGACAGCCCTCGCTTAATTCTCAATACCTATCCGCTTGTAGCCATAGCATCTCTAGCAATGGCCTCTCCTCTCGGCCCACACTGTTATCTATGAAGTGCCCCATGGATCTATCCTCATGGCCCCCTCCTCTTCCTCAGGTACATGCTGCCCCTTAGTGATATTGTCTGTAGACATGGGGTCACCTGCCACATATATGCTGACGACACTCTACCTCTCCACCACCTATCTCGACCCCTTCACTGCCTCTGTGTTGCAGGCTGTTTATCCAAATCCAATCCTGGATGAGCAGCAATTTCCTAAAGCCAAATATTGGGAAAGCTTAAGCTCCTGTCTTCGGCCTCCTTCACAAACTTATCACCCTTGCCTTCAATTCCATTCTCCTCCCAGCCACTGTCTCAGGCTGAAACAGACTGTTCACAACCTCAGCATCCTATTTGACACCAAGCTCACTTTTTGACCCCACATCCTTTCAATCACAAAGACCACCTACTTCCACCTCTACCCTTATCTCCTCCCATCTGTTCCTGAAACTCCCATTCATTCATCACCTTTAGACTTGACTATTCAACTGCGTTCCTGTCTGGCCTCCCGTCCTCTACTCTCCATAAACCTCAGCTCATTCAAAACTCTGTTACCCATACACTATCTGCAACAAGTCCCGCTCACCTATCACACTGTTCCTGCTGACCTACATTGGCTTTCATTCTCCAATGCCTCAAATTTAAAATTCTTATCCTTGTGTTTAAATTCCTTTACATCCTCACCCCTAACTTTGCCCCACCATTGATGACTGAGCCTTCAGCTGCCTGGGCCCCATGCTCTGGAATTCCCACACTAAACCCCTCTCTCTCCACCCCTCTCCTCCCCATTCAAACCTTTTTTTTAGAAAAATGTATATTTTTAAGCTCAAATAATTTACTTACATTTTTCCTCAACTTCTGGGGATCTAGCTGTCCATTTTGGAGGTGGGATCCAATTTGCCTCTAATTGGCTTAAGACTGACTCAATAAGCTAGTTTTCCAACCAATCAAATGTCAGCGTACACAGATTGACAGGGTCACATGGGATGATATCAACATTTACTGAACTTTTAAGTGCCAAACTAAGGGTGATACCATTTGGTGAGTTATTTTGTTGGTGCTCCTGGTAGTGCAATTGTGGCCCATCAAGATAATTTGTTGGTAGCACCCTAAATTTAAAAGTTATAATTTAAGCTCATGTTTGGATAATGTTTGTAAATTATTTGAGCTTGGCCGCAGGCAGGATTGAGGGCTGAAGAGACCCAGGTTATAATGCCATCTGAATTATGCCCTTGTAACTTCCTTGCAGATTAGTATTCCACGAGGCTGCTGTGTAGCTCACTGTAGTATTCCATAGACCTAAACTCTGGTGTGTTACTGCATTGCAATAAATATCAGAACACTATTCAAAGCTGCTGCTGAATATGTTTTGGCTTTAAGAAAGTTCTTATTTTAATCCCATTGTATGAATAAATCACAGTGATTTATGATTTATGTAATTTGTATTATTTGAAAAGGTCAGATCCAGTTTAAATTCATGTTATTTGAAGTTTTCAGTTTTTCTTTGACAGGTATGAACTGATCAGTGTTGGAATGCCTCAGGAATTTCTTCCCTGATGAAAGTAACTGTAACTTCACTTTGATTCTGTCAGTAATTTTACTGAAGGTTGTAAACAAATCATCACTTCTAGTTGCAATGCAACTGAAATGGGAGGACCGATTTTAACGCTGCCCACCGGACCTCCCCCAGGATTGGACATCCCCTGGGGTCAGTGATAGGACCTACCTGGTCCTGCGGCCTGCTCCCTGCCTGACTGGAAGCCAAACCTGTCAATCAGGTTGACTTCCGGGTGGGGAACCTGCCAGGGTCAAAAGTTGCATGTGGAAAACCCGGACTTCCGGGTGTCTTGCCCGAAACTCTACCCCCCGCCTACGTAACCTACCCCTGTTAATATCCAGGCCATTGTGTAAAACATAATTTAAAATTGTTATTTTCTTGGATAGACTGCTTACCACCAGAGAGCCAAATTATTTCCTCTTGGTTTTCTTGTCCCCTTTGACATCAACAATGTTGTTGACATCATTAAATAATTGATTTTTTGGGCTAGAAATTCGTTTCCTTAGAGCCACATGTTAGCGCCATGAAATGGGGTTAAAACGCCGGCAGCTGCTCTTTCGCCAGCTGGTGGCGGGTCCCGCAGCAGCCACGGTTTTTGTCCCTCCCTTTGCACTGCCGGTAACTGTTATAGATGTTACTGAAATAGATGTTAAAAGTTTTTTGTGTGTAGGGAGTGCTGCAAGCCTCAGATGGTAAAGGAAGTCCTCGGAGAAGACAGAAAATGCTGCAAATACTCAACAGGTCAGGCAACATCCGTGGAGAGAGAAACAGAGTTCCTGTCTCACATCGAGATGCTGCCTGAGCTGCTGAGTATTTCCAGCATTTTATGCTGGCATTTCAGATTTACAACATCCGCTCGCAGAGGGAAGATAAAGACACAGAAGAGGAAGAAGCTGAAAAGGAGGAAGCAGACAGAAGGATGCATCCCGGACAGCCCCTTTGTGGCCGGGATATCCGAGATGGAATCATCCACCTGCGGTACCAGTGACCACAACCCCAATTCCTCTTTCAACATTAGTTCTGAAAGCATTGCCCCTTTAATTCATAGCCCCTTTAATTGCCCACAACGAACTCCACAGCCTCGCTCCCACAGGCTGTAAGAAGCAGCAACTTTGGGTCGGAGGCCTCCATTAACGCCACAAGGGGGGTGTTGCACGGTAAGTTAGCGCTGTGCTCCACATTGCCAACCTCCAGTGCCAATTTTTCAACATTAGCACTGTGACCATTTTCGGCGGCCGTTAACTTGAGTTGCCGGTGACACCAGCAGTTGTGTTGGCGCGCACAAATTTCCCCCCCATTGTGTCTAATCTGGCAGGTTTAATCTACAACAACTACAACTTACATTTATATAGGACGTTTAACATAGTAAAACGTCCCAAGGCGCTTCATAGGAGTGTTATCAAACAAAATTTGACACTGAGCCACATAAGGAGATATTAGGACAGCTGACCAAAAGCTTGGTCAAAGAGGTAGGTTTTAAGGAGCGTCTTAAAGAAGGAAAGAGAGGTAGTGAGGCGAAGAGGTTTAGGGAGGGAATTCCAGAGCTTAGAGACTAGGCAGCTGAAGACACGGCCGCCAGTGGTGGAGCGATTATAATCAGGGATGCACAAGAGGTCAGAATTGAAGGAGCGCAGATATCTCGGAGGGTTGTGGGGCTGGAGGAGGTTACAGAGATAGGGAGGGGCGAGGCCATGGAGGGATTTGAAAACAAGAATGAGAATTTTAAAATCGATGCGTTGCTTAACTGGGAGCCAATGTAGGTCAGCGAGCACAGGGGTCATGGGTGTATGGGACTTGGTGTGAGTTAGGTTACGGGCAGCAGAGTTTTGGATGAACTCAAGTTTATGGAGGGTGTAAGATGGGAGGCTGGCCAAGAGAGGGTTGGAATAGTCAAGTCTAGAGGTAACAAAGGCATGGATGAGGGTTTCAGCAGCAGATTAGCTGATGCAGAGGTAGAATCAAACGATGTTACGGAGGTGGAAGTAGGTAGTCTTTGTGATGGAGTGGATATGTGGTCGGAAGATCATCTCGGGGTCAAATACGACACCAAGGTTGTGAACCATCTGGTTCAGCTTCAGACAGTTGCCAGGGAGGGCGAGTTGGTAACTAGGGAAGGGAGCTGGTGTTGTCAGTCTACATGTGGAAACTGACGTTGTGATTTCGGATGATGTCGCCGAGTGGCAGCCTGTAGATCTAGATGAGAAATAGGAGGGGACCAAGGATAGATCCTTGGGGGTCTCCAGAGGTAACGGTGCAAGAGCAGGTGATTCTCTGGCTACGACTGGATAGATAAGAATGGAACCAGGCAAGGGCAGTCCCATCCAGCTGGATGATGGAGGAGAGGCGTTGGAGGAGGATATTGTGGTCAACTGTGTCAAAGGCTGCAGACAGGTCGAGAAGGATGAGGAGGGATAGTTTACCATGGTCACAGTCACATAGGATGTCATTTGAGACTTTGATAATGGCCGTTTTAGTACTGTGGTGGGGCGGAAACCTGATTGGAGGGATTCAAACATGGAGTTCCGGGAAAGATGGGCACGGATTTGGGAGGCGACAGCACGTTCAAAGACTTTGGAGAGGAAAGGGAAGTTGGAGATGGGGTGGTAGTTTGCAAGGACGGAGGGGTCTAAAGTGGCTTTTTCGAGGAGGGGGTGATGATGGCAGATTTGAAGGGGAGGGGACTGTACCTGAGGAGGGAGAACCATTAACAGTATCAGCTAACATGGGGGCCAGGAAGTGAAGTTGGGTGGTCAGCAGTTTGTTGGGAATAGGGTCGAAGGAGCTCGGAGAGGGCATGAGGAGAGATAGGAAAGAAACTAGAGAAAAATGCGAGTTCAAGGTTAGGCCTTAGGGGAAGTTTGGCCCGGCGGGCTAGGGGAAAGGAGGGAGGCGGCAGAGGCAGCTGAATGGATGGTCTCAATCTTAGTGACAAAGAAGTCCATGAGCTTTTCGCACTTGTTGTTGGAGGTGAGGGTGGAGGAGGCAGGGGAGAGGGATTTAAGAAGATGGTTAGCAGTGGAGAACAGAAGCTGTGGGTTATCTTTGCATTCCAGGATGATCCTGGAGTAGTGAGCAGTTTTGGCAGAGGACAGCAGGACCCAATAGTGCTTTATGTGCTCCAACTAGATCTGGTGATGAATGGCTAAACCAGTTGTCTGCTAGAAACGTTCAAGTTTGCGTCCCTTGGACTTAAGGGAGCAGAGATGAGGGCTGTACCAGAGGGAGCAACCAGGGTGAGAGGGAGTAATGGTTTTAATTGGGACACGAGTAAAGGTGGGGGTGAGGGTATGATTGAATAGATCAGTAGCTGCAGAAATGTTGTGGTGAATGGAGGGCCAAAGGCTATACAGTTGGGAATTTGAAAGTACAGTTGTAAATGACTTGGGGAAGAGTTTTTTTTCCAGGGGTGGACACAGAAGGAAATGGGGTTGGGAGGGGGAAGGGGTTGTGGGTGGAAAGCGATACAAAGAAGTAATCAGAGATGGCCTTACCTGTGATTGACACAATGGGAGTAGTGAGGCCACGTGAGATGGCAATGTCGAGGGGGTGGCTGTGACTATGGTTGGGGAGTTTATATGGAGGGAGAGGTTAAGGGAGGATAGGAGGGCAGTGAACTCTGAGGAGAGAGAGCATGATGAGTTGAGATGGAGGTTGAAATCACAAAGGATGATAAGTCGCTCAGTGCAGAGGCTGAGGGGGGAAAGCAGTGAAGATATCTCGGTGAGAAACTTGCCATGGTACTTGGGTGGGCGGTAGAGAACGAGGATTTTAAATGAGAGGTGAGAGTGGTGGAACAAGGTGAGATGCTCAAAGGAGGAGCAGGTGCCGGAGGAGTAGGGAGACAGACCAAGGTATGATTTAGTGATAAAACTCGTTGGTATGGGAAAAGCCTGTTCCATACTGACATCAATATTTAATGGAGTTATTAAAAGTGGGACAAGGGTTAAGTGAGGACATAAACTGCTAGTTGAAATTGCTCCAGATGTGTCAGATTCGTACACTGTATACTTATGAGTTTGGTTCTTCCTGCACAAGTTCTGTTTATTTTACATTGCTGTTTTTGCACAGCAGGAACAATAATTTCAGGCATTTTTCCACCCTGCAATTTTCTCTCCTCCTCCCTTCCCCACAAGACGCTGGCATGTGTTACAGTGCGGCTCCACGGGTGCTGACCTCCAATACTTTGCCCAAATGGCCATTCTTCATGTGTGAGACCATGAATGCTGACAGGCTGTTTGACCATGGGGGTCACCGCAGCTGAGGGTGATCCTGTCTTCACATGACAGCCGCACATGCACATTCCAGCAGGGATCAATGGATAGTGATCAGGAATGGGAATCTTGCCAAATTTTTCATCTTCCTAGATCAGGGTTATTGGGACCGATCGCCTCCCTTCCTGCCAGCCTGGCTGAGATCCCCACACACAGATTGGGCATTGAAAATGTGACCTTCCTTCTGTATCTCTGAGTTTTATACATTCGATGTCTGGCATATGTTTAGAGTGACCTTAAAAAGAGGAACCTTTGTTTTCTCGACATCTGTATTCATTTGCTCAGCTATCTGAACTGACTTCTTAACTAACATCAGTGACTCATCGGAGAGCAGATAGCATTCCTGGCAGGAGCTTTAGAGAATTAGCACAGTTAGGTTAGATAAGAACTTGCAGAATAAGTTAGTGTCTAGGCAATGCGGCTGATGCAGTTTAGTTTTACCACACTGGGAGGCAGCTTAGACTTCAGAAACGATTTAGTCTGGAAAATTGTGGGAATCTAATCAGAAAAATAAACAAGTGCAGATAGCTGCTGCAGCTACTTCTTCTCCCTGACATGCGTCAGTGAGGTGATGTAATCCTGCCATTAACACACTTCAACTTCGAAAACTGTGTCTGCCATTGATTTCCAAGGAAAACAAAGTTTATAGATTTTAAATACTGTGCTTCCTGCTGAAGTTTATTTGAAATCTTTCCAGAAAAATCTATCACCCCAAAATTAGTTGCATGCGATCTTTTTTTTTTGTAAGGATGCCAGGTGAAATGAACACAACACAGGGTCTTCTAACCCGCAGCGTTGGTGGTAGCACAACAACATCACTGAGGTTTTACAGTCGGGCGACAGACTCTATCTAGAAGGGCAACTGTGCAGAAGCTGTCAGGACGCAGCGCTCCCCAGGGCTTCAGAAACATTCGCTGCTGCATGATTCTCCAACTGAATAAATAAGACTGAGCCTCTCCCACAGATTACTGTTACAGTCCTGCTCCAATAAGTGGTCTAAAGGATACGTGCCTCCCGAAGAAGAGTGATTTGTTTTCACTGTGGCATGCTCCATATAGTAAGCCAATTCAGTGCCGGGTTTTGAAAATACCTTTGAACATCTGAAAAGAAAGGCAAGGGAAGACCATAGATGCTCACCCTATCTGTTTGATGGTGCTAGCTCATGTACCACCCTCCCCAACTCCTGGAGGAGGCAAAATACAGAAAATAATCTGTGGGCCAATTTCAGGCAAAACTGGCAAATTCCTTCCTGGCTCCTGAAAACAATTAAGGAATCTCCAAGAGACTGCGGCTAATAATGACGCATCACTAGACAAATTTAAATTTAACTAACCATTGGCCCCCGCCCCCGCCCTCCCAGATATATCCCGTTGTCTTTAGGACCATAGGGCTACACAGGACCAAAATACAACCATTCCATGCATTGGGCCAGTCCCAAATTCGGAGACTTCTATCCCACTTTATGTTTCATACCCTTCAATCCATCACCCTCTTGAAATTTATAACAGCCTCTTCTTGCATTGCCTCCACATATTTGTCAATGTTTGCATGAGGAAGTTGTATTTTAACTGTGCATTTAACTTTTCTTATCTAAGCTTGAATCCATGTTCAGTTGTTCTAGAGCTTGTATTAATATTAAGCTTCGCTCTGGGATCCAGTTTATCTATTTGCTTTAGGGTTTTAAATATCTTAATAAGATCTCCTCTAAGCTGTGTGAACATCCAATGTGAACATCCCAGGTACCTGTAGTCGTTCCGCATAGCACAGGTACCATTTAACCCGTTTCTCCCAGATTTCCGCCGAAAATTATGGTGGGAGATTGGGAGAATCCCCCTTGGAAATTCCAGGTAGAATCATAGAATGGTTACAGCACAGAAGGAGGCCATTTGGCCCGTCGAGCCCGTGATGGCTCCCTGCAAGAGCACTTCAGCTAGTCCCACTCCCCCGCCCTTTCCCCGCAGCCCTGCAAAGTTTTTTCCTACAGGTACTTATCCAATTCTCTTTTGAAAGCCACGATTGAATCTTCCTCCACCACCATTTCAGGCAGTGCATTCCAGATCCTAACCACTTGCTGCATAAAGAATTTTTCCTCATGTCGCCCTTGGTTCTTCTGCCAATCACCTTAAATTTGTAACTCTTCCGCCAATAGGAACAGTTTCTCTTTATATATTCTGTCTAGATCCCTCATGATTTTGAATACCTCTATCAAATCTCCTCTCAATCTTTCTCTGCTCTAAGGAGAACATCCCCAGCTTCTCCAGTCTATCCGCGTAACTTAAGTCCCTCAACCCTGGAACCATTGTTGTAAATCTTTTCTGCACCCTCTCTAAGGCCTTCACATCCTTTCTAAAGTGCGGTGCCCAGAATTGGACACATTGGGCCAAAAATTCGGCACTTGCCGGGTGAGTACGCACTGTGTACTCACCCGTAAGTCCTCCTGAAGTGCCGGTTTCCTGCATGCACTGCGCATGCACGGGAAACCGGAACTTCCGGTCTCGTGAAGGGAGCGGTTCAGAGGTGAACCGCGTGCGCGGGAGAGGCTGCGCGCACGCAGCAAACTTAGTTTTTTTTTCAGGTTTCTCCGGGAGGGTAAGTATGGAAGAAGCTGCGCTTTTAAAAAGGAGGCGCAGGACCCGTTTTCAACAAGGTAAGTGGTTAATTAATTATAATTTAAAATTTTTTTCAACAGGTTTATCTTTTTTAGATACTTTAAAGAAAGGTAAGTTTATTTTTAGCACTGTTAAAAAGTATTTTAATTTTTTCAAAAATTTAAATTTTTGTTTAAAGTAGTTAATTTATTTAACTTATAGTTATTTTAAAAATGTGATGGTTTTTTTAAAAATTTATTTGAAGTTTAGCTGTTCTTTTAGAGCTGATTTCAATTCACTTTTCTGCGTTAAATTTCTTATGCCACGTGTCCGCCCATTCCACCAGCCTGTCTATGTCCTCTTGAAGTCTATCACTATCCTCCTCACTGTCCACTATACTTCCAAGTTTTGTGTCATCTGCAAATTTTAAAATTGTGCCCTGTACACCCAAGTCCAAGTCATTAATATATATCAAGAAAAGCAGTGGTCCTAGTACCGACCCCTGGGGAACACCACTGTGTACCTTCCTCCAGTCTGAAAAACAATTGTTCACTCTCTGTTTCCTGTCACTTAGCCAATTTTGTATCCATGCTGCCACTGTCCTTTTTATTCCATGGGCTTCAACTTTGCTGGCAAACCTATTATGTGGCACTTTGTCAAACGCCTTTTGGAAGTTCAGGTACACCACAGCAACCACATTGCCCTCATCAACCCTCTCTGTTACCTCATCAAAAAACTCGATCAAGTTAGTTAAACACGATTTTCCTTTAACAAGTCCGTACTGGCTTTCCTTAATTAATCCTCAGGTGAGTGTAATCCCTGTAACTTACAAACTTGCTATCCTTCACGATATATTCAGTTGCTATCCTTCAGTAAATCACCAAAGCTTCCTCAACAGCACCTCTCAAACTGGCGACCTCTTCCACCTAGAAGAACAAGGGCATCAGGTGTATGGGAACACCATCACCTCCAAATTCCCTTCCAAGTCACACACCATCCTGACTTGAACATATATTAATCCTTCACCGTTCATTCATCATTGCTGGGTCAAAATCCTGGAACTCTCTACTTAACAGCACTGTGGGTGTACCATCACCACATGGACTGCAGCAGTTCATGAAGGTGGCTCACCACCACCTTCTATAGGGCAATTAGGGATGGGAAACAAATGCTGCCTTGATAGTGATGCCCATAACCTGAGAATGAATGAAAACATATATCTAAACAACAAATCCCTTCTCCTGAGCTGTCTTTCAACACAACTAAATCCCTGAAAATGGTTGCTCATTTCTTATGCAGTGAAACAGTGCCATGGAGTCAAACCAGCACAGATCCTCTGCTTGTTGTAGACTGTAGACTGATCTAGGGGCAGGTAACTCAATCGAAATCTGCAATTGGACCACTTGGTCACAGAGTTGTCCCCCAACTGATCCTTGACCCTTCTCCCAGATCTCAGATATATCTGTCAATCAAAACTTCCACCCCCTCAGTCTGGCTTGATCTTTTAAACTGACCTGTTTCAAGATCCTGTGAAGATAGATCAGAACAAAAGACTTTAACACACTGTACGACTCATAAACATCCAAACAATGCTTCAAGAAAGATACACGAGATACTAACCCTTAGATTGAATTGCTGCTATAATAATCCAATTGTCAACAGATTGATAACGTTAACTCTAAATTCAGTCAATATTTGCATATTATTCTCCCCTTTGTTTAACAGAAGCCAAGACTCAGCTACATAATAATTGACCTCCATCAGTCATAACAAAATGTGCATTTTCTCTACATTGCAGAAACAGCTTACAGAAACAATAATGAACCTTGTGTGTACTGTGGCCAAGGATAGAAAAAAAATTGATAAACTAACAGACAAAAATGCTTAATTTCTGTCACAATGGCAATGATCAAAGGCTTTCCTAAAGTCCAAGGGGGAAAAATTCAGTTGGTTGCGCCTCCCGTTAGCGCCTTAAGAGGGCGCTAATGGGGCGCAAAGCAACTAGCGCCCGGGCGCGGCGATGTTTGCGCCGCTCGCGAAATTAACTAGATATTTTGCGGTGGTGCTAAACACTACCGCCACGATCTCCTGCGCCGGCAGATCGTGACATCAGTCGAGTGCGCAACGCCCCGGTAACGCCCCGGAGCGGATATTGAGTGGCGCCCCCTGCCTTACCACCTGACGCTAGCAACGACAGGTTGAGGGGAGCGTTTTTTAGTCAGGAAGGGACTCGGGGAGCACTATTTAAAGGCGACCGCTTCCTGCCTTTTTTTGTTGGTGACATTTTTGAACCATGCATTCTGAGAGAGAGAGAGACTTCTGGAGAGATTCAACGCTGTGTGAAGGAGTTTTGGGTACTGAGCAGCACTTTGCAGGTTCATTTTGATTTGCCCTTCCTTGTATCGATTTAGAAGAGATTGTGGGGGCTGCACTCTGAGATCTTTCCCTGGTACTCTCCATTGTTCTTTCCAGCAGATTTGATGTGCAGGTCTCTCCAGGCTGAGATTCAAGGCTGCAATGAGCAGGATGTGGATGGAAAGCAAGATCAACCCTCCCCTTTAAGAACTGGCCAGCGCCATTGTGTCTGTGTTCCATTGCTGACTGACATCACATGAGATTCGCCAGCGCTCTGAGGTAGCGCCTCGCTCCTCAGCCTTTGCGCCTTAAGACAGATGTGTAGCGCCTGATTTAGTGCTCCAATCACCTCCAGGGGCGATAAAAGTCAAGTTTGCAGTCGGAGGCGATAAATAGCGGCAGGCGCTAATCTTTGCGCCCGGCCGATAATTGCGCCCCAAATGGGGCGATACTGAATTTCTCCCCCCAAGTGAATTAAGTTGACTAAATTCACCATGTCAGCTAGCTCAGTAATATCCTCAAAGAACTATAGTATATCCATTGAGCAAGGTGTAGCACATGCAAAGCCATGCTAACTACTGTTTATCATAGCAGGGCCAAAATTCCTTGGCCAGTCTGGTGTAGTCCCACTGTAACTCCGGTGGCAGTGTGGCAGAAGGGCTGCAAACTATGTCAGGGCCTAGATAAGCTGGATCACAACCTAAAGTTAGAGTTTCCAATTGCTTAGTGGCAGAGGTGCTTGTTACCTGTGTGCTAATGAAGTGACACCTTACTGACCTCACACACTCTGGCTGGGTCAGCGAGGGAGGTCATTGGCAGGTATGATCCTGGTGCAATTGCCAGGATCGCAACCCAAGGAATTTCAGGGCCACTATGTTTCTTCTGATGCCTCCCTAATTTCTCTTTTTATTATTTTGCCCCATAGTCACCTTTTTCCAGATTGATACTACCCTTTGCAGCTTCTAATTGCAGCAACAACATCAACAGAAACATTAGGACTCAATATTTGCCCCTTCCATCATTGGCATACTGTGGCTACAGTACATACAATATCTAATATGCACTGGTTACTTTGCCAGCAACTCCCTCTTCTACAACTTCTACCACCAAGAAGGGTAAGAGCAGCAAAGTTGTGGGAACACCATCACCAGCAAGTTCCCCATCAAAATATATCGATATTCCTTCATAGTCACTGGGTCAACATTCTGGAATTCCCCAACTATGTGGGAACAGTATCAGCACAAGGGCATTAGCAGTTCAAGGAGAAGGCCACCCATAACTAGGGATGGGCAATAAATGTGGCCTTGCCAGCGTCAGCATATCCTGAGAACAAATTAAAAATAAGTAATAGAGAACATGGCTTTACAGGTGGTAAATCTTGCTCAACAAATCTACTATAGGTCTTTGAGGCGATAATTGAATTAGTTGACAAGGGGAGCTCTTAGATTTAATCTGTCTGGGCATTAGTAAATCCTTTGACGCAAAACCAAATAGGTGTTAAAAAGAAAGACTTGCATTTATATAGCGCTTTTCACAACCACCGGATGTCTCAAAGCGCTTTACAGCCAATGAAGTACTTTTGAAGTGTAAATACTCTTTGTAATGTAGGAAACGCAGCAGCCAATTTGCACACAGCAAGCTCCTACAAACAGCAATGTGTTAATGACCAGATAATCTGTTTAGTGATGTTGATTGAGGGATAAATATTGGCTAGGACACCAGGGATAACTCCCCATCTCTTCTTCAAAATAGTGCCATAGGATCTTTTACGTCCACCTGAGTGGGCAGATGGGGCTTCGGTTTAACATCTCATCCGAAAGACGGCACATCTGACAGTGCAGCACTCCCTCAGTACTGCACTGGAGTATCAGCCTAGATTTTTGTGCTCAAGTCTCTGGAGTGGGCTTTGGACCCACAACTATCTGACTCAGAGGCGAGGGTGCTACCAACTGAGCCACAGCTGACACACAGTAGACAAAGTAGAAAGGCACAGAAAGGGCTAATCTTTTGAAGAGGATAACTCATTGTTGCGTCAGGTGCTGCAAAGATTAAGATCACAGTTCTACAGTATCCCGGGTTATCCTTCTGCCCTTTTTATAAGTTGGCATTACATTCGCTTCTCTCAAGTTCCTTGCCACAGTTCTCGTGTAGATTGATTCCCTTAAAATATCCAACAAATTCTAACTAATTTAATTTGCCACCTCCTTTCAGACTCTATCATGTCTTGGTCTCTTTTAAGGGTTAATTCCGCAATCTCACACTTCCTGCAGGGAAGCTGTGCTAAAAGGGAGTGTGGGCCAGTCAGTGGGCAGGCAACAATGGTGCAGTCCTGATTCTCCAACCTGTGATCCTGTAAAGCTCGGCTCCCCTTTGGGAGCATGGGCTTGTGGAATCATATCTTTCGTGATCTTAGTCTGTCACCTCTTCGTAGGTAACTTCTATATTTAGCAGTTTTTCTTCCTCTTGCCTTTTACTGGTAAAGTTACTGGTAAACACGAACATAAAGATGTTATTAAGGACATCTACCATTTTTTAGTCATTTGTTATCATTTCTCCAGGGCCCCTCAAAGGTCACACTGTTTGCTTTGTCACCTGTTCTGCCTCAATATATTTATAGAGACCTTTCGTATTTTTTAAAATATTTGCTCCAACCCTTTTCTTATTTGTCTTGAATTTGTGCCGGGGGTTCTCTTGATTGTCTGCCATAACTTTGGCGGAACATCAGCGGAAAGGAAACCTTGGAGAAACTGCTGTTTATGTTGCTTCTCTGGGGTTTCCGCTGATCTTCTGCCAAAGTTACGGCAGACAACCGGTGTTCTCTATCACTAAATCACAAGTTATCAATTGCTAATCTGCGAAGTATTTCGGAGGGACAGTGATGAGCAGAGGCAAGGTATGTTCAGTATGGAAGAAAAATCTTGCTGGATGAGTCCTCGCCAGGCTATCAGTGAACTCCCCTTGGCAGCTGATACTGACTAGCATTGAGGAAAGTCATGGAGCAGGCCACTCATCTTCCCTCTCAGTTATAAAGGCACTTATCCAATCAGTAATAATGGAGAGGGAATAAAAGAAAGATAAATTGCCCACAAAAATTTAAGCATCGATTTATTTGATATAATGCAAGTATTCAAGCTCAAAATCTCTTTTCTTTGTTTTACATAAAAAGAAATAACTGTTATTGTATTTCCAATTCTCCAACTTTCTGAAGTGCAATGTTTATCTGGGGATTATAGATGTGTTGTCTTTTAAACTGTTGCTATGACTCCTGAGTTGTTGGGACCATGGAAAGATCGTACTGTGGATTCCATTCATTATATTTATAGGGGGAGAAATTCAGTATCGCCCCATTTGGGGCGCAATTATTGGCCGGGCGCAAAGATTAGCGCCTGGCGCTAATTATCGCCACCGACTGCAAACTTGACTTTTATTGCCCCTGGAGGTGATTGGAGCGCTAAATCAGGCGTTTCACACCTGTCTTAAGGCGCAAAGGCTGAGGAGCGAGGCGCTACCTCAGAGCGCTGGCGAAGCTCATGTAATGTCAGTCAGCAATGGAACACACACACAATGGCACGGGCCAGTTCTTAAAGGGGATGGTTAATCTTGCTTTCCATCCACATCCTGCTCATTGCAGCCTTGAATCTCGGCCTGGAGAGACCTGCACATCAAATCTGCTGGAAAGAACAATGGAGAGTACCAGGGAAAGAGCTCAGAGTGCAGCCCCCACAGTCTCTTCTAAATCGATACAAGGAATGGCAAATCAAAATGAACCTGCAAAGTGCTGCTCAGTACCCAAAACTCCTTCACACAACATTGAATCTCTCCAGAAGTCTCTCTCTCTCTCTCTCAGAATGCGTAGTTCAAAAATGGCACCAACAATAAAAGGCAGGAAGCGGTCACCTTTAAATGGCGCTCCCCCTTTCCCTTCATGACTGCAGAACGCTCCCCTCAACCTGTCGTTGCTAGCGTCAGGCGGTAAGGCAGGGGGCGCCACTCAATATCCGCTCCGGGGCGATACCGGGGCATTGCGCACTCGACTGATGTCACGATCTGCTGGCGCAGGAGATCGTGGCGGTAGTGTTTAGCGCCGCCGCAAAATGTCTAGTTAATTTCACGAGCGGCGCAAACTTCGCCGCACCTGGGCGCTAGCTGCTTTGCGCCCCATTAGCGCCCTCTTAAGGCGCTAACGGGAGGCGCAACCAACTGAATTTTTCCCCCATAGAGCTTCCAATGTAATCAATGGAAATTAAGGTTGGATGGTTTCTATAAGGAGCGGCCAATCCACAATGGCAGTGTTATGGCTGGGTGGCAAGTTGAAAATCTATCGCTTCATCCTCTGTTGAATTCCCTATCAAATTATCAATGGTATTTCAGCATCAAAATTACACCAAAACATGCCAAAATATATTGAAGTAAATAACGAGATATGACTAATACTGAAATATTTACTTTTACAGAGAAACCTTATATAAGTAACTTGCATTTACAGCTACACAGCGTATTAAAGGGCGGGGGGGGGGGGGGAAGTGGGTGTGTGTGGGGCAGGGGGTAGGGGGTAAATTTTCCTTCCTATTCTTTTCAAAATTGGCAGTGTCTTGCATTATGTCTTTATCCCTTTACCTTGGTCTCTCAATTAAAAAATAAAAAGTCCCTGAAAATGTGAAGAGTGTTGATGTGTTTGTACAACTGAATTTTATATTTATCGAATTTTTCAATTGGTTGTGGAGGTAACATCAGGCACCATATATCGGATTGATATGATGAAAGGTGAAACACATTACTACGCATGTGCAGCTTAAATGTAACTCATTTTGGTTTTGCAAATTTGCACTGAACTGAGACCCCCAGCTGTGAAAGAACTCAGGAAAAATTATTTTAAAAATTATATTTAATGTTTGCCAGCTAAGGTCCTTACATTTCATTACTCCCCAGAGATCCTGTAACATTTTCTGGACCATGTTACATTTTTTTTTAATTAAGTAATTTCTTTCCTTTAGCACAGAACAACGCACCCAAGCAATTCTAAGCCTCTAGGGAAGAGGTTAAACGACAGTAATGGTGCATGATTGTGTCGTTCATGTCATTAGAGCATTCCATATCCGTGAGGCGCACATATGTAGCTAGATTTTGTTTGTGAGAATTTATCCCAAAGAATATTTATTGAGACAGCAGTTTTGAAGTGATCTGTTTATAAACATTGGCTTCCCTATGAATTTTATCTTGCCATTAAATCAGACAGAGAAGCAGCCTGCAATCTTTGAATAGATTCCTGTGTTGAAGTGATCAGGTTTATGTGCTGCAGGTAACACAGTATAATGCAACTCCACGAATTAAGCACAGTAATTAGTTGTACTTGACTGTTAACTCAAAGCATTCGCACACGAGTGTTATAAGATTACTATGTGTTAATGTGAGGAACACACTGATGTGGCCTGTTCACCTAAAGGCACCAACAGGCCCAAGAATTTCTTGCCATTCTTCTGCTGGGATGTTAGTCAAGAATGATCCAGCTGACAAACAGAGATAAGTATCAAATCCTGTTGAACCAAACCAGTCCCAGCTAAAATACCTGGCTCACTGAGGTCAAGCAATTTTACAAACTGTGTAAATATGGCCCACTAAAGGCATCTGACATCAGCAAAGATTTGTTAAGGTGTTTTGCTGCTGGACAACTCATGGTTCTGGTGTGGTGTGCGAGGTGGATGGAAGCTGAGGCTAAATCTTGAGATATAAAAAGAAAGAACTTGCCTTTCATGACCTCAGAATATCCCACATTGCTTTACAGCCAATGAAGTACTTTTTGAAATGTAGTCACAATTGTAATGCAGGAAACACGGCAGGCAATTTGCGCATAGCAAGATCCCACAAATAGCAATGAGATAATGACCAGACAATCTGTTTTAGTGATGTTGGTTGAGGGATAAATATTGGCCAGGACACCAGGGAGATCTCCCCTGCTCTTCTTAGAATAGTGCCATGGGATCTTTTACGTCCATCTGTGAGGGCAGACAGGCCCTCAGTTTAACGTCTCATCTGAAAGACGGTACTTCTGACAGTGCTGCACTCCCTCAGTACTGCACTGAAGTGTCAGCTTGGATTCTGTGCTCAAGTCTCTGGAGCGGGACTTGAACACACAACCTTCTGACTCAGAGGCACGAGCGCTACCGCAGAGCCAAAACTGACAACTCAGTGCAGAAACATCAAACCCTGGATACTGGGGTAAAACCTTTGTGATATTTGATGGGGGTGAGGCAGCTTGTTATTATTAGGGATAGAGAAGGTGAAATTCCTCTTTCAATTAAAAACAGGCTTGCTCTTCTCCTCAATTAATGTTTGACTCATAAAATTGTATTTGCAGAAGTTGCAGGGTCCAAAACTGTGTAATCCCATGATTCCATTGGTGGATTGTTGATTACAGATTTTTAAACAAAAATCTCTTTTTTTTAACAAGAGGAGTTTCAGGACATAGAAAAATGCAAGTCATATTTCTATGGGTGCCAGCCAGCATTCAATACCTCAAAAAAGTGGTTATTCTTAATTTGTGAAACTAGACAACAAGTGTTGGGAGGCCATTGGATCACGAGGGGCATCATAGCAAAGCCGAGCCTGCTCTCACCTGATGTCCACACATGCACCTTTTGACAGGATATTTTGATGAGCAGTGGGAACCTGACTCATCTTCTCTAGCCTAGCGGTTCTGCGATGAATTGTACCATCCCCTTGCCATCTCTGCTGAGATCAACTAATTAAGTATAACATATTATCTATGGTAATCTACGGCTCTGAAATTAAACTGTGAGAAACTAGTGCATGAACGCTTAACATCTAAAATTCATCCCAGCACTATTTTAGTTGATGTGTTAACTCGTTTATTTTAAGCAGATTAACGGCTCTGTTAAAATGGTGGAGGGAGCAATTTCAGATGAATACGTTAAGTGTCCATACACCAATGCCCCACAGCTTAATTTCAGGGGCTGTAAAGAATCTCTTAGTATATCTGAACAAAGAAAACACAAGATCAGCATTCAGAAAATGAAAGAGAAGGAAACAGTCAGTTAAAGTTTAGCATTGTTTTTCAAAGGCATTAAGAATTGACCTATGACCTTTCAGTGAGATGTATTGTTTTAAATGTTTAGATTCTTGTCTAAGCTTTATATCCACCATAAAGCGTTAACTGAGATGTTATTGGGCCACTTCAGGGAATTTATTGTTAATTTTTAATATGAGTAACCTTTCTTATATTAACCAAAAGTATGCAAAGTGGTGCATTTAATACACTCGTTTCTTTGAATCATTAGAAAAAAAAACCCTAGCCACTCCAGGGAGATTATTAAATTACAGCTGGATACTTTTAATTAAAATAAATAAATACAAGTCTAAAAAATATCTCGGTAGAGAGAAAAAAAATCAGCCTCTATCTTTCAGTTTGAGGGCCTGGCATAGTAGTGATATGTGATAGTTGGCAGTTGTTTGCAGTGTCCCCTAGATGACTCTGGCACTGTAGCTACATGGATTCTTCAGTGTCAGGCTACATTGCTGCTGCTGGCTTAGGGAGAGGAAGTGGGTAATAAAACAAAAATCCAAGCTGCTCACTAGAGCCAGTGACTCTGGGGTTGAGTTAATTGCCTCAAAATGGGAAAGAATTTAAGCTAATTTTTTTTCATTTAATTTGAACTTGTAAAGTTGCCAGTTCTCCTATTTTATATGTGGGGCAGTAACAGTGTTTTTTTTTCTAGTTTCTTTTACTGATATGGTTTTAACCACCTTCTGGAATGGGACTGTTTGAATTATGAAAGCTTCTTGTGGTTAAATGCTAGTTACCATGGAACTAGTTATCATGTGAGAGTGTCAGGCTACAGTCCCGGCAGACTGCTGACTCATTAGCCCAGTTTCCATGATTCAGTGAGTGGGTGAATGCACTTCACTTCATGTTCAGCCTCATTTACCAATCTGGCGAAGAATTGGACTCAGCAGCACACGTTACTGCTGGGAAGCTGCTGACACACTTTGGCCCAAGGACGGTTGAGATTGGGGCTTCAGAAACTTAGCGGTAGATCCAATCACCTAGATGCAGTGATGTCTGTGCCATGCCCTCATTATCACGCTGGCGTGTCCTATTGTCTGGAAATAAATGGTGTAGATTGTAGTTGAACTCCAGCATCGCTCCGGGCCTTTAACATAAAAGTGACATTGACTTATAGAAAACTTATGGCTGAAGAAACAGATCTGTCATGTCTCACTTATTTGAAGTGAGACTCAGTTGTGGTAACTTTAATTTTGGATGATAGTGTAAAACGGGCTCTATTGGATTGGTAGACCGTTAAACACCGCCTCCTATTTTCTATGAAATGAAAGTCGAGAGATGTGTATATCGTCCGTTTTATGCTATCACCAGAAGTTAAAATGACTCCCAGACTTTGATTTAAAAATGTAACCTACTTGATCAACCTGCAGAGCAGGTGAGTGTGGTAGTGTGGGAGAGAGTATTTTATGTGTGTAGGTTTATTTTTAAGAAGCTTGAAAATTTAGAAAATCTGCTAATGGATCATGCCAAAAACGTATCCATCTAATTAAGTATCTATCTCCCTTACAAAATAGTGAATGTGACTCACCCACCAACCCACCCATTCTTAGATCTTGACATGGGGCGAAGGCTGCCAGAGAGGAAACATTTCTGTTCTATCCATCTATTAAACCCACTGACCACTTCCATATGAGATTTGGAATGTTTTTATTTGAGTGCAGTTCCTAACTGAACTCGCAGCTAAACCATATATTGTGCTTCTGAGAACGAAAAAGAATTTAACCCTCTGAATACTAGAGTTCCTGAAATACAACATGCTGTACAACATTCACCTCCAGAAGTATCAGTAAAATGATGGTATTGAATGCCACACTCCAAGACTTTAATACAACTTCCACATCTGGGGAAGCTCTTCCAACACCTCTGTCACACTTCTGGACAGGGTACAAGAAAAAGCTTATTGCCTGATTTCTCACTTTTCATCTCTCATTCTGTCTCTCTGTTGTAGCCTTCATCTGTCTTTATTTTATCTGTCCTCTGAATGTTGCTTGTTCCTTCTAAACTCCAAATACATTGTTTTACAACAATTATATTTATGGTTTTACATGCTTTTCCTCCTCCCTACAAACTCCCATGTGTTGAAATCAAGACACATCATACAGTCCCCGACCCTAATCCATTTTTCCTAGGTCCTCAACTGGGAAACTCCTGAATTCCTCAGTCTTTCCATTCTCTTACAATTCTCAGACTTTTAAAACTCAAGCTTGACATAATCTAAACACTGCTTCCTGATATACTTTGTCTTCTCTTGCTGTTTTCAATCTTGGTACAGTTATGTACAATGGGCCTTGTCCCTTTATCTTGACTTCTCACTAAGATATAAATGAAGATGAGAATAAAGAACGTAATGCAAGAAATGCTTCTTCATTGTATTCAAATTAAGTGAAAACAAAGGGGAATTTGTTTTATTTTTAATGCAATGCTGCAAAATGGCTACCGCTTCACGCAGGTGATTAGCATGAGGGCTTTTTGTCTAACTGAATGTTGCAGCATATATCTCTTACATCCCATGCCGATTTGGAAGGTCTGATAGCTTTTGGCAGATTTGGTCCTTTTCACAAGGTAATTCGCAGAGTATTGCATTTTTCTTTTGTGCTCTGCAACATGACTGCTTCTAATATAAATATTTAGAAGCATAAATATCTGAAACTTGTTTGTTGACTGTTACAGAAGAGTAAATATTAATGCTGCTATGGGTACAGTACACTTGTGCATATAAATTCAATGTAGAGGTTTAGGTGCTTCTGATGCAGTCCAATAGTAACACGGTGGCATAGTGGTTAGCACTGGTGCCTCACAGCGCCAGGGACCCGGGTTCGAATCTGACCTCGGGTGACTGTCTGTGTGGAGTTTGCATATTCTCCCCGTGTCTGCGTGGGTTTCCTCCGGGTGCTCCGGTTTCCTCCCACAGTCCAAAAATGTGTGGGTTAGGTTGATTTGGCTATGATAAAAAATTGACCCTTAGTGTTAGGGAGGGATTAAATATGTGGGGTTATGGGGATAGGATGGGATATGTTAGGGGGAATTAAATACGTGGGGTTACGGGGGTAGGGTGGGATATGTGTACTGTGGGGATTAAAGCAGGGACAGGGTGCTGGATTTAGATGATCAGCCATGATCGTATTGAATGGTGGAGCAGGCTCGACGGGCCGAATGGCCTACTCCTGCTCCTAGATTCTATGTTTCTATGTTTACTAGACCTGCTCTCATACAGCCTGTCCACAATAGAAGATTTGGGGATTATAATGTCATGATTATGCAGGCGATCTATGATACCATGTGTAAATTCTCTAGTGCTATTTTATGTAACCAGGGAGCCAAGGAGGGAAGGTAACAGTTTAGATTTATCTACTTGGTGCGCCTATCCTGCCAATCCATTGGCAGGATAGGCGCACCAACGTCAGTGTTCTCGCTCAGGCCAACATCCCCAGCATCGAAGCTCTGACCGCACTCGATCAGCTCAGATGGACGGGCCACATCGTTCGCATGCCCGATACGAGACTCCCAAAACAAGCGCTCTACTCGGAGCTCCGACACGGCAAGAGAGCCCCAGGTGGGCAGAGGAAACACTTCAAGGACACCCTCAAAGCCTCCTTGAAAAAATGCAACATCCCCACCGAAACCTGGGAATCCCTGGCCCAAGACCGCACAAAGTGGAGGAGAAGCATCCGGAAGGCGCCGAACACCTCGAGTCTCTTTGCCGGGAGCAAGCGGAAGCCAAGCGCAAACAGCGGAAGGAGCGCACGTCAACCCAAGCACCCCACCCACCCGCCCCTTCAACCACCGTCTGCCCCTCCTGTGACATAGTCTGTAGGTCCCGCATTGGACTCATCAGTCACCTGAGAACTCATTTTAGTGTGGAAGCAAGTCATCCTTGGTTCAGGGACTGCCTAAGAGAAAGAAGAGAGAGAAGATCTACTTCACACAAAACTGGCAAAAGTATAGAACAGACTACTCGGGGAAACAATAGAGGTGGATTGTGTCAGTAACTTCAAGAGAGAATTGAATGTATTGTTAGGGTGTACTGCTAAATATGGCCACCACTGTCTGGTGTGTATTGTTTATGCTGCCTGAGCTTTGTGAATTACCATATTCAGGTAGGGTAAAGTATTTCTCTCTTGTGTGTTGATAAGGTTATGTTGCCAATGTGAAGGCCAGTTTTAGTGACTGGTGTTGTTTCCCTGTTGCCTCAATCCATAGTGACTGTATGTAGGATCCATCTGTACCTTTAAGAGGGAGACCTGGAGCTCGCTCATGCTCATGGCCGGGAAAAATGTAGGTGCCCCTGGAGGCAGTGTGCTGTATTTAGTTCTAGTGTATGCTGCTGACAAACACTGTGTCACATGTAAGCAATGTTCCCTTTAATTTTTTTGCGGCCCTCCGTAAACTTGAGCTCATCCTAAACTCTGCTCCTGGTATCCTAATTCGCACCAAGTTCCGTTCACCCATCACCTCTGTGCTCACTAACCTACTTTGGCTCCCGGTTGAGCAATGCCTCCATTTGAAAATTCTCATCCTTGTTTTCAAATCCCTCCATAGCCTCACCCCTCCCTATCTCTGTAACCTCCTACGGCCCTCCGAGATATCTACATCCATGCACGGTTTTTCCTATTTAAAAGCCGGTGACCCGGTTGTGCGGGAGCTGCAGAGTGCTATGAGGCCGCGCAACTTAAAGGGAACATTGCATGTAAGGTCCTCATAGCAACATTTTTAGTAACAGTAAGGGTTGCAGCAAACTGATCAGGTTCCCTCCAATGGTCTGGCTCTTTTAACATGGTGTCATACTTTACCCCGAGATGAGCTTCTGACCACATATCCGCTCCATCACCAAGACCGTCTACTTCCACCTCTGTAACATCCTCCGACTCCGCCGCTGCCTCAGCTCATCTGCTGCTGAAATCCTCATCCATGCTTTTATTACCTCTAGACTTGACTATACCAACGCACTCCTGGCTGGTTTCCCTTCTTCCACCCTCAGTAAATTTGAGCTCATCCAAAACTCTGCTCCTGGTATCCTAATTTGCATCAAGTTCCGTTCACCCATCACCTCTGTGCTCGCTAACCTACTTTGGCTCCCGGTTGAGCAATGCCTCCATTTGAAAATTCTCATCCTTGTTTTCAAAACCCTCCATAGCCTGACCCCTCCCTATCTCTGTAACCTCCTTCAGCCCTACGGCCCTCCGAGATATCTACATTCCTCCAATGCTGGTCTCCTGTGCATCCCCAATTTTAATCGCTCCACCATTGGCAGCCATGCCTTCAGCATCTTAGGCCCTAAGCTCTGGAATTCCTTCCCTAAACCTCTCCGCCTCTCTTTCCTTCTTTAAGATGCTCCTTTGAACTTACCTCTTTGGCCAAGCTTTTGGTCATCTGCCCTAATATCTCCTTATGCGGTTTGGTGTCAAAATTTGTTTGATAACGCTCCTGTGAGCACTTTGGGACGTTTTACTATGTTAAAGGCACGATATAAATGCAAGTTGTTGTTGTTGTTGTTGGTGCAGTCCTTTAAGTGTGGCCTTGTATCTCCACCTTCCCCGCCAAGGTTTCTGGGACTCCTTGATGTTACTGCCCTATTGCTAGCAGGACTCTCGACTATGTGCCACCCAACGATATAATATCGATTTTTTCACACCATGGATGCCCAGAGCCTCCACCCCACTGCACTTCCACCAGCAGAGCAGGTGGGCAGGAATTTCAGAGTCAGAGTCATTTACAGAAGCTGGTGATAACGGCAAGTTGTTGCAGTCAGCCCAAATAAAACAGCAGCTTTTAACTGAATGTTGAAAGGGTTAAACTGACGAATCAGTCAGTTGTGTTACTTTGATGGGCTTTCTTTGCATATAATTCAAATGAAAGAAAGACGGTAGCCACCCAATCCCTACACAAACGCTCAGAGAGCAGAGCCTTGCACACAATGAAGAGGAGATCCCATATTTACTTTTTGCAGGCAGCACATGCTATGGCAGGCCTTGGCGGTCCCCATTTGGTTAAGGAGCCGACCTCCTTTATTTAAATGACCCAGAGGCTGGAAGCCCATGGCAGGTGGTTGAAATGGAAAATCACGGTCAGCATGTCAGGAATCTATTCAGCAAGGGTGTGGGGGGGGAATCACTTCTGATACAAATCCTATCCTTACCTGCTGTCTACATATGTGTACGTTTTGGTAAAAGTAATTGGAAAGCGATCATAAGCTGGAAACTTGGTTGATTTTTTTCCCTACTTCAGCCTGGGCTTCTGAGATTAATTGCAATAAGTGTATATATAGCAGAATCTTGTTGTATGCAATGCATTAGTAGCAACAATAAAATAAAAGATTTATAATTGGAATTGGATCCAACAATCAGGATACTCCCATATGAGTTTAATCTGGTACTATTGGGATCAGCTGTCTCAGCACGGACTGGGAATCGAGCCTGGGAGCTTTCTGGTCCATATGGCACAATTTCTATTCTGGGCAGTGCACTTAACAACTGAGGTACTGGGGGAGCAAGCTCACTGACTGTATCCAACACTAGTAATAAATCATTTCTTTAACTATCTACTAATTTATTGCAAATAACAGGATTCCTATTTTACAATGTTAAATTTAAAACATTTGTGAGCTGATGTGACAGAACAGCTATAACATTCATAAATGCCAACCTACAAAATTTGGCAAAGCCAACAAACAGCTTCAAAAAGCTGACATATTCCCAAAAAAGCTGACAACTCAAAGAAAACAACAAACTGAAAAATAGCCCTGACTTAAAGCCTATGACCAAGGCCACTGCTTCAAGGCAGTTGGATTAATTAAATTCCTTTGGATCTCAGGACTTTTATTAATGTTTTAGGATTACATACTGCAATTCAGGTTGTTTTTCTGTGAAAACTGAAACTCAGTGGTCTCACATTGATCTACAAAAAGAAATAGTTACAATGATAGTGCAGTGGGACATGGACTTGCCATGACTCCAGCTGCAGCTATACCCAACTTCCATCAGTTGTACTCTTTCAATGTGCTTCTCCTTGCCCTTATTTTCATCCTTGTGAACACCTCACCCTCTCTCCTTACAGGATATATATCTTTTGTCATATAATTCAAAGGGTAAGCAGAGCATATAGCAAATTCCTACAAAGAGCAAATGAGATGACTGACCAGTTAATCTGTTTTTGGTGGTGTTGGTTGAGAGAGGAATGTTGACCAGGAGACTATGAGAATTACTCTGCTCTTCTTTCCATAGTGTCATGGAATATGTCATGTCCACTTGAGCAGGCAGAATGGGAATTAGTTTGATACCTTATCCGAAAGATGGCCCCTACAACAATGGACATAAGAACATAAGAAATAGGAGCAGGAGTAGGCCATTTGGCCCCTCGAGCCTGCTCCGCCATTCAATAAGATCATGGCTGATCTTCTACCTCATCTCCACTTTCCTGCACTATCGATCTATCTATCGATCTCTGTCTTGAATATACTCAACGCCGGCATCTCCGCATCTTGAATATACTCAACGACTGAGCCCCCACAGCCCTTTGGGGTAAAGAATTCTAAAGATTCACCACCCTCTGAGTGAAGAAATTTTTCCTCATCTCAGTCCTAAATGGCTGACCGCTTATGGTGAGACTGTGACCCCTGGTTCTAGACTCCCCAGCCAGGGGAAACATGCTCCCTGCATCTACCCTGTCAAGCCCTGTAAGAATTTTGTATGTTTCAATGAGATCACCTCTCATTCTTCTAAACTCTAGAGAATATAGGCCTAGTCTACTCAATCTCTCCTCATAGGACAATCCCCCCATTCCAGGAACCAGTCTGGTGAACCTTCATTGCACTCCCTCTATGGCAAGTATATCCTTCCTTAGGTAAGGAGACCAAAACTGTACACAATACTCCAGGTGTGGTCTCACCAGGGCCCGATATAATTGCAGTAAGATGTCTTTACTCTTATACTCAAATCCTCTTGTAATAAAGGCCAACATATCATTTGCTTTCCTAATTGCTTGCTGTACCTGCATGTTAACTTTCAGTGATTCGTGTACAAGGACACCCAGGTCTCTCTGAATACCAACATTTCCCAATCTCTCACCATTTAAAAAATACTCTGCTTTTCTATTTTTCCTACCAAAGTGGATAACTTCACATTTCTCCACATTATATTCCATTTTCCATGTTCTTGCCCACTCACTTAGCCTGTCTATATCCCCTTGAAGCCTCCTTGCATCCTCCTCACAACTTACATTCCCACCCAGCTTTGTATCATCAGCAAACTTGGATATATTACATTTTGGTCCCCTCATCCAAATCATTGATGTAGATTGTGAATAGCTGAGGCCCAAGCACTGATCCTTGCGGTACCCCACTAGTTACAGCCTGCCAACCTGAAAATGACCCGTTTATTCCTACTTTCTGTTTTCTGTCCGTTAACCAATCCTCAATCCATGCTAGTATATTACCCCCAATCCCATGAGCCCTAATTTTGTTTAATAACCTCTTGTGTGGCACCTTATCGAATGCCTTCTGAAAATCCATATACACCACATCCACTGGTTCCCCCTTATCTATTCTGCTAGTTATAACCTCAAAAAACTCTAACAGATTTGTCAAACACAATTTCCCTTTCATAAATCCGTGTTGACTCTGCCCAATCCTATTATTATTTTCTAGGTGCCCTGTTACTACGTCCTTAATAATAGATTCTAGCATTTTCCCTACTATTGATGGAGTGCTCCCTCAATACTGAACTTAAGCATCAGCCGGAGTGGGCCTTGAACCCACAAATTTCTGACTCAGAGGTAAGAATGCTGGCAACTGAGCCAAGCTGAGGCATAAAGGGTACCGATAGTAGGGCAAATGTGTAAAGTCAGTTTCAAAAGTAGTTCTGTACTATAATTGAAGTATTAGTGATGTGTAGTGCTGTTTATCTGTCCAAATAAGTGGCAATAGCTTCCAAATGGAACACTGTTGCGTCTCTTTTGAAGGCACCCTTTAGTCATACAACTCTACAACAACAACAACTTGCATTTATATATCACCTTTAACGTAGCAAAAGTCCCAAGGCGCTCACAGGAGCTTTATCAAACTGAATTTGACACTAAGCCACGTAAGGAGATATTAGGACAGATGAGATAGGTTTTAAGGAATGCCTTAAAGGAGGAAAGAGAGTTAGAGAGGCAGAGAGGTTTAGGGAGGGAATTCCAGAGCTTAGGGCCCAGGCAGCTGAAGGCACGACCACCAATGGTAGAGTGATTAAAATCAGGGATGCGCAGAAGGCCAGAATTGGAGGAGCGCAGATATCTTGAAGGCTTGTAGGGCTGGAGGAGGTTACAGAGATAGGGAGGGGCGAGGCATGGAGGGATTTGAAAACAAGGATGAGAATTTTAAAATAGAGGTGTTGCCAGACTGGGAGCCAATGTAAGTCAGCGAGCACAGGGGTGATGGGCGAACGGGACTTGTGCGGTTTGGATACGGGCAGCAGAGTTTTGGATGAGCTCAAGTTTATGTAGGGTGCAAGATGGGAGGCCGGCCAGGAGAGCATTGGAATAGTCAAGTCTAGAGCAATGTTCCCCATAAGCCGTGCACATGTGTGGCCGCAGCCGTGCAGTAATCTGCAAGGTCCCGCGCAGGTCGCTCACAAACGTTTATATTGGAAATACTGCACATGCACAGAAATTTAAAGGGACCGTGCATTGAAAGAAACAGGGTGCACAGAACAAAGCACAGCTTACTGGGACCGTTGCTTTAAAGGTAAGAAAGGTGTGGATGAGGGTTTCAGTAGCAGGTGAGCTGTGGCAGGGGCGGAGACGGGTGATGTTCCGGAGGTGGAAGTAGGCAGTCTTGATGATGAAGCCTGATACAAAAACCCCTGAAACAAATTGCTTAATGTTGGTACTGTGATATGGTGTCAATTTTTTAAAATTTGAAATCTTGAGTGGGTGGGAGTTTTTTTTAAAAGAACGACCTTGAGCTCCTCGAACATCGTACCGTCTGAAGGGACGTCAGCCAAAACACACACAATAAATGAATAAAAGGGTTGAATTGGAATAAAAATCATCGCATTAACTATTGATTCCTTGCACAGATCCCAGTCATTTGGGAGTGCCTGGTTCATGTGAGCTCTATCTTGGGTTTGCTGAAGCGTGTTCCTGAGGTTTACGCTGCCGTCGTCACTATTTGACAGTTGAGCCTGAGCGGACCAGCCACGGCTCCTCATTTGCACAGTAACTACTTTCTGACTAGTGTCAGACAAAAGTCACGCCTCATTCAATTTTACCGCCTCAAAATATTGCTTTCTGGTTTTTTTTAAATGTGCACTGAGAATGAACCAAATGCCTGATATTTAACTCTACCGATGTCACCTTTTTTAAAAAAATGATCGAAGTTGCCACTTGAATCACAGAAGGGAGAAAACGTTATGCTAAACTACATATCAATAGATGGGTCACTGAATTGGACTTCTATTCTTGGAGCATGATTAAGAGCTCATGCTGATATTTGAATCAATTTTGAACTGGAGATCAAAAAGCATTCTTAAGAGAGTGTTTTCCAATATCTAATCTTTATTAGGCACTGACCACTTTAGCGCACAACAGAAAATGAAAGATTGCTTCAGGTAACGTCTCTAGAACTCCAAGCTGCTACACACCGCTTTGTTGCTACTTGTGACATTCAAGTGCTTGCAAATTCTGGGCTTGCTTATAAAGAATACTTTCAGGGTATTCTGGGGTGATTCAGTCCAAAAGTGCTACTGAAGGAATAAAAGGAGCAACCTTTTTTTTCAGCAAATGCTGATGCATTGACAGGCCCTCAAAATACTGTCAGTCCACACAAAACACAGACGGTGGGCTTCTATGAACATGTTGTTGAAGGTTTCAGTGACTGTACACATTGCTTGCACTGAAGGAGTTAAATGGTGTGCATGCAGTTTGTTTTTCTAAGCCATACATAAAAAAGTAGCTTTGTAACGCAAAGACCTTGAAGCCACTAATCCTACAAAGGAATACGGTCTCTGCAACCTTTGATACTTTTTTTTGCTGAATTACGTTTATCATTATCATAGAACAGAAATGAAATGCCATCATTTGATCATCCTGTAATTTGAAGCTCTTGTCTTTAGCAAGTTATAAAAAAAAGCACACACAATAGCTGGAAAATGAGATCAAAATGGTTTTCCTCTAACAGTGGGTCAATGTGTTCTGTAAGCACTTCCATCCTGTGAAGTCCCTGGTTGGTCTCCACCTGCTAGGCCAGCACTAGAGGCACCAGTGACCCAGTCTCCCCCTCATTTTGCTGGCGCCAGAGCTGGATGGGTCTTGCACTTTGATTATTTGTGTTAACAGTTAATTTAACACGGTGGACACGCGTGCCAAAGCTGCCTGCACTTCCTAATGCATCCCAACAAATGTGACTTTTATAGGTTCCTCTGCATCGCCCTTCCCCCGCCCTAATCCTTTCCACATCTTACAGGAAAAAGCTATTTCTGGCTGCTGTGCCCCTAATGTTTGCTCTGCAAGGATTGAATTTAATGGAGATTTATGGACCCAGGGGCATGTAGCTCTTAAGAAATTTCATAAACTCAAGCAGTTATATTTAGAGATTACAGATGAAGTTCCTTTGTGCAGCCTGGAGGTTTTCTGACATTTTCTCATTAACTTTCTGCTTGTATGTTTAATCTAAACATTTTACTGACACATGGCCCTGGGAACAGCACTAAGTCTCCTTTTTATGAGTGAAAAATGTTTAAATTAAGAGGTTAGGAACAGGCTGCCAATGACAACAAGAGGAGCTTGGAAAATGTTTAGATTTGTCAACATCCAAATAGTCTAGATGGTGCTGAGAAAGCTAAACGAAAGCCACTCTGACACAGCCATGCCAGACCCACTTTCAAAAGGCATTAAAGAAGGAGTGCAACATCTGAAATCAGAGTGCACAGATTCCTAAGTGTTCTACACATATAAACAAAAGGCTTGTCCAGAGTCACAATGCACTGTTTATAATTGAGCATTAGACTAACTGGATTTTAAATTAAACAATTTGTTATCTTATTTGGTATTAATCTAATAAAGTGGAACTCAAATAACCTTTAGCATTCATTGGGTCTGCTGAACACGTGGGGAAAATTAGGAAATAACGACTCCCTATTTACATTGATTCGAACTGTGCTTAGGTTGTTTTTCTTTCTCTCTGCTTTTTGTCAGTTCGCTTTTGCAGGCTGACACTTGTCCTGCAGATGTGATGGTGGGACTTCATAGGTTGACAAATCTTCTGGGATCACAGTCACTGGTGCACTCTGACCAGCGGGCAGTACAATTCAAAAAGCAGGAGACTGACAAAGGCCCATAATTTGCGGTCAGCGGCGAAGCAAAGGTGTTCACCGCTGGCCCCGAAGTAAGCTTCCCACAAAGATCTCGCGATCTCTGTGGCGAGAAGTTCAGCTTTTCCGATATTCAGTTGAGATCAGTGTAAGTTAATTGGGGATTCCCGAGTGCGAGCTGTCTAAGTAGCCAATCACAATGCAGAATTCTCACAGACCGGGAACCAGGAAGTGAATAAGCTCCTTTTATTCTAACTTTTTAAAAATGTTATAGAGAGCAAAACAAAGATTGGAGCTCCCACATGGGGAAAAGGTAAACCTGAAATAAAGATGAACAAACGTTAAATTTTTTTTTAAGTATCTTAAAAATTGCAACTTTTATTAAAATGGAGAAATTTGACACTCCACAAAATTAAAATGGGTTTTTCAGGACTATAACGTTTGTTTAGCAGTCAATATGCTGTTAAAACCCCAGTTATACCTAACCCAAAAGGGTCTAACTTTTAATGGGGTATTTAACAGTGATATTACCGCGGAAAAGCTTTGGTCAATTTCCCTGATTGCTGGCTCTGTGGGAGAGGTGGGCAGAGTGCAGCCTGTGTCGGAGCAGTGAATGACTGATCGCAACTTCAGGATTTTCGCTTTAGGATGCGCATGCGCTAAATCCTGAAGTTGTAGTCAATTTCAAAAGGGTAATAACAGCGACCGCAGGGAGTGGGCCTAGGAGAAGAACTCCCTAAGCCAGTAACTCCTGAACATGACCCTTGAAGGATTCAAGGGCCGTGAAATTCGGCCTGTTGGCGCCAGCTAATAAGGCCAGTTTGGATGAAAAAATGGTGGCTGTCTCGCTTCCGCCCACTTCAGGCGTGGAATGCGGCGGCTGCCATTTTGGGCAGGTCAGCAGTGCTGCTGTTGCCTGTGCTCACTCCAGATATGGAAATTAGACAGATTGTGATGTCAATCAGCGTGCAATGCTGAATTGATGTACGATCTGGTATTTTGGACGTCGTTGCTCCTTTTAACGCCCTCTCCAAAGCACGCACAGCAGGCCCCTACCAATACTTGGTAACACGGTGGCATAGTGGTTAGCACTGTTGCCTCACAGCGCCAGAGGACCCAGGTTCGAATCCGGCCACGGGTGACTGTCTGTGTGGAGTTTGCACATTCTCCCCGTGTCTGCGTGGGTTTCCTCTGGGTGCTCCGGTTTCCTCCCACAGTCCAAAGATGTGTGGGTTATGGTTGATTTGGCTATGATAAATTGACCCTTAGTGTTAGGGGGGATTAAATACGTGGGGTTACGGGGATAGGGTGGGATATGTGTCGGTGCAGGCTCGATGGGCCGAAATGGCCTCTATCTGCACTGTGGGGATTCTGTGACTTCTTAAAGGGACACATGCAACTTTCAGGTAAGTTTCGATTTTTGCTTTTGGACTGGTTTCTTTACATTTTATTGGAGTAGTGGCTAGGTGTAATACAATTCAAAACTTGTTAAAGGGTGCAGGGAGTCCCTTTTGTCATTTAATCTCTCTTGCATTCTACCCTATCACAGACCTCCCCTTTTGTTCTTTCCTCCCCTCCCCACTTTCCCTGCCTCTGCACTTGCTTAAAATCTGTTACATCTCTAACATTTTCCAGTTCTGACGAAGGGTCACGACCTGAAACGTGAACCCTGTTTCTCTCTCCAGAGATGCTGCCTGACCTGCTGAGTATTTCCAGCATTTTCTGTTTTTATTCCTGACTATGATATTAGGACCCCGATTCGCATGGGTAAGAGGCCATGTTTAGGTGGGCACTGTGGCTGCCCAAGCATAGGTCCCTTTCAAAATGGCAGAGCAAGGACGTTAACGGAGCGGTAAGCCCACCAACCCCATTTTGAGGCCCTTAAATTCCCGTTAACTCTGAGTTTAGTGAGTTAAAATCGACCCGTTTGCTGCTGTTCTTTTGTCGCCTTTCAAACTAACATCACTCGTAGTATTTATTAGTTTTGATGCTGGAAAAAAGGAGCACCACTAGCAAACAATTTCAGTATTTAAAATGACAAATTGCTGGAAATACACAGCAGGTCTGTCATCATCTGTAAAGAGAAATGACAGGTTAATGTTTTGTATCTTCAGTTCTGATGATGTGTACATACCTGAAATATTAGCGTGTCTTTTCTCAGCAGATTGCAATGGAACTTTAGTGTATTTTTAGCAATTTTCTGTTTCTAGTTTAGATTTCCAGCATTTTCAGTTTTTTCTTTTCATTTGAATATGTAAAGTGTGAACTTGCTGATACAGTAAAAAATGCCACAGAGCATTTAGCTCATACCATCTGCCGAAGGATTCATTTCATCAGAATAAATCTTAAAAAGGTCACACTGTACAATTATTGACTGTCTTGAGAAATTCTGGTGACATTTTGGCATTTCAAAGATGTTCATTATTGGTTTTATTTGGTAAGCGTTTGGTAAAGAATTCTGGAATTACATGTCCTCATTCCATTATACACTCTGGATTCTGTTTCTGTACAGTGTTCAGAGACTGGTTCACAGGGAATCAAAAAATACTATTTATATTCCCACGAGTGAGGATGACCCTATAATTCATTGAATGACAATGTCATAAGGTCATTCTCACAAGTATTCTTCATTTCTCGCAGTGCTTTCTCTCCATAACACATCAGAAAAAAATGCATATTGTAATAATAAATGTTCAGGGTTTCAAAAGTGTGTGGGAATAAGGAAACACATTGACTGTTAATCTGCTGTATCATATCACGACGAAACCACAGTGACATCAGAGTGAGATTCTTTTTTAACTTCTTTCTGAAAGAAATTATATTTCATGGGTGATATACATCATCGCGTGTGATACAAAATGGTAATTCATGTTTTTCTGTCCATGCATGACATTCTGTGAGTTGCTCCAATGTGTCCAGTAGATTGTACACACTGCAGCCACGGTACGCCGGTGGTGGAGGGGTAAGTGTATGGAGAGCATGTTCTCATTTTCAGTCTCTAGGTAAAGTCATCAGTGGTCATTGTACCAAATTTCAGAGTCGTTTCAGCTATACAACGAACTTCAGCAATGATTTTTAAGACTGACACAGAACAGCCACTTTGATTTTCTCAACATCCAAATCCAGGCTTACTTTTTAACTAACTGCTTAATCCAGCTCCCTTTGTGAGGAGCTTTAGCAAAGAGAGGTGCCTGCCCTGACACCAGCTTGCACTCAAGAGTATTCCGCAACCAGCCAGGATACGTTGGCCTCCTCACCTCACCCACTTTTGTCATCGACCCACCTCACAGCTTAGTCCTGGACTTCACATAGAAGGGTAAATTCAGCAAAATTTCACTTTTGGCACAGGGCCTCACACTCAGTGACAGCACGGATCACAGAATCGAGCATGGAGTTCCGTGCACCTGATTTGTGGCTTTCCTGATTTTCTGGCCAGTAATTTTAATGACTGAAAAATTGGGGGCACTGAGAATCATATGCACTGACCTCCACCACCCACTTCTCTGCATTGCTGTTGAACAAGTCTGCACACTCAGTGTGTAACCTCTTTGAAATTGCACTGTCTTTCTATGAGAAATGGACATACAGTAGAAAACTACACCTCATTTGTCACTAAACCCACATTCTGAAGGGATTTCCAGTGTGAGTAGTGAAACATTCAGAACTGTGCATTGTTGGGGCTGAATAAAGGTAGCTTGACTCTGCCAATGGCTGCACTGAACCTGACCCGGGAGTGCTTGATGATGCTGGGTGACAAAAAATCCCCAATACTACAATTACCTCACCTTACTGAGCACAAAATGAATCCATTTAAAAAAAAATTAAAAAACATATATTACAATTGGAGGCTGCTGCATGATGTCCGTTTTACTGATGTAACAACAGAAAACGCTGGAAAAACTCAGCAGGCCAGGCAACATCCGTGGAGAGAGAAACAGAGTTAACGTTTCAGGTCGAAGACCCTTCGTCAGAACTGAGAAAAAAGCTGGAAATGAAACAGATAAAAAAGCAAGTGGGAGGCTGGGGGGAGGAATAAAAGAACAAAAGGGGAGGTCTGTGATAAGTAGAGACATTAAGAGATACTCAAGGCAAGACGAGATGGTAATAGGACAGGTTAAGAAACAAAAGATGGCTCAGAAGTGTGAAGTGTGAAATGCTGGCAGAATGAGAGACAGCTGCCGTGGGGGAGAGAGAGAAAAAAAAGGGAAAAGGCACAAACCAAAAGGGTGGATAAAATATATATATATATATATATATATATGGTAGGGGCCGAGGTTATGATCTGAAATTGTTGAACTCGATATTGAGTCCGGAAGGCTGTAAAGTGCTTAATTTTACTGATCTTTGGCTGAAGATAGAATAGTCAAAAATTCCGGGACTCCCTCGGACGGGGTTAGCTTCTTTACATATTCTGGCAGGGCCGGTAAGGGTACAACTTGTGTACCTGCTGCAGTGGGAGGAGAGAGATGCAGCATTGGCAAGTCGCTCGCGGTGGGGGCGCTGTGCACCTGGCTCCACCTAATCTTAAATTGTTGACAATCAGCTCCCTTTATAGAGGACCAATTTGCCTGTTACTTCTTGGAGACCCCTGAGGCCAGGAGTCCCAGGCCCGGACACCACAGTGGGCTTCACTTGGGCCCCTCCATGAATCTGGACACCTGTATCTTTCTGGTATACAAAATGCTGGGCACACTGAAGGTGGGAGCTGCAGGAATGCTGGTGGGAAAGGCCGTCCTCCTGGACCCACCTCCTTCTGACATCCTGGACTTTCTATGGGATGGATGGAAGTTCTGCCCATTCCAGGGCCCAGCACGAACTCCCCTCAGCTGTTCTTCTAGGTGAAAACCCAGTATAACCAGGCCCCACCAGATTTCCCCCTCACCTGATACTCTTGCAGTCATTTTATGCTGTTAGTCCAACTCAGGACCAGAGGAGATTTGAGGCCAGGGAATTTTTTCCCTTTGTTCTTCTCCCTAATGTACGATCCCTGAGTTGGTGATCTGCTCCCAGATGTGACTAGTGAGTGGGCTTTGATGATAGGCCACCTTTTCTGCAGTTGGCAAGTAGAAAGTTAAGGCACTGTTGACAAAAGCACTAGAATATATTCTACACTACATTTGTAGGTCCCAGAGGAGGTCAGAGAGGTGGCGGGACATTTGAAAAATAAAAATGTGGAAATAAGCAAAACTTCAAGGTGGTAATTCTGAAGGTCTATCTGATTACTCTATTACTCCCCTTTGGTGATAACTGTATTAACACCAAGAAGAGAATTGTTTTACCTTGCATTGATTATTTCTGACAGATTACTGTCACTCCAGCACTTAGTACCAACAGGAAAATTGAAGCCAGCATCCTTTGTTACTGGCAACATAACAATTTTGCACACAGGTGCCAGCTCTTGGCACACAGGCACTATAGGATGTCTCCCTCTAGACAAACAGTCTTTTGAATGACTTCGTCCTTCTGGTGAGAGGAAGCAGCCTGGTGCCTGTGAGAATAATTATTTTGTCATGTCAGTGCATTACTTGCCTTAACATTTGCCTGAGAGTTATATAATTTGTACTGTGTCAGTATATATAATTTCTTTAGGTTCAAATACCTCGGTTTTAACTGAAACTTCCTCATAGTGTGGAACAGATTAAAAAAAAATACTTGCATAAGGCCATGAAATATAAATGCTAATAAATAATCCAAATGCTGCGTTTGCTGCTGAATGAGTAAAGATTAAGGTGATTTTATATGCCTTGAATTTACTATTGCCAGCGTTTCTGTTTCTCAAGTTACATCATCAGCAACAGATCAGCCACTTGTGAGTTTATGTTAAATAAACTTCTAAAAAGTGAAAACACTGGAAGCTTTTGTTGCCTGGAAGATGGAATGGCAAACATTTTTTCTTGTTTAAAGATTTTTGTATCTGCACTCTGTGTTTCAGCAATAGAAAGGAGCAAACACACAGGCATAGCAGGAAAATAACATGGTACTGCCAGTCCACTCCTGTCCTGCTCTCCTGGAATGATCCCCTGCTCTCATCAAGCAGTTTGAACACTTCTCACCTCAATTGGGCTCTCCGACTTTATTAAAATTGCTGAAAATAACTTTGCAGAACTTATTAATTTTGCAACACTGCAGAGATACGTTGGCACATTTTTCTTGCCACTTTTCTTCTCTCCTCTTCTGAAGGCACTGACCATTGCTGGAGTATGGCTCAATGGATGCCTACGGCATTCTGGTAACCTACATAAACTGTTCAACTATGGAAGACCAAGCCCGATCCCATCCTTAGGAACAGGAATAGGCCATTTAGCTCCTCGAGCCTGTTCCACCATTCAATGAGATCATGGCTGATCTGTGACCTAACTCCATATACCCACCTTTGTCCCATATTCCATAATACAAAGCCCACTCCCACCCTTACCCAACATTCACACATACATTTTCCAGGAAAGTTTGCTAGCTCATGATCAGGAATGGAAATCCTGGCTGATGATTCTTCCCTCTCCCTAGTCCAGGGCAGGTGTAATGTCCCAGCTCGTGATTTGACGAAGGCCAGCTAACTCAGCACAGATCTGAGATTGATACTGGACTCTTCTGGTATGTGGCTTAGGATGTGTGTATGTTTTTTAAATGTTCCCACTTTTTTTCCAACAATTTAAATAAGAATGGACAGGACCAGGGGGTAAAACCCAGATGAGCTGGTGGCAGCCATGTTTTTTGCTATTGTGTATTCAGCAGTTTGGAGTTTGCCAGTGGCTGAACTGTTAGAAGCTCATCATCTGGACTATTCAGGAGAGATTCAACCCACTCAAAGGCCACGAATTTAATAGCACTGAGGGGGCGGGTTTAGAGGCAGGTCTGTTGCGAAAATCGTAGAAATTGGGGGCGGGCTACGAACACGCCTCCATCCCGCCTCCATGCGACTTTGGGAAGTGTCGGGTCAGCCGCTCCCGAACTGACCCAACACCAAACGGCGGGACAGGTTGTTAAGGCAGTTAGCAGGTCGTTAACTGCCTGGATAATCCTATTTTAAAGGGCTGATCTGATTTTGGAGGTTTTTCAACATGCTGCCCACCTTCATAAAAACACGCCAGGTGAATCGAGCTGGGTTGAGCGAGGACCTGAATTGTTGCCAGCTGCTCGAGCAGCTTAAAAGCAGTCCTGCAATCTCTCATTCTTTCACATGTCACAACTTAGAGTTTGAGGTTTGGGAGACATTTTGCAGCTGAACTAATCTTGTGAGTGTTGAGTCTGAAATCCATCTGCTGTGTGACATCCTTGGAATACTCTCTGGCCACTTTGTCTGAGCGCAAACAACCTCCATTCCTTGACTGAGATGTATACCCGCGGTATGGGAACCATTTATATCCTCTCATCCTGGTCGTCAGATTTGGAGGAAGAGCAGCCGCGACAGCAGCGCAACCAGGCACAACAGCAGCACCAACAGCAGGAGCGCCAACCTTCTCCTCAGCCACCTGATGCTGCACAGGGCAGAGGGCATCAGCGCAGGCCTGCACCGTGCCACTGGATACCCCCAACACTGGCTTTACAGGCAGAGGATGAGCTTCTTCAACATGAGTGAGCAGCAGTGCCAAAGGAGGCTGAGACTTCCGCGAGACGTAGTCGCTGACATCTGCACAATGCTGCACCAACACCTGGAGCCCAGAGGAGTGTCTGGACACTCCTTACCAGTGGCTGTCAAAGTCACCACCGCACTCAACTTCTTTGCTTCGGGCTCCTTCTGCAGACATCAGCGGCATTTCTCAGTCGGCCGCACACACCTGCATCATGCAGGCTACCGATGCCCTCTTTGCAAAGGCGCACAATTACATCCACTTCTCCACGGATGAAGCAAGTGTCACCGCGCGTGTGGTTGGTTTTGCAAATGTGACAGGCTTCCCAAGGGTGCAGGGCGTCATAGACTGCACACATGTGGCCATTACGGCACCCCATCACAACCCAGCTGTTTTTGTCAACCCAAAGGACTTCCACTCCCTTCAGGTCCAGCTGGTGTGTAACCACAGGAACATCATCATGCATGTTTGCGCAAAGTACCCTGGCAGTTGCCATGACTCCTTCATTCTGCGCCAGTCTACTGTGCCTCAGCTCTTCAATCTGCCAACCCAACTTTCCAGATGGCTACTTGGCGACAAGGGCTATCCCCTGAAAAAGTGGCTCATGACACCGATGAGGAGGTCATCAAACGAAGCTGAGGAGCGGTACAATGTGAGCCACATTTCCACCAGAAGCATCATAGAGCAAACCATCGGCTTTCTCAAAATGCGATTCCGATGCCTCGACAGATCTGGTGGAGCCCTGCAGTATGCACCAGCCACGGTGTCCAGAATCATTGTCGTCTGCTGTGTCCTGCACAACATCGCACAGCAGCGTGGCTTAGCGCTGCCTGAGGAACAAGTGGCTCAGCGCAGAGCATCCTCGGAAGAAGAAGAGGAGGACGAGGATGAGGTGGAGGAGGACGAGGAGGAGGAGGCACACTTTGCGGGGCTGGATGTGACCAATGCAGCAGCCCTCGAGCTCATTGCTGGCCGTCACGCAAGGGATGCAGTCATCCATGCCAGATTCGCGTAATCTTACTCTTCAACCATAGGTGGCGAGCATATGGCTATGAATATGTAGACGACCTTCCTAAAATGCCATACATCATCTCTCCAATAAACGGTTCTTTCCTATCACTTTCACCATCATCATTACAAATGCAAGTTGCCCTCAGCCCTCATTGTGCAACTTCCATTTCCCAGAACACATAGGCCAGAACTTCAACTGTTTGCCATCACTTTTGTTTAATACATTCACAAAAGGATGACAATGGCAAAGATTAAACAGAACAAAAGACAACCGAACAAAACACCCAAGCGACTACCCTTGTGACTATATGTGCTTTATCTTCCTCTTATGCATGCTTCTACGTGGTGCTTCCCCTGTGGCTTCAGCAGACGTAGAGGCTCCTTGCTCACATGGATGCTGTGCCTGCTTTGATGCCTTTGGCGGGTGTTCTCTGGATTTCGGAGCCTGGGAGGGCTTTGCAACGGTCTGCTCTTTCTGCGGCTGTGTAGGGGCTGAAACAGCCATCTCAGTTGGGGGTAGAATGTGGGTCTCCGCAGTGGCATGGTAGTGTGAGCACTTGGAGCCCACATTTCCTTGTTGCCTGCCACCAACATCCCTCTCATGGGTCAGCTGCACTTCAGTGCTCGCAAGTGGCTGGAGAGCACCTTGCTGCACATCGGGGGGCCATGAGGACCCGTCTCTGTAATGACAGTCCTCATAACAAGGACGTCCATGAAGCTCTGGTGTCTCTCCTCAATAGATGCCCATTTCTCTCCACAGCAGACAATCTATTTTGAAGAGTCACTATGTTTTCGTGAGTCTGGCGACTTATGTCCTCCAAGGCGGTTGCCACCCTCTCCATGGCGGCACGTTCATGCGCCATTGCCTCCACCAAGGCAGTGCTCATGTTAGAGATGGACTCCTCCATTCTCTGCACACTCGCAGTTACCCTGGATACAAACCCTGTCAGAGACTCCTGCACTTGTTCCTGGAGTTCCAGCACCGCTCTCTTTCTGGATGGTCCCAGAGGCACAGCGTCTGCATACAGCTGAGCAGAACTAGGAGAATCCTGCAACCTCCGACAAGGACTCTCCACTGCTGTCGCTGTCTCCACCATCTGCTGATGCTCACTTGTGAGCTGTGATACACCAGGTGATAACACTACTCTATGTCGCGAAGGCCCCGCTGAGGTGTGCGTCTCTGCGCTGGTGCTGGGTGCGCTGAGTCCTGGTGACGCTGCTCCCTCAGAGGCGGCAGGTTCCTCTGAGGAGTCGTCCGGCTCTTCCTCCTGGACAGTGGGGAGGGGGGCTCTCGATGGTCCTGTGGGAGAGTAAAGGCATGAGTTAGACATCTGATTTTTAGATAGCAGACACATCCTTTTCTACAGATGATACAAAGTGAATCTCTATGAACATCATATGCCATTGCAGTAAATCATGAAATCTAAATGAGAGGGTTGAAAATCTATTCTGTCACCAGCTTCGTCTAGTGCACCCGTCTCTCCGTCCCCCACTTCCAGCTCCTCGCCACCTCCAAAGATCTCGTGCGCAGCCTTCTCTGCACTTGTCAATGTAGCGAGGGATGGTGTGCCTCCTCCTGTCTTTGCTACTCCCTCTTATTGTGGGCTATCTTTTCCTGCAAGGAGGGACACAAGTGGAGTTTCAGCGAGAGTGATGGAGTGACTGTGAAGAATCCATAACATAGAAGGTTAGAGGGAGATGAAGATGGAGTGAGGTGCCAGGAGGAAGCTGCCTCCCTGTGCGTTGTTAGTTGTTGTCATTGCATAACGGTGAGAGCGAGTGTGAGGGCTGCAGAGTAGGATGGTGAAGTGATTCAGTACAGAGAGAGAGATGGATAGGTAAGGGTGCAAGGGAAGAAAGGGTAAGGTGGGATGTGGAGGAGCAGGCTTACAAAGCAGAGTGCTGGTGATGAGAAGAGAAGGGAAGCAGATTGAAGGTAAGTGTGATGTGATACTCACTTTTGCTGATTGCAGAAGATCATTAAACCGTTTCTGGCACTGGATCCAGGTGCATGAACACAAGGACCTTGCGCTGACCTCCTCAGCAATGCGCAGCCAGGCTGCCTTGGTTTGCGGAGGAGGCTTCCTGCGGCCATCGGCAGGGAACAGAATCTCCCTCCACAAGAGCTTGGAGGGAGTCCTCATTGAAGTGTGGAGCAGCCTTCGGTTTGGAAGCACTCATTGTGGCCTTGCCACATTCAGACACCAGCAGAAACAAGAAATGAAAGGCTGAGGCTGCATGGGCCCCTTAAAAACATCTGCACTAATTACGTCATCAGAGGCGACTAACAGACCCGATCCCAGTCATTGGACCAGCCAGCGCGCCCCACTGCACTTAAGGGCCCAATTAAATTAAAATTTCAACTCAGGAGTGGCTGCAGCCGGCAGCAGGCCCGGACCCCGCCCACCAGGCAACCCGACTCCAAGCCGCCTCCTCAATTAAATTCGTGGCCAAAAAGTGGGGTTCACTTTTTCTGAATGGACTAAATTTGATGTATATACAGGAAACTCTCTTTTAACCGGCACCCAAATAACCGGAAATCTCTCTTAACCGGCAAAATTCTTGAGTAGGTAACCGGGGTTTTCCTTCATCTCTCCTTTAAAAATAACTTTGAAAAAACCCCCCGAGGCGTTTGCCTTATATCGGAGCGTGTAGATTGGGAGGGGAATGTGCAGCCCGGGTAGGCAGCGGACACGACAGATGGTCAGCTGGCGGTCCCCGGGGAGACGGAGCTCTGAATGCAGGCGCATGTCAGTGTGTACGGGGCTCTCGTACGTTGGGAGATATAACTCTCCGTTATCCGGACTTTTTGATTAACCGGCACCACGCCGGTCCCGTCGGTGCCGGTTAATAAAGAGTTTCCTGTAGTTACAGATCACCTGATATTTTCAATTATTTTTTTAATTTGTAAGGGGGCGTGGTTAGGGGAGGGGCCTCTCAGGTCAGGGGATTTCCTTGACCCCAGCCTGGTAGAACATCGGTGGACTGGTATGCCAAGTGAGACCAGGCTTACTAGGCCACCATCTGATGGAAGTGGGGCCCACCTGGGTGGGTCCAAGCCAGGGTTGTGGCCTGGACCCCTGAAGGCTATTAACATTTTAAAAGATTTATAGCCCCCTTACAAAGGGGAGTCGATAAGCAAACTATGGCAATGTTTCCGTGTAGGGCCCTCCATCCTCATGCATTGGGCACCCTTTGCTAGGATTCCTGACCTTCCTCTTCTGGTGGGCATCCGAGATGCACCACTAGTACCGTGGGTGCTTGCCTAGAATATTAATATTAAGCGACCTTCTCCTGACCCCACATACTTTGGTGGAGACAGCACCAGAGGTCACAGGTGGGCTCATCCTGGCACTTACATTAAAATGTCAGGCTTATGGGTTTTCAAGCCACACAACTCAAGCCATGATCTCAACCCATGCCTTGCCCCTATTCTGCCTCCTATCCAGTTTTTGATTTGGCAGAAAATGTCATCCGAGCATTTCTGCTAACTTTACTAGATTGATTGATGTAGGAAGTGGAAAAGTACACATTGGTGAGGTAGGGGATCATTTACTGAGGTTGAGCACATTAATGAGGCAAAGGAGACGAGCTCTGACTATGCATGTGGTCATGCTTGACCTGATCTGCGGAGTGCTTGTTGATGTCACTGGATACCAAAGTGTAAAAATATTCCATTCGATACCACAAATGCCCCTCCCCCGTGTTAGTGAGCACAAACATCAGCCTCCCTCTGAAGCAAAAACAATGTAAAGAAAAAAATTGAGACAGGACAATTTTTTGTGTTGCCCAACGGATTGTCTGGCTGATATTTTTACAACATTCCTGTGAACATACTCCATACTCATGCTATCGTGAATCTTTTAGTCCACTTTATTTATCTTTTTTACCACTTGGAATAATGATGTGGAGTCTCTAAATCAAAGCAACGACTCACTTGTATAGCTCAAAATGTCATATACGAAATTACAGAGCAGATATTGTTAATAAAGTGTGTTTAAAATGTAACTTGAGTCTCGCACTACATTTTATACTTGGGTCATTTCAACCCTAAATATGAATGCTGCTCTCTGTGGATGTTTAAATGCAACTCCACTGAGTTAAACGCTTTTCGGAGCTTGCAACCTCTGTTTACAGTCTCTATAAAGTTCTTAACTCAGTAGAGTTACATTTAATCATGCTTAAATATTCTAGACAGTGGCCTAACGTCTGTTTTAGAACCCTGATGTCAAATTCAACAAAAGTTGGGCTGAACATACGGTGTGCACGCTCCACTTAGTTTTTCCGTGCCAACTGTGGTTAATTGGAAGTCCTTAAAAGGACCGACAGAGGCTGCCGAAGGACAGGTAAGCTTAGTTTTTGTATTTCATGTGGAGCTAGGAGGAGCAGGAGTGCTTCTTCTGGCTGCACATCAGTTCTACAGCCTACTGCTAGCCCGCGCTCACCCCTGGTGACAGAATAGAGTTTCATCCCTCTCATTTAGATTTCATGATTTACTGCAATGGCATATGATGTTCATAGAGATTCGCTTTATATCATCCCCCCAGGACGTAGCTGTAATCTGGCTCGGCTTCGGAGCTGGCCAATTTTGCACAAGCCCCCAACTGGCAAGCTGCATCGGGACACCCGAGTGGCATCCGCAGCTCACCCGTATCACGTAGCTGTGCCCGAAGGCCCAGTTTCCAGCGAGACTCCACTGCTCTGCACTGCTTTCTTCTTTGGTTTACTTGTTAGATGCTTTCCAAAATTTTGTATGAGAAAACTGGAGATAAAAGTAAAATGAGAATATTCTAAGGATTTGAAAAGACAAACCACAATTGTTGGAAATATGAAATACAGGAATCCCGCCCCAACCGCGGTTTTGCCATACGCGGATTTCACGTATACACGGTTTCCACTCTGCGACAATTTTTGCCAACCGCGGCAGTGAAATCCGCGGTTTTTAATTTAGGAATAAGGTAAATAACAGGATTTTTATGCTATTTATATGCTTTTTATATGCTTTTTTATTGTGTTTATACTGAATTTGCCAACCGCGGTTTTACTAACCACGGGGGTTTTCAGGGACGTTCCCCCCGCGGTTGGGGAGGGATCCCTGTATACCGCAAATCAGTCAACATCTGAAAAAGACAGAGCTTAATGCTTTGGGTGGGGATTTTCATGAGAACTCCTGAGCTGCACTTCTAATGAAGCGTCCCGAACAAAGTATTAACTTGCCTTTCTGATGTTGAGCTGCTGTGTATTTTCAGTTCTTCTCTTTATGTTTTGCAGTAGGGTTTCACATATTGCCCAATAAAGCAACCAGATAGTTTAAAAAAATTATCTACATCTGAAGAATGCTGATCAGAAAATTTAACTTGTAATGTCATGGCATTTTTATGAACTATTGAGCAAGGTTCTTCATGTAAGCATTTTACTGTCTGTATAACAAAAATAAAGTCATATATAATGCAGTCCAATTAACATAAATTGGATTATTTTGCTCTATTTTGAAGAGCAGGGGAGTTCTCCCCGGTGTCCTGGCCAATATTTATTCCTCAATCAACAAAACAGAAACAGATTATCTGGTCATTATCATGTTGCTGTTTGTGGGAGCTTGCTGTGCGCAATTGGCTGCCGCATTTCCCACATTACAACAGTGACTCCACTTCAAAAAAAAAGTTTTTCATTGGCTGTAAAACGCTTTGAGATGTCCGGTGGTGGTGAAAGGTGCTATATAAATGCAAGTCTGTCTTTCTTTCTTTATTTTAAAAAGAAGTGATGCTTTTAATTTATGGAATATTCACATTCAAAACAGGACAACAAGTCATTTATCCCCACAGAATAAAACATTCATCTTTTTCAAAGAACACGAGATGCAGAAACAGCTTGTTCAGTGTTTATATTTCTGTACATGAAAGGATCTCTTTTATTGTTTTCACTTGTGACCACTTCAGCTTCCAAGAATTTTGTTCTTGTGACTCGTCAAGGCACAGGGTCATGCAGCTTGCCGGCAGGCCTCAGCCCAAGGTCCAGGATTCCCTCCTTTTCCTTCCCAGTATTGTCCTGCATCCTGCAGGGCCGTTCTCCTTCTCTACCGCTCCTGTCGTGACAAGAATGACTGGTGCACAGCACATGTGGACACAACAGTGACAAACCTTGGTTTACTGCCAAAATGTAATTATTACAGCATGACTACAGAAACTTGAATCAAGGTTTGCAGAAGGTGTATGCTGCTCTAAACATATCACATCCTGTGAAGAAACCCTTCTTCTGTTTCACTAATTAAATCTACATATGAACCAGGCACAAACTGGTCTAATAAATCTCCATTAAAATTATGCTTGAAGTAAAATGGATTGAAATTAAACTATGTGATAATAGTTACACATGCTGAAATTCTTTTTGCTATTTTAACAAAGGTGCCAACTCATTTAAAATAAATGGCTTAAATGGTTGGAGGACTGGAGGAGGTTCAAGAGATATGTGGGGGGGGGGGGGGGGGGGGGGGAGGCCATGGAGGAATTTAAATGCAAGGTTCAGAATTTTAAACTTGAGGCAATGGGGGAACTGGAAGCCAGTGTGTGTCAATGATGGAGGGGTGATGGACAAGGGGGACATAAAATACAGGCAGCAAAGTTTTAGATGAGCTGAAGTTTATGGTAGATTGAGGCTAGGAGGCCGGCCAGGAAAGAATTGGAGTATCAGGTCTGGAGATGACAGAGGCGTGAACAGTCTTTGTGATGGAGAAGATATCGGGTATGAAGCTCAGCTCAGGGTCAAACAGGATGACAAGCTTGTGAACAGTCTGTCTCAGAATTACACAGTGGCCAGGGAGGCTCAGTAGCAATGATAGAGAGAAGATGATGGTCGCGATTTCCCCTACCTCGGTGGGTTCGGTGCGGCTGGGGTCAGTGGTGGGTCCCGACCTCGCTGCTGGCTCCACCCTGCTCTGTGAAATGATTTTACGATTATTGGGCTTGTTAAGCCCACCCAGCACATTTCCTGGCCATTTGAAGGAAGCGGGTCTGATGACGTCATTTGATGACGCATCATCAGCCAGTTTCCTTAAAGGGACCGTGCGCAAATTGATTTTGACAGTAGTGCTGTCAGTATTCTACAGCATTGAGGTGCTGCAAACACTGATGAGCACTGCACAAAGGTGCACGGCTGCATCCAGGCTCTCCCATGACTCCCTCCATATGCTTATGGAGGGAATCACAGCATGCAGGGAGTTCCTCTTCCCTTCCAATTGGCAGAAGAGACCTCCCCAGGACACCAACGCAGCCTGGTTGCACATTGCGCAGGAGGGCACAAGCAGGGATGTCGTCAGGAGGATCTGGCTGCAGTGGCGCAAACCTTTCAATGATCTCAGTAGATCACAAAACGATACTGCAAAGCCACACTCAACCTCACCCTGCTGTGCCTCTCATCACATCCCCATCGCTCTGCCTTCCCTACCCTACTCCTGCACATCCTTACTCACACCAACTTACCTTGCACCTCCATCCATCCCTCTCTATCTACATTATCACTTCCCCATCTCAATAGCCACCCCTCACACTCACCCTCATCCTAGTCCAATCATACCAACTAACAACACAGTGTTTTATGCAATGTTCATGTGAAGTTTCTGTAATGTGCTGTCAAACATTGAAATCTTTATTTTCAACACTTTGTGTTCTTGGACAGATTTATGTGCACCTTTGGAAGTGGCTTAGTGAGTTGCAGTGAATAGTGAGACATAATGGTACCCCCTGCAATGGTCATGAGTGTGAAAAGAATGGCTTGGGCATTGTAGGGATGCTTTATGGTGTGGTGTGGGGTGGTGCCAACCTGGTGCATCATGTGGCAGCCAGGGTGTACAGCATCAAGTGAAGTAAATCTGGCCATGGTGAGGCCATCCCTGGTGCCCCGGACAGCAATGTGGTTGGGTGCTGATGCCCTGTGTTCTTTGCAATCAACTGATGCTGCACAGAAGGTTGGTGTTGTTGTTGGTGCTGCTGGTGTGTCTGGTGCTGCTGGTGTTGGGGCTGATCGTGGTGGGATTCTGAGGACCAAGGTGAGATAGTTTCAAGGGCACTGATGTTGATGTAATAGATGGCAGGTGAAGTTGAGATGACAGAAGCGATCTGTCAATGGTGAGAGGTTGTTCCAATGAGGTGATACTGGATACAGAGTTTACTTCAAACACTTGCAACCTGCATAAAGCTCATTCTGTCTTCCAAATCCAGTAAGCAACAGCTTCTGAACTTGGAAAGTGAACAGCTGTGAGATGGGAGCTTTTATAGCACATTTGCAGCTCTCAAGTAAAGAGATCATTTCATGGTAACAACTCCCGATCTCCTTACCTGACGTGGACCCCGTGGGCGACCTTGTAAAATTTAAAACTGAGCTCAAAATACTTTTTAAGTTGCTCTTAACAAGGTCGTAATGACCTGAATTACCTCCCCTGCCGCTGCGTATCGGGTCTGTTCAGCTTTGACAGACCCGACATCTGGGAAAGTCTCATGGTGGCGGGTTGACAGCGGGTTCCCGACCTGCTGTCAAAAAAATTTGTTCCCACCCAATCTGCCACCAAATGTGCCTGCTGACTCCCCCCCGATGTCTTCAATCTTTCTAATACTGCCTCTGTGCTGAATTCAGAGAGGTGATGGATAGGTAGAGTTGAATGTCGTCAGTGTACATGTAGAAACTGTCTGCGGATGATGTCACCAAGGGGCAGCATGGGGAAGAGGAGGAGGGCAAGGATGGATCTTTGGAGGGACACTGGAGGTGATGGTATAGGGGTGGGAATAGAGGCTATTGCTGGAAATGCTTTAACTGTAATTTGATAGATAAATATGGAACAAAAGAAGGGCAGTTCTACTGAGGTGGAAAGTGGAAAAGACACGTTGGAGGCTGCGGAGAGGTCGAGGAGAACGAGGAGGGACAATGCACCATGGTCACAGTGACAGATAATGCCATTCATGACTTATCTTAGGGCAGTTTCAAAGAGCTTTGGGAGGGGCAGAAACACGATTGGACGGATTCAACAGCAAGTTGTGGGAAAGATGGCCATGTCTCCCCAATCTCTATGTCCCATGATTTTTCCCTCTCTCACTCATGATTTCACTTTCACTCTGCTGATCTCTTTTTCTCTCCGCGATCTCGCCCCCTTTATCTCACACCCTTTGTAGGATCGGGGTGGGGATCGTGGAAGATGGTGGCGGAGGAGCCGGAGTCGACCAACATCAATTGTTGACGGCCTCCAGGATCAACAGTGCGGACTACCGGCCTCCCATTACCATCATATCGGAGAGGGGAAGTTACCTCCCCCGAGAGGGCTGTGGGAGTCACAGGGAAGGTGGAAACGAATCCGTCGACTCGGGATGCTGATATGCTGCAGCAACCGGTCGGGCTCCCAGTCCGATGGTCAAAGTCCCTATGGCTGACTCCACTCTCTCTAGTCGCTGTACGACCAAGTCAGGGCCTGCCGGTCTTGGGGGGTTGTTGTTGCATTGACGGGCATAGTGGCCTAGATGGTGGCAGATGCAGCAACGCACCGAGGCACCTTTTCCTGACGCGGGAGTTTTGGACGGCCCTGACTTTGGGTTAGGCAGTGGGCCTTTGACGGCCGCTACTGTAGCTTTATCAGGTGTCCCAGGGATATTGGCACAGGTCTGATCCCAAGCAGTTCTGGCATGGGTGCGTACTTGTTCCCATGGGATGTCTTTGGAGACGTAAACGCCCAGCGCGTTACGGACCAATGGTTGGAGGCCGTTCAAAAAAAGGGTTTTGAAGCCTGGGGAGTTAAAATAGTTCCCTCTACCACCTCTAGTGCGCTGGAAAATGTCATGGAGTTTATGCGCGAAGGCATTCAAGCTTTCGGTAGGGCTCTGTTTGGTGCTAGTTAGGACCTGGTGGAAGTCGATACCCTCTACCCCTAGTGCTTAGCATAATTCTACCTCAAGATCCTCTATCATGCCCTCTGCCAGAATGTCCTGATCCATTTCTTGCTTTAATTCTGTTTAAGGTCATTCCCTTCTAGTTCCGGATGGGTAATCTTAAAAATCCTCCACCGCTGCCTGTGGTCGAGGGGGATGATTAATGAGCAGTTAATGAGGACACCAGCCTATCTCCTCACTCCATCCCTCACCCCACTTCTGCAGGGGGCGGCCAACCAGAAATGGTTAGGGTCAATGATGGAACACATTCAGAAAACGAATCAGTTCGTGGCCCAACATACCAGGAAAAGCCAACAACAGATAAAAAAATACTTTGACAAATAGGTTCGGCCTTTTGAGTATCAGGTGGGAGACGTGGTCAAGGTCCTAAACTACCAAAGAAAGGAACATGCCTTTGAATCCAAGTGGGTGGGACCTTGCCCAATCATAGACCGAGCCAGCCCCACTGTATACCTGATCCAGATCCCGGATAAGAAGGGGAGGAAGAGACCCAGGTGGTACCACATCAATCAGTTAAAAACTGCAAAAGAATAAATATTCCACAATTTCTGTTTGCAGGTCGGCACGTGGAATGGCCCCACTCAGGATCATGGTGGAACTGACAGCACTCATCGGCATCATCCAGCCAATGGTCATCATCGTGAAGTGAGGATCATTCCTGCGGCCTACTAATGCGACCACACAGAACAACCAGGATGACGCTTGGGCTATCCCGGAAGACGGGTGTAATATGACTATCTTTTGTAATTACTGTGGCTGGGAAAGAACCAGCGCCGACAAACCACCTGTGATACAGGTACAGGAGGGAGAAGGGTTGAAGGGTTGAAGGCAGCCAATGCACTAAAAATTATATCGGAGTAACACCAAGGTTTCAACTAGGAAAAGGGAAGTGGGAAGACTTAGGGGTAGAAATTAGGTCGCGCCCCATTTGGGGCGCAAATATCGTCCGGACGCAAATATTAGCGCCTGGCGCTAATTATCGGCACTGACAGGAAACTTCACTTTTACCGCCCCGGGAGGTGAGTGGAGCGCTAAAGCAGGCGCTGCACACCTGTCTTAAGGCGCCAAGGCCAAGGAGTGAGGCGCTAACTCAGCGCGCGAGCGCAGCGCAGGTGCTGCCAGTTAGCGAGGGAACACAGACACACTGGCGCCGGACACTTCTTAAAGCGGGGGGGGCCACTTGCTCCCCAGCCACACCCTGCTCATTGCAGCCTTGAATCTCAGCCTGGAGAGACCTGTGAATCCATTTTGCTGCCAAGCATGGAGAGGGTGAGAGAACGCGCTTATCGCTTCACCGAGCGGGCCTTGGATGCTCTGGTTGACGCAGTGGAGCGCAGACGATATATGCTCTTCCCTGAGAGTGGCAGGAGGCCTTTGCCATGCGAGTTCAGAAGAGTGTGGAGGGAGGTGGCTCAGAGCGTCTCCTCCAGGAGCATGGTGCCCAGGACCCATACTCAATGCCGCAAAAAGTTCAACGACCTCACTCGGGTCGTCAGGGTGAGTGGCTTTTTCTCAATACCTCTCCATCCCTCCATCTCAACCTCACTCTATGGCCAGAGGGTCTTAAAACCCCAATGCACAACACTCATCCAACACCTATGGCCCTTTCATGAAACACACACACACATTCCACACTTTGCATACAGTAAGGGCTATTCACCTATGGGAGGCACATCAGGCAAGACCATGGCTGCATACAGTAAGGGCTATTCACCTATGGGAGGCACATCAGGCAAGACCATGGCTGTATATTTACGCAGATGCTGTCCTTTTTCTTGCAGGCTAAGCTGGCTCATAATAGGAGACAGCAGCAACGGACAGGTGGAGGGCGGCCTCAGCTGCAACCCCTCAGCGATCTGGAGGAGCGCGTCCACAGGATTGTGGCAAGCCGGGTGATCGGTCCCGTCGCCACTGGAGACGCCGACCCCGTTGTGGACAGCAATGGTAAGGTCATCACCTTTTTGTCCTCTGTCCTTCCACTTGTCCCTCACAACACCAGCCTTTGACACTTTCAATCCAACTTGCTAACTCGCTGCACTTATTCCTCCCTTACTGCCACCCTGTCCTCACGCTAAAGCCACTCTTGTACCTCCCTGCTTTCAGATGGTGATTCACCAGCTGAGGAGACGGGCCCTGAAGCTGCCACTGGGAGTGATGCTGCAGCCGAGGAGGAAGAGGAAGCCAGAGCATCAGTGCCACCCTCTCCCGAGGAAGCCCATGCCCACACTCAATTTCCGCTCCGGGGCGCCCCAAGGGCGTTGCACCATGGAATGACGTCACAATCTGCGCGCGCAGGTGGTCGCAGCGGTAAGCTTTAGCGCCGCCGCACAATCTCAAGTTAAGTTCTCGAGCGGCGCAAACATCGCTGCGCCCGGGCATTAGCGGCTTAACGCCCCATTAGCGCCCTCTTAAGGCGCTAACGGGAGGCGCAACCAAGTGAATTTTTACCCCTTAGGGTTCGGACTCATGGATTCGGTAAGAATCACCCCAAAGGGTGTGGGGATCCCATACCTAGGACAACACCAGGACACACTAAACTGGCCAAAGATGAGTAAGAGACATCAAGGGATGATGGGATGTTTTAATACCGACCCCCTGGGTAGGAACCATCCAGGCACTAGGCAAGGAGAGATCCAGCAAATTAAGATATGGAAAAAGGAAGGCCAGGGAAGGAATAGCACCAGGGAAGGAATAGCACCAGATTAGAAGAATGTCCACTGCTAGAAAAAGGGCCAGCAAGTGGATTAGTGCTCACCCGCACTTATAAGCAGCTGTACAACAATGTAAGATACAAAATAGTGCCTGTCCTACTCCACTTCAGGAACATTCCCCTCCCGCAGGGACTATGCCCAACGGAGTACTGAGCATACTTTGATCAGCTAGTAGAAAAGACGGTGAAGGATTTCATGGCAAAGAATCAGGCACGAGACAATTAGGGATCATGGAATGAGAAGGGGATGCCAGCAGAGGCAAATATGACAGAGGCCAGAAAGAGACAAAGAAAGAGAACGGGATTGGGGGAATGGATTGGAATTGGGGCGGCTGCAGGAACTGCCACCTGGAATCGGGTTGATGTAGAGAACATGTGGGAACACATTGGCCCAGAAATTCGGGTTGGAGGCTTCCCGCGGGCGCAAGCCCCCGACCTGCACTTACATAGCGCGCCTGCCGTTGTGCTGTGGGCCCGCGTGGGATTCTGATCCTGGGTCTCCTCCAGCTGCCGGTGTGCAGTGCTCGCGTATCCCAGGGGCGCAACTAGTTCGCTCCATCCCCTGGGATCACGTGGTCCATGGGGAGCCAGTCGGAGCAGGGAATCTCCATTCATAGATTTGACAGGAAGACCTGTCAAATCTATGAATAGAGATCGGCCCCAAAACCGAAGTAAAACTTCAAATAAATTTTTAAAAAAATCACATTTTTAAAATAACTATAAATTACATAAATTAACTATTTTAAACAAAAATTTAAATTTTTGAAAAATGTATTTAAGTTTTTAACGGGCTAAAAATAAACTTACCTTTCTTTAAAGTATTTAAAAATGATAAACCTGTGGAAAAAATGTTTCAATTTTACTTAATTCACCTCTTACCTTGTTAAAAGCAGGCCTTGCGCCTACTTTTTCCACGAGCAGCTGCTAGGGACTTATCCGCACAGAGAAACATGTAAAAAAAGCGGAAGTTCCAGGTCTACGCGCTGCCTCTCCTGCGCATGCGGTTGACCCGCGAACCCCTTCCTTCGCGAGACCGGAAGTTCCGGTTTCCCGTGCATGCGCAGTGCATGCGCGAAACCGGCACTTCCGGTGGCCCTACGGGTGAGTACACAGTGCGTACTCACCCATGGAGATCCGAATTTCTGGGCCAATGAGGCATTGAGGAAGCAATTAAAAGGGATCCTGTCAGGAATAAATAAAGAGGGACGGGATGTAATCCAGGAACTGTCCCAAAATCTCCTGACAGTAAGAGACGAGGTAAAGGTGTTTCAGCAAATAGAGAAAACGGTTGATGAGGTCATCAAGGATAAGGGAGAAGCAGAATGGAACATATCCAAGGCTATAGTCTGTTCTGTCTACGGGAGTTATATGCTCGACCAGATAATGAATGGACTCAGCGATATAGGAGGCAATCGGATTCCGTCTTCATAAATGATAGCCTGATTAACGGGTGGTTTGCCATGCACAATGACACCAGAGGAGCCAGACAGCACGGGCTATCTTACTTAGTTAAGGGAACGGGGTTCAGGATACCATGGTGCCGGTAGTCTTGTGGCTACCTCGCTTCCAGACAGAAAATGAATGGGAAGTATTCAAGGTAGAATCCATAGGGACTTTGGACCAGGATATCCATACATCATATGAAACTCCCCCCCCCTGATTTTGATCAACCAGGATCAGACCTGGGATAACCCAAACACTGAGTGCTGCTCCGACCGAGGAGGAGCCTATTTATGCCACTGTGACGTAAGGAATCCGGGACAGCCAGCCTGTGGCTTCACCCTGGACTCAGGATCGCTCACTGTGCAACATGAGCGTCCAGCAGTGGGGGAGAAATAATGTGAAGTATGCGTACCTCCACGTGGGAAAGCACTGCGTCACAACCAATGCCAGGACAATGAAATATGGGAACAAGGAATGTCCCATCCGGGACTCTACCTTCTGTTTTAAGCCTACGCAAACAACTAGGATAGGGAGCCATGTCCTATTTCCCATTTTTGACCCACAACATCACAGAACTTAGAATTATTGGCCCTGAAATTCGCCTCTCCGGCTTGCCGCGGGGGTAAGGATCCCGCGCGCACTTACCTACCGTGCCTGCCGTTGACCTCTGGGCCCACGGGAACTTCAGCTCCTGGGCCTGCTCCAAGTGCCGGCGCGCAGTGCTTGCGTGTCCCAGGGGCGTAGTTAGTGCGATGCGTCCCCTGGGATCACGTGGGCCATGGAGAGCCAATGGCAGCAGACCATCTTTCATTCATAGTTTTGACAGGAGACCTGTCAAATCTATGAATTGAAATCGGCCCCAAAAGAACAGCTAAACTTAAAATAAATTTTAAAAAACCCATCACATTTATAAAATAACTATAGTTAAATAAATTAACTACTTTAAACAAAAATTTAAATTTTTGAAAAAATTAAAATACTTTTTAACAGTGCTAAAAATAAACTTACCTTTCTTTAAAGTATCTAAAAAAGATAAACCTGTTGAAATTTTTTTAAAATTATACTTAATTAACCACTTACCTTGTTGAAAACGGCTCCTGCGCCTCCTTTTTAAAAGCGCAGCTTCTTCAATACTTACCCTCCCGGAGAAACCTGAAAAAAAACCTAAGTTTGCTGCATGCGCGCAGGCTCTACCGTGCACGTGGTTCACCTCTGAACCGCCCCCTTCACCAGACCGGAAGTTCCGGTTTCCTGCGCATGCGCAGTGCATGCAGGAAACCGGCACTTCAGGACGCCTTACGGGTGAGTACACAGTGCGTACTCACCTGGGAAGGGCCGAATTTTTGGCCCTATATCTCCATGCAAAACGAAGCCCTTAAGGCTGTGGCCCAGTTTGGCCACCCAATTCCCCCACTGTCCATGAACCTGAGGTCAATTTTGGACAGGACTAGCACCTTGGAAAAACATCTGGTCAAGATGGCCCAACAGAATGAGGAAATAGAGCAGGAAATAGAGCAGGAAATCCAGAAGCAAGGGGAACGAAAATGGTATGAATCGGTCTACAATGTTAGCCAAACTCCCTGGTTAAGAATGCTCGCTGTATCCTTAGTAATAGCTCAAGGGTTAGTGCTAACAATTCTGATAATATTGGTATGTTACCTACGGTACCTGATCAAGAATTTAGGGAAATGGGCTAATAACTTAGAATTAGCTAGAGTAGGCGACTGAGAGAGGAAAACAGGCAGTTAGGGGTGAAGGCTTCTCCGAGGTGGATGCATGCTGGCCACGGCCTAACACCTTGGTCAAGTTTAGCCTCTGAGGTGGATCGATGCTGGCTACGGCCTAACACCTCCAACAGCTCGAAGGACGACCCAACGAAGTGACTGCTGCCGCAGGCTGCAGGGATCCACCCAATCTGAGACCACCATTCTGCCTCACCGTCCATCTGGTCGTTTTGTTCCGCTCCGGGGCCATAGATCACCCTCATCTGTCACGGGTTGTATGTCTAGTGTGTCTATTTCAATCGCATGTAGTATCTGATTACGTTTAAACTGTAGCTCTTTAATAAAATGCTTTACAACTCCTAAGAACCTTTGGGTAATCTGTGTATGACCTGTGATCCAAATTCTTACAACCCGCTACCTGATCTTTCCCCCTCTCTGTCCTCTCTTTCTCAAATCTGTTTTCTCTTTCCTTCTGATTTGTCTCCCTCATCTCCCTCTCCCAAATATCCCTATCTATGTCTCTCTCTCTTTCTCGCCCCTGCCATTTTCTCTCTCTCCAATCTCTCTCTGCCCCCTGACATCTTTTTCTCTCCCCGATGTCTCTTTCCCCACGGTCTCTCTGTAATGCTCACCTAATGGCTGCCTGCGACTTCTCTCCCTCCAATCTCTCTCTCTCCACCATCAGTTGCTTTGCCTGCCTGCTCCTGCTTGCCTTCCTTCCCTCACCTGCCTTCCCCCTACATGCTGGCCATGTTTGCCCTGTTTTCAAAGTGTTAGCACCTGCAGGGGAGGGAGGGAAAAGCATGAAGCAGGTATGGAGGTGGTAGGTCAGGGGAAAGACAGGTGCCTGGTAAGCCTGGAAGTGGGTATAGGACAGAGGCAATGACCCACTAGGGGAGCAGGAGTTCTGAGAGTAGGTACATGCCAGGATGACTGTGGACCAGGAGAAATATACCGGCCCTGCAGTCCAATACAGCGATGGGAAAACAGGAAGTGGTCATGAGGATGGGAGGCGGGGCAAGAAATGGGCCTAGGAGAAGGATGCAGGCCCAAAAACAACTTAAAAAGCAGGAGGCAGGAAGTGGCCTGGAAGACAGACACGAGCCCAATTAAAAGCTGTAAAAAGTTAAAACTGTAGATGTAGAGGTGGAGAATTGAGAAACTTGAAAAAATAGAAGAGGCGGCACTTAAAAGAATGGACATGGGAGACAGACATTTAACCCTAACCCTAACCCTAAATGTACCATTTACACCTAGAGGACTGAAAGCTTAAGTATAATGATAAGTGTACAAACCTTTACAGTTAAAGTACCCCTGCATGAGAAAATTGTGACACAGGAAGTAAATGTGACAAACAGGAAGTGGATGCAGGTCCAAGTTTTTAAATGTATTATAGATTAACCACACTTTATGACTTATATCATACATGTTGCCTTAAGTGCTAGAATCATCCTTTTCATTCTTCTCCCAATGTTCCCTTATACGTCAATCTCTTTAGGTGCCCTAATAAGTTCAACCAGCATTGGATTAGTTTCAAGTAAACATATCGGCTTAGAAATTGGGCTGTGTTGCACCCATTTTTCAAGCGCTAGGTGGTCTAAAAAGTCCCTAAAATGACGGGCAGGAAGCGTGTACACACTTCCAGCTAGAAGTCAGTCGCCCGCCATATTGGGTAAAGACAAACAAGAGGCATGAGGAAGGTCCCATGGAGGCAAACCAGCAGCTAAACAAAAGTAAAGAAGGATTTTCTGTTAGTTATCCCAGACATGCTATGAAAATTACCTCGATGTCAAGATGAGTGAAAAGACTCACCTATGAAAGTAGTCTGAAAAATGGAAGCGAAAATTTATTATATATTACAAAAGGTTGGTTGCAACATTCCATGCAGTGCCTGGATAATAGGTAGGTGGCGCTGTGATAGGCATCTCAATGTCAAAATGTAACAGTACGAGCTTCTGAGATCTGTGATTGGGTCTGGTTGCATTGCTAGTCGCACACCTGTCCAGAAATGTACCTGCAGTATTTCCATGCATGTATTACTTTTCCTAATATTTGCAACTAATCACAGCAATGTACTAAAGTTTAATTTTTTAATTTGAATATTTAACCACAAAAGAAATACAAGGAATGTGCCTCTTGAACTGCATCACAGTCCACGAATGAACCAACATCTTCAACATTTCTGGCTTCCTGTGAATCGTCTAATTTGCAGACCCACTGGAGGAGAATTGTTCCCCCGAGACATGTGTGATGGTATCCCAGCCTGAGGGAAAGCAAGGAACATCTATGTCTCCACCATCATAATGAAAGTAATCTTGCCAGACATATGTAAACACAGGCATCATAGACTCTCGCCCACACACTACCCCCCCCACCCCGCTCACCTGCAGAACAGGGCCTGGAGGATAGGGAGGGAAACCCTGATACCGGAACGACAGCCCCCCAAGAGAAAAATCAGGGGCCTTTTTGGATTATAGAGGATCTCCCGCGCCCCACACTAAATATGGAGCCTGATGAAGCAAAGTGAGCTTACTCTCTCCTCACTAAGGTAGTTTCCCTGCCTTCTCCCCATATTCTCATTCCCTCGCCATTTCCAACTCTTCACCATCACCACCTCACCCTGTTCTTCTCGTTCACCCTCCCCTCTCACCCACTTTCCTCCCCATTAACATTCCCTTCCTACCCCTTTCCCATGTCTACCTCCTTTCAATCTTCCCTCTTTTTCCTCATCCCTCCTCCTTCCCATCTTCCTTACTCTCCCCTTATTCCCCACGCCATCTCTCCCTTCCCTTTTCCCTTCCCTCTCTCCCTCTCCAACCTGCAATCCTTTCCCCTCCCTTCTCCCCTATCCTATCTACATACACTCCTCCTCCCTCTCTGACTTTTGTTCAATTATTCCCTAAAACTGCTATGATCAACACTCTTCTAAGCTTTTCTCTCTTTTTCCTTCCAACTTTTAGTTGATTGACATGGCTGCTTCTCAAGATAGCTCCACAATCTTCAAAAGTAATCCAGCAGTATCAAGGTGTACAGACACTAAATGACAAGAAGCCAGCAACAGATTAAATCCATTGGGATCTGTCAGTACTTCCAGGACAAGTTTAAAAATAAATAACACTGCAGTACTTCATTCTGGGAGAGTCCTGCTCTGCAGAACATTTGGCGTGGGTTGAGGTAGTAGTAGTAGTGACCAGGTGACTTAAAAAGGGAGCAGAAGAATTAACAGGGATACATTAGGCAGAGGCTAATTTAAAAGGGGAGCCCCTAAGAAGAAGTGATCTTAAAATGGGAGAGGCTGAGAGAAATGGAATTAAAAGGGTATGTCTCAAAAGAAGTGATATTACAAGGGGAGCACCCAAGAGATGTTTAATTAGATTGGAGCTTAAGATGTGTGATTGCTGTGGGATGCTCACGCACAAGAAAGCCTGGTATAAAAGTGGGGGAAGAAATGCAAACACTGTTGATTAAAAAGCTTAAGGAAAAGGTTTCTGACCTTAATGCGGAATTCACAGGGGCAGACAAGAGTGAGTAGATTATCCAGGGTGAGTGACTGGGCGAAATTGACAGGCTGACACCCACCTTGAGTTTGAGTCATTGGGTTAGGAGGTGGAGGTTGATATAATCAGGTCAGGGTTGTCATAAAAAGGATAGAATTGCAGAGGGAAATGAAGAAAATTAGGGTAATAGACAGAGTAAGGTTGGAAAAAGTAGCAGGAAAGGTAAGAAAGCAAACTGGGATCACGACTCAGACTGAAAGACATAGGGAGATTGTAGTTGTTGGGTGTGCTTTGCTGAGGAAAGTGGATAACCCACCGCAGAATCAGTCCTGAAGACTCATCGTAGTGTCTCCTACTCAGACTCATTAGAGGTAATTTTGACTTTGGCTGATAGTGTAAAACACATCAAGTCAATGGAAATGTGCTGTTTAATGGGTGGCCGAGCCAATATCGCTCGTTTTACACTATCCCCCCGCCCCCCCTCCAAGTCAAAATTGACCCCATTCTTTTTCAAGACTTCCTCAGTCTTTCTAGTTAGTAATCATCTAAAGAAGAGTCTTTTAACAGCTGGAGTAAATAGGATCTATCAAGTTGCCTGATATTATCTGAAGAAAATCATGGCATTGCTGAGCTACCTGTTAAATATGTTTGTTATTCATAAGATAATACCTAGCTATAACATTGGTGTCAGTAATTTTCTCATATAACTCAGAAATGACCAAAGTAGCCAGCTACCTTAGGATTTACATTGATGGCTAGTGTGGGATTGAAAACTTGGTTTACATTGATGCTTTCTTGATGCAGGGCACATTATAATGGTCAACCAAGATCAGCAGAACAGACCTAAAGAGTATGTAGATAGGGTTAATACTTGTTACAGATTACACAAATCGTTCCTCTGTTTAATGTGACTGTTTATGACAGATTCATCTTTTGAAAATCACCTGCAGCTGAAACGTTATGCAGAAATGTTTCTGGGAGTGCAGAAAACCTTTGTGGATGATTTTTTAGTGTGATTACTAAACACTCGAATAAGTCAAAGTTCTGAAAGTATCATAGAATCATAGAATAGTACAGCACAGAAGGAGCCCATTCGGCCCATCGATTCTGCGCCAGCTCTTTCGAAGAGCAATCCAGTTAGTCCCACTGCCCCTGCTCTTTCCCCATATCCCTGCAATTTTTTCTCCTTCAAGTATTTATCCAATTCCCTTTTGAAAGCTACTATTGAATCTGTTTCAACTACCATATCAGGCAGTGCATCCCAAATCCTAATCACTCGTTGCGTAAAAAAGATTTTCCTCATGTCATCTGTGGTTCGTTTGCCAATCACCGTAAATCTGCATCCTCTGGTTATCGACCCTTCAGCCATTGGAAACAGTTTCTCTTTATTTACTCTATCTAAACCCTATCACATAGAGTAAAAAAGAGCCACTGCACATGCAACTTTTACACTTCCTCTACTTCTCCATGTGTATCACACAGAAATTCTATTTTGAAGAAACATTCAATGCAAGTTCCCTAGTGCCTAATCTAAGCCTTTTGATCAAGTTCGCTATGTGTATTTCCCTTAGAAAGTATATTTGTTATTCTGAAATATTTTTTACATTTCATGATTAAAGGTCATTTACTTGAGTTCTTCTCTGGCTGCCAGTTTACTGTCATGAAAATATGAGAGATTAATGAGCATATCTTTCATGGAATGATAGTAATACTTCATTTCGCATTGCATTACTATTTCCAAATCAGGCGCGGGAGGGCCTTTCCCCCATTTCTGCTGTTCTTTTCTTGATTAATGGAGAAGTTAAAGTGGTGGACAGCAAACATCTGTGCTCCACAGCACAAACACATGTATTATTTTAGTATTATAGTGAATATTCACAGATTTACTTTTTATTTTAATTGTTTCTGCAGCAACAATCAAAAATGCTCTTGTGAGACTGAAATGTTCCTTTTTGCCCGTTATGAATTTCTGATTCTATCTTAATTAACGTCTTATTAGCCTGGCTAAGTTTCGGAAAAGTTCTTTTGGCTGCTTTGAAATTAGAATTGAAATTTGGATCAACTTCAGGCCCAATTTTTCTTAATCCTTTAATATTATAAATTACAAATTTTCTCCCACCTTGCCAATTTGTGTGTGCATGTGTGCAAAAGTAGTGGATAGCTCAAAAACAACACTCCGACAGGAATTGGGACAAGTGCCTGTAATTCAGGTCGCTTCCCATTTGCATTTGCAGACCCATTTGGGGGAGAAATGATAGGGGCTACTGCAGGATATAGAGGGTTAAATTGGCTAATCCCCGAAAACAGGCGTGAGGATTGCGGTACGTGATTAACCCGTGCCCATTCATTGCGATGCAGGCAGCACGTTAAATAAGCTCCCCGCGCTGTTCATTGGCTGCACACATCAGCAGGGGGCCCAATATCACGAGTGGCTAGTTCTACCTAAAGGCAGCCTGCCCTCTTAAAGGGGAGGTGCACTGTGGCTGCAAGAAGTGGTGGGAGCTTTTTGAAAAGTGAATCTGGGCTGTGATACTTTGAGAAATGGCTGAACATGTGAGAGAACGAGCACCAAGATTTTCTGACAATGCACTGGAGGTCTTGTTGCAAGCTGTGGAAAGGAGAGATATCCTTTATCCGTGGTGGGGGGGGGGGCGGCAGGAGGTGCTCCAGACATATGCTCAGGAGGCTGTGAGAAGTAGCGGTGGAGGCCAATGACAGGAGTGTTGCTCCAAGAACGTGGATGCAGTGCAGGAAGAAGTTTAACCCTCTGACACGAGATGTCAAGGTGAGTGAATGCATCTTCAAATGGCATATCCTACCAACTGCACTACTCGCCTCATCCACTGCTTAATTCTCTATACCCCCATTACCCACCTACCAACAATCACTATTAATCAGAACTCAGCCCTTCAATTCATATGCTTTACATCACCCTCACACACTTAGCACTGTTGCAAGCCTCACACCCACAACTCACAGCTTGCACACAGTCAGCTATTCACCCATGACAGGCATATCACCCAAACACATTGCACCACACTCACTGATACTCTTCCTTTTCTCTTGCAGGACAAGGTGGCTCACAACCAGAGGCAGCAGGAATGAACTGGAGCAGGACAGGGGCGCCTGCATAGCCTGACTCTGCTGGAGGAGGCAGTGCTGGCCATTATTAGGAGGACCATCACTGAGCCTGTGTCCAGCGGCAGGGCTAAAGCAATACAGGATGCCGGTATCCTCATATGTAATCCTCCTTCTCACATCCCACTACCCCATATCCCACAATCTCTTCTGATTTACAAGCTGCACATGGTGTAAGCATGCACCTCTTGCTTTCCCCCCCTCCCCTTACAACAACTCTACCCTTGTGCCTTTCTCCTTTCAGATAGCCAAGAGCTGCCACCTGACCAGGCACTGGTGGAGGAGCAGGAAATTGAAGAGCACCAAGGTACTGATGATGAAGACACAGCAATGTCACTTGATTTCACACTCGCAGCCATCAGCTCAGATACTGCCACTCCGCGTAGTTTAGAGGATAGTTTGCACCTGGTGAGACATCGGGCACGAGTGGACTGCAGCCAGGGCAGGGGGCAAGGAAGCGCAGGTGCCAGCTCCCCGGAAGGCGAGGTCACACATGAGTTCTGCTGCACAGGACTCAGATGAGGACTTTGATGGGTGGCCTACAGAAGAACGCTGATGGATATGCATAATGAAATGCTTGGTGCATTGGCAGGCCTGCCAGAAAACCTGTTGTCACTGTCAAGGAGCATGGAGGAGTCCATCACCAACCTTGCACAGGGTTTTGTGCAGAGCTTGGAGCCCACCCTTTCCAGTGTGGAAGTATGGGCAACTCCATTAGTGCACTTATGGACTCAACCATGATGCAGCATCTGATGGCCGATGTCTCAGCTTCCATTGCAGCACAAGCAGAAACCACCCTACGTCTGAGTGCTATAGTGAAAGCTCAGACTTCTGACATGCAAGCTGAGCTTGCTGCGACACAAGCTCAGTATGAAAAGGGGCTTGCAGGGTGTCTCCGCAGTCCAGCAATCTGTCCTCCAACAGATTACTAGGATTGCTGAGGCGCCGCCCCGGGGGAGTGGCAGTGGCTCCGTGGAGCATGAACCTGCCCTCCTCTCTCAGGATGACAGCGTTCGTCCTCCCACCACTGCCACTCCATCAGTGCCCTTGCTGTTGCCTGTTAGCTGCCAGCCCAGACTGCTGTCACCCATGCCGAGGTGGTGCAGTCTAAAGCCGGAACTTCTAGGCCCAGAGCTGCTTGAGATCATACTGCAAGGCCATCTGCAGTCTCCCCTACTGAAAGTCAGCAACCTTCCACCAGCCATGCTGCAGCACTGCGTCGAGCACGAGGACAGGCAAAGGCACTCAGAAGACAGACACTAAAAGAATGCACAAGGGTGATTAGTTGACTTTGTTATGTTATATTGGATGGATTAATGTTAAAAGTTGGATTGGCATGTTTCTTTTGTGGTAGCTTTTATTTCAGCATTGTGGCCAAGAGGACGCTGTGATGGTCAGTAACAGAGGGAAGGTAAGGTGTGGGACTATTGTTGAATGGGGAATTGAGGTTGCGGTCACTGGTACCACAGTCGGATGAGTCGATCACAGATAGCCCTTGTCACCCAATAGCTATCTCTGGTTTGCCATGGTGGCTCAAAGACTGAGGGAACAGCAGACTGGCGCAAAATAAAAGTGTCCTGACTGCTGCCAGGATACCGGGCATTCACCATCATGATGTGCTGAGCATGGTTGCACACCGACTGCACATTCAACGAGTGGTAACCTTTGCGGTTGCGGTATGTCTCAGCATTTAGATGCGGTGCCTGCAAAGCCATGTGCATGCAGTCGATGGCGCCCTACACCACGGGGAAGCCCGCTATCCTGGAAAAGCCACATGCATGCTCCACTGCTTCTCCCTGTTCAGAGACAAAACAATGAAGTCCTCTCTCCTGGCATAAACAGCTTCTGTCACCTCTCTTTTGCAGCAGTGGATGGAAAACTGGGAGATGTTACAGATGTTGCCTGCTCCAGCCTGGGAGGATCCCGATGCAAAGAAATTCAGGGCCACGATCACCTTCACAGCCACTGGCAGCGCTGTCCTTGCCCTGGAGTGAGGCTGCAGGTCTGGTTGCAAGAGGTGGCAGAGTTCTGTTGTAGATGTGCGGAATTACCCCTCGCCTCATCCAACAGGTTATAGAGTTCGGACTTGAGACTTATGAGAAATTACACCAGACACATGGGTTCTGCCTTTGACCTTTTATTGTTCCTAAGACAGATTCAAAACCCCAACCACTATTCAAGCAGTCCACCAATAATGTTACAAGAAATCATACATACAACCACCCACAGATGATCAGTCCAGCGTTGATTGTAGACCACTTCCTTTCGACGGCAGCTCTTCACCTTCCGACTGCAGCTCTTCACCTTCCGACTGCAGCTCTTCACCTTCCGACTGCAGCACTTCGTCTTTCGACTGCAGCTCTTCACCTTCTGACTGTAGCTCTTCACCTTCCGACTGCAGCTCTTCCCCTTCCGACTGCAGCTCTTCACCTTCCGACTGCAGCTCTTCACCTTCCGACTGCAGCTCTTCACCTTTCGACTGCAGCTATCTGAGTTGAGGTGATCAGCCAGGCCACTCCTTCCGACTGCTGCTCCGATATTTTTAGTCACTGGTTTTTATAGTTTTTCTTGCCTTTTTCAGTAAATCAATCATTCAGAGATGGTGAGATGTTCCTTTAATGTTCGACCTAAGTTGTTTGAGCTGTCAAACTTTCTCACTCACACATCCTGTGTGGCGAACCGTTAGCTGCCTTTATCAAAGCCCAAAATTGTTCATTCACTCATAAAAGTTTACAAAAGTGGCAGTAAACCACTTGGTCACATTTCACGTGTTACGTCGCATCCTGTATTTCAGAACTTCAAAAGTTTGACTCCTCCCCTTTAGCCACCAAAAGTCGTTCTACAACCTTGTGGCCTGTTTTGTTGTAGACACATTGAAGTCTGCAAATCTAAGGGGGTTTGTTTATCTCTGTTGTCTATGACTACCTCCTGCAGTCACAACCATTTGTTCTGTCAGTATCTGCTTATCCGAAACACAGTTTTTGAAATATCTCCATCACAAAGCAGCTTCCAAATCCAACAGTTTCTTGTGAAAGCTCACCAAATGTTTGCTGCCTTTTAGTAAAGCACATCAAAGCACATTCCATGTCCACTTATCAGTGAAAGACTGTCTGTTACATTCACAAACTTTATTTCACTTCGAAAAACCTTTTGGCCTGGCAAAGCATTTCAATATATACCAAAATTAAAAATTAAGGGTCTGTGTATGCCTGCACTGTGAGCACCTCCTTCATAAAGCACAGATGTCTCACACATTGCTCTTGGCTCAGGCTGAGATAAGAGAATTGCTATTGAAAGACCCTAGATGGATAAGGCCTCCTGATGAGAGCCCTTCTCCCCCCACTCCTCCTCCCTCTGTGAGCAGCTTGTCCTCTTCTTCACTGCCTCTGCTCCATCTCCTTGTCATGCTGCAGGCCAAGGGGGATGACAACTAGAGCCCCCATGACTGGGAGCAAGTGGTCTGAGCAGAACCCTTGAAGTCAGAAGCAAGGCCTTCTCCATGTGCAGCACCACTCCCTGTCACCTCACCAACTTTAAATAACTCAGGAAAGCTCCAAACACTTACACAAACTTACACAGAACCAGTAGAAATTAATCAGCAACTAACCTTAGAGTGGTTGATGATCCCTTTAAATATCAGTGGTGGGGGGTGCTTGCTGCTGCTGAACGCATGTTGCGCTGTGCGAGGTTAAGACAGGGCGTTAGCTCCAGCGTTGAGGGCAAAAATGGCAGTGCTGCCGTCAAATCAGCGTTGCAGGCTGATTGACATCAGGATCTGCCCACTTTACATACTATTGATGCACATTCCTAATGCCCGCCCTACCACCCTCACGTGAAGTGCGCACGCGCGCAAGACGCAGACACCATTTTCAACACAAAACGGCACCCGTAGCGACAAAAAATTGGGCGCTACGGAGCAGAATTTCTAGCCCTGACTGTCTTGTTTCTGCTGTGCTACTGTGATCATCTCAGTTCTCTTACTGATCCTTTCCTTTTCTTTCTCTGCACCTATCCATGACTACCTATGAATCCCACCATGTACTTGCCACCACCTCCCTTTCCCAGTGTCATTTTCTTCTGCACAAGGAGGCCAGAATAAACAGTACACAATTCCTTCTCTGGCCACTTGCAGGCTGCATCTTTCTTTCCTCAGTGTGCCTACAAAATGCACCTTCCTACATGGGGGTAGGCAGAATCCAGGCACACGTACTCACCTTGACTATGTCTTCCTCTTATTTTTTTAGGAAAAAGCTGCCAACAACAGATGGCAGAGGACTGCTACTGGAGGGGGCCCTGGCAAAATCGTAGATGCCACCCAGTATGGCCATGTTTGATATTCTGTGGAAAGATATAACCCGGTGAACCCAGATCTAGTTTCCAACTATAACTTCAATGGGAGTTCACTGGAATTGTCATGGATTTTCTCAGTCCCAGTATATAGCATGCACATCCTGTCCACAAAAATTACTTCCTGTAACTTTTTTTACATCAACATTTATAATAGAAGCTTCCTATATAAACATGTGTAATGGAAATTTTTATGTAAACATTTTATAATGAGAAAGCCGAATATAAACATTTTACTGATAATTCAACTAACTCATTCAAAATGCTTTTTAAGGATATCATGTTATTTTACTCTCAATAACAAAAATTTCGAATGTCTAAAATACAGTTTTAAACAACATTTTAAAAATACAGATTTCGCAATAACTCCCGGCAACAATAAAAAAAATATATAAACAAAGTAAATTTGGAAATAGCCCTGATTTTAACCTAATCCACCTGGCACGAACAGGGTGGGTTTGGGTTAGTGTCTGATTAACATCCCATCCGATTTTACACTCCATTGAGTTCAATGCAACGAAAAATCAGGAGGTGTGGAAACTGATAGTCTGACCCGAACCCACACCTTTCTCACTGTTGGGTTAGGTTAAAATTGCAGCATCGGACTGGAGGAAGGTATACAATGGTGTTCCCCAGGGGTTGTTACTAGGACCACTGCATTTCTTGATATATATCAATGACTTGGACTTGGGTGTACAGGGCACAATTTCAAAATTTGCAGATGACACAAAACTTGGAAGTATAGTGGACAGTGAGGAGGATAGTGATAGACTTCAAGAGGACATAGGCAGGCTGGTGAAATGGGCAGACACGTGGCAGATGAAATTTAATGCAGAAAAGTACGAAGTGATACATTTTGGTAGGAAGAACGAGGAGAGGCAATATAAACTAAAGTGTACAATCCTAAAGGGGGTGCATGAACAGAGAGACCTGGGGGTATATGTGTACAAATCGTTGAAGGTGGCAGGGCAGGTTGAGAAAGTGGTTAAAAAAAGCATACGGGATCCTGGGCTTCATAAATAGAGGCATAGAGTACAAAAGCAACCTTGATGAACCTTTGTAAAACACTGGTTCGCCCTCAACTATTATGTCCAATTCTGGGCACCGCACTTTAGGAAGGATGTGAAGGCCGTGGAAAATGTGCAGAAAAGATTTACGAGAATGATTCCAGGAATGAGGGACTTCAGTTACATGGATAGACTAGAGAAACTGGGGTTGTTCTCCTTAGAGCAGAGAAGGTTGAGAGGAGATTTGATAGAGGTGTTCAAAATTATGAGGGATCTAGACAGAGTAGATAGAGAGACTGTTCCCATTGGCGGAAGGATTGAGAACCAGAGGACACAGATTTAAGGTGACTGGCAGAAGAACCAAAGGTGACATGAGGAAAAACGTTTTTAACACAGTGAGTGGTTAGAATCTGGAATGCACTGCCTGAAAGGGTGGTGGAGGCAAATTCAATCGTGGCTTTCAAAAGGGAATTGGATAAGTACCTGAAGGAAAAAAATTTGCAGGGCTACAGCGAAAGGGCGGGGGAGTGGGACTAGCTGAAGTGCTCTTGCAGAGAGCCGGCACGGGCTCGACGGGCCGAATGGCCTCCTTCTGTGCTGTAACCATTCTATAATTCTATGATTCTATTCTCGTTACCAGCTGCTCGATTTACCCTGCTACAATAGATAGCTGCGAGCAAAGAAATCCAGATTAGTGTACGCAGAAACCTTAACTTGGATTAGATCTATTTTATATAGTTCACTCTACCTGTGATTTGTGCAGCCCGCAGGTGAACCATGAGTGAACGTGTAATTGCTGTTGTGGGCATGCTTTTCCGCGATAACAGATTTCCCTTGATAAGATAAGGAGTCAGTTTGCTCCCTGGAATGTGACCGGCACACTCTCATTTTAACACCAAACAAAACTCAACTTGGATTTGTTTCTTGCAATTGTGCTTTGCTGACTCTGCAAAGTCTGTCGGAGAAAAATTCAAAGCAAAGCTGCCTTTCAGCTTCAAATAGTTTTGCCTGTTCAGATGAAAGGGAGGAAGAGCTCTAAAAGCTGATGAATTGGGGAACTGTTGCTGGCATTGTCGGAACAAGCTTATTTCGATCCAAGTCTTCCCATTTTTGCCACAGAGTTAACAGCAGAGGCATTGAAAATGAGATCTGCAGTTCAGATCAACTCAACCTATTCTTTCTCCTGACTCTCTGAGTAGGTAGGATCTACATGACAGGTGCACAATGTATCTTCCCCATGCCGAAGAGGTGGGACAGGGTTTTTCCTGCTACTTTTATTCAAAGATAAAATGAATGCATGAGGACTGCAAAAGAGCAGCAATATGTCACCACCAAACACATCTTCCCCTCCCCTTTCAGCATTCTGAAGGGACCGCTCCCTCTACAACACCCTGGTCCACTCTTCAATCACCCCCAACACCCACTCCGCGTCCCACAGCACCTTCCCATGAAAGATCAGGAGATGCAACACCTGCCCTTTCACCTCCTCCCTTCCCACCATCCAGGGCCCCAAATACTCCTTGCAGGTGAAACAACATGGGCGATTTTGTCAATGGGGGCACGTTGGAGGCGGGACTGCTGCTTGGCGGGTCGATGTCCCGCCTCCATCGATTTGTGGGCAACCCATGCTATTTTTCCTTGATTGACCTTGTTAAGCCCGCCCAGCGGGCTTAGCAGGCCAATTAGGGAAAGCTGGTTGCAGAGAATGTCAATGTATGATGTTTCATCTGTCAAAAATTTTTGACAGATGAATTGTCATCATTTGACAGCTCTGTGAAGCTGTCAAACATTGACATTCTCTGTAGTTTGATGAGGTCTTGAATTCAAGACCTCATCAAACTTCTTTCTTTTACAGAAATGAGATGGTTGTTGCATCTGAGAATGCAACGGCCATCTGTCATCTGCAACACGGAGGTCCGAGACTCTCCGCATACCCACTGATTGAAGCCTGCAGGAAGAAACAAAGGTAAGTACACTTTTACTAACACTTTGCACTTACCTCAGATACTCACCTCTCCACTCTTGCACCCATCACTCACCTCCACAGCACACTTTTGCAACCCCCCGAACCCCGCAGACCCAGTACTCGCCTCACTGACCTGGCGGGTTTTGGAGCCTTCGGGAAGCCCGCACTTGTGAGGGCAAATTGGGGATAATCCTATTTTCTGCCTGTTAACTACCTGTTAACAGGCAGTTAATAGGCTTTAATCCCGTCCCGTCCCGTCTCCAAGGAGACGGGATCCGGCGCAGGATGGCTACCCACCTCCTGGCAAGATGGCATGGAGGCGGGTTGGGGGCGGGTTGGGCACCCACCCCCAAATTCTACCATTTTCCCGGCAGTCCCGCCTCCATACCCGCCTCCCCAGGGCTGGCAAAATTGCCCCCAACGATTTACTTGAACTTCTTTCAATTTAGTATACTGTATTCTCTGCTCACGATGCAGTGTCCTCTACATTGGGGAGACCAAATGCAGATTGGGTGATTGCTTTGCGGAACACCTCCATTCAGTCCGCAAGCATGACCCTGAGCTTCCGGTCGCCTGTCATTTTAATTCTCCATCCCGCTCCCACTCTGACCTCTCTGTCCCTGGCCTCCTACACTTTTCCAATGAAGCTCAAAGGAAGCTTGAGGAACAGCACCTCATTGTTACAATCTTCTGGACTCAACATCGAGTTCAACAATTTCAGATACTAACCACTGCTCCCATTTTTTCGGACAGCAGGTGCTGGTAATGGTTCTGCCGTTGCCATTTACAGTTCCTCTAAACCCATCTTTTGTTTCTTAACTTGTCCCATTACCTCTCCCCTTTTGCCATGCACCATCATCCCTTTTGTCATTTAAGCACTCCTGCCTTCCACCCTATCACAGACCTTCCCTTTTGTTCTTTCCTCCCCTCCCCCATTTCCCTGCCTCTGTACTTGCTTAAAACCTGTTACATCTCTAACTTTTTCCATTTCTGATGTAAGGTCATCGACCTGAAACGTTAACTTTGACCAGAATTTTCTTTATCTCGACGGGTCCGGTGCGGGCGGTGGCCATGTCGGGTCTCAACCCCGCTGCTGGCTCCATCCCGCTGTTGAAAATTAACTTACCTTAATAGGGCCTATTTAGCCTGCCCAGTGCGTTGCCTGGCCCAATGAGATGGAGCGGGTCTGGTGACGTCATTCATGACGTGTTTTCAGCCGGATCTTTAAAGGGACGATGGCCACATTACATTTGAAGTTTAATCTAACATAGTGCTGTCAGTGCACTACAGCATTGGAGTGCTGCAAACACTGACAATCACTGCACAGAGGCAGAGGGCTGCACCCAGGTTCTCTGATGACTCTCTCCATATGCTTAAGGAGGGAGTCAGAGCACGCAGGGAGGTCCTCTTCCCTTCCGATAGGCAGAAGAGACCTCCCCAGGAGATCAACACAGCCTGGTTGCATATTGCAGAGGAAGTCACAAGCAGGAATGTGGTCAGGAGGACCTGGGTGCAGTACCGCAAACGCTTCAATGATCTCATTAGATCAGGAAACGTTAGTACAAAGCCACACTCAACTGCATCCTGCTGTGCCTCTCATCACATCTCCATCACTCTGCCTTCCCTACCCTACTCCTGCACATCCTTACTCACACCAACTTATCTTGTACCTCTACCCATCCCTCTCTCTCTATCTACATTATCACATCCCCATCTCACTAGCCAACCCTCACACTCACCCTCATCCTAGTGCAATCATACCAACTAACAGCACACAAGGGTAGGCACTTGGGTGTTTTATCCAATGTTTATGTAAAATTTCTATTAATGTGGTGTCAAACATAAAAATCTTTATTTTCAACCCTTTCCGGTCTTGAACAGATTTGTGTGCATCTTTGGAAGTGGCTTAGTGAGTTGCAGTGAATGGTGAGACATAACGGTACCCCCCCCGCAATGGTGATGAGTGTGCAAGGAATGGCTTGGTCATTGTAGGGATGCTTTATGGTGTTGGTGTTGGGTGGTGCCAACCTGGCGCATCATGCATCAGCCAGGGTGTACAGTGTAAAGTTAACTAAATCTGGCCATGCTGACTGTTGAGATTTGGATCTGTGGCTAATATTGGCCCTTCAGAACCTCACCCAAGTAGCCAATCTTCATGTGTGAGGCCAGGTGGTAAATACCTGTCAGAGGTCTACTGAGTGCTGGGGGCGTAGAGATGAGCCCGATCTTATCTTCCCCCAATGTCCGCATGCATGCATTCCAGCAGGAATCACTGAATGGTGATCATAATAGTTCAGGGACACTGAGGTACAATGGTACTGCCCAACTACTAACCAGCTGAGAGATTTTGTTTTTCAAATTTTATATAAGTAAAGTCACTTCTGTTCTGCATTGTAATTCTTCCCTTTAACAATAACCAGGATTATATTTCATATGGAACAATAATTTCATAGGTATTTATCCGGACTAAAACCATTTCACATTTTGGGAGTCCTCAGTATGTTTGAAAGCCCAGAGAAATATGCTTTGACAATGATGCGAGGTGTGTAGTTTCAGTAATTAGTAATTAGCATTTTTCATAAATGGAATGCTGAGGAAAGATTGCCATCTCCAACCTTTTCCTCTTATTCTGTAAATCAGTGTAAAGTATTAGCTGAGGACAAACTGAAGGAAATATACTGGGAAGAGAAAGTGGATCCTAATGTACTATTAAAACAGGAATTCTACCTGAGAAATGGGAAATGAGTTTGGCCTGGGCTCAGGGTGATAAGTACGTTCTTGTATTGGATGTGAAAGTATTCTAAGTTACAGAGGCTGCATCCAGTCTATCCCCATCAATGCAAACATTTAGTTAAATTCTGAAGGAAATACCAATTCTACAGGATAATCTATATAAATCATAAAGAATCTAATAAAACAAATAAAAAAGGTTCATACTTTTCTTTTGTGAAAGAGATTGTAGGCCTTCAGTTCAACAACACCAACAACAACAACTTACATTTATATAACACCTTTAACGTAGTAAAACGTCCTAAGGCGCTTCACAAGAGCATTATCAAAAAAAAATTGACACCGAGCCTCATAGGCAGATATTAGGACAAATGACCAAAAGCTTGGTCAAAGAGGTAGGTTTTAAGGAACATTTTAAAGGAGGAGAGAGAGGTAGAGAGGCGGAGAGGTTTAGGGAGGGAATTCCAGAGCTCAGGGCCTAGGCAGCTGAAGGCACGGCTGCCATTGGTGGTGTGATTAAAATCGGGAATGCGCAAGAGGCCAGAATTGGAGGAGCACAGAGACCTTGAAAGCTTGTAGAGTTGGAGGAGATTACAGAGAAAAGGAGGGGCGAGGCCATGGAGTGATTTGAAAATAAGGATGAGAATTTTAAAATCGAGGTGTTGCCGGTCCGGGAGATGATGTAAGTTAGCAAGCACAGGGGGTGATGGGTGAGTGGGACTTGGTGCGAGTTAGGATATGGGCAGCAGAGTTTTGGATGAGCTCAAATTTATGGAGGGTGGAAGATGGGAGGCCGGCCAGGAGAGCTTTGGAATAGTCAAGTCTAGTGGTAACAAAGGCATGGATGAGGGTTTCTGTAGTAGATGAGCTGAGGCAGGAGCGGAGTTGGGCGATGTTATGGAGGTGAAAGTAGGCACTCTTGGCGATGAAGTGGATATGTGGTCCGAAGTTCATCTCGGGGTCAAATATGACACCAAGGTTGAGAACGGTCACGTTCAGCCTCAGACAGTTGCCTGGGAGAAGGATTAAGTCAGTGGCTAATGAATGGAGTTTGTGATGGGGACCGAAGACAATGGTCCTGGATGTCGGACAAGCAGTGTGACAATTTAGAGACAATGGAGGGGTCGGGAGAGATGGTGGTGAGGTAGAGCTGGGTGCTGTCAGTGTGCGTGTGGAAACTGATCCAGTGTTTTCGGATGATGTCGCCGAGGGGCAGCGTGTAGATTTTTAAAAATTTGTTTATGGGATGTGGGCATCGCTGGCAAGGCCAGCATTTATTGCCCATCCCTAATTGCCCTTGAGAAGGTGGTGGTGAGCCACCTTCTTGAACTGCTGCAGTCCGTGTAGCGAAGGTACTCCCACAGTGCTGTTGGGTAGGGAGTTCCAGGATTTTGACCCAGCGACGATGAAGGATCGGCGATATATTTCCAAGTCAGGATGGTGTGTGACTTGGAGGGGAACTTGGAGGTGGTGGTGTTCCCATACGCCTGCTGCCCTTGTCCTTCTAGGTGGAAGAGGTCACGGGTTTGGGAGGTGCTGTTGAAGAAGCCTTGGCGAGTTGCTGCAGTGCATCTTGTAGATGGTACACACTGTAGCCACGGTACGCCAGGTGGTGGAGGAAGTGAATGTTTAATGTGGTGGATGGGGTGCCAATCAAGCTGGCTGCTTTGTTCTGGATGGGAAATAGGAGGGGGCCAGGGATATATCCTTTGGGGACACCAGAAGTAACAGTGCGGGAGTGCAAACAGAAGCCATTGCAGGTGGTTCTCTGGGTATTACTGGATAGATAAGAATGAAACCAGGCGAGGGGAGTCCCACCCAGCTGGATGATGCAGGACAGGTTGGTGGGATGGTGTGGTCAACCGTGTCGAAGGCTGAAGACAGGTCAAGAAGAATAAGGAGCGATAGTTTACCTTTGTCACAGCCACATAGGATGTCATTTGTGACATTGATAAGGACCGTTTCAATACTATGGTGGGGGCGGAAACCTGACTGGAGGGATTCAAACATGGAGTTGCGGAAAGATGAGCACGAATTTGGGAAGCGACAACATGTTCAAGGACTTTGGAGAGGAAATGGAGGTTGGAGATGAGGCAAGGACAGAGGGGTCAAGGGTAGGGTTTTTGAGGAGAGGGGTGATGATGGCAGATTTGAAGGGGAGGGGGACAGTACCTGAGGAGAGGGAAGTTCCGCACAGTGGAAGGTTGAAATTGCATGAGTTCTTCGCACTTGTTGTTGGAGGTAAGTGTGGAGGAAGCAGGAGGGCTTTAAGAAGATGGTTTGTAATGGAGAAGAGAAGCTGGGAGTTATCTTTGCATTCCAGGTTGATCCTGGAATAGTGAGCACTTTTGGCAGAAGAGAGCAGGGCCCGATAGTGCTTTATGTGGTCCAGCCAGATCTGGCGATGAATGGTTAAGCCAGTTGTCCGCTATAGACGTTCAAGTCTGCATCCCTTGGACTTAAGGGGGCGGAGATGAGGGCCATATCAAGGGGAACGACCAGGGTGAGAGAGAGTAATGGTTTTAATGGGGACTAGGGCATCAAAGGTGGAAGTGAGGCTGTTATTGAGCAGTTCGGTAGCTGCAGAAATGTTATGATGAATGGAGGGCCAAAGGCTAGACTGTTGGGAATTTGAAAGTGCAGTTGTAAGTGACTTGGGGGAGAGTTTTTCTGGAAGGAAGTGATGTCGGGAGGGGGAAGGAGAATGTGGGTGGAGAGGGATACAAGGAAGTGATCAGAGATGACTTTATGTGTGATTGACAAGATGGGAGTAGAGAGGGCACGTGAGATGGTGCTGTCGAGGGGGTGGCCATGAACATGGGTAGGGGGTCTTCATATGGAGAGAGAGATTTAGGGAGGATAGGAGGTCAGTGAACTCAGAGGAGAGAGAGTTGAGATGGAGGTTGAAATCACCAAGGATGAAAAGTTGCTCGGTGCAGAGGCTGTGGGAGGAAAGCAGTGAAGATATCTCGGTGAGAAACTTGGCATGGTACTTGGGTGCACGGTAGAGAACGAAGATTTTAAATGAGAGGTGAGAGTGGTGGAACAAGCTGAGATGCTCAGTGTCAGCAAGAAAGGAGTTTATCAGGTAAGATCCAAGTTTGAGGGTAAATGAACAATGGTGCTGTAACAAGGTCTCAGAAACTAGCACTTCAAACCTGTGACCATATTGAAACAGTTGGTATCCTTTCAAAGGGAGGTCTATGTGGCTTTTAATAATAATATGAAATGAGCATTTATGGACTGGGTGTATCTAATGTCTGCTAAGATGGTTTATAATGACAGCTTCTATCCACCATGTTACAAAGGGAGTAAAATTGGATTCTGACTGCATGGTATGAAATATGAGTGAGAATTCCACCAGTCTGACTCCAATTAATTTTTTATTGCTGCAAGTTTAAATGTGACAGCAGGAAATAAGAACGCTTGGTCTGAAGTTACATCAGAACACACAAACCTATGTTTTTTTACATGGGACAGTCATTGTGAAAAGCTCTGAAGGAGCCTTAGCCCTTTAAGCCTCATTCAGAAATTGTGATAGAGGCTCCCCAAAAGTTTCAAAGTTTGTAAAGCTTCTGGCTGTGGACCTTCCCCCATATTAGTGGAAAGTCAGCAGAAAAATTGCATTGCAGGCCTACAGGGATAGACTGAGTATTCAGGCTGCCTGCAACCAGAAGAAAGTGGTGGCTATGGATTCCAGTACCACTGGTGGGATCGGTGCTGTTTACTGCCCACCTTGCTTTACCTCCAGCAATGCAGGGAGATAATTGCCTCCAGGACTGGCCTTCTGGAGGCTCCAGTGCTGTTGATTTATATTATAGTGGTAGTACCAGGGGTGGAGCTGTAATGTAAATAAAGTGTAAAGTTTACAGTGGAAATGATACAGTCATCGAAGGACCCTGGGTTAATGACACATGACTGATTTTATTAATTCAGCTTCCTGAAGCAAGTGGGTTCGGTAACGTTTAGGCAATTACTCTCATGATGTCATCAGCATTCATTATTTAAATAAAATTTAATGAGTAAAGGAGGAACATTAGCATTAAACATAATGATATAAGCATTCTGTGGTGGGCAGAAATGGTACAAAGACACCATGAAAAACAACCTCAAGGCACGTAATGTGGCTGTTAGAAATTCGGGTCTGCCTTAGATTCTGTCTCAGATTCAGTGGCGTCAGTCACTCAAAAACATTGAGAACGCCTTACTTTATGGAAGTTGCACTGCCTTATATCTACTTGCAACATAGTACAACCCAGGGATCTGACAATTTGTGATCGGGACTGAATGTGTCCTTTGCATGAATGCTTCGTCAGTCAGGATAGGTTAATAGAGATCCACATGTTGGAAGTCATTTTTTTTTTAAACGAGAGCTGCAGAAACCTAATCCAGATTCATAAAGTCAGAAGCACTGGAGGAACAGAAGAAGGCATTTTATTTATGTTAAGTAAGACACCCCACTGATATGAGGAAGTATAGCATGTTCTTTATTTTGTATCATTATCTGAAGATAAATTGTACTGTTTGAACTGAGTGAGTCCAGTCATGACTGCTGTTCTGTGTGTTCACCTTACTGTGAAATTAAGGACCTTATTTATTCGTATCAGGGCTCATCTCACCAAGTTTTTGCTCAGCCCACCTTCAGACAGAATGAAGAAGCATTCATGCAAAGGACTCATATATTCAGTCTGGATCACAAGGAGATTATATTGTTATATTGTTTAATAATTCAGAACAAGTAAATTCTGTGAAACAGTTCTTGCCCTCCACAAACTCACTCTGCAAAAGTATTAAACAAAAAAAACATATGCCAAACTGGCCAGAAACCTGGCCAAAGCACCCTAGCAGCCTAAAACAACTAACCAGAGTCTTACATTGACGAACGTGAGGTTCCCTTTAAAGCTTTTGAAAGCTGCTTACCGATTCTTCCCACTATGATTGGCAGGAAGGGCTTCATGACTGAAACAGTGGAAAATTGGGAAATACCTATACTCCCTGAGTGGTGTTGAACTAGCTATGGGTGATGTCAAAAGAGACTGTGGAGTCTCAGTAGACACGATGCACAACATGTCCAGCCAATGCAGAGCAGCAATCAACAAAGCCAATAGACTGATGAACTTCATGACTGAATTAGTAGAATACAAGTCAGAGGAAGTTGTGATCAAATTGTACAGTGCTCTGGTCAGACCACACCTGGAATACCATGATCAGTTCTGACAAACAAAGGCGACAATTCTGGAGACAGTGCAGAGAAGAGCCATTAGGCTGATCTCACGTGTCAGGAGCCTAAGTTATGAGTAAAGACTGGAGCGATTTGGGCTTTTCAGTCTGGAAAGGAGGTATATGAGAGATGATCTTATATAAGATAGTGGGGAAAAGAGGGAGAAAGCATGTCTCGCTCGCTGGGTGGAGGGATGGTTTCTGACGGGTTTGACAGGCCCACTTTATAAAAAATTTATTCTCTGACTCACCACGAGCACCGTCGGTGAGATCCATTCCAATTATAATAAGGTTAAATCATAGAATCATAGAAATTTGCAGCACAGAAGGAGGCCTTCGGCCCATCTTGTCCGCGCCGGCTGACAAAGAGCTATCCACCCTAATCCCACTTTCCAGCACTTGGTCCATACCCTTGTAGGTTATGGCACTTCAAGTGAATATCCAAGTACTTTTTAAATGTGATGAGCGTCTCTGCCTCTACCACCCTTTCAGGCAGTGAGTTCCAGACCCCCACCACCCTCTGGGTGAAACATTTCTCCTCAACTCCCCTCTCATCCTCTGACCAATTACTTTAAATCTATGCCCCCTGGTTATTGACCCTTCTGCTAAGGGAAATAGGTCCTTCCTATCCACTCTATCTAGGCCCCTCATAATTTTATACACCTCAATTAGGTCTCCCCTCAGCCTCCTCTGTTGCAAAGAAAACAATCCCAGCCTATCCAATCTTTCCTCATAGCTAAAATTCCCCAGCCCAGGCAATATCCTCGTAAATCTCCTCTGTACCCCCTCTAGTGCAATCACATCCTTCCTGTAATGTGGTGACCAGAACTGTACTCAGTACTCTAGCTGAGGCCTAACTAGTGTTTTATACAGTTCAAGCATAACCTCCCTACTCTTATATTCTATGCCTCGGCTAATAAAGGCAAGTATCCCGTATGCCTTCTTAACCACCTTATCTACCTGTCCTGCTACCTTCTGGGATCTGTGGACATGCACTCCAAGGTCCCTTTGATCTTCTGTACTTCTCAGTGTCCTAGCATTTATAGTGTATTCCCTTGCCTTGTTAGCCCTCCCCAAATGCATTACCTCACACTTCTCCGGATTGAATTCCATTTGCCACTATTCTGCCCACCTGACCAGTCCATTGATATCTTCCTGCAGTCTACAGCCTTCTTCTTCATTATCAACCACATGGCCAGTTTTTGTATCATCTGCAAACTTCTTAATCATACTTCCTACATTCAAGTCCAAATCATTGATATATACCACAAAAGGCAGAGGACCCAGTACTGAGCCCTGCAGAACCCCACTGGAAACAGCCTTCCAGTCACAAAAACACTCTTCGGCCATTACCCTTTGTTTCCTGCCTCTGAGCTAATTTTGGATCCAACTTGCCACTTTGCCCTGGATCCCATGGGTTTTTACTTTCGCGACCAGTCTGCCATGCGGGACCTTATCAAAAGCCTTGCTAAAATCCATATAGACTACAAAGAATAACAAAGAAGAAGAAAAGCCAAATCTTGGTTCAGGTTTATGTTTACATTGGATTTACATTGAACCTGCTCCATTAATATTGAAGTAAAAAGAGGAAATGCTGGAAACACATTAATGGTCTGGGTGGGACCCTTTAACTGAAAGAGAACGGTTAACATTTCTGGTGGGGTAAGCATATCCCTATCAAAATGAAAAGCAGATTCAAATCACTAAAATAAGTGAGACTGAACGAAATAAAATCCAGGTTTTAGGTCAGGTTTGGTGATAAAGAGTGAGGAATGGGCGGGAACTTTTTTTATCAAGAAACTTAAGCAAAACCTGACGTGATCAGGCCTGTCAAGTTTGTGTGAGCTTGACTATGTGGCTCAATACAAACTTGCCCATATTAAGTAAGTTTAATTTGAAATACATTTTGGGGGGGTTGAATTTGACTTTTGGGCACCCAACCAGCGTGGTGAAGAGACGGCCGCATTTTTCAATCCCCGTCCTCGCTTGCATCGAGTCTGCATGCTGCATGTCGCCAAACGGGTGTCCCGATGGCTGCAGCTTGCTGGATTAAGTTTGACTGATATTGGGCCACCCCAGCCAACAGCCAGGCAACTGTGTGGGGGCTGGTGGCAATGTCCGAGATTATTTTTCTGGGGACCAGAGGAACAGGAATGCTCCTGCAGGCCCCACAAAAATAATTTCAAACTTATCTCAGCTGAACCTCTTCATCTCTATCGTGCGTGGAACCGATCAATTCCAACCTAAAATGGCACCCAATGGTAGGCCCCTTTCAAAATGGCATCGGCCGCATCTCTTGCTGCTTTTTAAAAGTTACCTGTTTGCTCAGATCGACTTTTTCATATAATATCATCCAGAGAGGAAATTATGGCCTAAATTTGTCCTCTATCATTCAAATTTACTTTTAAATTTCAAGGATTTTATAAAACTTGTACATTAAGGAAACTGCAAAAAAGCCATTGGAAATAGAAATTTGGTAACTGGTTTATATATTAAGGATAACATCAAATACTTGTAAACATTTTGAAAGTAGCAATCCAATCTCCAGGTCAAACGCTGCACATAAAGGGTCCAAAATAACCGAAAGGCCCTGAGCAGATCACCCAACTATGGTCTGGAAATGGTGCAGAACCTGGTTCCGCTAGTATTCTGCCCCATGCAGCAATTTTCTGGTGGGGGCGGGGGGGAGGCGTGAATGCTGGCCAGCTCCCTATGCTATGGGGGCTTCTCTGGACTACCTAGGGAATTCCACTTTATAAGCCCTTTGTGAAATTCATGCTGGCTGAGAGCTGATGTGGGACTTGCCGAAGCCCCAGGAAAGGTCTCAAAAGTTTGACTGCCAAAGCTATCAATCCTGGAAGGGATCAATTAACCACAAGAAAGAATCCTTAATCTCTCTGAGGAACTACAAGTTAAGAAGAAACTCATGCCCCATTGAGTGCTTGCCAGACCATCTTTCCACAGTTAGTGCGGCTCCAGCATTCAGGTCTATGTTGGTGTGAGCACTGCTGACCTGCCTATACTGGCACGATGCACCCAACCCAAGCATCTAAATAACGCTCTGCTTACAACTTGGGACAGAACCTGCATCTGTAGCTGTAGGTGGCTGGGTGGTCAGCTCTGCTGCACTTCTGCGGTGGGGCAGGAATCTTGGAATTTCTAGCCCGAGCTGTTATAATTTATGTCATCTGGATCTCTAGAATGGTTTGCTGCCTTCTGATGCACTACCTTGTTTGTAATAAAATTCTGCAGCTCACATGGTCAGTGTCATACATTTCCTCATCATAAAGTTTTGTAATATACATTCATTAATGCCACTTCATGTGGATCTGAGATAACAATTAACTTTGGTAAGTAAGAATTTGTACCATGGCTTTAGCTTAAAACCAAATGGTGATCAACTTCCTATAAAAAGTCTATGAAAATTAATAAATATGTGAGTAAATAACTTACTAAATAAAGAAGTGAGTTAGAAAATTTGTAAGTAGGTGATAGAGAGTTAAAGACAGCAACAAATTGACTGCAGCAGTTCAAGAAGGCGGTTCACCACCACCTTCTCAAGGGCAATTAGGGATGGGCAATAAATGCTGGCCTTGCCAGCGACGCTCACATCCCATGAACGAGTAAAAAAAAATTACCAGCAGCCCATACACAGTTTCCTGCTTTTTATGATGGGAATAAGGATCACTTTGGAACAACCATAACTAGTATGACTACTTCAAGATGTTTGAGTTCTGGTTTGTTCAGCAGATGATTAGGATTGTGAATCCCAGGACTGTCTGTCTGAATCCTGCTGCCACAGCTGCCAGTTTTGTCAGTACTTAGCGCTGCTGTTATGTGAGATGTTTCTGACAGCAAAGTGTTCCACCTCAAGGACAGAAAGCAATAGCACTTCATCTTCTCTTACTTGAATCATCTTCTATTCGTTAAACATGGGGTGACATTGATGGTTGTCATAGAAATGTCTGCTTGGTAGAATGCCTCACAATCCCAAGTGAAGAAGATCACATAGAAATGAGAGGCCCTAGGGTACTGAAAAACTGGAAAATGCGGGGGGAAACAAATCAAATCTATTTCATTGCCGATAGTGACTAATGCCCTAGATTAAAATGAGTTACCATGCTCTTTCTCAAAAGTGAATGAAAGTCCGAAACTCACTCATAGTGATGATGACATTCTATTTATTTTATGGGTGCATGGCTCCTGTTAGACATTTAAGTGCATTGTTAAAGTTAATTCTGCCAAAACATTAACTGTTACTTCACACATGGAAATGATCATTTTGGATTTTCACTCAAATTAATTATATGATCTTATGGCCAATGAAATTACTGATGATGCATGTCGAATAAATAAAACAACTTTATACATGCACAAAGATATGATTCATGGAAGATACTTTTTCAGGGAAGTTGATCACTGTTTTGTAGAACACTCAAAACTCTGTTGAACAAGTGTTCTCTGATCTGGTCTTCTACTTCTTCCCAAAGAACATGTTTCTAAATTTAACATCCACCCCACTCTCTCTGCGGTTCTTCCATTGCATTACTTAAATACTTTTAAGCTCTTGTGTAAAATTACTGTTCCCCTATGGCCTAAATATCAAACTGAGATGTTTAGTGTCCAAGATGGAATTTGTTACTCAGTCACCAACCCTCTTTAATTTCTGCATTATACATTCAAGTCTGATGCTAATAATGTCAATGTTTCTGACCAAGTTTCACTATCAACTTAATGCCATAATGTATGATACCTTCAGGTCAAATGCCAGCCTACCATATTGACACTATGCAACAATACAATGTAAATGCCCATCCATCCTGAGGGGCATGTTTATGTGGATCCTATTTTCTTAGTTCATAATCTGAAATACATCAAGCCTGACAGTCTCGTATGTATTTTGACCAATAAAGGATTCTGCACAAATTGCTGCTTGTCCTGTAGCAGGTCCTTGGACTGAATTTTTCAGGTAATGTGTCCAAAAAAATAGTAACTTTAGATGGTTAGTATAAAATTTAACTTGAACTGCATTAGGAAGGCAGGGAGAAACTTCTTGGAATGTTTCCTCTGAAAATGTAATATTTTGGGAATAGTCTATGAGAGAACGCATTGTACTCGGTGTATGTAAGAAAGAGGTTTGATGGGACAAGTGGCCAATTCTAATCCATGCTTACTCAAGTTCTTCTGATAGCATTTCATGGCTGTATTCTAATTAAGGAATTGATTGAATTCCTAGCCTAGAAATTCCTGTGCCAACCTCTCAGAGGAAAGATCTGAAGTGGTCTCCCCTAACCCCATCCCAAATCATGCAGTCAGCATATTTTGGGTGTGTGGGGATGAGGGATATTGGTGGACTTGCTGCAGCACCAGTGGGATCACTGTGCCTGCTGAAGATCTTCAAATCTTTATTTAAAAAAAAATCTAAGTTTGAATTTGCTACTTTCCCAATGGCAAATGATTGTTCTGCAATTGTTTTCAGTGGGGAAAGTGGCCTTTGAAAGGAAACTGGTCCCTGCTTCCAAAGGACAATGGGCCCAAAAATCCTTGACTCTGATGCACCACTGTCCTCCGCTCCTGACTCTGCTGGAGTATCAGTTGTCAGGCTGGGGTCACCTGTTTTAAATCTTTTCAGGAGGTGCCTATAACAGTATGAGCAGGCCCCAAGGAAAGGTTGGGGAGATGGGAGGAGAACTTGGGGGGAGTTCTGGTGGATTATGTCATCTCATCAGTCCTTTCTGTAGGGGGTGGTGTTTTTGTGTCAGCTTTGCCTCTGACTTCTGAGCGGTTCGAATCGCTTCCACTCCCTTGGTTCTAGACCTTGGACTTATTTGGGGGTTGTGCTACAAAAGGTGCAGCAGACAACTGAGTTTGATGAAAGAACTTCGATCTTTATTCAAGAAAGTAAAACACAACACAAACACTCTTATCACTCTAAAGGTGGGGAACACTTGGGTACAAGCGAGGAAAATAACATTAGAAGAATACTTCACCCCTCCCAATCCCACTTCACTAGCTAGGTTGGACTCTGGAGAACCAGGGATAATGCTCACCAAACGAATCCTTGACAGTTGAGAGTTAGGGTTTAGAGTCTTTTGAGTAAAAAGTTTCGTAAGGCCCTTGTTGCCGCGAGGTGTCCGATGGTCACTGAGGCGGTCGCTCTGGTCTCTTCTTGCGTGTCGGCCTGCTTCTGGAGCTGTTGGCCTTCTTTGTTGAACTTCTTTCTGTTGAACTCTGCCTCTGTTTAAACTGTCTTCTTCCAAGCTGTGGAACTGCCTTCTTGCAGAACTGTGGAAACAGCCTTCTGCCTGCTTGTTGAACTCCTTGCTGGAGAACTCGAACTTGAACTGTTGCTACTGCTTTCTGTTGAACTGCTTGATGGGCCTTCAATTATACTAAATTGAAGTGGCCTTATCAAAACCAAATCAAATCCCGGTCATTGTAAGGCCTCGTTAACAGTAACGACTTTACTAGCGTGTTAACTGGTTTTGTAAATGCGTGAAGTGGTTTCAGGATTGCTCCATCCTGTCGATCTGTTGTTTAATCGGAGTTTGAATTGTCCTCATGTTTTGGGTTCTTAGGCTGATCTATAGCCTAGTCCTGGGTGCTCTGTATTATGCATATTTCTTGATGGGCCTTGTAATCGGTTTGATGGGACCTATTGTTCTGGGTGGGGCTGTCTTCTCCTAGGGTCTATTGTCAAAATGTTAATGCTTGCTGAGGCTTTGAGTGAGGTCATCCCGATTCCCCAGACATTGCAATTAACTGCAATACCCAAACTGCTTTTACAGAGGTCGAACCCAACTTCCTTCACAGCCTTTTGTCCCTTTACAGGCCCAGACATGTTTTTAAAATGCCAAAACTTGGTTTTTGGTCTTAAATTCCTTAGGTTAGGCCCAAATGCATTTTCATCACTCTGAGGTAGTTCCAAAGTTCTTTTTCCTTAGGTTTTGGAGATCTGCAAATTTTGGAAACCTTACATTTCTCTGACATCAGCACGGAAGGGAGCGGGTGTCAATAAATGCCCGTCCTCACTTCTACTGGATTTTATACAATCCAAAATAAGGACAGAGATCCAGCTTTATCCAGCTCAATCCATCACCAGATGTTTGTTTTCTTTAGTTTGAACTTTAATTCACCGATTTATTTTTTAAAAAGTAAGTAATTAAGATCACAATTCTTTTTACTCTTTGGCAGACTTGTGAGAAAAATTGCCATCTGACAGTAGTGCAATGTGGCAGTTGACATTTACAGAAACCTATTAAGCCTGTTTATGACGTCATTACTGCAGGTTTTATCAAGAAACATTTTGCAGTTAATGAGAGGGAAATTCTATGTCATATAATGGTTAACAGATATTTCCTCTTTAAAGTAATACAGGCAGCAGAATGGCTGTTTTCATACTGCATATATTATATGAATTAGGAAAGCAGTTGGAGCCTAGTGCCAGATTTACAGGCAAAATGTCACTGAGTGCACATGGCCTTGAGTAGTGCAGGCGATCACAGCTTCTATCTTAGATCCAGTAACATAAGGCACATTTGTTGATGCTATGGCTACTGTCTCATTGGCTTTTGTTTTACTTAAACTTTTATAACTCATGCAATTAAAATGATTTCCGGTAGTTCCAGCACCCTGACACACCCACCCATCCAAATATAGTTTTTGGTACATTGGTCTGGAAATTGGTTTGCATGTTGGCGCGAACTATGAGCAGGGAACAATCCCTACAACGAACGAGTAGACCCGAGGCCCACGCAATATTGGGCTTGGGCTTCATTTACATGAGGCTGGTAATCTGCAGACACCTGCTGGATGTCCCCAGGTAGCTCGCCGGCGAAGAGGATTCAAATTTTGGGCCATTGCGTTGCCGACTGCGGCCCTCAGGCAGGTCCTGTGAGAGGTGGGAAAGCGATGGGCGGGAGGGGCCGACCGGGAGAAAGGGGTCAGCGATTGAGAGGGTGACTGAGAGGGGGAAGGAAGCGATCTGAAGGCAGGGATGGGGCCAGGTGGGGGTCAGCAATGATCTTCGGCACTGCAGTGGAGCTGGGAGGAGCACTTCTACACCTCACGACTGCACATTCAGTGAAGTATTCTTTTTTTAAAAAGGACCTTTCTGGTGGCGGCTTCCAGCTGTCTCCTTAAGGACTGCTGGTTAGGCGGCATACAGATCACATTTTACTGAACGTAGTCAACTGTGCGTTCAGGGCAGCCCAACTTTGCATAGGGGATCTCAAACAGATGTTAGGCCCCTTTTTGCATATGTTTCAGGTACGGGCTCTGGACGCCTCTTTTTCTGCCTTCACCAATATTGCGGGTGGCAAACATCTGGTGTAATGAGTGTGCCACTCCTGCTCACCATTTACGATGCTTAGCCTCCCTTTCTTCACCTGAAAAACAGGCGCGGCAACATCAAGTTTCTAGGCCCTCATGTTAGGCATGTGGAATCATGTTAGGAATTATTTTTTTCTATAAATGTGTCCATTTATGGGGTGAAGTTTACCCCTGAACGACTTCCGGTGGTGCCGCCCGATAGTCATGCTATAGTCTATTTTGAGGGCTGGACCTCATTTACATCAGATGGTGGACTGCAGCTGGAGTTCCAGTGCCCCGCTCCGCCCGCCAGCTCTGGGTCATCTGATATTGTGGCCAACAAAGTTAAGACTGAGGGGGTGGTGGGGGAGCCCATTGTTGGGAGGGTGGGGAGCCGGAGCGGCGGCGGCCCACGTGAGATTAGTGAAGCTTGGAGAAGGATGCCTGTTCCTCCCGGCCCCACAAAAAGAAAAAGGAAGTTACCTTTGGGATCCTCTTCGGCTGGGCCACCAGCTGATACTGGTCGGAGCCTGCACAGCGCACGTTCCGACCTGTTTAGTCCAATAAAGGCAATCGTGGTCCTATTGATGTCATAGGACTCCAATTACCATCTTAAATGGGCCTACTGCCAGACTCCCGGGTCCGCTCCTGCCACATAGCAGTAGGCCCAGTGAACTTTGATGTAGGCATAGCGACAGTGATAACTGTGCACTAGGTCATTGCCTACCATTTTGTGGGGGGATGCCACGTTATTTACTCTGGGCGGGAGGGTAGAAAATTCAGCCCATGAAGTGCACTGATGTGGTGGCCTGAGTTCAAAGAAAAACTGATTTTGAAACATTTTCTGTGTTGTGTGATGTCTGTGCCAATGGGTTTAATACAGCGAGCACCTCTGGATTCCCTTGTAATCAGCTAGCTAAAAGGTGGACAGGTTCCCAGGCTTTAGCCAATGCTGCTCCACAATCAACTGGTGAGAGGTGCACCAGAGCAGCCCAGGGTGACTCTCTCTTCCACTTTCTTGTCCTTTCCATGAGATCGTATTTTGCCTGTATTTGGTGCTTCTTCATGATTGTAGGATTGTGGTTGTGAACTAACCATCGGGGGAACTATGCGTGTGAACCTACATGTTACCACCATCAGGGAGTTTTGAAATAAGGAACAGCCTTGATATGATTCAAAAATGCACAAAAATGTTCTTCTATTGAAGTGCAAAATTGTCTGTTAAATCACTGGTGAGATCTATTGGACAATAAGTTGCCATTTATTTGATAAGTTTGATTTCCTTAGTGTGTATAATTTTAATTTGTTAAGCCAATTGGTCGTGACTGTAATGAAAGTGGTGCAACGAATGAATGTTGTGAGTCCACAAAATATTTTGAAAACCTCCAGAAATTTCATTTGTCCTATTCTACTTCTGGAGCATAAAGAAAGCATAAAGTTGGGAGCCGCTCACCATGAAGGGCTGTAGTCCTATTTGAAGAAAGTCTCGTGCAACCTGAAATAAATAACACGTGAAGATTCACAACTGCTTCTGATGTCTTTCAACCAAGTGGTGGAAATTCACCTTGGCCGGCAGTGCAAAACATGCTAACCAATTGGTTGCCCGTTTTAGACTCTGCTCGTTTTCTTTTCCATTGACTTCATTTTGCACTACTGCCCAAGACAAATTTCTATCCCCAACAGTTTGGATAATTTTTAAATTCCGTTTCCCGCCTGGAAGCCGGCCAGATTGAAGGCCCGCCACCGTTAAACCGGAAGTAGGCGTGTTCACGGCGGGTTGGGGTCGGGATTCACATTTTTGTCAGTTCAATCCCCCGACCCTCTCCCAACCGTCGTGAGGGGTGAAAATTCTCTGCGAACGATCAGCATCAAGCACTCCCAAGTCAGATGTAAAAAGGTTAGATGCAGCCTAAAGCTCCCTATACTCTGCCCCAATAATGTAGCTTGGGCCCAACCTCAGAAGAGCATTCATTACTGCATCACTGTGGATTCCACAGAGCAGATTTAGATGGAATTCCAAGATCCGGCAGAGCTTTCCATCAGTCTTCACTAATAAAGCCGATGCTGGGTTACCAATAATATAGCATAGGGTTGATGCTATAATTGAATGTATTGAAGTAGATGTGGATATAGACCTTGCTAGAATTAGTGGCCGCGATTTTACGAACCTCGGTGGGCTGGTGTGGACGATGTCGGTGGCGGGTCCCGACCCCACTGCTGGCTCCATCCCGGCCTCTGAAATGACTTTCCCTTGAATGTGCTTGTTAAGCCCGCCTAGCGCGTTTCCTGGCCAATTAGAGGAAGCGGGTCTGGTGACGTCATTTGATGACGTGTCATCAGCCAGTTTCCTTAAAGGGTTCATGGCCAAATTTATTTTGACAGTAGTGCGGTCAGTGTTCTACAGCATTGAGGTGCTACAAACACTGACAAGCACTGCACAGAGGTGCAGGGCTGCACCCAGGCTCTCCCATGACTCTCTCCATATGCTGATGGAGGGAGTCACAGCACACAGGGAGGTCCCCTTCCCTTCCCATGGGCAGAAGAGACCTCCCCAGGAGATCAACACAGCCTGGTTGCAGATTGCAGAGGAGGGCACAAGCAGGGATGTGGTCAGGAGGACCTGGGTGCAGTGCCACAAACGTTTCAATAACCTCAGTAGATCACGAAACATTAGTACAAAGCCGCACTCAACCTCATCCTGTTGTGCCTCTCATCACATCCCCATCACCCTGCCTTCCCTACCCTACTTCTGCACATCCTTACTCACACCAACTTACCTTGGACCTCCACCCATCCCTCTCTATCTACAACATCACATCCCCATCTCACTAGCCACCCCTCAGACTCACCCTCATCTTAGTGCAATCATACCAACTAACAACACACAAGGGTAGCCACTTGGGTGTTTTATCCAATGTTCATGTAAAGTTTCTGTTAATGTGCTGTCAAACATTGAAACCTTTATTTTCAACACTTTGTGTTCTTGGACAGATTTGTGTGCACCTTTGTAAGTGGCTTAGTGAGTTGCAGTGAATGGTGAAACATAACGGTACCCCCTGCAAGGCTGGTGAGTGTGAAAGGAATGGATTGGGCATTGTAGGGATGCTTTATGCTGCTGTTGTGGGGTGGTGCCAACCTGGCGCATCATGTGGCAGCCAGGGTGTGCAGCACCAAGTGAAGTAAATCTGGCCATGGTGAGGCCATCCCTGGCCTCCTGGACAGCAATGTGGTCGGGTGCTGATGCCCTCTGTCCTGGGCAGCATCGGGTGATTGCGGAGAAGGTTGATGCTGTTGTTGTTGGTGCTGCTTGCGTGCCTGGTGATGCTGGTGTTGGGGCTGATCGTGGTGGGATTCTGAGGACCAAGGTGAGAGAGTATAAAGGGCACCCATGCTGATGCAATAGACGGCAGGTGAAGTAGAGATGACAGAAGTGACCTGTTAATGGTGAGAGAGGTAATAAGGTCAGACTGGATGGAGACTTGTGTAAAGACTTGCAGAATGGTGAATCTGTTGTGGAAATGCAGTGAGGAAGAGTTTATGGCTGAGGGAAGATATCTCTGTAAGTTGGGAGCTTTTACTGTACATTTGAAGCTGTCAACTCAACAGTTTATTTAATGGCCACTGAACTCTCGCCTCAGCTTGACAATCGTGGTCGGCGACCAGCGTGGACCCCATGGGCGAGCTGTCAAATACAGAAGGTGAGCTGAAATTCATTCTTAAGTGGCTCTAAACAAGCCACTAATTACAGGAAACTCTTTGGTATCCGGCACCGACGGGACCGGCGTGGTGCCGGTTGATCGAAAGTTCCGGATAACGGAGAGTTATATCTACCGAGGCTATTTTTAACAAAGAAAAATAAAAAAATCAAGAAATGTGCAGTATACAGTATTTGGGTACTCACCTACAGAATGTTGTGTTAAATGGATGGTGGAAGATGCTTGATTAAGTACAGTACTACCCCCACTGACTAACTCAGCGTTCGCGGGCTCGGCTCGGACTCGGCAACATTGCTGGTTATTTGAGAGGAGTTTTCGGAGTACTCAGCGTTCGCGGGAGACTCGGACTGCGACTCGGCAACATTGCCGGTTATTTGAGAGGAGTTTTCGGAGGATGATTTTTGCCGGTTAAGAGAGAATTCCGGATATTTAGGTGCCGGTTAAACAAGAGTTTCCTGTACCTGAATTGGGTCCCCCGCTGTGAACCCGCCGCTGTGTGTCAAGTCCGCTCAGCGCTGACAGACCCAACATCGGGGGAAGGCACGTGGCGGCGGGTTCACAGCGGGGTCCCGACCCGCTGGGAAAAAAAACACTGCCACCGATCGAGCCTGCTGACCCCCTGCAAAATCCAGCCCATTGACTCTGTTTCTCTCTCCACAGATGCTGCCTGACCTACTGAGTATTTCGAGCATTTTCTGTTTTATTTCAGATTTCCAGCATCTGCAGTTTTTTGCTTTTGTATAAGAACATTAAGAATTAGGAGCAGGAGTAGGCCATACAGCCTCGCGAGCCTGCTCCGCCATTCAATAAGAACATGGCTGATCTTTGACCGCAACTCCACTTTCCCACCCAATCTCCATATCTCTTGAGAAAAGGGTTTCGATTTGTGGGGCACTGGCACCAGTACTGGGATAAGAGGGAGCTGTTCCTTTTGGACGGGCTTCACTTGAACCATGCTGGGGCTAGAGTCCTAGTGAATCGAATAACTAGGGCTGTAGAGAGGGCTTTAAACTAAATAGTGGGGGGGGAGGATCCAGGAGAGCGGGAATTTAAAAAGTCAATGAGAAATGAGAATGCAATAGAGCAGGATAGAGATGGGAGAAATAATAACCAGAGTGTGACAGGAAGGGACAGAGGGGGAGAAATTCAGTATCGCCCCGTTTGGGGTGCAATTATCGGCCGGGTGCAAAGTTTAGCGCCTGGCGCTAATTATCGCCTCCGACTGCAAACTTGTCTTTTATCGCCCCTGGAGGTGATTGGAGCGCTAAATCAGGCACTGCACACCTGTCTTAAGGCGCAAAGGCCGAGGAGCGAGGTGCTAACTCAGAGCGCGGGCGCAGCGCAGGTAATGTCAGTTAGCGATGGAACGCAGACACACTGACGCCGGACAGTCCTTAAAGGGAGGCTCGATCTTGCTCTCCAGCTACACCCTACTCATTGGAGCCTTGAATCTCGGCCTGGAAAGACCTGTGCCTACATTTTCCAAATTGAGAGGTCGCACAACACCAGGTTATAGTCCAACAGTTTTATTTGAAATCACAAGCTGTCGGAGCTATCGATCGCCCCTTCCTCAGGTGAAGTAAAGAAATACAGACTCGACAAAGCATATATAGATAGAGAACAATGCATGTGTACCTTACAATTTCCAGCCAAGGACTATAGAGAGGGTGAGAGAACGAGCTCAGCGCTTCAGCGAGCGGGCCTTGGAGGCTCTGGTTGGCGCGGTGGAGCGCAGAAGATCTATACTCTACCCTGAGAGTGGCAGGAGGCCTTTGCCACGCGACTACAGAAGAGTGTGGAGGGAGGTGGCTCAGCACGTCTCCTCCAGAAGCATGGTGCCCAGGACCCATACTCAATGTCGCAAAACGTTCAACGACCTCACTAGGGTCGTCAGGGTGAGTGGCTTTTTTTCAATACCTCTCCATCCCTCCATCTCAACCTCACTCTATGGCCAGAGGGTCTTAAAACCCCAATGCCCAACACTCATCCAACACCTATGGCCCTCTCATGAAACACACACGCACATTCCACACGTTGCATACATTAAGGGCTATTCAACTATGGGAGGCACATCAGGCAAGACCATGGCTGCATACATTAAGGACTATTCAACTATGGGAGGCACATCAGGCAAGACCATGGCTGCATACATTAAGGGCTATTCAACTATGGGAGGCACATCAGGCAAGACCATGGCTGTATATTTACTCAGACGCCGTCCTTTTTCTTGCAGGCCAAGCTATCTCATAATAGGAGACAGCAGCAACAGACGGGTGGAGGGCGGCCTCAGCTACAAGCCCTCAGCGATCTTGAGGCGCGCGTCCACAGGATTGTGGCAAGCCAGGTGATCGGTCCCGTCGCCCCTGGAGAGGCCGACCCTGTTCTGGTCAGCAATGGTAAGGTCATCACCTTTTTCTCCTCTCTCATTCCACTTGTCCCTCACAACACCAGCCTTTGACACTTTCAATCAAACTAACTAAATCGCTGCACTCCTTCCTCTCTTACTGCCCCCCTGTCCTCACGCTAAAGCCACTCTTGTACCTCCCTGCTTTCAGATGGTGATTCACCAGCTGAGGAGACGGGCCCTCAAGCTGCCAGTGGGAGTGAAGCTGCAGCCGAGGAGGAAGAGGAAGCCAGAGCATCAGCGCCACCCTCTCCCGAGGAAGCCCATGCCCACACTGGGAACACGTCTTCCCTGAAGGAGAGCAGGGGGGAAGGGTCTGATGAGGGTGAAGCTCCAGGACCCAGCGGGCTGCAGCAACGCGATGGGGGTAGGGAAGCTCGGGGGCCTTCTCCCCGGAGGAAGAGTAGGCCAGCGAGTCCTGCTGCACTGGTCGCAGAGGAGGAGCGGCTCATCGCTGAAATGAACACCCAGGCGGTGGACATGCACACTGAGCTCATGGGTGCAGTGGGAAGGGTGCCCGAATGCATTGATGCACTGGCAAGGAGTGTGGAGCAATTCGCTGCAGCACAGGCGGATGCCACGCTAAAGCTTAGTGCTGCCATTTAGTCACTGGCTGCCGTGATCCAATCTGACTGGTCTCATGCAGTCTCAGATTGAGGCCACGCAAGCACTGACTGCTGCCATTGTCGCTGGTTCGGACACATTTCCCCGGGGGTCTCACCGCGCCGCAGCAGGCCAGCAATCTGTGCTGCAGCAGATTACTCCGGATGCTGATGTGCTGCCCCGTGGGAGTGCCAGTGTGTCAGTCGAGCAGGGAGTTGCTGTCCTCTCTCAAGATGACAGCATTCCTGCTGCCACCACTGTCACTTCCCCATTGCACTTGCCACTGCCTGTAGCCCAGACTGCTGCCGCCCAGACAGAGTTGGTGCAGTCTGCAGCCGGGCCCTCCAGGCCCAGAGCTGGTTGAGGCCGTCCTTCAAGGGCATCTGCAGTCTCAGGTTCTGACAATCAGCAGCCTTCCACCAGCCTTGCTGCAGCCACTGGGGTCCCATTACGGAGGAGCAGTAGGGTGGGAAGGGGAGAAGTGCGCAAGGGAAGGAGATCACCCTCGAAAGGCAAAAAGTAGGAGGTGTGATGAAATGTTGGTCAATTTTTTATTAAAGGCCGAGGTTCGTGTTCAAACTTTTGTTTAGTGTTTTGGACATGATCTCCAGGTTGTGAGAACCAGTTATGTTAATGAATGATTTTTTGTGTTTCTTTCTATTAGTTTGTCATGAAGAAATGACACACACAGAGTTTGTAAAATAAATAAGTTTTTGTATTCAAAATGTACATGCTTGGTCTTTGGAATCATTGCTGCCTTGGCCGGCTTAGGGGTTGCGGGTTGGTTTCATTCATGTTGTTCTCAATGGCAGAAGCCATTTCCTGAGTAGGGGCCTAGAAGCGGCTTGTTATCAGCCGTTGAAGGACGGCCCTTGCTGTTTCAACATTGTGGGCCTCCCTCCCGCCTTGGTGCTGCTGATGATCATCCTCCTCCTCTTCCTTCTCCTCTTCCTCCTCCTCTTCCTCCTCCTCCTCCTCCTCCTCCTCCGGTGGTGCTCCAAGGCCTGGTGGCATTGGCTGGGTCCTGAGGATTGCCAGGTTATGCAGCATGCAGCACACAACTATGAAGAGGGAGACTCGCTCAGGCGAGTACTGCAGGGCTCCTCTTGAGTGGTCCAGACAGCGGAACCGTTGCTTGAGCACGCCGATCGTCTGCTCAACGATATTCCTGGTGGCGAGATGGCTCTCGTTGTACCGCAGCTCAGCAGGGGTGTTAAAATTATGGAGCGGTGTCATCAGCCAGGTGCACAGTGGATAACCCTTGTCCCCGAGGAGCCAACCACTTGGCTGATGCGGTCCCTGGAAAAGGTCTGGCACAGCAGTCTGGCGCAGGATGAATGCATCGTGGTTGCTGCCGGGATAGCGGACATTGACAGCGAGTATCAGCTATCTGTGGTCACAGACCAACTGGGCGTTTAAGGAGTGGAACCCCCTGCGGTTGCGGAAATCCTCTGCATTCTCATGCAGTGCCCGCAATGCCACATGCGTGCAGTCAATGGCGCCCTGCACCATGGGGAAGCCCGCTATCCTCGCAAAGCCCAATGCGCGTTCATGCTGTTTGGCCCAGGTCATCGGGAAAGAGATGTACTGGCGTCTCCTTTTATAGAGGGCATTTGTGACCTGACGGCTGCAGCAATGGACCGCGAACTGGGAGATATTGGCGATGTCCCCAGTAGCTGCTTGAAAGGAGCCGGTGGCATAAAAGTTCAGAGCCATTGTGACCTTCACTGCCACCGACAGAGACGTCCTGGTCCTCAGTAGAGGCTGCAGATCTGGCTACAGCAGGTGGCAGAGTTCAGTGACTACCTCCTTGCTGAAGCGCAGCCTGCGCAAACACTGCTCCTCAGACAAATTAATGTAGGAGAATTGTTGGCATGCTGCATAACCTAGCAATCCTCAGGACCTGGGAGGGTAAGGTCTCCTGTACAGAGGCCTGTTGGCCCTCCTCCGTCTGGCCATGATTGCCACTCTCTCTCTGCGTCTCTGTTGCCTCCGATTCTGCAGGCACAGGACGACCCCCCGAATCAGTGCAGCCCCCAAGTCTCTTGGTAATCAAAGTAATGAAGGTCAAATCCAAAAGTACCTGCAAAGTGATGCTCAGTAGCCAAAACTACTTCACACAGCGTTGACTCTATGCAGTAGTCTCTCCTTCTCTCTCTCAGAATCTCTCTCTCTGTCAGAATGAGTGGTGCAAAAATGTCTACCACAGAAAAAGCCAGGAAGAGGCCGCCTTTAAATAGCGCCCCCCCAGCCCCACACCGACTGGGAAACGTTCCAGTCTACCTGTCGTTGCTTGCGCCAGGCGGAAAGGAGGGGGGCGCCACTCAATATCCGGTCCGGGGCGCCACAAGGGCGTTGCAGGCTCGACTGACATCAAGATCTGCGGGCGCAGGAGATCGGGGCAGTATTGTTTAGCGCCATCGCAAAATGTCTGGTCAATTTCGCGAGCGGCGCAGACATCGCTGCGCCCGGGCGCTAGTTGCTTTGCGCCCCATTAGCGCCCTCTTAAGGCGCTAACGGGAGGCGCAAACCAACCGAATTTTTCCCCCAGAATGTTTAAAAATAAGAGTGCAACAGAAAATGGGGCCAAAACAAGGAGGGATGGTAAAAAGACAAAGTTAAAAGCTCTATATCTGAATGCATGTAGCATTCGTAACAAGATAGATGAGTTGACGACACAAATAGATACAAATAGGTGTGATCTGATCGCCATTACAGAGACGTGGTTGCAAGGCAACCAGGGCTGGGAACTGAATATTCCAGGGTATTTGACGATTCGGAAGGATAGACAGAAAGGAAAGGGAGGTACGGTGGCTTTGTTGGTAAAGGATGGGATCAGTGCAGTGGTGAGAAGCGATATTGGCTCAGAAGATCAAGATGTAGAATCGGTTTGGGTGGAGATAAAAAATAATAAAGGGAAAAAGTCTCTGGTGGGCGTAGTCTACAGGCCCCCGAACAGTAGCAATACTGTTGGACAGAGTATAAATCAACAAATAATGGAGGCCTGTAAAAAGGTACGGTAATAATCATGGGTAATTTCAATCTCCATATTGATTGGACAAATCAAATTGGCCATGGTAGCCTTGAGGAGGAGTTGATAGAGTGCATCCGGGATGGTTTCCTGGAACAGTATGTAATGGAACCAACCAGGGAGCAGGCTATCTTGGATCTGGTACTATGTAATGAGACAGAATTAATAAATGATCTCACAGTAAAGGATCCTCTAGGAAAGAGTGATTATAGCATGGTTGAATTTCAAATTCAGTTGAAGGGTGAGAAAGTTGTATCTCAAACCAGTGTCCTGATCTTAAACAAAGGGAATTACAGTGGCATGAGGGCAGAACTGGCTAAAGTGAACTGGAAAAATAAATTAAAGGGTAAGACAGTTGAAATGCAGTGGCGGATATTTAAGGAGATATTTCATAACTCTCAACAAAAATATATTCCAGTGAGAAAGAAAGATTTTAAGAGAAGTGAGCACCATCCGTGGCTAACTAAGGAAGTAAAAGATGGTATCAAATTGAAAACGAAGGCAAACAATGTTGCCAAGTTTGGTGGGAGACCAGAGGATTGGGAAATTTTTAAAAACCAGAAAAGGATGACTAAAAAAATAATAAAGCGAGAGAAGATGAATTATGAGAGTAAACTGGCAAGAAACATTAAAACAGATAGTAAGAGCTTCTACAGGTGTATAAAAAGGAAAAGGGTAGCTAAAGTAAACGTTGGTCCCTTAGAGGATGAGACTGGGGAATTAATAATGGGGAACGGGAAAATGGCAGAGACGCTGAACAAATATTTTGTATCTGTCTTCAAGGTAGCAGACACTAACAACATCCCAATAATGGATAATCAAGGGGCCACAGGGAGGGGGGAACTAAAGACAATCACTATCACTAAGGTTCCCCTTTATCTACCCTGCTAGCTACATCTTCAAACCCGATTCCCTTTCATAAAACCATGTTGACTCTGCCGAATCATATTATGATTTTCTAAATGCCCTGTTACCACTTCCTTCATAATGGATTCCAGCATTTTCCCGTCAACTGTTGTCAGGCTAACTGGCCTGTGGTTCCCTGTTTTCTCTCTCCCTCCTTTCTTGAATAGCGGGTTAAATTTGCTACCTTCCAATCCGCTGGGACCGTTCTAGAATCTAGGGAATTTTGGAAGATCACAACCAATGCATCCACTATCTCTGCAGCCACCTCTTTTAGAATCATAGGATGTAGACCATCAGGTCGAGGGGATTTGTCAGCTTTTAGTCCCATTAGTTTCTCAAGTAAAAAGACATCAGGGCTCGTCCGTGATTCAAAGGGAATGCAGACAAACTTTTGAGAGTGAATATTTATCTACATGGGTGGGTCATTGGGGATTGTGTCACCCAGTCACTGTGGTCTCAGAGAGCTTGCTTGATCACCTTTGGGATTGGAGAGGAATTTTTTTGAGATTTTTTCCTAAATTGGCCTATGAATATTTTCTCCTTTCTTTCCCTCTCCCAAGATATTGCATTACAGCGTGGAAGTAACACCAGGTTGGGATGGGACAGGCTTGATGGACCAGTTGGTCTTTTCCTGTTACCATTTCCCACACTATCCATTTCACAGAAGTGGTTTTGTGCTATGGCTTCATTTTGCCTATAAACTTGGTTGAAAGTGCCCAAGCTCATGCCACATAGTAACCTTAAACCAACTGGCAGCGGGGAGTTTCATCCAGTCAGTCGGGAATGGATTCGAACTCCGATCATAGATATAAAATTACAACATGTTATCTCACTGCTCTACCCAGGCTGCTGTGTTATCTATTTTGTCCCCACAGTCTTTCCTGCGAATAGTAGACTGGCATCTTTAATTTCCAGTGTTATTGCTGGGCCTGTTTGTAAAGTTCAGCCAGATTATCACAGCTGGATACAGGCTGAAAAAGATACTGCAGACATTGGACCTGGATCTGGAGAGAGACCTTGGTAAATTACGTGGACAGTGAGAGAAGGGCATGGACCGAGATGGGACATAAATCTGCAATGGACTAGTTACTCCCCATCAGAGTGCATTAGGTCAATATTTTTTACTCTTGTTTGTAGTGATATGGCATGGTATTTTTTTGTTTCAACCTTTTACTGGTATCTACAGTTTTACATCTTGGCAGAGAATAATCTCTGTGCAGATGGATATTCTTTTTATATCTGATACTGGGGCTGGGACTAAGGATGGAAGTTTGCAGAACCCTGGTCTGGGAGTTTTTTGGATTTGAAAAATGGAATAAAACTAAATAAATTGGCTCTCTCACTGCACCTGTGAGAATCTCATATAGGAACATTTTGGTTGAAGTTTTATTCAGTGGGCAGAATTCAGTTACATCACATGCATGATAATAATTGTTCGAATTGCTATTCTGAGTAAAGAGAACAACGAGATCAAAGGTTTTCATTCAGAATAAATACATTTGCCAAGAATTTCCTCGGGGGTTCTCTCAATCGGTCACTGTAACTTCGGCTTGAAACTGTGACTTGCATCTACCACAATTATCTGTATAATTATAGTAGATGGAAGATGGGAGGAGACACTCAGCGTAAACAAGGCTTCTGACAATCTTCCACCAAAGTCACGGTGGCTGATTGGGGAACCCTTGAAGAAATTCCTGTCGATTATTTCCATTATACCATTCCTGCCTCATCATGATGAGAAGTTTAGAATGAACATGCTTGTTATCTACATGTGTAACTTCTTAAATGCTACAGTCACACCCACATTCTACTTACAGCAGAAAAACGTGCAATGTATGACTTAATTTATTAGAACTGAAAAATATATATTTTTTTAAATGACTATTATTTTTAAATTCACATGATTGATTTCTATAAGAATATGGATATCTGAGAAAGATGGCATCCTAATACTCTTACCATAAGATATTGAGATTAAGCTATGGTGTGGATGTGATGCTTTACTAAGTTCAGATTGTAGTGAGCTTTCCACCAGTGCAAATATTGCAAGAAACCTCAGGATTTATCATTCCAGGGTAGGTTATCTAAATATTGAATGAATGGTAAAGCTTCAATTAGAGATTTCTGTAATCAAATGTGGGTTTTCTTTATCTACTCATTTTCAACGGCTTCCATTCTATATTATGCTGTGCACTAGAAGGCTATTTGCACATGTCTGTCATGTAAATTCCCAGGCTCCACGTGTGAGTGAACGGTTCAGAGCTCTGCCATATTCACTTGGACAGATATCCATGGCTGACATGACAACCAACTCCATGAATTATCTTCAAGTGCCTAGAGTAGTGTCTGTGTAAGTTACAGTAAATCAGCATAATTTGCCATGTGGTAGCTGTCAGACCACAAGGAGCTCTTAGGTACAGTAATGTTGTAAAAATGTTATAGAGGAAGAGAAACAAACTAAAGAATACAATGTTGAGCCACAGAATCTATACACCATAGCTGTGAACTCCAGCTACTGGTCATATTGATGCTTATTCAATATCTGACGCCTCTGTTATTAAGCTAAAGCAGCCACATTTGTTCTTGCAAATCCATTACTTTTCCATAGAGGATAAGTTACAATTCTCCAAAGTCTAATGATTACATTTAATTCCAGTATGTATTTCATTTTGTGGTATTGCTTCAAAGTTTTGGTTTATCTTGGACATACTTTTGCAATATTAACAAATCTACTAGGACTTTAAGGAATGTCCTGAGAGGTTTACATAACCTCCCCAATAGGGCTATTTATTCATTGGAATTTCAGGACATGATTCCAATTGTGCTCTGTTACTTTCCTGACTACCATTCCTACCAATTGTTGGTCGATTACAGATATCTCAGGCTGCAGATGTCAACATTGTCAGATATTTTTATTTGAAAAACGAAAACTTCCATGCGATGTTTGGATCGCTTGAATTTACAGTCTTTTTTCTGATCAAACTTGCTTTCATCATTAGTTTCACCAGCTCACCCCCTCATGCCATGTGCAATGTATTCACCAGCATGTCATAAATGCAGCACAGACCTGCCAGCAACACCAGGCCATACAACCAAGTAAAGGATTTGTATGCCTAAACTTAGAGGTGACCTACGACGTGGATCTAATTAATCACAAGGCAATAAAAGCTGTTGGAACAGAGGAAGAGACTACAAAGACACTTTAGCGAAGAATTTCCTCTATTTCTCTACCCATTTTGGAGCTGCTTTGGAGCTGATAAGAGCAGGAATCTGCTGTTCTGCCAGCTTCCTCTGCCACCAGCTCCCTCTGGACTGACTGTGGACGAGGGATACCGTGGTTGTATGGAAATGGTGGTTAATGATGGCGCTGATGCATTGGCCACCATTAATGCTTTAACAATGTTGGGCGTCAGGAATGCCATTGTGTTTCTGGCATCCAGTGGTATTAAGCAGCAGCGAGGAGGATCCCAGAATCAAACAACTGCCTTCCTAAAATGCAATCAATTGCACTAGACAAAGTGGGTAAATTAGGAGGTGAACTTCCACAGGGGATTTCCTGCTTGTTTGCTGTAATTGCGGCAGAGGATACCGCAGAAAACTTGGAGAAATGGCGTCAATTCACCCCCTTAAAATAAATTAGGAAAAAACAATATTTTTGTCTGCGGCCACGACTGCTGTCCACACTTTTTGCAAAACAAGTGCCAAAATATTTGCTTAGCTACCACCCCCGCACCACCACCCCACCACTCCACCACCCCCAACCCCACCAGAAGTGGGTGATCCTGTGGCTCCATAAATACTGCTGGAGCCCGCCACCATCACCGTTAGAGCAGGGATGCATCAGCAGGCGCAGTCCTGCTCTGATGCACATCCAGTGGGAACCTTGCCAGAGAAGAAGATCTAGGGGGAAAAATTCAGTCGCGCCCCGTTTGGGGCGCAAATATCGTCCGGGCGCAAAAATTAGCGCCTGGCGCTAATTATCGCCACTGACTGGAAACTTCACTTTTATCGACCCCTGAGGTGATTGGAGCGCTAAATCAGGCGCTTCACACCTGTCTTAAGGCGCAAAGGCCGAGGAGCGAGGCGCTAACTCAGAGCGCTGGCGAAGCTCATGTGATGTTAGTCAGCAATGGAACACACACTCAATGGCACCGGCCAGTTCTTAAAGGGGATGGTTGATCTTGCTTTCCATCCACATCCTGCTCATTGCAGCCTTGAATCCCGGCCTGGAGAGACCTGCACATCAAATCTGCTGGAAAGAACAATGGAGAGTACCAGGGAAAGAGCTTAGAGTGCAGCCCCAACAGTCTCTTCTAAATCGATACAAGGAATGGCAAATCAAAATGAACCTGCAAAGTGCTGCTCAGTACCCAAAACTCCTTCACACAACGTTGAATCTCTCCAGATGTCTCTCTCTCTCTCTCTCAGAATGCGTAGTTCAAAAATGGCACCAACAATAAAAGGCAGGAAGCGGTCACCTTTAAATAGCGCTCCCCCAGTCCCTTCATGACTGCAGAACGCTCCCCTCAACCTGTCGTTGCTAGCGTCAGGCGGTAAGGCAGGGGGCGCCACTCAATATCCGCTCCGGGGCGATACCGGGGCGTTGCACACTCGACTGACGTCACGATCTGCCGGCGCAGGAGATCGTGGCGGTAGTGTTTAGCGCCGCCGCAAAATGTCTAGTTAAGTTCTCGAGCGGCGCAAACATCGCTGCGCCCGGGCGCTAGCTGCTTTGCGCTCCATTAGCGCCCTCTTAAGGTGCTAACGGGAGGCGCAACCAACTGAATTTTTCCCCCCTAGACTTTACTGTACCCAGAGCTTTTCTATATTTTAAGGCTTTGTGGAGGACAAGCGAATTGTTTTAAAATTTGACTCATTTTAAGAGAGTTTAGCGACTATATAAATCCATCAGCAATGGACATTGTAAGATGGTGGTACAACAAGCTCTTTCACTTGGTGTTCAGTAAGACAGTCCAGAACCTGTTTTAGAGAGACTTGGTTTGGGTGCCAGACATAAAATGCTACTAGTTATAATTACATGGGTTGCACTGTTAGCTTATAGCTGCAAGGTTCCAGATGCAGCATTTTACTATTGCAAGTCAGCTGATCTTATGCACTCTAAGAATTTTGTAGTTCAAATTTACAATATACTTTTCCATACTTACCTGATTCATCATGATCTTTATGAAATTAGAGCCTTGAAAATTAATATTCCTAAATAGGGATGATTGTAAAGCTCACTTTGTATTTATATTGCGTGCTTCATATGACATTTCTATCTGAAGTAGATGTTAATAAGAAAAATACACAATCTTGCACAGTTTAATAAACTCTCTTGTTTGTACAAAATAAACCTACTCCTTCAAAAGCAAAGCACATAATCTGCTATTTTATAAGGTTGTTACAATTTGGGTTTCTTTCCAAAATGTTTTACTCATGCCCACCAGCTTCCACAGACAAATCTGTGATTTCTATCAGCAAAACTTGACTGATGCATGAAGTACTTGGGACATCATACAGAAGGGTAAACAACATACCCTTATACTACTAAGTTAGACACTAGGGCCGTGAAATTCCCCTCTCAGCCCTGGCATTTAAGGCCGGTTTAGGCAGAAAAATGGCGGCTGCCTCGCTTCCAGCCACTTCCGGCAGACACCATTTTGGACAAGTTGGTAGCGCAGCAGTTGCCTGCGTTCAGCTGCATGAGGGACCTGCCCCCAGCGATATTTAAAGGGATCATCAGCGACTTTCAGGTCTCTTGGTTTTCTGATTTCTATTGGCTCTGTGTAAGTTTGTGCAACAGTTTGGAGCTTTCTAGAATTATTTAAAGTTGGTGAGGTGACAGGGAGTGGTGCTGCAAGTGGAGAAAGCCTTGCTTCTGAATTCAAGGGTTCTGCTCAGACCATTTGCTCCCAGTTATGGGGGCTCTACTTGCAGTCCCCCTCGCGCTGGAGTATGACAGGGAGATGGAGCAGAGGCAGCAAAGAAGAAGACAAGCTGTTCGCAGAGGGAGAAGGAGGAGGGGCAGGAGGGCTCTCAGCAGGAGGCCTTACCCAGCTAGGGTCTTCTGAGAGCACTTCACCTACTTGCACTTAAGCCAGGAGCAGTGTATCGGAGGCTCCGCTTCACCAAGGAGGTGGTCACAGAACTCTGCCACCTCTTGGAACCAGACCTGCAGCCTCAGAGCAGGGCGACGACAGCGCTGCCAGTGGCCCTTAAGGTGACTGTGGCCCTGACTTTTTTTGCCACTGGATCCTTCCAGTCTGGAGCAGGCGACATAGCTAACATCTCCCAGTTCACCGTCCATCACACAGAGGCTCTGTACTCCAGGAGAAGGGACTTCATTATCTTCTCTCTCAGCAGAGAGAAGCAGGAGGAGCCACATGTGGCTTTGCCAGGATATCGGGCTTCCCCATGGTGCAGGGCGCCATCGACTGCACGCACGCGGCTTTGCAGGCGCCACATATCAATCCTGAGATGTACTGCAACCGCAAAGGCTACCACACACTTAATGTACAGTTGGTATGCGGCCATGCCCAGCATATCATGATGGTGAATGCCAGGTATCCTGGCAGCAGTCATGATGCCTTCATCCTGCGCCAGTCCAGTGTTCTAGCAACCTTCCAGCCACCACATCGAACCCGAAGCATGATCTGCCTGCGGCCGATTTCGGGCCTAATCCAATTTCAACCCCTATTGGGGCTAAAATTCTGCAGGGCTTCCACCAGCCTCCCACTGTGATTCCAGCTGGAGACCAGCAGAACAGGGAATCAGAGAACTGTTGTTACTGCCATATTCCTGCGGGTTCCATTTGTCTTCTGTTGGAGTTATGGTGGGAGACTGGTGGAACGCCTGGGGGGAATTTCAACCCCAGGAAATAGCACAAAACACCACCGTATGCCCGTAATCTCTCTGAAAGATGGAAAAACACAATGCGGTGACTAAAAATACAAATTTTGAATTTATTATAAAATGTAATTTTTTGCGGAAGTAATAAATCAGAAAATTAAAAAATATACAACCCATGATTTTTTGAAACTTGTGCTATAACCCCAATCATGTTGCCAATGAGATCTTGGCACAGCATCAACTGCTTTTGTGGGGAGTCCAATCATAAAATTAGATTTTGTGCCCCTTAAGCACCAGCTCCACCTTAGCAGTGAAATACATTACGTGGTACACTTCTGGTAAGGGTATCAAGGGACATGAAACAAAGGTGGCTAAATGGAGTTGAGTTACAAATCAACCATGATCTAACTGAATGGCGGAACAGGCTCAAGGGACTCGTGTTCCAAGTTCCTATGTGAAACATTGTATGATCTGAGTTACCGTGACCAGTGCAATAAAGATCTGCTAGTACCAAAAAAAAAATCTTTAATTTCTCATTTTTAGAGTTCCTTTTCTCCTTCAATTTTTCTATCCTGGTATTTCTTTCTTTTCACTTGTTGCTCTGTTTCTTCCTTCATCAAAGCTTTTAGTTTCTTCCTCACTTTTCACAGATTCTGTCTGAGGATATCTGGAGATTTCATCAGTTGATCTGGAAAATGTTTAAAATCCGGAGTCTTCGATTGAAACCTGGAGACTTAACAGGAAACAGGCACATTTAAAACATTTATAATTCATTTAAAAACATTGCAACTTTTTCCTTGTGTTGCAAGCCTGCAGTTTTGATGCTCCAGCAGTGTATTACCAGACAACGTTTCTACAGAAAGTAATTATCGACAGATATAAAGTTGCTATGTGCTAAGCTTGATTCAGTTTTATGAATGAGACAAAATAATTTCAATACAATTCCAGATAAAGTAACAAGTACTCAAAGTATCAGTGATAGCAGTTATTGAAAAGTTATTGACCGTAGCTCTTTTATTGCCAACAAGACATTCCTTTCCATAACTCTATGTTTCTGTATCTTTGGAGATCAAAGAGGAGAATCATAAATCATAAAATTGGCGGCGGGCGTGGGATGTGAATTGTGTGTGTCTGATTCACAAGTCACTAAGTCTTGCAATTTTGCTGGGCCAAATGAGACAGCACAGCAGGCATGTGGAAACCTCAGTTAAATGGTATCATTATTTAAATTAATCAAATATTTTGAATGTCCAGGGAACATCCATGATGCTTTTATTATGCAGCAGTCCATGATATTTTTTAAATATTTCTAAATAAGGAGGGGATCTCAATAATTAGGATAATTATATTTTGTACAAATGTGTGCTCCCAGCTGAGTCTCGCCCACCAGCAGCACATATCAAGAAATCGTGGGCACATTCTGCACAATGTTTTTAACAGCATGCCCACGATTTACCAATATATGTTCCTGGCAGACGAGGCTCTCCACTGGGAACACTCTGGTAAAATCGGCCCTGTACTGTGTCATCTCTTTGCTAACATCCATTGCATTTCTCCTCTGGATGCTCTGTGGTGATGCTGCATTGCACTCTCACATTGCATAGCAAGCTGCAGACTATAGTGATGCAGGAGGCTTTGGCCGGGCTGTATTGTACAATTCCCCTGATCTGTCTAGGCATCTAACTTACTGCTTTAACTTGCCAATGATCACTGTGGTAGATACATCCAATTCATTATACATGTACTTGTCAAATTGATCCCAAAGGGAGACCTTCATTTTCAGAATCCCAGATAGCTGGTAATTTGAGACTACATTTTCTCTCCCACTACAATATTAATGCAGTGATATCCCTTGCAGTTCATGATTGCACAGTTATTGTGTGCTGAAGCATGTGGGCCACATGGAAGCAGTCAGTGCCTGGACTTAGAGGAATCCTGTAATCTGACAAAAATGCCTTGCCCTCTTATTTTGTTTCCAGTTGTCCATATGGAAAGTGATATAGTCGCTTGCTTTGGCACACAATGCATCAGTCATCTGCTTAATATATTTGAGCACTGAAGATTGACTGATGTTGCTCAAGTCCTCTGTGGCAGCCTGGAATAAGCCTGAGGCATAAAAGTTCAGGGCTGAAATGATTTTGACAGCCACTGGAAGTGCCGTGCCTGCCTGCAGTTTGGCTGCAAGTCAGCTTACAGCATTCAACACAACTCTGTCAAAGCCTCCCTGGGGAATCATACACTGTTCCCTGGACAAGTCGAGATAAGTTCACTGTGACAAAAATTATGTATTTTTGTCCAAGTTTTGGTTTAGTGCCTGTTTCCTCAAAACTCAGTCATTGTGCTCATGGAGTTCAACAGTTAGCCAAGCCAGCATATTTACAAGCCTAACTGATATAATGTTGGGAAGTTTTTTGTTATAGTTTCCTGTGTATAAACACCCAATATCCCAATTATTAGGTTGCTAGCAAGAATGGGTGAACAAACTTTCTTCAGCCACAGTGTTGGTCCCAGAAAGAAAAAAACAAAATAAAAGATCAAAAATATTTAAAAAGGGAAGAACTTGTATTTATATCGTGCTTTTCATGTCTTCAGGATATCCCAAAGTGCTTCATAGTCATTGAATTACTTTTGAAAAGTAGTCACTATTGTTTTGTAGGAAAATGTGGCAGCCAATTTTCACACAGCAGGTCCTACAAACAGCAATGGGATAAATGTCCTGTTTTTGATAGTGTTTGTTGAGGAATGTTGGCCAGGATACTGGGAGAAATCCCCTTTTCTTCTTCAATTAGTGCCATGGGATCTTTTATGTCACCCTGAAGGCAGCACCTCTGATAATGCAGCACTCCCTTAGTATTGCACTGAAGTGCACTTAAGGACTTGTAAATTACATTTTAGAATCATACATTAAGCTTTCAGGCTGTCCCTTTAAATAAGTTTGTTTTTAAAGGCACAGCCAATCAAACCGAAATATCCATTCTATATGGGCACAATTACGATTCAGTGCATTTCCAATGTAAAGGCTGAGAAATAGCATTGATGTCCAAATATGGTCACTTCTGTTTGCTGCCATTCAGCCTGAGCCACTGGTCTAAGCACGCAGTGTTCATCTGATGTAAAAGGAACCTCCCTCTTCTGGCGCACTTGCTGAAAATTAGAGTGCCTTGTTGCTTGCGTGACCACTTCTAGACTTGTCTGGAAATTTCTGTGCTTCTCCTTTGCAACCTAAAATAACAATGGCCTTTAAACTAGTGCAAGCCTTTAAGAAATAGAGGCAGGCAATGTATTAATAGTTGGTTGTGTGCTAATGCTGCTCGAAAGGAGGTTCCAGCTGTAAATCAAAATTCTGAAGTCCTACGCGTGTATTGTAATTGTCGAAAAGTAAATAACATTTATTAACCCCCACAGGAATTTATTAAACTTATCCAAAGAAAGAGGCAAGAAAGAGGGACTTTAATGTCCAACAGTTCAAAATAATCATAAAGGCTCAGTCCCACCAAAAAAACATTAACTTGGTCAGAAATCAGAACAGTAATGTTGTCCCAAAAGGAATCCCTCATTCTCAGAATCACAGATATCTGGTAAGTTTAAAATACATTTTCTCTTTTTGTGCAATCTCCCAATACAATAAAAGTAGTGGGAAAATGCTATAAATTTTAATTTTGAGGGCAAGAAAAGTCCAGGGGACACTTCTGAATCAAACCATACTCGTGGGATAATGGTGGCTGGAAATCCACAACTCTCCACCAAGATAACTGCAACAGAGTAGGAATCGTGCCCCGCTGGCGGACTTTGAACCTGACCCTGCTGGAATATCTGATCCCGCATCAAGTTCCGTTTATTTATTGCTCCTGTCTCCGCTGACCTACATTGGCTTCTAGTCCCTCAACACCTTAACTTTAAAATTCTCATCCTCATCCCTCCCTGTCTCTGATACCTCTTGTATTCCTACAACCTGTGCTGTGCTTTCAGCCGCCTAGGCCCCACACTCTAGAATTCTCTCCCTAACCCCCACTAACTCTCCAGCTCCTTCTTTACCTTTAAGACCCTCCTTAAAACCTACTCCTTTGACCAAGGTATGATCACCCTTTCTAATATTTCCTTGTTTGGCTGGGTGCTCATTTTCCTTACGTCTTGGGACAGTTTGCTTCATTAAATGCGCTCTATAAGTGCAAGGTGTTGTTATTTACAATTGGTACAAACAACAGTGGAGACGAAAAAGCACATCCATGGAACTCCACCGCCCAAAGACGGAGCCTTTTCTATTGATCATCAGCTTCTGCTTTCTATTGGCAAGCAATTTTCAATCCAGGGAACTAATGTGGCATTAATTTTATGAGTATTAATCTACTCTAAGACCTCTGTAAGACACCCACATATACCTCATCACACTGTATCAAAATAACGGAGGAAAAACAGTCATTTGAACACCAGAACTAATGAGGAAAAAAAAATCTGCACATTCACACATCTGGGGAGTGCTTCAAAAAGCACAACATGCTATAGTGCACTGACATCATAATCGACAGACAGAATAAACAGCAGCACATTTATATGGCACCAAATGTAATTACTGAGATTTTACTGACTTCCATGAATTAAAAACATTTCAAAAGAGCTACTGAGGTAAAAAAATCACTGGCATTTTCAAGTAGATAAAACCCCAGTCATTTTTATTGACCTATTACTGGCTTCTCCAGCTATTTTTTGTTCATATTGTAAAACTATTTTACTGACTTCTTAGAGTAATACTACTTTCCCAGAGCCAGGATGTCTGTATTTTAAATGTAAAATGTGAATGGAAGCACACACACACAGTCTTATGCTCTCTACTTCTGTGGGAACCCTGCAGAGGAATGAGTGATGTTTTCTGTAGTCCAGTTAAACAAGTATATTTTAATGTGTTCTTCAGCTCCAAGCAGAACCCATATATTACTAGTTCTGGGCAAGCCCATGTGCTGTGAGGCTCCCTGTCTTTCTAGAATCATACTGGACAGGTATGGAGATGTTTTAGAGATGTCACAAAGCAAATCAAGTTATCAACTGAATCAATCCAGTCACCTCGGTCCTTTGCACCTGACTCCAAATAAGAAAGCTGTTTTCTGGTATCAGGCTGAAGGTGCTCCTCACTTTTTTACACATTTCTTGTGAAGCCCATCAAGCACAGCACAAACCTAAGTTGAGAACTACTGCATTGTGAATGAGGTACCCTTTGAAGCATTGTACCCAACAGTTGCCCTTTTGAGCATTCTCTTATTGAGCCAAAGTTGCACGGCACAATTTTCCTACAAGTAGAGGTGACAGCTGAGGAAAAAAGTTTTTTTTCCTCTGGGGTCAGCAGCGTAGACACAGAGGATAGCCCTGCTCTAAGAGCAATCCATCCAATGTTTCTTTCCATTTAAATAATGTGGGCACTGTAGACTGGCGCATAATGAAAATCTCATGACTGCTTCTTGCCACCACGACCTGCTTCTGCTCACTTGTGCTGGGTCTTGTACCAAGTGCAGACCTCTCTAACTCAGTGTCCAACCCACCCGGGCTGCCGATCTGCAGGTACGCGGCATGGATGGGACGAGTGACAGTGCATCCTCAGGAGGTTTGTCCTCCTATGATATAAATCCTCCAATGTGTCTTCTTCATGGTCTTGCTGCTGCAGAGAACCTAGAGAAAAGGGACAAGTGATAGCATAGCAGTGATAGACTAGAGAGTAGCAGATGACAGGCTTCACAATGCAGCTTGAAGTTGTCAAGCTGGCTGAATGCGCGATTTCTTGAAGTTCATAAAGGGGTACAAGTAATAGGCAGACTCCCTGCTCAAAGAAGCCGCAGGCCTCACTAGTTCCAATTCCCATTGCTCTTGGTCACTGATTTCCAGTGCTTCCTGTTCTATCTGGGTGAGTGCCATGATGCTGGGTGTTCCTCCCCTGGTTTTACTCTTCTTCCTTAGGCCATTGAAGCATTTCCTGCATTGAATCCAGGTCCTGGGGTTATTGCCCCTGGAACTCACAAGCTCAGCCACCTCTTTCCAGGTCTGCTGGATGTAGGAATCATCTTCCCATTCGTGGGAAAGAGAATGCCCCTCCATGACCTCAACTCTTCCACCAGTACCTGATGGTGGCATCAGAGAAATTGGGGGCAGCTTGCGACTGAGTTGGAAGAATCAACTCATTGCAGCAGTATTAGGCAGAATCTGGCAGAACCTCTCTTTAAGAGGTGCATTTACACATTATACAGGCCTCCGGAGGCCTGCTGGAAATTCCGCCCTAAAAGTGGGTGGGCAGCTAGATCCCAATACAATCGGGTGGAAAGCCCGCCAATCAGTTGCAAATGGGACCTAGGAGTTAAAAACAACCAGGACTTAAATTAGTAGTGTCGGACGGGTTTGACCTCCGCCTGCCCGAAACCCATTTCCAGTTAAAATTTCCGTTGTTGTCTCTAGGTCATCCTGTAGCAGATGATACAAGTCTGTCCTTTTCAACAGATACGGTAGACTTAAGGTCACCAGGTATGTGTAGAGGGGTCTATAAACACAGATCCCAGGATAATAATGAGTGCAGGCAAAACATCTTCTGGCATCTGCATTTGTTGTCTTCTCATAAATACATCAGCCTCAATTAAATCATGCATGCCCATGAGAATCCCCAAGGGAATTTCCATCCTCCCACTTTAAATGGCAGCAACAATCAAGAATAATGAAGAAAAGTATTAGCAGACAAGAAATAAAAACTGCAAAATTGGCATACTACCCAGCAAAACCAACTAATGCATCCAACAAAATGCAGCAAAATCTAATTGCAAACACAAAAATAACAAATACCTTTAACAATAATCTGCTTTTAAGAAAAAAATCTATTTGAGCAGGCCAGGCCCCAGGATTTCTGATGTACCCATATGGGTGAGGTGTGCGTATGTGTGACAGTTGAGTGTCATCCAATGTCATTAAATTTGGCGTGGGATCTAATTTAAATGAAAGCTGCATCTAAATGAGTCTTCATTCTAGTTTCCGAATTCGTATGCCAGCAAAACCTTGTAAAATCGGGCTCTGATATATACAAAAATAAATAAGGCATGCACATAAAGTTAGCAGTCATATTTAAGGTTCCAAGTTTCCCCCATGTCACATATGATTGCCTATCTGAAAAGGCAACCTGCTCCAGATCTCTGCTGATGCAATGTCTGCTTTAATACTTTTATCAGTAATGTCTAGTATTGTTTATATATTATACTACACAGACCTATCCCTTCACAAAAAGCAGTACCCTTTTTGCTTGTATCATCAATATTGCACATACCTGACAAGACCCATCATGTGGCTTGTTCTTAGAACGGGAGTTTACAGAGGAATCTTAGGTTTCCTATATTAGAAAGAGAGTCCAATATCTTCACCTGGGTTAAAGCACAGCTGACCAACACCTTATTTATTTATTTTCCCCTAGAGGTAGTGCTGCCTCTGATTGCAACGTTAAATTGCTTTTGGGGAAGGTAACATAGCAACCTCATAGGGGTCAGCAAAAGTATTTTTTGCTTTCAGTCACTTTTCTGTTGTTCCAGTTACTGAAAAGGTTCTGCTGTAGAAGTTAAAAAAATTGGGAACCAATTGACAGAGTAAGATTTTCCAGAGCCTAAAATATCTACCTACTGAAAGTATCTGCAATTCTGCACAATGTCCACCTCTCCTTGGGTGGAATTCTCTTCCCCAAAAGGCTGTGGATGCTGCTTCAGTTGAAATTTTCAATACTGATATCAATATATTTTTGTTGGGTGAGAGTATCAAGGGATAGGGAGCAAAGGTGGGTAAATGGAGTTGAGGGACAGATCAGCCATGTTCTGATTGAATGGCATAACAGGCTTGAGAGGCTGATTGGCCTACTCCTCTTCCTATGTTCCTATTACATCACCTCTACAGATATTTTCTAAATGAAAAACTGGAGCAATGGCAGAAATGTAAGGAATTATAGAACGCGAGGCCGATTTCGGTCTGCTATGGTAATAGGGCAGCCATTGTAATTGCGACGCCCATCCGATCGAAGCAGCGGCCGCTTTGAGGTAGCTCGCTGGTTGAGGAGGGCAGGAAATTGTCCAGTTTCTAATCTGAGATGACTTACAGTATGGAGCTGGGGGAGGCGATCCTGGAAGGTGGGGGTTGGGGGTGGGGTGGTGCACAGGGACTGGTAGTTGGCCGATGTATTATTGTGGGGCCAGGAGGAGCACCTGCTGCTCCTTGTAGCCCCACAAAAATGAAATAATTTTTGTCAGGTTATTTTTGGAGCAACCTCCAGTGGTCCCTTTAAAGAAAGAAAGACTTGCATTTATATAGCGCCTTTCACGACCTCAGGACATCCCAAAGCGCTTTACAGCCAATGAAGTACTTTTTTTTGAAGTGCAGTCACTGTTGCAATGCAGGAAACATGGCAGCCAATTTGCGCCCACAAACAGCAATGTGATAATGACCAGATAACCTTTTTAGGGATTTGTAAGTTGTTGCTTGATTAAGTGGTAAAAGCTGTGAGCTAGATGCTGATTAAGCAGTTGTAGCTTGTTTGACTCTCAAAAGGTATATATTAGGCACTAGTTTGCAAAAGCACAGAGCTTGGAGGCAGAGCTGGGTGAATCGCAATCGGAGTGGGTTGCAAGCAGAGCGGAAGAATTTGGTGATAGTAGGAATTTGGTGGAGAGCAGGAAGGCAGTTTCTCACGTCCAACTCAAAAGGAGGAGTGGAGCCACAAAACACGAGGACTCTAAGGGGGAAAAATTCAGTCGCGCCCCGTTTGGGGCGCAAATATCGTCCGGGCGCAAAGATTAGCGCCTGGCGCTAATTATCGCCACTGACTGGAAACTTCACTTTTAACGCCCCGGGAGGTGATTGGAGCGCTAAATCAGGCGCTGCACACCTGTCTTAAGGCGCAAAGGCCGAGGAGTGAGGCGCTAACTCAGAGCGCTGGCGAAGCTCATGTAATGTCAGTCAGCAATGGAACACACACACAATGGCACGGGCCAGTTCTTAAAGGGGATGGTTGATCTTGCTTTCCATCCACATCCTGCTCATTGCAGCCTTGAATCTCGGCCTGGAGAGACCTGCACATCAAATCTGCTGGAAAGAACAATGGAGAGTACCAGGCAAAGAGCTCAGAGTGCAGCCCCCACAGTCTCTTCTAAATCGATACAAGGAAGGGCAAATCAAAATGAACCTGCAAAGTGCTGCTCAGTACCCAAAACTCCTTCACACAACGTTGAATCTCTCCAGAAGTCTCTCTCACTCTCTCTCAGAATGCGTAGTTCAAAAATGGCACCAACAATAAAAGGCAGGAAGCGGTCACCTTTAAATAGCGCTCCCCCTTTCCCTTCATGACAGAAGAACGCTCCTATCAACCTGTCGTTGCTAGTGTCAGGCGGTAAGGCAGGGGGCGCCACTCAATATCCGCTCCGGGGCGATACCGGGGCGTTGCACACTCGTCTGACGTCACGATCTGCCGGCGCAGGAGATCGTGGCGGTAGTGTTTAGCGTCGCCGCAAAATCTCTAGTTAATTTCGCGAGCGGCGCAAACCTCGCCGCGCCCGGGCGCTAGCTGCTTTGCGCCCCATTAGCGCCCTCTTAAGGCGCTAACGGGAGGCACAACCAACTGAATTTTTCCCCCTAAGTTAAGTATCTAGATATCTAGGGGTAGAAATTAGGTCGCGCCCCATTTGGGGCGCAAATATCGTCCGGACGCAAATATTAGCGCCTGGCGCTAATTATCGGCACTGACAGGAAACTTCACTTTTACCGCCCCGGGAGGTGAGTGGAGCGCTAAAGCAGGCGCTGCACACCTCTCTTAAGGCGCAAAGGCCAAGGAGTGAGGCGCTAACTCAGCGCACGAGCGCAGCACAGCTGCTGCCAGTTAGCGAGGGAACACAGACACACTGGCGCCGGACACTTCTTAAAGCGGGGGGGGCCACTTGCTCCCCAGCCACACCCTGCTCATTGCAGCCTTGAATCTCAGCCTGGAGAGACCTGTAATCCATTTTGCTGCCAAGCATGGAGAGGGTGAGAGAACGCGCTCATCGCTTCACCGAGTGGGCCTTGGATGCTCTGGTTGACGCAGTGGAGCGCAGACGATGCATGCTGTTCCCGGAGAGTGGCAGGAGGCCTTTGCCACGCGAGTTCAGAAGAGTGTGGAGGGAGGTGGCTCAGAGCGTCTCCTCCAGGAGCATGGTGCCCAGGACCCATGTTCAATGCCGCAAAAAGTTCAACGACCTCACTCGGGTCGTCAGGGTGAGTGGCTTTTTCTCAATACCTCTCCATCCCTCCATCTCAACCTCACTCTATGGCCAGAGGGTCTTAAAACCCCAATGCACAACACTCATCCAACACCTATGGCCCTTTCATCAAACACACACACACATTCCACACTTTGCATACAGTAAGGGCTATTCACCTATGGGAGGCACATCAGGCAAGACCATGGCTGTATATTGTAAGGGCTATTCACCTATGGGAGGCACATCAGGCAAGACCATGGCTGTATATTGTAAGGGCTATTCACCTATGGGAGGCACATCAGGCAAGACCATGGCTGTATATTTACTCAGATGCTGTCCTTTTTCTTGCAGGCTAAGCTGGCTCATAATCGGAGACAGCAGCAACGGATGGGTGGAGGGCGGCTTCAGCTGCAACCCCTCAGCGATCTGGAGGAGCGCGTCCACAGGATTGTGGCAAGCCGGGTGATCGGTCCCGTCGCCACTGGAGACGCCGACCCCGTTGTGGACAGCAATGGTAAGGTCATCACCTTTTTGTCCTCTGTCCTTCCACTTGTCCCTCACAATACCAGCCTTTGACACTTTCAATCCAACTTGCTAACTCGCTGCACTTATTCCTCCCTTACTGCCACCCTGTCCTCACGCTAAAGCCACTCTTGTACCTCCCTGCTTTCAGATGGTGATTCACCAGCTGAGGAGACGGGCCCTGAAGCTGCCACTGGGAGTGATGCTGCAGCTGAGGAGGAAGAGGAAGCCGGAGCATCAGTGCCACCCTCTCCCGAGGAAGCCCATGCCCACACTGGGAACACGCCTTCCCCGGAGGGGAGCAGGGGGGAAGGGGCTGATGATGGTGAAGCTCCAGGACCCAGCGGGCTGCAGCAACGCCATGGGGGGGGGTAGGGAAGAACGGGGGCCTTCTCTCCAGAGGGAGAGTATGCCAGACACTCCTACTGCAATGGACGCAGAGGAGGAGCGGCTGATTGCAGAAATGAACACCCAGGCGGTGGGCATGCACACTGAGCTCATGGGTGCAGTGGGAAGGGTGCCCGATTGCATTGAGTCACTGGCAAGGAGTGTGGAGCACTTCGCTGTAGCACAGGCGGATGCCACACTAACGCTTAGTGCTGCAATTCAGTCACTGGCTGCCGTGATCCCACCTCTGACTGCTCTCATACAGACTCAGATGGAGGCCACGCGAGCACAGACTGCTGCCAACCTCGATGGTTCGTGCACATGTCCCCGGGGCTGTCACCGCGCTGCAGCAGGCCAGCAATCTGTTCTCCGGCAAATTGCTCCGGATGCTGAAGTGCTGCCCCGTGGGAGTGCCAGTGTGTCGGGCGAGCAGGGAGTTGCTGGCCTCTCTCACGATGACAGCATTCCTGCTGCCAACACTGTCACTTCTCCACTGCACTTGCCACCGCCTGTAGGACAGACTGCTGCCGCCCATGCAGAGTTGGTGCAGTCTGCAGCCGGGCCCTCCAGGCCCAGAAGTGGTCGAGGCCGTCCTTCAGGGGCATCTGCAGTGTCAGGGTCTGACGAGCAGCAGCCTTCCACCAGCCTTGCTGCAGCCACTGAGGTCCCATTACGGAGGAGCAGTAGGGTTAGAAGGGGGGAAGTGCGCAAGGGAAGGAGATCACCCTCGAAGGGCAAAAAGTAGGAGGTGTGCCAAAATGCTGGTCATTTTTTTATTAAAGGCCGAGGTTCATGGTCCAACTTTTGTTTAGTGTTTTGGACATTATCTCCAGGTTGTGAGAACCAGTTATGTTATTGACTGTTTTTTTGTGTTTATTTCTATGAGTTTGTCATGAGGAATTGACACACACAGAGTTTGTAAAATAAATAAGTTTCTGTATTCAAAATATACATGGCTGGTGGTTGGAATTATTGGTGCCTTGCTCAGGCGAGTACTGCAGGGCTCCTCCGGAATGGTCCAGACAGCGGAACCGTTGTTTCAGCACGCCGATTGTGCGCTCAATAATGTTCCTGGTTGCTTGATGGCTTTCATTGTACCGCAGCTCAGCAGGGGTGTTTGGCGTACGGAGCGGTGTCATCAGCCAGGTGCTCAATGCGTACCCCTTGTCCCCCAGAAGCCAACCAACTGGCTGATGCGGTGCCTCGAAAACTTCTGCCACAGTAGTCTGGCGCAGGATGAAAGCATCGTGGCAGCTGCCCGGATAGTGGGCATTGACAGCGAGTATCACCTGTCTGTGGTCACAGACCAACTGCACATTCAAGGAATGGAACCCCTTTCTGTTCCTGAATTCCTCTGCATTCTCTCGCGGAGCACGCAAAGCCACATGCGTGCAGTCAATGGCGCCCTGCACCATGGGGAAGCCCGCTACCCTCGCAAAGCCCAGAGCACGGTCACGCTGCTTATCTGGGGTCATAGGGAAAGAGATGAAGTCTCGTCTCCTTCTGAAGAGGGCATTGGTGACCTGCCGGATGCAGCGATGCACCGCAAACTGGGAGATATTGGCGAGGTCCCCAACAGCAGCTTGGAATGAGCCAGTGGCGTAGAAGTTCAAAGCCACTGTGACCTTCACTGCCACCGACAGAGACGTCCTGGACCTCAGCTGAGGCTGCAGATCTGGCTGCAGCAGGTGGCAGAGCTCAGTGACCACCTCCTTGCTGAATCGCAGCCTTCGCAAACACAGCTCCTCGGACATATGGATGTAGGAGAGCTGTTCACGATATACCCTGGGAGGGTAAGCTCTCCTGTACATGCGCCTGATGGCCCTCCTCCGTCTGGCCATCATTGCCACTCTCTGTCTGCGTCTCAGTATCCTCTGATTCAGCTGGAGCAGGACGACGCCCCCAATCATTGCAGCCCCCATATTCTCTTCGCCAGAAAAGTAATGAGGTACAGCAACTAAAGTAGCAACAAAGTTAGGATGAACTAGGCAAAACTACCTCACAAAGCGTTGAGTCAATGTAGAAGTCTCTCTCTCTCTCTCTCCGAATCTCTCTCTCTCTCTCAGAACGAGTGGTGCATAAATGTCGACCACAGAAAAAGACACGAAGAGGCCCCCTTTAAATAGCGCCCCCCCCAGCCCCACACCGATTGATAACGTTCCAGTCTTCCGGTCGTTGGAAGCGCCAGGCGGTAAGGCAGGGGGCGCCACTCAATTTCCGCTCCGGGGCGCCCCAAGGGCGTTGCACCATGGAATGACGTCACAATCTGCGCGCGCAGGTGGTCGCAGCGGTAAGTTTTAGCGCCGCCGCACAATCTCAAGTTAAGTTCTCGAGCGGCGCAAACAGCGCTGCGCCCGGGCGTTAGCGGCTTAACGCCCCATTAGCGCCCTCTTAAGGCGCTAACGGGAGGCGCAACCAAGTGAATTTTTACCCCCTAATATTTAGGTTCTTTGGGGGAGAAATTCAGTATCATAGTGCCTCCAGTTAGCACCTGGCGGGGGCGCTAACGGGGCGCTGAGGCAGTAGCACCACGGCGAGGCGAATCCAGTGACGCATGTCAAATCCAGCCCCCCCATAATGCCGCCACTACAAGTTAGCACCGGGGACTTCAACGCCAGGCAGATCGTGACGTCAGTGAATGTGCAATGCTCACTGGGCGCCCGATCTGCAAAATTCATTGTCGCCTCCTGCCTTAGCACCTCGCCCTGACAGCTACAGGGAGAGGAGGTGTAAAGCAGTCGGTAGACGGCTCCAGGGGCGCTACTTAAAGGGATCATAAGTAATGAGTCACAGCTCTCAGGTTAGTGCTGTTTCACTGCTTCCTTGTCAGTTTGACATTGTGCAACAGTTTAATTCAGTCATTTAAAGGTTGATTAGTCTCCGGAGTGTTGTGGCTACTAAAAATTAGTTATATTTATTCTCACAACATATCAAAGTGCTACACTTGGTTACATTAATGGGGTCTGTACTGGCAGTCGACCTCGCCCTCCAGGATCTACAGTGGAGGGAGCGGAGGCAGCGAGAAAGATTGGAACATGTGCCCAGAGGGAGGAGGAGGGCCATACCCTTCGAAGGTATTCCTACCTTCAATGAAGCGAGGAGCAGTGTATTAGGAGGCTCTGCTTCACCAAGGAGGTGGTCACAGAACTCTGCCACCTCCTGCAACCAGACCTCGAGCCTCAGATCAGGACGAGGACGGCTCTCTCAGAGGCAGTCAAGGTCACTGCCGCTCTCAGTTTCTTCGGTGGTGGATCCTTCCAGTGTGCAACAGGAGATATAGCTAACATCTCGCTGTTTGCCGTCCATCACTGCATCCGGGAGGTCACAGAGATTCTCTACAGTAGGAGAAGGGACTACATTTCCTTCCCCATCACTAGAGAGAAACAGGACGAGCGTGCATGTGGCTTTGCTAGGATAGCGGGATTCCCCATGGTGCAGGGTGCCATTGATTGCACCCACGTGGCTTTGTGGGCACCGCCTGACAATCCTGACATCTTCCGTAACTGCAAAGGCTACCACTCACTTAATGTGCAGTTGGTGTGCGACCACGCCCAGCGAATCCTCACCGTCAATGCCCACTATCCTGGCAGCAGCCACGATACCTTCATCCTGTGCCAGACTGGTGTGCCAGCACTCTTCCAGCCACCACATCAAGCTCGCAGCTGGCTGGTCGGAGACAAGGGCTACCCGCTCTCCACCTGGCTCATGACTCCCTTCGCAACCCCAACACTCCTGCCCAGCACTCATATAATTAAGCCATGCTGCCACCAGGAACATCATCGAGCAGACAATCGGGGTGCTCAAGCAATGGTTCCACTGCCTTGACCGCTCGGGAGGAGCCCTCCAGTACTTGGCTGAGCGGGTGTCCCATTTTGTTGTCGTCTGCTGCATGCTGCACAATTTGGCCGTCATGAGGGCCCAGCCCTTGCCACCAGGGATTGTGGGACCACCTCAGGAGGAGGAAGAGGGAGAGGAGGAGGACGAGGAAGAAGATGAGGAGATGAGGAGGAGGAGGAGGAACAGGAGCGAGGGAGGAGGCAGCCACTCAATCGGCCTTCCGGAAGGGCAGTCCGTGACCGCCTCATCAGACTGCGGTTCCAATAAATTAAACACCAGATCCCCGTTGCTCACCACATCCCCATCATTCCATCCCATCGCAGGTCATTTCACAGCGCAAAGCTGAAATGAGACACACCACAAAATAATTCAAATTGAATCAATAAATTTATCAATAATCAGTTAGCACATATTTACAACAACAATATTAACTATTCACCCTTGTGTAATCCCTTAGTGCCTCTCGTTACTGTGCCTTTGCCTACTCTAGTGTTCCTATGGAACAGTTCCTGCAGATTGGAGGGTGGCAAATGTAACCCCACTATTTAAAAAAGGAGGGAGAGCGAAAACGGGGAACTACAGACAGGTTAGCCTGACAACAGTAGTAGGGAAAATGCTAGAGTCTATTATAAAGGATGTGATAACAGGACACTTAGAAAATATCAATGGGATTAGACAAAGTCAACATGGATTTATGAAAGGGAAATCGTGCTTGACAAACCTACTGGAGTTTTCTGAGGATGTAACTGGTAGAATAGATAAGGGAGAACCAGTGGATGTGGTGTAGTTGGATTTTCAGAAGGCCTTTGATAAAGTCCCACATAAGAGGTTAGTGTGCAAAATTAAAGCACATGGGATTGGGGGTAATATACTGGCATGGATTGAAAATTGGTTAACAGACAGGAAACAGAGAGTAGGAATAAATGGGTCTTTTTCGGGGTGGCAAGCGGTGACTAGTGGGGTACCGCAGGGATCAGTGCTTGGGCCTCAGCTATTCACAATATACATCAATGATTTGGATGAGGGAACCAAATGTAATATTTCCAAGTTTGCTGATGACATGAAACTAGGTGGGATTGTGAGTTGTGAGGAGGATGCAAAGAGGCTTCAAGGCGATTTAGACAAGTTGAGTGAGTGGGCAAATACATGGCAGATGCAGTATAACGTGGATAAATGTGAAGTTATCCACTTCGGTAGAAAAAACAGAAAGGCAGAGTATTATTTAAATGGTGATAGATTGGGAAATGTCCTTGTACACCAGTCACTGAAAGTAAACATGCAGGTGCAGCAAGCAGTTAGGAAGGCAAATGGTATGTTGGCCTTCATTGCAAGAGGATTTGAGTACAGGAGCAAGGATGTCTTACCACAGTTGTACAGGGCCTTGGTGAGACCACACCTGGAGTACTGTGTGCAGTTTTGGTCTCCTTACCTAAGAAAGGATATACTTGCCATAGAGGGAGTGCAGCGAAGGTTCACCAGACTGTTTCCTGGGATGGCAGGACTGTCGTATGAGGAGAGATTGGGTCGACTAGGCCTGTATTCACTAGAGTTTAGAAGAATGAGAGGGGATCTCATTGAAATGCATAAAATTCTGACAGGGCTAGACAGACTGGATGCAGAGAGGATGTTTCCCCTGGCTGGGGGGTCTAGAACAAGGGGTCACAGTCTCAGGATACGGGGTAGGACATTTAGGACTGAGATGAGGAGAAATTTTTTCACTCAGAGGGTGATGAACCTGTGGAATTCTCTACCACAGAAGGCTGTGGAGGCCAAGTCACTGAATATATTTAAGAAGGAGATAGATTTCTAGACACAAAAGGCATCAAGGGGTATGGGGAGAGAGTGGGAATATGGTATTGAGATAGAGGATCAGCCATGATCATATTGAATGGCGGAGCAGGCTCGAAGGGTCGAATGGCCTATTCCTGCTCCTACTTTTCTATGTTTCTATGTTTCTATGAAGTATTGGCCCAGTGGCTGCAGCAGGGCTGGTGGAAGGCTGCTGAATGTCCATGTGGGAGGCTTCAGATGGCCTTGCAGGATGCCCTCAACCAGCTCTGGGCCTGGAAGGCCCAGCTGTAGACTGCACCACCTCAGCATGGGTGGCAGCAGTCTGGGATGGCTGGATGACAGGCAGCGACAAGGGCAATGGCGGAGTGGCAGTGGTGGGAGCAGGAATGTTGTCATCCTGAGAGAGGACAGCAGGTTCCTGCTCCACTGACCAACTGCCACTCCCCCGAGGCAGCACCTCAGCATCCCTAGTAATCTGTTGCAGCACAGATTGCTGGCCTGCTGCGACACCGTGAAAGCCCCTGTCAACGGTGGTGGACCCACCCATGATGGCAGCAGTCAGAGCTTGTGTTTCATCAAGCTGAGACTGCATGAGAGCCTCTGAGATTGGATGCCACCAAGCCTAGACTGCATTACAGCACTAAAACGTTGCGTTGCTTCTGCCTGTGCTGCAATGGAAGCTGCCAGATCGCCCATCACACGTGGCATCAGGTCTGGGTTGTCACGGTCTATCTGGGAGTCCACTATCCTTTCCAGACTGGAAATGATGGGCTCCATGATGTGCACAGAGTCTTGTGCAATGTTGGAGGCGGACTCCTCCATGCTCCTTATCATTGCCGACAGGCTCTCAGGCACCTTGCCATTGCACCTATCATCTCCGTGTGCATGCCCATCGCCCTTCTTCAAAGGCCTCCCCATCAAGGTCTTCATCTGAGTCCTGTGCAGCAGAACTCGCACGTGAAGTCGCCCTCCAGGGAGCTGGCCCCTGTGCTACCCTTTCCCCCTGGCGTTGTTGCAGCCCGCTCGTTCCCTGGTGCCTCACCCTGTGCAGATCCCACTACTACACTAGCCTCTAAAGAACGCGTAGTGCCAATATCTGAGCTGGTGCCTGCGGGTGAGACATGCAGTGACGCGATGTGTTCTTCCTCCTCCTCTTCTCCCGCCTTGCTCTCAATGGTGCCCTCAGGGACAGGCTGCTCGGGTGCTTGCTCATTATCTGAAGGTATAAAGGCACAAGAGTTGGGTTAAGTTGAGGGGGGTGGTGGCAGAAGGGAGAAATGCAGGCATACAGCATGATTAGCTGGAAAGTATGAAAGGCTTGTGGGATGAGGGGGAAGTGGGATGTGAGAAGAAGGAGTAGGGATGAACATACCGACGTTGTCATCAAGGGGGTCAACGTCGCCGGTGGCCACGGTGCCCACCACCTGGCACCCGATAATCACCAGCACTCTATTTTCCAGCACAGACAGTGGTTGGGTGTCGGCTTGTCCCCCGTCTGTGTGCTCCTGCTCCCTCCTGTTGTGAGCCACCTTGGCCTGCAAGAGAAAGGAAAGTGTCTGAGTGAGTGTGGAGCAATGTGTTTGGGAGATGTGCCTGCCATAGTTGAATTACTATCATTGTGTGCAATGTGTGAGATGTGGGTGTGAGTGTTGGTAGGTAGAGATTGTTGGTGTCCGAGTGCTGGGGGTGTGGTGCTTTGGCCAGTGTGTGCAGACTATGGTTCAGATGGTGGTATGTAGCATTTGTTGAAGCATTGACTCACCCTGACCACCTGAGTGAGGTCGTTAAATTTCTCCTGTATTGTGTGTGGGGGTCCTGGGGACCACAGTCCTGCCCGAGACATGCTGGGCAACCTCTCTCCACATGGCACGGAAAACTTGCCGCGAGGATTCCTGCCACTTGCCATGTAGAGCACCGCCCTCCATCTCTCCACAGCGGACACCAATTCCTCCAATGCTTGGTCTGAAAATCTGCGGGCTCTCTTCCTGAGGCATGGATCTGCCATTATAACACCTGCTTGAGTCGTCCGGCTCCTTGGGCTTGGCCTGCTCCTCCTTGCTGACACAGGTTCACAGCCAGCAATGCTGAGAATGAGGTTCTACAGCATCAATGAACCTCCCCTTTAAGAACTGGAAAGAGCCTGTGGCAATGATGTTTGCGATTAGACTGCACCTGATATTGGTTAGCGCTTTGAGTATAGTGCCACTGAGCTAGGCCATTAGCGCTTGATTTACCTCTCCAATCATTTCTTTCAGCGATGATACTTAATTTTTCGTGCAGCGTGAATCAATAGCGCCTGGTGCTAAATCTCAAACTTTTCTGAAGTTACCACACATTCCTGGGCTATAATGAATTTCTCCCCCTTTGTGTTTACTATCTCAATGGTTCTTGTTAAACTTGAGTAAATAATTTTGTCTTTGTTCTCTCTAAATTAGGGAAGTGGGGTAAACCAAGAAGTTTAGTTAGTAGTCTAATAAATAGAGGCATGGCAGTGCACTTCAGTCCCATCAAATGCACATCCTGTGCCATGTGGGAAGTCCAGGATGCTTCTCGTGCCCTGGACAACCACATGTGCAGGAAGTGTCGTCAGCTGGAGGAGCTCGAACTTTGGGTTTTGGAGCTTGAGCAGTGGCTGGCATCACTGCAGTGTATCCGCAAGGCTGAGAGCTCTGTGGATAGCACGTTTTAGGAGGTGGTCACCCCACAACTTAAGAGTTTGCAGGCAGAGGGGGAATGGGTGATCGCCAGACAGACAAGGAGGACCAGGCAGGTAGTGCAGGAGTTCCCTGAGTGCATTTCGCTCTCTAACCAGTATTCGGTGAGGGTGATGGTTCCTCAGGGGAGTATAGGCAGAACCAAGGCCATGGCACCATGGTGGCTTAGCTGTACGGAGGGAAGGAGGAAGGTCAGAAAAGCAATAGTGATAGGGGATTCAATAGTTAGGGGAACAGACAGGCGTTTCTGCGGCCGCAGACGTGACTCTAGAATGGTATGTTGCCTCCCTGGTGCCAGGATCAAGGATGTCACTGAGTGGCTGCAGGACATTTTGAGGGGGGGTGGGGTGGGGGGTTGCTAGTACTGTTGAGGAGGCTTTAAACTAGCTTGGCAGGGGGATGAAAACATGAGCATAGATTTAGAAGGGAGAGAAGCAAAGTTGGAAATGGAAGGCAGAAAATTAGTAAGTGATTTTGGAAGGCAACGGAAACAAAGGCTAGAAAATAGACAACAAAGGGGGTTGGAAGTGCTTCATGGTATATACTTCAATGCAAGGTGTCTAGTGAATAAGGCAGATGAGCTGAGGGCACAGATAGACACGTGGAAGCATGATATCATAGCTATTACTGAAACATGGCTGAAAGAAGGGCAGGAATGGCAGCTCAACATTCCTGGTTACAGGATTTTCAGATGAGATAAAGAGGGGGATTAAAAAGGAGGGGAGTTACAATATTGGTTAAAGAAACAATTACAGCTGTGAGGAGGGATGATATGTTAGAAGGATCATCAAATGAGGCCATATGGGTTGAACTGAAGAACAAAAAGCGGCAATCACAGTGTACTATAGACCCCCAAATAGTCAAAAAGAAAGAAAGTCTTGCATTTATATAGCGCCTTTCACGCCCACCGGACGTCTCAAAGCGCTTTACAGCCAATGAAGTACTTTTGAACTGGAGTCACTGTTGTAATATGGGAAACGCAGCAGCCAATGTTGGTTGAGGGAAAAATACTGGCCAGGACACCGGGGATAACTCCCCTACTCTTCTTCGAAATTGTGCCATGGGATTTTTTACGTCTACCTGAGAGAGCAGACGGGGCCTCGGTTTAACATCTCATCCAAAAGACGGCACCTCCGACAGTGCAGCACTCCCTCAGCACTGCACTGGAGTGTCAGCCTAGCTTTATGTGCGCAGGTCCCTGGAGTGGGACTTGAACCCACAACCTTCTGACTCAGTGTGCTACCAACTGAGCCACAGCTGAGATAGAAGATGTAAAGTTTCGCAATTATCGCGATTCAAAATAACATAAGAGAAGCAGATTCGTTTGATCAGTTTTATTAAACGAAATGCTGTCCTGATAATAAATGACACAGAAGCCTATAACATGGCCGCCGCGCATCGTGGCAGAAGCTTCCAGAAACACAGTGGGCAGACAAGATGGCGTCGAATATACATTCAGTATAAGATTGGATCATACTCGGTAAACACTGATAAAGACAGGATGCAACCTGTTTGCATTTGGAACAATAGCAAAGATATAAGTGCTGGAATCGTTTTCCTATGCACAGTAAGGATCATTGTACTGGGCAATCGAAGGCCCATCCAGACACATCAATACACAAATACCCCCCCGGCTCTACAATGAGAGAGACATTGGCGGGTGATTAAGTCGGTATTCGGGGGGCCCCAAAACCAGTCGAGGAGACGATTCATACACATCCTGGCTGGTCCAACAATGAGGAAAACATTAACGGATAGTTGGCCAGTTTCAGGTGCTACCGAAACCCGTTAAAGAAGATAATCGCCCCATGCTGGGAGTTTTGAGCGCCAAATATTACACAAAGGACAAACATTAAGATTTGAGCGGGAGATAAGCGGACACATCACTATAACTATAGAGAACAAATGTCCATCGCGCTCTTATTCTCTTATTCGCTTGCCTCTTCATGAACTCGCTTGACTTGTGGGCTCTTGATTTTCTCTCTGGACTTTATTGACTCTTGACTCTTAGCCGTACTGGTCGGTTATTCGAGTGTTGGGTGGAGCTCAATCGGTACGAGCCGCCCCGACAAGGGCAAGTAACAGGGTACACCATCCCAAGTGTCGGTAAACGGTGTCTGGACCCGGAGGCCCGAGGAGACGAGACGAGAAGAAGACGAGAAGAAGACGAGAAGAAATTCCATGTGCCGCCACGGTCAGTAAACCCCGACCACACCCGAAAATATAAATACAGGACTCTTCTTTGAGTTCTACCGACTACAACCTGTGTCGAACACAGGAAGACTCTTCTTTGAATTTTATCCGAGTTCCGTCGAGTTCTTCATGACAACAGGGAGTCTGGCCTGCTTTTCGCAGCAGCGAAAGTAAACAAGTGGGGTGCAGAGACCCTTCCAAACACGTGACAGTCAGGCGCTGCAGCGAAACGAGCTGAGTGCCTCACTTTAAAATCTCCGAAGTAACACGAGTGGTGAGCATGTTTTACGATCCTACAAATCTAGATGTAGTGTAGGTAGTGTTAAGGGAGGGTGGTTTTTAATAAGGTTAAGGTATAATGTGTTCCCCTTTCTACGATGTGCTGTGTGTTCTCCATTTCCATAGACCAAGCTTTATGAATGTATGTATACTTGTACTCTCTTTGATTTGCGCCTATGACATGTATTTCATGATTTTAGACGCCATACAATAAAGATTTCCATTTCGTACTATTCAACCGGGTCTATTTGAGTTTTTCTCTGCATTACTGCTCCCTGCATCTAAGTCCAGTGTTAGAACCGTAAGGGCGAGTGGGTCGAACCACTCACAGGTGCTTATTGCAAAAAGGCTGGCCGGAGACCAGAGCAAGCAATAGTATAGGCAACGAAGGCCTAACCTCGCACCAGCAACGTCTGAGATACGCCCCCTTACAGAAAATGGCGACCACATTGGCAGCAAGAGAGTAATGTTTTAGACCCTGGTTTGAATAGGCGAAATGTGATGGATGAGAAGGTAGCCGACTATGTGTTTGGGAAAGTTAACTTAACCAAAAGGTGGATATGTGACCTACTGATGGATAGGCGTCCGCTAGACGCCGCCATCAAATGGACAGGTAGTAAAGATCATAAGAAGTCGGTAGAGAAAGCGGTCTGGCTGATGTGCTACAAGAAGCAAGTCCAACTTTCGGACCAGGTTATTGCAGCACAGGCAGCTCAGATCAGGGAATTGGAAGTTGAGATGGAGGAAAAGGTCACGGGAGGACAGAAACTCATTGCATCATTGAATGCGTTACATCAGGAACGCCAAATAGTAGCCAACCACCATGAGGCAAAGATTGATTACCTAGAATGTCAGGTCACGGAAGCAAAATTAAACGAGGGAAGGATTAGAGAACGGTGTATCCGCCTAGCTAACCAGATAAAAGCCCAGGAAGAAAGCTTGAGGGGAGTTAGGGCGGCATACAAGATGGCCCTCGAGGATAGGCATGAGGGAGCCGACCACAGTGTTTGCCAGAGGGAGATAGAGAACCTAAGGGAGTCCCTGAATAAGGCAAACGGCTTGGTGTGTCTCATCAGCCCGTCAGCGAGCCAGCCACAGGTGGGTAGGGAATTCCCAAAATCCCTACCGGAAAAAGCAGAAGTGGTATCTGCCACTATGCCCTCCGCGCCACCCAGCTATTCGGCAACCTGGGTAAGGGAGAAAGTGGTGGAGGTTCCCGAGGTAGGACAATCCCCGGAGGTAGTGTCGAGAGCGGGACCGATGTGTCCGCTCCGAGGTCACAAGAGAGGCCCGAATGGGGACAATGGGGCAGACGGGGATATCCTGAACCAACTTATATTGCCCCACAGCTCACACCAGCTGAGAGCAATGATTAGCCATGTACGGAAGCTGTCCGAGTCAGAAGACCCTTCCGTACATTTTAGAGAAGTAGAACAGACCGCAGCAATTAATGGCTGCGACGACGAGGAAAAGACCAAAATGTTGCTGTTCTCTTTAGATAGCTCGATCCTTCAGTGTCTCTCCGACGAGAGCAAGAAGGGAAATAAAACCTATGGGGAGTTACGGGACGAGGTCCTAGAAGTGTTAGGGGCGGATGACGAAGGTCCGTTCGTCAGATTGGGTCAGACCGTACAGATGGAGGGAGAATCCCCGCGGGTTTTCGCCGACAGACTGTGGCCAGTATACCAGCGTAGCTGCCCAGGTGCGCCACAGCGCATCTATCTGGACGGCACCGGGAAAGCTCATTGGCTCAGGTGCATGGTAGCCAACAGCTTGCCAGCCGTCAGAGAGCAGACCAGAGCGTGGTTTGATCCCAGTAACCCCGCCACAACGGAGGAGTCTGTCCTGAATCGACTCACCATAGGGTATCGGAACACTAGGAGCACGGGAGCGTGTCCCCTTAAGGGAAAGGTGCATGAGGCAAAGCCCGCAGCTCCGGCTCAGAAAAAGTGGCATCAGGAGGGAAATCGCGCCCCACAAACCAGTGGTGTTTGTTACGGGTGCGGGAAGACAGGTCACTGGCATAAAAACTGCAGGAATCCCTGGAAGGACTCCAGGGACAAAGCTCCCGCAGTCCGAACCCAAGCGCCTGTCTCTGAGAAAGGAGCTGGTGTGCCTATCCATCCCGATGCGATAGAATCAATGTTAGGAGCCATGCGGTCTCTTATGATTTCGCACGGGAAAGTGGCAGTCGTTACCGGCCCCACAGATGCCACAACCCCGTCCACCGGTACCCAATGACTAAAGCCCGCGCAGCCCGTTTACCTGTGTCCGCTCAGCTATGATGCGTGGAAAAGACCCCTGGTAGAGATGGAGGTAGAGAAGCAGAAGGGTAGTTACTTGTTGGACATGGGAGCTTCATGCACCGTGATTCATACAGATAGCCCCTTTGATTCACCACTGTCTACCAAGGTCCCATTCACATTAGCGGGGTTCACGGGAAAAGAGCAGGCTGGCGCGTTCTCCATTCCGCTCTCCATTCATTTAGGAGCACTCCACACTACATGGAAGTGCATACTGATGAAATGGCAAGAGGGGGGTGGCAGAGGTATCCTCGGATCGGATCTCCTAGCGGAACACGGGATCCTCGTGGACCTTAGGAATCACTGTCTCTGGGGAGCCAAGGGTGGGAAAGACAAGGTAGTTGTAATCCCAGGGAAGGAAGGAAAAGGGGCCCTGTGTACCATGAAGCCATCCGGAGGTTACGACCTCGGGCTTATGGTCGCGGATGTCCCAACGGACATGCAAACGTACGTGTCAGATAATATGCACGCGTTTGCAACCCACAAGCACGATTGTGGGAGGGTTACCGGGTTTGAGGTCAGCGTAGACGGGGACCCCATGACCCGGCCCCAAAAGCAGTATAACTTCCCCAAAGAAGCAGAACCCGACATGGAGACAGCAATGTCCTCATTGGTGCAGCAGGGCGTGTTGAGACCGATAGCCACACACGTGAACTCCCCATTATGGCCGGTAAGGAAGCCGGATAATTCGTGGAGGGCCACGGTGGACTACAGAGTCCTTAACAGTAACATCCCCGCCTGCGCGCCCACAGTAGCAGCAGTTGCTGACCTAATAGGGAGTATCCCAGCGTCCGCGACCACGTTCACGGTGCTGGATATCTCGAACGGTTTTTGGTCCATCCCGCTGCGGCGAGAGGACCAGTACAAGTTTGCCTTTACTTTTAAAGGACAACAGTACACGTGGAACTGTCTGCCACAGGGTTTCCACAACAGCCCCAGTATTTTCCATCAGTGTATGGCAGGAAGTTTAAAGGAGTTTAGTCAGCCCAATCAGATAGTGCAGTACGTGGATGATTTGCTCCTGTTCACAGACTCAAGGGAGGAGCATGGACCACTGTTAGCCGCGTTATTGGAGCTGCTAGCGAGAAAGGGTTTTAAAGTTAACCCTAAGAAAGCACGGATCGGTCAGCAGGAATTAAAATTCCTGGGCCTGACCATTCGCGCTGGGGAAAGAGCCATAGATAAGGCTAGGAGGGAGTCGGTGCAGGAGTTACCGATTCCCAACACCATAACGGGTGTGAGGTCCTTTCTGGGACTGACCGGTTACTGTAGAGACTTCATCGAGGACTATGCGGCCACAGCAGCTCCGCTGCTCCGACTCCTCCATAAGGGAGTGGAGTGGTCTTGGGACGAGGGTTGTCAGGCAGCATTCGAGAAGTTAAAAAGGGATCTGCAGACCGCGCCAGCTTTAGGGGCCATAGATGGGGGGGAGGAGTTTTTCCTGGAGGTAGCTGCCAGCGGAGACAGCTTGAGCGCTGTGCTGCTCCAAGAGCGTCACGGCAAGCTGAGGCCGGTTGTCTATTCGTCCAGGGTGTTAACGGATGTGGAGAGGAGTTTTTCCAACTGCGAAAGGCATCTTTTAGCCACGCATTGGGCTGTGAAAAGATCAGCGATCTTCACAGGGCTCTCTCCCATCACTCTCCTCACCCATCACACGCCAACCAAGATGCTTCTGGATGGGAGGATTAAGGATGGGACCGTAAGCAGCGCTCGTATTGCGCGCTGGACCCTTCTCCTTTCCCAGATGGATCTTAGAGTTAAAGGTCTTTGTGAGCTCAGGCTCGCGGCCAACCTGGTATACCCCGGAACAGCCCACCAGTGTTCGGTGGAAGGGGTGTGGGAGGTCAACATAGGTTTGCGGGCCGGGATACATCCCACCGGTCGCGAGATTTATGTTGATGGTTCCAGCACAGTGTCCGCTGGCGAACGACTCACAGGGTGTGGAGTTTATGACCCTGCGGCAAACCTTGCCTTGGCAATTAAACTCCCCAGCACGATGAGCGCGCAGCAGGCTGAGCTGTCTGCGGTGGCGTATGTAGTTACCCACCCAGAGATCTTCCCAACCCCATACATGATTTGTTCGGACAGTATGTTTACGTGCAATTCGTGTACGGAATACCTGGCCATTTGGTCCCGCCTTTAACGGTGAAGCCCTTGCTGGAAAAGATCCTAGCAGCAGTGGGGGAGGAAGGGGAGATTTTCATCCACAAGGTGAAGGCTCACTCCTCCACAGAACCCCGCGGGGAGGGCAACCAGCAGGCGGATGCGCTAGCCAGGGAGGGTGCCCGTAACGGCATTTTCTGGGACCCCTATGGACCCGGACCCGTGGCAGCGATCCAAGGCAGGGAAGGGAATCCCGGGAACACCAGGGTAGCACTGCCCCTAGACCTTAAGACCGTCCAGAACCAGGATCCCGCCCTAAAAGCAGTTGTCAGAACGATTACTGAGGGCAAGCAGGTAGAGGGCCCGTACAGTACGGCAACCCTCTCCGTTAAAGAAGGCATGCTGTTCCGCGAGGAACAGTGGGTTGTGCCGCAGCAGCACAGGAGGGAATTTCTCCAGTTGGCTCATGAGGGGCCGGGGGCAAGACACCCCGGGCCCGAGGTTACCTGGCAACAGGTAGAGCAGGCGGGATGGTGGCTGGGACTCAGGGAGCAGGTCCGCGAGTTCTGTGCAAGCTGTCTTGTGTGCGCTGCAAACAACCCAGACCCCCAGAAAAGGAAAGTGCACATGGGGCACATCAGGAGGGTGGAGGGACCATGGCAGTCGATACAGATCGATTACATAGGGCCCCTGCCCACCACCCAGGGAGGCTACAAATACTGCCTCGTCTTGGTGGATGTGTTTTCCAAGTGGGTAGAAGCCTTCCCCTGTAGAACAGCTACGGCGCTGGGTACTGCCAAGATCTTGGTCCGGGAAGTGTTCTCGTGGTGGGGACTCCCCCGTTTCGTGGAGTCAGACCAAGGGAGTCATTTCACCGGCCAGGTGATGCAGAACACCCTCATGCTTTTGGGCATTGAAGGGAAGTGGCACGTAGCGCACAATTCCCAGTCATCAGGGATTGTTGAACGCATGAACCGGACCCTCAAGGAGAAACTGAGGAAAGAGACTATGAACTCGCCCCAAAAATGGGCGGAGGTTCTGCCTCTAGTCCTCATGGGAATCCGGGCCAGCCAGTTGAAGAGTACGGGGTATTCCCCGTACGAGGTGATGACTGGGAGGATCATGCGAACCCCCACCCATGTACTAGCCCCGGTGCTCACTGAGGGTCAGCTCCAAGAGGTGAAACGGGACAAGTTTGTCCAGACCCTCTTGGAACGCCTGAAGCAGGTTTACGAGCAGGCGGCTGGGAACATGGGAAGACAGCACCGGGGCAATCGCCTGTTGCTGGAACCCCGTAAGAAGCAGGAGTGGGAAGTCGGAGATCAGGTCATGGTTAGGAACTATGCCAGAGTAGGGAGTTTGGAGCCGCTGTACATGGGACCCTACAGTATTGTAGATAAGGCGAGTCCCATGGTGTACGCCGTAAAGGTACCCCGGCGCACGAAATGGTGCCACATTAACCAGTGCAAGCTGTATAAACCAGGTGCACAGGGGCCAATCACAGGGGCCAAACCTGCGAGTGGGGACTCTCAGCCCCGGGTAGAACCGCAGGGCACACAGGCCGGTAAAGCAGCCTGCATGAGGGGAGAGGACATTCTGGAAAAGTGTAGGTTCTTTTCTTTTTCTTGGGATTCAGATGAGGAAGAGCTCGGAGAGCTCAACCAAGGTAGTGACCCGGTCGGAGAGGTGGTGGGGTCGGAAGACGGAGGTTCCGCCCTCGACCCAAGCATAGGGGAGATAGGGATTGCGAGTGGAGTTCCACTTACTGGAGAGACAAGTAGGGTGGAGTTGGAAACCGCAGATCCCGAGCCCAGGGGGGCGGAGCCAGGGGAGACAGAGCCGGCGGCTGTGGTGGGACCACAGGCCGTGACGGTGGAAGTCCCGGTCCCCGGTCCGTCGGTCCTGGAGATCTTGCCCAAGGTAGCCCTCCGTAGGTCGAGTCGGACACCCCAGCCCAGGAAGTTGTGGTCAAATCCCTCGTACACCCCCAGGCGTAAGTTCAAGGCAGCCCAGGGAGATCCCAGTCCCAGCTCAGCAGCGACAGGCTGCGGCAGATCAAAGGAAGGGGTCAGTGCCCCCCCCCCGCCACTGGGAAAAGCTCGTGGCAGCCTTCGCAGAATTTAGGTAGGCCGCCCTGGGAACGGGCGGCGCTGTACAGTTAAGTTTAGGATAAGTTTAAGTTTATAGTTTTTTTAATATCCAGTTAAGTTTGTAGTTTAATTTTAAAAGTAAATGGTAAAATGATGGGAGTTAGTGATAGGAATAGTTAAGGTCTATCCAGCATACATGTCGTTATACGTGAGACGAGGTCAAGGGACCCGCTCACCCTTCACAAAAAGCCAGAGACTCTTGGGAGGCTGGCTACATCATTTTATCTGATCACAGGAACCAGGAGATATGGAAAGGATTCTGATAGTGCTCGCAACGATCGGATATGGATTGGCCTATCGGGGCCTCACCAAGGATGTCGTTGTGTTTGGTTGCTCCGGGGACACGGCCCCCATCACGACGGATGGGACCGGGGAGCGAGAGGCTGAGGAAACCGCCACTTATTTCCACAAGGGAAGGTGGCCGGGATGGCTGGGAATGAATTCAACGGAATACTCCAGCGCATCCGGATTTGCCTACAAAGAGACTTCTTTACTGTGTCCCAGGGTGAGGATCATTGCACCCAGAGTCAGCGTCACCGTCGGCAAAAGGATTTGTTTGACATGCAATGGGAAGGTCCCATTGAGCCGATGGTGGTGGTTACGGAAGTTAAGCAAGACTATGAGAAATTCCTCGGTCGAGTGGGAGCGATTGGGTAACAATACCCATCGGACAATTACGGGGACTAACGGACAATTGAAAGTCTGTTGGGACAAATGGTGGGAACCGGATGAGGGAATATATGTTTGTATGTGGGGATCGAAGTACGTTTGCCCCAAGGGTATATCCATATTTTTCCTATGACAGTGGCAGGATGACTGGAAAGGGATGAGGTGGGATGTCAGCACCAGGGGGTGCGGAGCTCCATTCTCCCCGATCCCGGTAAACGCCACTGAACTCATCACGCGCCCACGCAAGTCTCCGCCCACGATTCCGGTGGTTTTGGCTCAGGAGGAAGGGTGCCCTAAAACCACTAAGGGGCCCGGGAATGGTCTGGTACTGGTGCCAACAGATCAGATACCTATATCAAGGGGTACATTACGCGGTGGCCTCGGTGATTTTAAATCTCACCGAGGTGCATTTACCAGAGTGGTGTCCCAAAGAAACGGAACAATTGTACCAGGTGCTGTTAACTAACATGTTCAGGCAATTTTATGAGTTTGATTTTGCAGAGGTTGACAAAACAAGCTTATACACCACACCACACGAAGTTTTGGGTCAGGTGGGGAGACAAAGAAGGGGTGTTGTGAACGATGTGTTCACTGCTTTTAATACGGGAACATCTGTGGTCAACGCTCTAGACAATGTGGAGCTGCAGACCCAGATCAACGGTTTAAAAACACAGTTAAAAAGCATCCTCACAAACGAGAACAAGGTAGTAGGGTCTGAGTTACATGAGGACCAGGCCATGACACTACACTTAAAAGAGATTATAGCAGAGCTGGAGAAGCATGCGAGAACGGTAAATGCCATGATCAGGGAAGATCGAAATGCATCCGATCAAGCTGCGCAGAACGAGGTGTGCGTACTATACGGGGCGTGGTTACTGGGCGAGGGCCGCAGTAATTTGGAAGATTTAAAACAAGGTTTGGTCCCGTCCTGGATAAGTAACAAACACCTGCAGGCGCTCCACCCTTTTCAGAACGCATTAAGCCCGTGCCAGCTCAGGCTAGCCTCAGAGGCATACCCAGTCCCAGTGGACTGCGGACGGTCAATTCATACTATCATGGGGATAGTAGTACGGATGCCGGTGTTGGGCGACACAGCAAAGCCCGCCCCGGTGTACCGGGTGGAGAACATTGGTGTCATTCAGGGGGGAGCCCACATTCGCTACGCTGCGGTCCCACCTTACGTCATCCGCTGGGAGCAAACGATGACAGGTACCGACCTTTCGGGTTGTCGTGGCCGGGGAGCACACATCATACTGTGTCCCCAGCACTTGAATGCCTTTTTAACACCACAATGCGGGTTCAGAACGGCTGGCGCGAAGCCCATGAATTGCACCATGGAAGCAATGACACAAGATCATGTGCCTCCACAGGTGGCATACATAGGGGGTGGAACGTATTGCATTACCACTGCAGCGCAACACTACCAGCATGGACAGCACAGCCGGTGTCCGGTGAGTGACAGCAGTTTCTGTTTTAAACCCAGGGCTGAAGTTCAAGTGGCACAACAGCGAATTGTCCCGATCCCTGAACCATCCACTGTTCACCTCACTGTAAAAGAGAATTTCACAGACTTGCAGCGATTTGTCGCGCATTTCGGATACATCATTCCCCCTCTCCCTGAACACCTCACCAAGATTTTAAAAGCCGTCATGGTATCACAGAAACATTTTTACACCCTGGAACAAAAGACTGTAGAGATAGGGACAGAGATATTGGACATAGTAATCCCACCGTGGTGGGATCTGTTCACTAATATTGAAGTCCCGTCATGGATCAGGATAGCCTCCCACATTTTGGTAGTGTGTCAAGTTGTAATTGTAGTGTACCTATTGGTCGTACACTGCAAAAGAGGCAAACGCCTCACCAGGCAGGAGAACACAGGGGAGTGGAGAGAACGTTACGTGTGCGTGAACGAGGAAAGTACCGCGTAAACGGCCAGGATGACGCCGCTCCATTTTACCATGTGTGTTTTTGTAATTGTTGTTAGTTATGAGTATGTGTAACTAAGTTTGGAACTTTTGTATTTTTAAAAACAGTTGGTTTGATTATTTTTCCTTTTATAATAAAACATGCATATACAGGTGGTGCGAGAGGCATCGGCCTTTTGCACCTGGAAGGCGTATACGCAGTGTAAGTTTAAAGGCAATGCTGCCTACGATTTGTCCAAGCTAGACAACGTCATTTCTCTGGGAAATGAGGACTGCATGGAGGCCATAGGTAGTTTAATTACCGGGAGTGTTTGGATGTGGAGAATCGGGATAATTTTGCTCACCAGCATTTTAATTGATACGATAAGCGGAGTTATTCGCATCAACAGGAGGGACTGTAAAATTTCGCAATTATCGCGATTCAAAATAACATAAGAGAAGCAGATTCGTTTGATCAGTTTTATTAAACGAAATGCTGTCCTGATAATAAAGGACACAGAAGCCTGTAAAATGGCCGCCGCGCATCGTGGCAGAAGCTTCCAGAAACACAGTGGGCAGACAAGATGGCGTCGAATATACATTCAGTATAAGATTGGATCATACTCGGTAAACACTGATAAAGACAGGATGCAACCTGTTTGCATTTGGAACAATAGCAAAGATATAAGTGCTGGAATCGTTTTCCTATGCACAGTAAGGATCATTGTACTGGGCAATCGAAGGCCCATCCAGACACATCAATACACAAATACCCCCCCGGCTCTACAATGAGAGAGACATTGGCGGGTGATTAAGTCGGTATTCGGGGGGCCCCAAAACCAGTCGAGGAGACGATTCATACACATCCTGGCTGGTCCAACAATGGGGAAAACATTAACGGATAGTTGGCCAGTTTCAGGTGCTACCAAAACCCGTTAAAGAAGATAATCGTCCCATGCTGGGAGTTTTGAGCGCCAAATATTACACAAAGGACAAACATTAAGATTTGAGCGGGAGATAAGCGGACACATCACTATAACTATAGAGAACAAATGTCCATCGCGCTCTTATTCTCTTATTCGCTTGCCTCTGGATGAACTCGCTTGACTTGCGGGCTCTTGATTTTCTCTCTGGACTTTGTTGACTCTTGACTCTTAGCCGTACTGGTCGGTTATTCGAGTGTTGGGTGGAGCTCAATCGGTACGAGCCGCCCCGACAAGGGCAAGTAACAGGGTACACCATCCCAAGTGTCGGTAAACGGTGTCTGGACCCTGGAGGCCCGAGGAGACGAGACGAGAAGAAGACGAGAAGAAGACGAGAAGAAATTCCATGTGCCGCCACGGTCAGTAAACCCCGACCGCGCCCGAAAATATAAATACAGGACTCTTCTTTGAGTTCTACCGACTACAACCTGTGTCGAACACAGGAAGACTCTTCTTTGAATTTTATCCGAGTTCCGTCGAGTTCTTCATGACAACAGGGAGTCTGGCCAGCTTTTCGCAGCAGCGAAAGTAAACAAGTGGGGTGCAGAGACCCTTCCAAACACGTGACAGTCAGGCGCTGCAGCGAAACGAGCTGAGTGCCTCACTTTAAAATCTCCGAAGTAACACGAGTGGTGAGCATGTTTTCCGATCCTACAAATCTAGACGTAGTGTAGGTAGTGTTAAGGGAGGGTGGTTTTTAATAAGGTTAAGGTATAATGTGTTCCCCTTTCTACGATGTGCCGTATGTTCTCCATTTCCATAGACCAAGCTTTATGAATGTATGTATACTTGTACTCTCTTTGATTTGCGCCTATGACATGTATTTCATGATTTTAGACGCCATACAATAAAGATTTCCATTTCGTACTATTCAACCGGGTCTATTTGAGTTTTTCTCTGCATTACTGCTCCCTGCATCTAAGTCCAGTGTTAGAACCGTAAGGGCGAGTGGGTCGAACCACTCACAGGTGCTTATTGCAAAAAGGCTGGCCGGAGACCAGAGCAAGCAATAGTATAGGCAACGAAGGCCTAACCTCGCACCAGCACCGTCTGAGACACGCCCCCTTACAAAGAGCAAATATGTAGGTAAATTTCTGAGAAGTGCAAAAACAATGGGGCAGTAATAGTAAGGGATTTCAACTACCCTAATATTAACTGGTCTAGAAGCAGTGTAAAAGGAATAGAGGGTGCAGAATGCTTAAATGCATTCAGGAGAACTTTTTTAGCCAGTATGTAGCAAACCCAACAAGAGTGAGGGCAGTTCCGGACTTGGCTTTAGGGAATGAAGCTGGGCAGGTGGAAAAGGTATCAGTGGGCGAGCATTTGGTGGTAGTGATCATAATTCAGTTAGATTTAGCATAGTTATGGAAAAGGACAAAGATAGACCAGGAGTAAAAGTTCTCAATTGAGGAAAAGCCAATTTTACTAAACTGAGATGTGATTTAGCAAAAGTGGACTGGAGACAGAAACTTGAAGGTAAATCAGTATCAGAGCAGTGGGAGGCATTCAAGGAGGAGATAGTGAGGGTTCAGAGCAAATATGTTCCCACAAAGAAAAAGGGTGGGACTCCCAAATCTAGAAACCCCTGGATGTCAAGGTGCATACAGGGTAGGATAAGGCAAAAAAGGGAAGCTTATGTCAGATACTGAGAGCTAAATACTGCAGAAAGCCTAGAGGAGTATAGAAAGTACAGGAGTGAAATTACAAAGGAAATTAGGAATGTAAAGAGAGGGCATGAAACAATATTGGCAAGTACAATCAAGGAAAACCCAAATATGTTTTATAAATACATAAAGAGCAAGAGGATAACTAAGGAAAGAGTAGGGGCTATTAGAGACCAAAAAGGTAACCCTGTGTGTGGAGGTGGAAGACGTGGGTGTGGTTCTTAATGAATACTTTGCGTCTGTCTTCACAAAAGAGATGGACGATATAGACATTGTAGTTAAGGAGAAGGAGTGTGAAATATTGGATGAAATAAACATAGTAAGAGAAAAAGTATTAAGGGGTTTAGCATCTTTGAAAGTAGCTAAATCGCCAGGCCCGGATGAAATGTATCCCAGGCTGTTAAGAGAAGCAAGGGAGGAAATAGCGGAGGCTCTGACCATCATTTTCCAATCCTCTCTGGCTACAGGTGTGGTGTCAGAGGACTGGAGGACTGCTAATGTTGTTCTGTTATTTAAAAAGGGAGAAAGGGATAGACCGAGTAATTAAAGGCCTGTCCGCCTAACCTCGGTGGTGGGCAAATTATTGGAAAACATTCTGAGGGACAGGATAAATCTTCATTTAGAAAGATACGGATTAATCAAGAACAGTCAGCATGGATTTGTTCAGGGAAGGTTGTGTCTCACTAACTTGATTGAATTTTTTGAGGAGTTAACAAGGAGGGTTTGATGTAGTCTACATGGATTTTAGCAAGGCTTTTGAGACAGTCCCACATGGCAGACTGGTCAGAAAAGTAAAAGCCCATGGGATCCAAGGGAAAGTGGCAAGTTGGGTCCAAATTTGACTCAGTGGCAGGAAGCAAAGGAAATGGTCGACGGCTGTTTTTGTGACTGGAAGGCCTGTTTCCAGTGGGGTTCCACAGCGCTCAGTACTAGGTCCCTTGCTTTTCGTGGTATATATCAATGACTTCAATGTAGGGGGCATGATTAAGAAGTTTGCAGATGATACAAAAATTGGCCGTGTGGTTGGTAGTGAGGAAGAAAGCTATAGATTGCATGAAGCTATCAATGGACTGGTTAGGTGGGCAGAAAAGTGGCAAATGGAATTCATCCGGAGAAGTGTGAGGTAATGCACATGGGGAGGGCTACCAAAGCAAGGGAATACACAATAAATGGTAGGATACTGAGAAGTGTAGAGGAACAGAGGGACCTTGGAGTGCATGTCCACAGATCCCTGAAGGTAGCAGGACAGGTAGATAAGGTGGTTAAGAAGGCATACGGGATACTTTCCTTTATTAGCCGAGGTATAGAATACAAGAGCAGGGAGGTTATGCTTGAACTGTATAAAACACTAGTTAGGCCACAGCTAGAGTACTGCGTGCAGTTCTGGTCACCACATTACAGGAAAGATGTGATTGCACTAGAGAGGGTACAGAGGAGATTTACGAGGATGTTGCCAGGACTGGAGAATTTTAGCTATGAGGAAAGTTTGGATAGGCTGTGGTTATTTTCTTTGAAGCAGAGGAGGCTGAGGCGAGATTTAATTGAGGTGCAAAAAATTATGAGGGGCCTAGATAGCGTGGATAGGAAGGACCTATTTCCCTTAGCAGAAGGGTCAATAACCAGGGGGCATAGATTTAAAGTAATTGGTAGAAGGATTAGAGGGGAGTTGAGGAGAACTTTTTTCACCCAGGTGGGAGTCTGGAACTCACTGCCTGAAAGGATGGTAGAGGCAGAAACCCTCATCACATTTAAGAAGTACTTGGAGTGCCATAACCTACAGGGCTATGGACCAAGAGCTGGAAAGTGGGATTAGGCTGGATAGCTCTTTTTGGCTGGCACAGACATGATGGGCCGAATGGCCTCCTTCTGTGCTGTAAATTTCTATGATTCTATGGTTTTATGATTTCGATGTTGATTGAGGGATAAATATTGACCAGGACACTGGCTAGGCTGCTCCATGCCAGGGATCAATGGGTGAGGAGTACTCAGCGCAGGCCCCGCCTATTGGTACACGCAAATCACACTGGGGTTCCACAATGGGTGCAGGACCCCGAGTTAAGTAGTTAGACATGGTCCCCACGTGTTTCGAGCAGGAGAGCCTGCCACCCATTTCGAGGTACACTCAAAAATCAAGTCGGGTAGGTCTCGGGCAGAAAATGGGTGTAAGACTTTTTTTTTACAAATTTTCATTTTCCCAACGTAAATGGGGCCATAGGCAAATGAAAATCTGCCCCCACATGTCTTCATCTGCAGCATAATTTCAAATTACCTAGAACAGGGCTGCAGCTTTTACATATCAGACAATTTTAAACCCCCGCCCGGCAGAAACGTTTCAGGCAGGGGGGCGATAAGGTGGCAGAGGGGAACATGTACCACGTCTGGACCCACTTCCACCCCCCACCTCCCCCCCACCACACGCATCCCCCCACCCCAAAAAAAAAATTCTTACTTGCCTGAATTCAGGTATGGGAAGGCCACTGGTCTGCCCATGCCAGAGAAGCAGGGGTTAATTTAAATGCCAGTGTCTTGTCCAAAGTTCCCTCTAAATTTTATTTTTGTGCGCGGTACCTTTAAATTTGCTGCTGTGGCTGAGCACGTGCGGTATCTTAAATACCAACAGTCCTGTGAGCGGCCTGCACGGTACCTTTCCGATTGCTGCGCAGCTGTGCACGCGCACATCTTAGAGGAAACATTGGTCGTGTTCCAATGACATCCCACCACTTTAACCGGGAGTCCGCCTACATCCCGTATGGTCGCCATCTCGCCAACAAAAGCAAGGATCCCGGTCACAGAAGGCCCAGGTAAGTGACTTTTAACATATTTTTTAAATGTACCTCGCAGGCCAAGAGGAGCAGCTGTGCTCAGTCTGCTGCACAAGGATACCTTAGGCCTCCCCTTCCCTGGGCAACCCCCGCTCTCCCTGATCGTGAACCCTCTGCTACATATCCTTCCTTATCTTACTGGGGACTGCTTCCGTGGTGCCCGGCGGGGGCCTGAGCCACCCCCCCACCCCCCATCAATTTTGAGTTCCACTTGCCGGCGGTCACATCATTTACGCTGGCTTCAGGCAGGAGTCAGAGTTGGGTCATGCAAATGAGGTCAGGGTGTTAAAATCTCCCGGACCTCACGCTCCGGAGGCGCTGAATGTTTCGCCTCCCACGTCGGCCACCGCACCCCTGATTCCTACCCTGAGTCGAAATCGGTTCTATAGGGGGAAAAATTCAGTTGGTTGCGCCTCCCGTTAGCGCCTTAAGAGGGCGCTAATGGGGCGCAAAGCAGCTAGCGCCTGGGCGCAGCGATGTTTGCGCCGCTCGCGAACTTAACTAGACATTTTGCGGCGGCGCTAAAATTTACCGCCGCGATCTCCTGCTCACGCAGATCTTGACGTCATACGAGGGTGCAACGCCCTTGTGGTGCCCCGGAGCGGAAATTGAGTGGCGCCCCCATCCTTTCCGCCTGGCGCATCCAACGACCGGAAGACTGGAACGCTATCAGTCGCTGTGGGGCTGGGGGGGGCGCTATTTAAAGGGAGCCTCTTCCTGTCTTTCTCTGTGGTTGACATTTTTGCACCACTTGTTCTGAGAGAGAGAGAGAGATTCGGAGAGAGAGAAAGAGAGACTTCTGCATTGAGTCAACGCTGTGTGAGGTAGTTTTGGCTACTGATCATAACTTGGCAGGTACTTTGGTTTTTGGCCTTCATAACTTTGCTTGCTAAAAGACTATGGGGGCTGCCCTGATTGGGGGCGTCGTCCTGCGCCAGCTGAATCGGAGGACACAGAGACGCAGAGAGAGAGTGGCAATGATGGCCAGACGGAGGAGGGCCAACAGGCGTCTGTACAGGAGAGCTTACCCTCCCAGGGTATATCGTGAACCGCTCTCCTACATTCATATGTCTGAGGAGCAGTGTTTGCGAAGGCTGCACTTCAGCAAGGAGGTGGTCACTGAGCTCTGCCACCTGCTGCAGCCAGATCTGCAGCCTCAACTGAGGTCCAGGACGTCTCTGTCGGTGGCAGTGAAGATTACAGTGGCTCTGAACTTTTATGCTACTGGCTCATTTCAATCTGCTGCTGCGGACATCGGCAATATCTCCCAGTTCGCGGTGCATTGCTGCATCCGTCACGTCACAAATGCCCTCTTTAAAAGGAGACGAGAGTACATCTCTTTCCCCATGACCCCAGACAAGCAGCATGAACGCGCTCTGGGCTTTGCGAGGATAGCGGGCTTCCCCTTGGTGCAGGGCGCCATTGACTGCACGCATGTGGCTTTGCGTGCTCCGCATGAGAATGCCGAGGATTTCTGGAACAGAAAGGGGTTCCATTCCTTGAATGTTCAGTTGGTCTGTGACCACAGACAGCTGATACTCGCTGTCAATGCCCACTATCCAGGCAGCTGCCACGATGCTTTCATCCTGCGCCAGACTACTGTGGCAGAACTTTTCGAGGCACCGCATCAGCCAGTTGGTTGGCTTCTCGGGGACAAGGGGCATCCATTGAGCACCTGGCTGATGACACCGCTCCGTACGCCCAACACCCCTGCTGAGCTGCGGTACAACGAGAGCCATCAAGCTACCAGGAACATTGTTGAGCACACAATCGGCGTGCTGAAGCAACGGTTCCACTGTCTGGACCATTCTGGAGGAGCCCTGCAGTACTCGCCTGAGCGAGTTTCCCACTTCGTAGTTGTGTGCTGCATGCTGCATAACATGGCAATCCTCAGGACCCAGCCAATGCCACCAGGCCTTGGAGCACCACCAGAGGAGGAGGAGGAAGAGGAGGAAGAGGAGGAGGAGGATGATGATCAGCAGCACCAAGGCGTGAGGGCGGCCCACAATGTTGAAACTGCAAGGGCCGTCCGTCAACGGCTGATAGCAAGCCGCTTCTAGGCCCCTGCTGAGGAAATGGCTTCTGCCATTGAGAACAACATGAATGAAACCAACCCGCAACCCCTAAGCCGGCCAAGGCAGCAATGATTCCAAAGACCAAACATGTATATTTTGAATACAAAAACTTATTTATTTCACAAACTCTGTGTGTGTCATTTCCTCATGACAAACTAATAGAAAGAAACACAAAAACACAGTCATTAACAGAACTGGTTCTCATAACCTGGAGATAATGTCCAAAAGTTTGACCACGAACCTTAGCCTTTAATAAAAAAATGACCAACATTTTGTCACACCTCCTACTTTTTGCCCTTCGAGGGTGATCTCCTTCCCTTGCGCACTTCCCCCCTTCTTACCCTACTGCTCCTCCGTAATAGGACCTCAGTGGCTGCAGCAAGGCTGGTGGAAGGCTGCTGATTGTCAGAACCTGAGACTGCAGATGCCCTTGAAGGACAGCCTTGACCAGCTCTGGGCCTGGAGGGCCCGGCTGCAGACTGCACCAACTCTGCATGGGCAGCAGCAGTCTGTCCTACAGGCGGTGGCAAGTGCAGTGGAGAAGTGACAGTGGTGGCAGCAGGAATGCTGTCATCACCTGAGGAAGGAGCGATAGTTCCGAAAGCTTGTGATTTCAAATAAAACTGTTGGACTATAACCTGGTGTTGTGCGACCTCTCAATCTTGAGAGAGGACAGCAACTCCCTGCTCGACCGACACACTGGCACTCCCACGGGGCAGCACTTCAGCACCCGGAGCAATCTGCTGGAGCACAGATTGCTGGCCTGCTGCGGCGCGGTGAGAGCCCCGGGGAAATGTGTACGAACCATCGAGGATGGCAGCAGTCAGTGCTCGCGTGGCCGCAATCTGAGTCTGCATGAGAGCAGTCTGAGACTGAATTGCAGCACTAAGCTTTAGTGTGGCATCCGCCTGTGCTACAGCGAAGTGCTCCACACTCCTTGCCAGTGATTCAATGCATTCGGGCACCCTTCCCACTGCACCCATGAGCTCAGTGTGCATGTCCACCGCCTGGGTGTTCATTTCAGCGATGAGCCGCTCCTCCTCTGTGTCCAGTGCAGTAGGAGTCGCTGGCATACTCTCCCTCCGGGGAGAAGGCCCCCGTTCTTCCCTACCCCCATGGCGTTGCTGCAGCCCGCTGGGTCCTGGAGCTTCACCCTCATCAGACCCTTCCCCCCTGCTCCCCTCCAGGGAAGGCGTGTTCCAAGTGTGGGCATGGGCTTCCTCGGGAGAGGGTGGCACTGATGCTCCGCCTTCATCTTCCTCCTCGCCTGCAGCTTCACTCCCACTGGCAGCTTGAAGGCCCGTCTCCTCAGCTGGTGAATCACCATCTGAAAGCAGGGAGGTACAAGAGTGGCTTTAGTGTGAGGACAGGGTGGCAGTAAGGGAGGAATGAGTGCAGCGATTTAGTAAGTTGGATTGAAAGTGTCAAAGGCTGGTGTTGTGAGGGACAAGTGGAAGGACAGAGGACAAAAAGGTGCTGACCTTACCATTGCTGTCCAGAACGGGGTCGGCGTCTCCAGTGGCGACGGGACCGATCACCCGGCTTGCCACAATCCTGTGGACGCGCTCCTCAAGATCGCTGAGGGGTTGCAGCTGAGGCCGCCCTCCACCCGTCCGTTGCTGCTGTCTCCTATTATGAGATAGCTTGGCCTGCAAGAAAAAGGACGGCGTCTGAGTAAATATACAGCCATGGTCTTGCCTGATGTGCCTCCCACAGGTGATTAGCCCTTACTGTATGCAGCCATGGTCTTGCCTGATGTGCCTCCCATAGGTGAATAGCCCTTACTGTATGCATAGTGTGGAATGTGCGTGTGTGTTTCATGAGAGGGCCATAGGTGTTGGATGAGTGTTGTGCATTGGGGTTTTAAGATCCTCTGGCCATAGAGTGAGGTTGAGATGGAGGGATGGAGAGGTATTGAAAAAAAGCCACTCACCCTGACGACCCGAGTGAGGTCGTTGAACTTTTTTCGACATTGTACATGGGTCCTGGGCACCATGCTCCTGCAGGAGACGCTCTGAGCCGCCTCCCTCCACACTCTTCTGTACTCCCGCGGCAAAGGCCTCCTGCCACTCTCAGGGAAGAGTACAGATCTTCTGCGGTCCACCGCGCCAACCAGAGCCTCCAAGGCCCGCTCGCTGAAGCGCTGAGCTCGTTCTCTCACCCTCTCCATAGTCCTTGGCTGGAAGATTTAGGCACAGGTCTCTCCAGGCCGAGATTCAAGGCTCCAATGAGCAGGGTGTGGCTGGAGTGCAAGATCGACCCTCCCCTTTAAGAACTGTCTGGCGCCAGTGTGTCTGTGTTCCATCGCTAACTGACAGCACCTGCGCTGCGCCCGCGCTCTGAGTTAGCGCCTCGCTCCTCGGCCTTTGCGCCTTAAGACAGGTGTGTAGCGCCTGATTTAGCGCTCCAATCACCTCCAGGGGCGATAAAAGTCAAGTTTGCAGTCAGTGGCGATAATTAGCGCCAGGCGCTAATCTTTGCGCACGGCCGATAATTGCGCCCCAAATGGGGCGAGACTGAATTTCTCCCCCATAGTCTTTACAGGCATGGGTGAATCAGAAACTTGTTGGTTCTGAGGAAAGACTACTGTTGAAAACAAGTGGCCACCTTTCGAGAGATGATTACTGATGACTAACATTATTAAAATATGGGATTTATTATGCTGAACACATGCAGCACTCTGGTGAATCAGGCCAAACAAGAAAGGGGAAAGAAATTCTTCCTGCTGTGCAGCTGTGGGTCCAGATCTGAGGCGAGGATGGGCTATCATTTGGCTTTAACTTTTAAAACAGCTTTAATTCGCTACTTCACAAAATCACAAGATAATTATAAATGACAGCACACCGCTCATCTGTCTGGAAAAGGATATCGGGGAAAATTTTAATCTTTAGCGCTTCCCGTGGAGAGCCTTGCACGGCAGGAGTGCATATCAGGCATTCAGACGCATGCCCAATTCCTGATATGCACTCCCGGATCATAAAACTCAGTACCAGCAGTGCTAAAGACGAAAGTTTACTTCACAGTCCCCACATCATAGTATTCAATCTTCTTTTAAATGAGTCCAAGGTTTTTGCCTCCACCAGCTGCCCAGAAGTCCGTTCCATGTGTTGATCAATCCCTGCATGAAGAACTTCCTGACATCAGTGCAAACTTTGCCTTTCGCCAGTTGGAACGTCTGCCCTTTTGTCATTCTGTGACCAGTCAGTGCTCCAGATTGTCCTTTTCTATAACATTTACTATTTTATACATACCACTATGAGGTCCCCTCCCAGTCACCTTCTCTCAAGCCTGAAGAGTCTAAATTTCTTTAGTCTTTGTTCATGACTCAGTTCTCTGACACTATGAGGTAGACTTTACCCAACGGGTGGCCGACCGATGGAGCATGCTGGTGGCCACCCATGGTGCCGACGGGAGGCTGGGTCCATTTTGAGGGCCAGGCCTAGCCTCATTGCCATGCCACCGGCCTGTGGGTGCTAAATGGCAGCTTGACTGGAGCTTGCTTAATCCGGGCTGGCCCAATATTGGGCAGCCCGGAAGACGACTCAGTTGGTAAGTCTGTGGGGGGAAGGGGGCTGCGGTCGTATATTAAAGGGGCCTACCGCCTGAAACAGGCAGGTACTCTGGTCGCCCAGCATTAGGCCTCTTTCCGGATGGTGTCGGCCGGGTTGGGAGTAGGAACAGAGCGTTAAGTTATTCCAAGCAATTTTTGGGGTGCTACCTCCCTGTTTCCGTTTGATGAAAATCTCCCCCTAGAGTCCATCATCATCATAACTCTTTAACCAAGGCAGCATTTGATTGAGTGTGGCATCAAGGAGCCCTAGTAAAACTGAAGTCAATGGGAATCGGTGGGAAAACTCTTCACTGGCTGGAGTCATACCGAGCACAAAGGAAGATGGTTGTGGTGGTTGGAGGTCAATCATCACAGCCCCAGGACATCGCTGCAGGAGTTCCTCAGGGCAGTGTCCTAGGCCCAACCATCTTCAGCTGCTTCATCAATGACCTTCCCTCCGTCATAAGGTCAGAAGTGGGGATGTTCGCTGATGACTGCACAGTGTTCAGTGCCATTCGCAACTCCTCAGACAATGAAGCAGTCCATGCCTGCATGCAGCAAGACCTGGACGACATTCAGGCTTGGGCTGATAAGTGGCAGGTGACATTCGCGCCACACAAGTGCCAGGCAATGACTATTTCCAACAAGCAAGCATCTATCCACCGCCCTTTGACATTCAACGGCATTACCATCGCCGAATCCCCCACCATCAATAGCCTGGGGGTCACCATTGACCAGAAACTTTACTGGACCAGCCACATAAATACTGTGGCAACAAGAGCAGGTCAGAGGCTGGGTATTCTGCAGCGAGTGTCTCACCTCCTGACTCTCCAAAGCCTTTCCACCATCTAGAAGGCACAAGTCAGGAGTGTGATGAAATACTCTCCACTTGCCTAGATGAGTGCAGCTCCAACAACACTCAAGAAGCTCGACACCATCCAAGACAAAGCAGCCCGCTTGATTGGCACCCCATCGACCACCTTAAACATTCACTCCCTCCACCTCCGGCATACCGTGGCTGCAGTGTGTACCATCTACAAGATGCACTGCAGCAATTCACCAAGGCTTCTTCGGCAGCACCTCCCAAACCCGTGACCTCTACCACCTAGAAGGACAAGGGCAGTAGGCACCTGGGAACACCACCACCTCCAAGTTCCCCTCCAAATCACACATCATCCTGACTTGGAAGTATATCGTCGTTCCTTCAAAATCCTGGAACTCCCTCCCTAACAGCACTGTGGGAGTACCTTCACCACACGGACTGCAGCAGTTCAAGAAGGCGACTCACCACCACCTTCTCAAGGGCAACTAGGGATGGGCAATAAATGCTGGCCTTGCCAGCGACACCCACATCCCATGAACGAATAAAAAAAAGTCCTGAAAGACCTTTTATTTTTTTTAAACCGTGCACCTCTTTTCTTTCACAAAACATCTTCAGATCTCATTTTCTGTAGAAATCTAAAGATGCAAGGGTAAATGCAGCAATCTTGCACTTTCATCGTCCAGTTCTGATGAACGGTCTGCCCTATGGAAATTAGATGCCCTTCCGCTGACCCTGCTAACTCTACAGGGTTAGCACAGTGAGCACTGGCGTGCAACATCCGGGTTGAACCTTTAGGATCTTGGCCCAGATATTTTCAGGGCCTTGGACTGTAGTTACCTAGATCCACCCTAGAAACCTTTCTAAGTAATCGCATTATATTATCTGTCTGCAATCCCTGGCACCACATCTTTTTTATCTAATGAATCTCTAAATAACTCTTCCAATGGTTCGACTACTACATTTTTGAGTTCCGTATGAACCTTACAATGAACCTCATCCAGCCCAGGTGCCTCATTTACTAGGATTTTATTCAAGTATTTAGCTATCAATTCTGTAGTAATGTTGATTTTGTTACACCCTCAATATGACTGTCTTCAAACATCCACTTGCTTATGCCTCAGTAGTGTCCTTTTCTCTTGTAAATATTAAACTAAAGAATTAATTTAACTTTACAAGTATGTCCACATTTTCACTAATCTTGACACTATTTCTGAAGACAGTGTCAAACTTATAATTTTGTGTTTTTAGCTTTTGCTCCATGTACTTATATTTTTTCCATTTGTCTTAATTGCCTTAGCAATTTTAAATCCATATGCTTGCTTAGCTCTTTGAATGGTCCTTTGACACTCTGAGTTTTTCCTGATATTGACACTCTGTCACAGACAACTTAATAGTTTTGGAATACCTTTACTTTATCCCTAATAGTTTTTATTATCTTCCCTGTTCTTGAAGCCAACCGTCTTCATCCATTATTCTTTCTATAGCTCCTAGTTCACCCAGTTCCCTGTCAATTACCTTTTTTAAGACTGTTTTATTCTTTATTAGTCCTGTCCTATTATTCGCCTACTTGTTTGCGCATGCTCCTAAAATCTGCCTTCCTAAAGTTTAATGCTCTAATGCTACCTTTTTCTTTTGCTTACTCTGAACCGTATGACCCTATGATCGCTATTCCCCAACTGCTCCCCTTCTCAATTCCTGCTATAATGTTCCATTTATGTCATGTTGATTCACACAACAGTTCCTTAATGCACCCAGAAATTCCAGACTCTTTTTATTACTAGCACTACTCAAAACACCTTTGAATTTACAAGTAGCAACAATCCCCCATTATTAAAACATTACCTTTGCTGGTGCTTTCCTTATTTCCCTGTGAAATATCTGATCAATGTCAGCTGTTTATTCAGAACAGTCTGTAATGTGTTCCCACTGGTCATTTCTTTTTGCTTCCTTTATTTAACTGCATCCAGAATGATTCAGTCTCGTGAGTCCCCTTTAATATCCTGGCTTTCCTGTACCTTTCTGATACCCTCTTTATACAATGAGATTCCTCCATCCCAATACCTACATCCATTTCCCCTAAACAGTTTATATCCCTTCACTGTTATCTCCCATTTGTGCTCTTCCCCACTACAGCTTCCCCACCAGAATTTGCCTAAACAGGCAGGCTTTCCGTCAGATTTTTTTTTAATAACAGTAAATTTAAAGGAAAATTATGATGACTTTAATGTCCTATCCGTCTTTGTCTGTAATTTGAGCACATAATTAAGGCTGATACTTTCAATGCAGTCCTGAGAGAGTGCTGCATTGTTGAAGGTGAAATGTTAAACTGAAGCCCCATCTGCTTGCTCAGGTGGATGTAAAAAACTACACAACACTATTCAAAGAACTGCAGGGAGTTCTAGTGTCCTTGCCAACATTTCTCCCTCAACCAACAGCACCAGAAACAGATTAACTGGTCACTCATTTCATTTGATATTTGTATGACTTTGCCGTGTGCAAGTTAACTGCTGCATTTGCCTAAAAACAGTGACTACAATTCAAAAGTAATTCATTGGCTGCGAAGTGCTTTGGCATATCCCGAGGATGTGAAAGGCACTTAAAAAATTCAAGTTCTTTTCTTTCTGTGTTTGTTCTGGAATAGTTCTTATATATGATTCGTTCCTGATAAGCATATGCTCAGCAGCAACCAATCATAATAGAGTACAAAATACTGCGGAAGCTGGAAATCTGAAATAAAAACAGAAAATGCTGGAAATCTGAAAGTAGATATTGGTCGATAGCCTATCCCCAGAAATGGAGTTAGAGAAGTTGAGGAAGGGAAGGGAAGAGTCAGAGTTAGATGTTAGTCATCAGCCTATCCCCAGAAATGGAGATAGAGAAGTCGGGGAAGGGAAGGGAAGATTCGGAGAAAAATATTGGTTGACAGCCTATCCCCAGAAATGGGGATAGAGAAGTCGGGGAAGGGAAGGGAAGAGTCAGAGTTAGATGTTAGTCATCAGTCTATCCCCAGAAATGGACATGATGCGGAGATGCCGGTGTTGGACTGGGGTGGACAAAAATGAGAAGTCGCACAACACCAGGTTATAGTCCAACAGTTTTATTTAAAATTACGAGCTTTCGGAGCTGCTGCCCCTTCGTCAGGTAAAGGTACAGTGAGGGAATCTATTACACAGTATATATACACAGAGAGCAATTTGTCTGCAGAGATACAATCTGTTAGGGAGGCATTACATCAAAGACACATCAGAGTACAGCTAAGACAATGCCTTCAAGCAGCCGCCTAACCTCAAAAGTACCATCGTTCGCAGCAAATTACCCAGCTGTCAGGAGAACAGCGACCACGACACCACACAACCCTGCCACGGCAACCTCTGCAAGACATGCCAGATCATCATCACACGTGAGGACACTACCCACCAGGTACATGGTACATACTCATGTGACTCGGCCAACATTGTCTACCTCATACGTTGCAGGAAAGGATGCCCCGGAGCATGGTACATCGGCGAGACCATGCAGACACTGAGACAACGTATGAACGGACACCGCGCAACAATCGCCAGGCAGGATTGTTGCCTCCCAGTCGGAGAACACTTCAGCAGTCAAGGACATTCAGCCTCGGATCTGCGGGTTAGCGTTCTCCAAGGCGGCCTTCGAGACACACGACAACGCAAAATCATCGAGCAAAAACTGATAGCCAAGTTCCGCACCCATGAGGACGGCCTCAATAGGGATCTCGGGTTCATGTCACGCTACAGAATGTGACTCGACATCGTTGTCTGTCTTTCCAGTTTTTAAAAAAAAACACAAAAAAAACCAAACAAAAAAACCCCCCAAAAAAGTTAAAAGCTCAACTGCAGACGGCAGCATTTGACACGTTGGACCCCCTGTGACCCACCTCATTGTCTTAGCTGTACTCTGATGTGTCTTTGATGTAATGCCTCCCTAACAGATTGTATCTCTGCAGACAAATTGCTCTCTGTGTATATATACTGTGTAATAGATTCCCTCACTGTACCTTTACCTGATGAAGGGGCAGCAGCTCTGAAAGCTCGTAATTTTAAATAAAACTGTTGGACTATAACCTGGTGTTGTGCGACTTCCCAGAAATGGAGATAGAGAAGTAAGTATTTCCAGCATTTTCTATTTTTAAATCATAAAAGAGTATTTACTGTCAATGACAGGGGAAATGTCATAGTCACATGGTTCCAACAAACCAATTTGTTCACAAGAGCGACACCACACAACAATCAGCTCACTACAAACTTTTGAATAATATAGATGGTATTGAGAGTATACAATCTTTGTCAGTGTGGATCTGCTGTGAGTTTACTGCTATTCTGAATTAAAATGTGCTGTGAATGTTTATTTATTTAATTTTCAATGCCATGTTGAAGCCAACTCTTTAGAAAATTGATTCAATTCAATTTATAAATAGAAAGGCCAATGCAGATTCTCTTTCTGCCATCTGTACAAGTGCAACACATGCTTTAGCTTGTAATTTAAGGCATATGTCTTAGTTTGGGAATTAGGTGCCATGGAATCCTAGTTCTGTTCTAATTACAGACTTATGGTAGTTTAGTGTTTTGAAAATATTTTAAAAGTCCATATAACAAGGACTTATATTTTTCAAGTCTTGGATATTTTTAAAAGGGCAAATATTTTGTTTGGAAAGGCAGACCCATAGTTAACTTTTAATTGTGATTACACCACATGCAAATATTTGCCAAAAGTGGCCAAAACCACAATTTACTTCATCATGCAGTGTGTTCATGAATAAAAAGACTTACTAAACATTTCCTGAAGTTGGTGCACCTTTAACTGTTGTTTGACTAGCCACAGATTTTTCTCCTGCTCACTTATTTTTGCTACTTTCTAAATATGACTGCTGTAAACAATGTGACCTTTCCATATCCAGCCTACGTTTGCAAGACTGATGTCATGCATGTTTGAATACAGAGTGAATGCATGTCTGAAGTGAACCTTGTAATTAGAAACCAGTCTTTCTATCATCCTGATACAAAGCTCACTGACACAGCATAAATTGGGATTGGGTCTGACACCAGTGTCAGCTTTGGATGGATCTCCTATGTTTCCAAGAAGCAGAGAATCGCAGTGTGGTTCCTGGATATCATTGTACCCTGATTTTGGATCTATGGAATTGAAATGAACTTTGTGGTAATGTAAATGTTGTATACCTAAGAGAACATGCTTTAAGTCACTCTGAATCGGAGTCATAGTGGGAGTTTGGGTATAAATGGAAGCATCAGTAATTAACTTACATTTGATGTATGTCCGGAGCAAAATAGATCATGGCTGAAAAATTGTACCGTAAGCAATAGGAAGTATTTAGTAAAAAAAAGAGGCATCATTGTTTTTCAGTGAATGAGTAACAGAACATAGACCATGACTGACTCCACCAATTTATTTTATTTTTCCCTTCTCTGACTAAATCCTTTGGCACTATGACGATTTTGGTAGGTTTTTAGAAAAAATCCTATAGGATTCCTATCCGATTTCTTAAGACACACTTCTTACATGATGTTAAGCAGTGAAGTGAACTTTAAAGCAGTTGCCATATATAAATACACCTTTGGTTTCTGATAAACAATCTTAAAACCTCGCATAATACGCTATTTAGTGTGGCTTAGGTTTTTTAAAAAAACTTTAAGATTAAAAATCGGTACAGTGGTCACTTAAATAGCCGCTATCTCTAGCCTCCACTCAAAGACAGTCACATACAGTGACAGAAATACTTTTGTATCTGCTTTTGTACACACATCCCAAAGGAAAATGGGGTCAGGCAACAGGGAGCTGAGTAAAGTGCAGCTGCAGTTCTCTGCCCTGGCTCAGCTCCATGAGCAGGGCAGGGACAGCCAGAGTTCCATTAAAAAAATGATAATGTTTTGATTGTTCAGTATAGTTTATGCTCGTTTTAGCAATTGTGCCACTAACCTTGACAGGATGGATCTTTAAAATCAAATCCCGTTTTTAATTAAACTGTTTCTTGTACCACACCATGTCCATTCATTGCTAAGATCAAATCCTACTCATCACCACATTGTTTGACAAACAGCTGAATCCAAGGTCATTTCAAGTCCAACTCCCTTCCTCATTCCCATATCACAATAGGTTGGGCGTTAAGCTGATTTGTAAATATGGGCAGTAATGTGACTTTTTATAACTGGTGGCTGAGGGGAACGCAGACAACCTGTTCACAAGTCGTAGTCCTTGCCCCCTGCAACCAGTCTCCAAGAGATTACCCATGCATAACTCGCTCCCCTATTGGGAGATCCTGCAGTTTCCGCTCAGCATCTATCTACACCGCACAGTTCAGATTGAGAACTGAGCAGACACAAGCTTGTATTCATCTCTGCTCTGGGGAACTGAGTGTTAGCACCAATGTGACTTTTTTCTTAACAACAGCCTGGACTCGGTGTAGGAAATAGCGCATTCATCAACAATCCTTTTTTCTTCCTGTTGAAATTGCCTACTTATACCACTTCAGAAATCCCCAAGCTAGCAAAAAGCTAGAGGGTGACACATTGTACTACAGTTGTTGCTGAAGACAGTACTGCTGTTGAAAAGAAATTGATTCATGCTGCAGTTGATGCTCTGACAATTGAGTAAGCAAATGGTATTCAACAAGGATCATGATCATTGTCAAGATATCTTGACGGCCGAAAAGTAAACTGTAGCAGTAACTGAGACAGTTTTCAGCGTGCTGTGGTGTCTTTACTAGTACTATTCAGTGATCAGTATGATTATGATATTACTTTTGAGACTCAGGCAGTTTTCTGAGTTTTATTAGTTTTATGCCTTAACTCATATTCATTTTTCTGATATTTTAGATAAAACGTTCTTTATATTAAATATATTTTTGTGTTTTCAGCATAACTGTGATAGTATATTATCCCGAAGCATGGGGTTAGCTTCCATATGTATGCCGATGGCATCCAGCTCAACCTCGCTGCCTGCTCCTTTGATACAAAGGTGCTTGCCAGACTCTTAAATTGCCCAACTAATATGACCTGGATGAGCCAAACCTTCCTCCGGCTGATTGTCAGCAAAACATGAGGCTATTCTCAGCTCTATTATCCCCCTAGCCTTGAGTCCATTGACTTCCCTGGTGCCATGTCAAGCTGAGTCAGGAAGTATGGATGAAATCTTGGTATCCTCCTTGCCCCCAAGCTCAGGTTTCTCCCCAATATCCATTCTGTTACCAAAATTGCTTTATTCCACCTCTAAAATATTGCCTGCCCCTGTTCCACCCCATCGCTTTCCTGCTGCTGCGGAAATCTTAGCCCATGCCTTCATCACTTCAAGCTTTGACTTCTCCAGCAACCTTCTGGCTTGCATCCATCCATTAACCCTCAACAAACTCCAATTCGTCCACTGTGTCCCACACTCCCATCACCCCCATCCTCTCCAAGCTCCACTCAATCCCTGCCCCCCAGGATGTTGATTTTAAAATTCTTGTCCTTATTTTCAAATGGCCCTATGACCTTGACCCACCCTACCTTAGTGATCTCCTTCTGCGTACACCCTTCTTTCCTCTATCACCAGACCTCTGATCCCTCACACCCTCTGCTCCTCTAACACCAGATTTCTTACCTCTCACTCCCTCTGCTTCAGTATCTACAGCTGATCATTTGGAAACTGCATTCCTGCCCTTTAAAATTCTCTAACCAGTTCACTCCACCTTGCCACTTCCCTCCCTGCATTCAAGAATCTTGTCAATCGCCTCCTCTTTGACTGTTCCTTTGCACTCCCTGTCCAGACTTTCACTTACAGTCCCATTTCGTCATGCTTGGTATCCATCATATTCCTTCTCACCTTACTGTACAGTTCTCTAAGAGAGGAGCATTATATTAATGCAAGTTGTAGTTGTATTGATAAAATAAGCATAGCTAGAGTGCATGTAGGTAATGTATTTGAGTTTTATAGATCACACAGCTCTCAACTCCTTGCACTTGCAGTTCTATTCAAAATGGCATGATGACGTTCAGGCTCACCAATAACAGCACACTGGACACATTTATAAACAGGTTTTTTTTCATCTGCAAATAGTAAAAGTCTTGTTGGTATTAGGATATTTACTAACACCATGCTTTGGAATACATGCATCTCTTTTTATTAAACCACAAATGCTAAAATCCATATGTGTAATTTTGAGGAGGGAGTGTTGGTGCCGTGCAATTGGTTTGCATAAACATAGACCTATGGTATACCCAGTCTGACCAAAGATAAACAGCTTGAAGTTGCCTTGTAAAAAGCTGTCTCCAGCTGATCATTGGAGCCAAAACACCACATGTCTGGAAAGCTGCTGAAAGGATTACTAACTGTTCCAGAGGCTGAGAAGACAGAGTGCAAACTCTTGTCCAATTCTTCTAACCAGGTGCTGGCCACTTTTCTAAGGACATCTCAAAGATTCGAGTGCTGAAAAATCTGATAAGGACTGATGTTAGAAAAGCAACTGAAAGACATGAAAAGGACACAAATTGACATTTTGGTACAAATATTTCATGATAGGCAGTGATGGATGCCATTGATGATTTGAAAGGTATTATCATGGGTTGTTGTGCTGTCAGTATATCAGCGACACAGGCGACCTGCAATTGAATCCCTTGACACTGCTGCCAGAGTGTTCCGAAATATTAAGGTGAGGCCCGAGGACCAATTTCGGGAGCGAACTTAGACTGGTCCCTTCTGGCACCTGCAGCGTTAACACCACTTGGTTTGTGCCTGAAACTGGGTGTATACGAATGTATCATCCTTATATTCTGACAGTTATCTGTATAAAATATCCTCTCCCTAAATTTGCTTGGGTTGTGATCCCGTAATAACACTGGGATTGAGTCCAGCACTGACTCCCCACTCCCCCTTTCCGGCTTTACGGGGTCAGTGGGAGGGCATTTCCTTTGCATGGCAGGCACTAGAGCCACTTCAGGCACATCTCTGGTGCCCCCTCTGCCCCATACCAACAAACACTTTGGCCTCACTCCACCCATGGGGAGAGGAGTTGCCCAGGGCCCTCCCCCGATCCCAGCACTGCACTGTTCGACCCCCGAGCAAGGGGGCCGATCCATGCATTTTCTTTCAAGAAGAAATTGTTTCCTCATCAGGGGGTCCAGAGTGCTTACTTGGTTTAGATCTTATCAGTGGGCTGCACATGCACCCTTGTGGAGGCTGGCACAGCTCCAACCCAATGGGCGGACTGGCAGCCATACTGACGCTAGGGCCCATTCCAGGCTCAGGTGTGGGAATTCCCGGCTTAGGGACTTCCCAACCTGACCTCACTTCTGGTCCATTCTTTGTCATGGAAGGAGCAAAGAGAACTTCCACCCTTTACAAATCAATTTGGAAACTCCCAGAAACGGCGGAGGCACGGCATAAACAGGACTCAGCTATTTACCTGGGGCTTCCACTGGTCGCTTGCTGGAGTTATGGAAGGAGACTGGTGGAATCCCTGAGGAATTTCAGGGCTCCTCTTTACAATATAATTCTTACTGTAACCCTATTTTTATAAAGTTCTCAAAGGTAGAGCACTCTGGAGAGATGATCTATTGAACTAATGCTATGCACCATTTTAATGTATAGCAGACTGTTGGGGATTACATTAAAGCATTTACGCTCATGTGGTGAATGCATAGCTAATCTCAAACTGCTAGTCATTAATACAACAAAGTGCATCTATGATGGCTTTTGATGGACTACACTGTTTCCTATTACCCAGGAATTTAAAAAACTCTAGAGATTGCCTCTTTAGGTGATAAAATAGTTTTCCACTTTAAACCAATTTATTACTTAAAGAAGAGACCTCAGAGATTTCTGAAATACATGTGCTGTAAAAGATATTGTGGTTTGACAAAGGATTTCACTTTACATACTGTCTGAAACTATACACTCTGATCTAAACAGGGGACTGAAAACAGATTGTACAGAAAGGACTTCAAATTTTCCACACTTTTTCACTAGAAATAAAATTAATCTCACAGGGTCAGAATAGAACATTTTACCTAAAATTGAATTACTGAATGTGCATCACTTTGATTTTTTTCCAGTTGTGCTGGTAATACCAGATTGGCTCAGTCCATTCTTTGGAAACAGGATAAACAGAAACTGCAAGGAATACACAGCAAGTTCTTCATCTTCTCAAAGGGTCAATGTTTGAGTAGAGACCCTTTGTCACAACTTAAGTTCGCTGCACAATAGTGGATCCATCTTGAAATATCACACATGGAGTTGAAGGGAAACAATGAATGGTGTGAAAAGACTGGGGCCAGCAGTGCATCAGTAGCAGGTACCTGGTGAAGATATATTGTATGTTCTTTTAATTAGAGTAGATGGGGTTGAAATTAGACCCCATTACATCCATTTTACAGATGTAAAACAGGCACAACGAGGCCCAATTTCATGGCCCCAGGACGCCTAAAAAAAGTCAGACCTGAAATTGGATCAGGCCATTTTTCAGGCATCCTTAGCAACCACCTAACACAGGTGTTGGGTCCCATACGTATGTAAATGAGGGGACCTAACATCTATTTTTAGGTCCCCTCACAGAAATTGGGCAGCAATCTTCAGTACCAACTGAAAGTAATTTTTTTTAAAGAAATGTTTCCAAAAGCCTTCCAAAAGCAGGAGTGCTCCCCCGACTTCACTGTGATCGCAATCACACCCCCCCCCACCCCCCCCAGCCCCCCATTGCCCACTCCAAATCCCCTCTGGGGACTTATGTTCGAGCTGCTGCTGGCCTGACATTCATGCTGTTCAAATGCGCAACGTGTGGAACGTGACAGGCATCGGCAGCTCACGCATAAAATGTTATTAAGGCCCAAAGCTCAATTTTGTGGGCCGGCCTTGCTCCACTTGGTTGAGCACTGCCTGCTTAGCGCCAAGTCTGGGCTTAAAATTGGGCTCAGATAAATTTCTACCTTAATGTTTCCTTACAATCTCTGTCTACTTTAAAATCAGTGTGTGAATCATGATTTTATAATAGTTATGAGGCTGAAATTGAAGCACCATAAGAAATGATGCATTATATACAGCCAATTATAAATCACAACTATATATGAAAGAAAGAACTTGCATTTACAAAGCATCTTTCACATTCTCAGAACATCCCAAACCATTTCACAACCATCAATTTACTTTATGAAGTGTAGTTACTGTTGGTATGTAGACAATATGTGCACAGCAAGGTCCCACAAACAGCAATGAGATAAATGACCAGCGAATCTATTTTTGGCGGTGTTGGGTGAGGCATAAACGATGGCCAGGATAATTCCACTGCTCTTATTTGAATAGTGCCATGGGCTCTTTTACGTCTATCTGAACAAGAGCTCGGTTGAACATCTCATCCAAAAGATGACATGTCTGGCAGTATGCATGTGTGTTCAGACATGTTTCAGTGTATAAACATGTGTGTTGGCATGTGAGTGTTTACCTGAGTATGTGTCTGCATGTGAATAGATATATATGACAGCTTTGTACTTGTGAAGCTCCTGTGAAGTGGCTTGGGACATTTTACTACGTTAAAGGCGCTATAAAAATGCAAGTTGCTGTTACATGTGTAAAAGTACATAGTATATGCTGGTGTGTGTAGATGTGTATAGTATGTGTATTTTGTGTTTGCATGATTCTGTTCAGATTGTACTGTATGTGTATCTACATATCTTTATTGTAATGCGTGTGTAGATGTGTATACATCTTTTGACTGTATGTGTCTATGTGTGCAGCTACATGTACAGAAGTGTCTGCTTGGGTGCACACACGCGCGGATGCACAACTATACCAACAATTAAATTTATTTTTCTTTAATAGCAAACTTGTATGAGAGGGGTCATGTGATACAGGTAACGGAGAACTGATGGACAGAACCTTGGGAGCAGCAGGGATTTGGGTATAAGTCTGGTTGTCATATGTCAGATGGAACCACCACCGAGAAGGTCTTACGGCCGACGCTAATCACAACTGGTTAGTTTGCGTAGTCCATAGTGGCAAAGTGAGGATTAGATTTAAGGACAAACTGGGCTCCTGCATGGCACTAATGGAGGTTTGAGTGTTAAACGAGTGCACCTCAGACCACATACCTGATAGGAAATATTTTAGATGATGAAGAGTATATTTTACAAGCAGCAGGGAAAGTTTAGTGCTCAAAGGATGAATTAAAGTCTACTATATCACTTTAAAATGACATTTATTTGCTAGTTGCAGTGAAGGATAGTGCTGCCCATCACGGTTTAATGTTTTCAAGGAATCAATTATTGTAATACCTAACTGTGTTCATGTTGTGTTCTATTGCTGAGCTTAATCTTACACAGATTTAAATAGACTGGCAGCAAGTTAACAGTGTTATCAGAGCAGTAACATAAAGCTCTCAATTTTTTTCAAATAACCTGAATTATAATTTTACTACCCGAAACAGGTTGGGAATTGCCAAGCAAACTACTGAGTGGGTAATAATCATAATAAATCCAGTTCTGCAAGCTGACAAAAGCAATACAGTCAGTTCAATCAAAAAATGGGACAGGGACACATTTAAATACAAAAGTTTTTAATTATGCATCAGAAAAGTATGCCGAATGTGAGAAACCTTTCAGATGTTGCACAGACACTAAAGCTCTATGCCTGTGTCTGGTTAAGTGGTGAGTTTAGGAAGGTGGAGAGCATTGACGCAAACTTCCTGTGGGATCCTTCTGTATTGCAGCCAGTGCTCTGCTGAGTTTTAAAAAAAAGAACCTGAGGGAGAAGTCAAAGCAGGAATGATTTGGGCTGGCTGAGCAGAGCACGTCTCCACAGGGCCATGCTTTGCACAGTTGGACTGGATCACACTGACACGGTGAAAGCGTGGTGGCTCCAGCCTGGCGGGCCGCTCAGCAGGTTGATGAATGTCCAAGGCTCAGGATCTTGCCACTCAGGCCAGTAAAATCAAGCCACAATGAGTTACAGTTTCCCAGTGCTCCCTCCTCCTCCCTCCCCCACACACAAACATTCATTGCTGTTAGATCCTTGCAGCTCATTTTACGTCATTACTCACTCCGTCTCATAGTACATTTGTATGATTCTGCCCTATGGCATCAGTTTAATCATCCCTATTGCATCAAATCAAATCATAAATCTTTCAATTGCGTACGTTTTGTTTTACAATAAAAGGCTTCTTTAAAAAAAAGCATTTAAAATACAGACAAAATTAAATTCCTGCTTAACTGTGAAGCCTGTCCTCAATCTATTTACTTGACTCCATTATATATCAACGTCTCCCTGTCAAACTAGACAGTGAGGTCTGGCAAAGAAGTTTCACTCTATAATAATTCTAGAGCAGGGCTGGGTACTTTGCTGATATGCCAACATATTTGCCACACTCTGCTAACACTTTGATACATACTCAGACAGACGGAAAAGTGTCAATTGAGTTTACATTACGTAGGTGTCTGTCAATGCTTCCCAAAGATGGCGCTGTATTGATGTTGCCAGTAAATTCTTTTGCTTAAGACTATGGGGGTCAAATTGGATAAGACCCGAAAATGGGCGTGAGGATTGCGGCGCGCGATTAACTCACGCCCATTCATTGTGATGTAGGCAGCACAGTAAATTTTTGTTGCCTGCTGTTTTAAATAATTGCTGCATGCTGCCAGCACTACCTGTGCTGTTCATTGGCTCCATGCATCAGCAGGGGGCCTGATATCGCGAGTAGCTAGCGCTACTTAAAGGCAGCCTGCACCTCTTAAAGGAGAGGTGCATCGTGGCTGCAAGAAGTGGGGGCATTGTTTCAAAACTGAATCTTGTGCTGTGATACTTTGAGGAATGGCTGAATGTGCGAGAGAGCGTGCACCAAGGTTTTCTGACAATGCACTGGAAGTCGTGATGCAAGACATGGAGAGAAGGAGAGATGTCCTGTATCTGCAGGGGGGCAGGAGGACCTCCAGAGATATTCTCAGTAGACAGTGGGAACAAGTAGTGGTAGAAGTCAGTGCCAAGAGTGTTACTCCAAGAACATGGATGCAGTTTTACAATCTGACACAAGTTGCCAAGGTGAGTGAGTTCATCTTCAAATGGCATATCCTACCAACTCGCCTCATCCACTGTTCAATTCATTACACCCCCATCACCCACCTAGCAACAATCTCTATGAATCAGTACTCAACCCTTCAATTCACATGGTTCACCTCACCCTCCCACACTTAGCACTTTTGCAAGCCTCGCACCCACAACTCACAGCTCGCACACATTGACAGCTATTCAACCATGACAGCCCCATCACCCAAACATATTGCAGGACACTCACTGACACACTTCCCTGTTTCTTGCAGGAGAAGGGAGCACATAACAGGAGGCAGCAGGCAAGAATTGGAGGAGGACAAGTGTGCTTGCATGTTTTAACCCCCATGGAGGAGGCAATGCTGACCATCATAGGAAGGGGCATCACTGAGGCTGTGGCCACTGGTGGCAATAGAGGTATTGATGATGACAGTATCTGCAAACCTACTCCTTCTTCTCTCATCCCAACTCTCCCTCATCCCACACTCTGTTCTGACTCACAAGCTGCAGAGGGTGTAAGCACGCACTGCTTATTTTCTCTTCCCCCCACACCACAATCCAACCCTTGTCCCTTTTGCATTTCAGATACCCAAGAACTGGAACCTTCCCAGTCAGAGGAGGAAGAAGAAGACAGCGAAGATGAAGAGATACTGTCACTGGATCTTATACTCGCAGCCACCATCTCAGAGACTGCGTGTATTTTAGAGGCTAGGATAGAATCATAGAATCATAGAATGGTTACAGCACAGAAGGAAGCCATTTGGCCCGTCGAGCCCGTGCCAGCTCTCTGCAAGAGCACTTCAGCTAGTCCCACTCCCCTGCCCTTTCCCCTGCAAATCTTTTCCCCTCCAATTCCCTTTTGAAAGCCAGGATTGAATCTGCCTCCACCACCCTTTCAGGCAGTGCATTCCAGATCCTAATCACTCGCTGCGTAAAAAAGTTTTTCCTCATGTTGCCTTTGGTTCTTTGGCCAATCACCTTGAATCTGTGTCCTCTGGTTCTCAACCTTTCTGCCAATGGGAACAGTTTCTCTCTATCTACTCTGTCTAGACCCTTCATGATTTTGAACACCTCTATCAAATCTCCTCTCAACCTTCTCTGCTCTAACGAGAACAAGCCCAACTTCTCCAGTCTATCCACGTAACTAAAGTCCCTCATCCCTGGAATCATTCTCGTAAATCTTTTCTGCACCCTCTCTAAGGTCTTCACATTCTTCCTAAAGTGCGGTGCCCAGAATTGGACACAATACTCCAGTTGAGGCCGAACCAGTGTTTTATAAAGGTTCATCATAACTTCCTTGCTTTTGTACTCTATGCCTCTATTTATAAAGCCCAGTATCCCGTATGCTTTTTTAACCACTTTCTCAACCTGCCCTGCCACCTTCAACGATTTGCACACATATACCCCCAGGTCTCTCTGTTCATTCACCCCCTTTAGGATTGTACCCTTTAGTTTATATTGCCTCTCCTTAATCTTCCTCCCAAAATGTATCAATTCGCACTTTTCTGCATTAAATTTCATCTGCCACATGTCCGCCCATTTCACCAGCCTGTCTATGTCTTCTTGAAGTCTATCACTATCCTCCTTACTGTTCACTATACCTCCAAGTTTAGTGTCATCTGCAATTTGAAATTGTGCCCTGTCCTCCCAAGTCCAAGTCATTAATATATATCAAGAAAAGCAGTGGTCCTAGTACTGACCCCTGGGGAACACCACTGTATACCTTCCTCCAGTCCGAAAAACAACCGTTCACCGCTACTCTCTGTTTCCTGTCACTTAGCCAATTTCGTATCCATGCTGCCACTGTCCCTTTTATTCCATGGGCTTCAACTTTGCTGGTAAGCCTATTATGTGGCACTTTATTAAATGCCTTTTGGAAGTCCATGTACACCACATCAACCGCATGCCCTCATCAACCCTCTCTGTTACCTCATCAAAAAACTCGATCAAGTTAGTTAAACACGATTTGCCTTTAACAAATCCATGCTGGCTTTCCTTAATTAATCCACACTTGTCCAAGTGACTGTTAACTTTGTCCTTGATTATCGTTTCCAAAAGCTTCCCCACTACCGAGGTTAAACTGACTGGCCGCAATTTCGCCAACAGAGGCGGGTCCAGGGTGGCCAGGGTCGGTAGCGTGGTCCCAACCCGCTGCCTGCTCCAGCTCGCTCTCTGCAAGTGATTTTACGTTGATTGGGCTTGTTAAGCCCGCCCAGCAAGGTTCCCGGACAATTAAAAGGACGCGTCATCAGACGGTTTCCTTAAAGGGACCATGTCCAAATTGATTTTGACAGTTGTGCTGTCAGTGTTCTACAGCATTGAGGTGCTGCAAACACTGACAAACACTGCACAGAGGTGCACGGCTGCATCTATGCTCTACCATGACTCCCTCCATATGCTTACGGAGGGAGTCACAGCACAGTGCGGAGGTTCTCTTCCCTTCCAATGGGCAGAAGAGAGCTCCCCAGGAGACCAACGAGCCTGGTTGCACATTGCACAGGAGGGCACAAGCAGGGATGTAGTCAGGAGTACCTGGCTGCAGTGGCGCAAACCTTTCAATGATCTCAGTAGATCACGAAACGTTACTGCCAAGCCACACTCAACCTCATCCTGCTGTGCCACTCATCACATCCCCATCACTCTGCCTTCCCTACCCTACTCTCGCACATCTTTACTCACACCAACTTACCTTGCACCTCCACCCATCCCTCTCTGTCTACATTATCACTTCCCCATCTCACTAGCCACCCCTCACACTCACCCTCATCCTACTGCAAGCAAACCAACGAACAACACACAAGCGTAGGCACTTGGGTGGTTTAGCCAATGTTCATGTGAAGTTTCTGTTAATGTGTTGTCAAATATTGAAATCTTTATTTTCAACACTTTGCGTTCTTGGACAGATCTGTGTGCACCTTTGGAAGTGGCTTAGTGAGTTGCAGTGAATGGTGAGACATAAGGGTACCCCCCACCCCCCCACAATGGTGATGAGTGTGAAAGGAATGGCTTGGGCATTGTAGGGATGCTTTATGGTGCTGGTGTAGGGTGGTGCCAACCTGGCACATCATGTGGCAGCCAGGGTGTACAGAGTCACGTGAAGTAAATCTGGACATGGTGAGGCCATCCCTGGCCTCCTGGACAGCAATGTGGTCGGGTGCTGATGGCCTGTGTCCTGTGCAGCATCAGTTGATTGCGGAGAAGTTTGGTGTTGATGTTGGTGCTGCTGGTGTCCATTTGCAGCTGTCAGGTTAGTAAATCATCACATGCTGACACCCGACCTCCTTACCTGACGTGATCACCGAGCAGCGGGGAAGCCGTTGACAAACTCTAAAAATCTAAAGGTGAGCTTAAAATAAGATTTAATTGCCTCTTAACAATGCATTTAATGATCTAAATTGTCTCCCCCGCCGCTTGGTGTTGGGTCTGTTCAGCGCTGACAGACCCGACACCTGGGAGACTCGCGTGGAGGCGGCTTGACAGTGGGTTGCCGACCCGTTGTTAATCTTTACTATTTTGACAGCAGACTCGCCTCCGATCCCACTCTCTCAGCGTCGGTAAAATTCTGGCCACTGGCCTGTAGTTGCTGGGTTTATCCTTACATCTTTTTTTGAACAAGGGTGTAACATTTGCAATTCTCCAGTCCTCTGGCATTACCCCGGTACCTAAGGAGAATTGGAAGATTATGATGAGTACTGCTGCGATTTCCTCCTTAACCTCCCTCAGCATCCTAGGATGCATCCCATCTGGTCCTGGTGACTTATCAACTCTTTATCAAATTTTATCTGATCCAGTAACTCCACTACCTCCTCTTTCACTATGACTTTGGCAGCATCTTCTTCCTTGGTAAAGACAGATGCAAAGTACTCATTTAGTACCTCAGCCATGCCCTCTGCCTCCATGCTTAGGTCTCCTTTTTGGTCCCTAATTGGCCCCACCCCTCCTCTTACTACCTGTTTATTATTTATATGCCTATAGAAGACTTTTGAATTCCCTTTTATGTTAGCTGCCAATCTATTCTCATACTCTCTCTCTTTGCCCCTCTTATTTTCTTTTTCACTTCCCCTCTGAACTTTCTATATTCAGCAAAGTGCAGAAAAATATTAAACAGGCAAAGTTGAAGGGACTTTATCTAAATGCACGTAGCATTCGCAACAAGGTGGATGAATTAATGGCACAAATAGAAGTAAATGGATATGATGTAATTGCCATTACAGAGACATGGTTGCAGGGCAACCAAAGCTGGGAACTGAATGTTCCAGGGTACTCAACATTTAGGAAGGACAGACAAAAAGGAAAAGGAGGTGGCGTAGCGCTGTTAATAAGGGATGAGATCGGTATGGTAGAGATAAAAGATCTTGGCTTGGCAGATCATGATGTAGAACTGGAATCAGTTTGGGTGGAGCTAAGAAATAGCAAAGAGAGGAAAACATTGTTGGGAGTTGTGTATAGGCCACCAAACAGTAATGGTAATGTAGGGCACAGTATCAATCAAGAAATTAGAAGTGCATGTAACAAGGGCAATACGGTAATCATGGGGGACTTTAATCTACATATTGACTGGGCAAATCAAATTACCACTAATGGTGTGGAGGACGAATTCTTGGAATGCATGCGAGACGGTTTCCTGGATCAGTATGTGGAGGAACCAACCAGGGAACAGGCTATTCTGGATCTGGTACTGTGTAATGAGAAGGGGCTAATCAATAATCTTGTGGTAAAGAGGCCTTTAGGGACAAGTGACCATAATGTGATTGAATTTTACATTAAGTTTGAGAGTGATGTAGTCCAGTCTGAAACTAAGGTCTTCAATCTAAGCAGAGGAAACTACAAGGGTATGAGGGACAAGTTGGCCATGGTAGATTGGGAGACTACACTAAAAGGTATGAAGGTGGGCATACAATGGCTAGATTCAAGGAAATAATGCATAATTTGCAACAAACATATATTCCTCTAGGGCATAAAAACCCAAAAGGAAAAGTGATCCAACCATGGCTAACAAAAGAAATTAAAGCTAGTATTAAGTCAAAGGAGGAAGCTTATAAAGTTGCCAGAAAAAGCAGTCAGCCTGAGGATTGGGATCTTTTTAGAAATCAGCAAGGAGGGACCAAGAAATTGATAAAGAAAGGGAAAATGGAATACGAGCACAAACTAGCGAAAAATATAAAAATGGATTGTAAAAGCTTCTATAGATATGTGAAAAGGAAAAGTCTGGCGAAGGTAAATGTAGGTCCTTTACAGTCAGAGACGGGAGAATTTATAATGGGGAATGAGAAAATGGCAGAGAAATTAAATAAATACTTTGTTTCTGTCTTCACGGAGGAAGACACAAAAAACCTCCCAGAAATACGAGAAAACTAAGGGTGTGGCAAGAATGAGGAACTTAAAGAAATTATTATTAGTAAAAAAACAGTACTAGCAAAATTAATGGGACTAAAAGTCGATAAATCCCAAGGACCGGATGACCTACATCTTAGGATTTTGAAAGAGGTGGCCATTGGGATAGTGGACGCATTGGTTGTCATCTTCCAAAATTCTATAGATTCTGGAACGGTTCCTGCAGATCGGAGGATAGCAAATGTAACCCCGCTATTTAAGAAAGGAGGGAGAGAGAGAAAACGGGGAACTACAGACCTGTTAGCCTCACATCAGTAGTTGGGAAAATGCTGGCATCTATTATAAAGGATGCAATAACTGGGCACTTAGAAACTAATAGCAAGATTGGGCAGAGTCAACATGGATTTATGAAAGGGAAATCCTGTTTGACAAACCTATTGGAGTTCTTTGAGGATGTAACTAGTGGAGTTGACAAAGGGGAACCGGTAGATGTGGTGTATTTGGATTTTCAGAAGGTCTTCGATAAGGTGCCACACAAGAGGTTGGTGAACAAAATTAGGGCACATGGAATTGGGGGTAATGTACTAGCACGGATTGAGAATTGGTTAACAGACAGAAAACAAAGAGTAGGGATAAACGGGTCTTTTTCAGGATGGCAGGCTGTGACTAGTGGGGTACCGCAAGGATCGGTGCTTGGGCCCCAGCTATTCACAATCTATATCAATGATTTGGATGAGGGGACTAAATGTAACATTTCCAAATTTGCTGATGATACAAAGCTAGGTGGCAGTGTCAGTTGTGAAGAGGATGTGAAGAGGCTTCAGGGAGATGTCGACAGGCTCAGTGAGTGGGCGAGAACATGGCAGATAGAATATAATGTGGATAAATGTGAAGTTATCCACTTTGGTAGAAAAACCAGAAAGGCAGAGTATTTCCTAAATGGTGAAAGATTGGGGAATGCAGATGCTCAAAGGGACCTGGGTGTCCTTGTACATGAGTCACTGAAAGTGAATGTGCAGGTGCAGCAAGCCATTAGGAAGACAAATAGTATGCAGGCCTTCATTACAAGAGGATTTGAGTACAGGAGTAAAGAAGTCTTACTCCAATTATATAGGGCCTTGGTGAGACCACACCTGGAGTACTGTGTACAATTTTGGTCTCCTTACCTAAGGAAGGATATACTTGCCACAGAGGGAGTGCAACGAAGGTTCACAAAATTGATTCCTGGGATGGCGGGACTGTCGTATGAGAAGAGATTGAGTAAACTGGGCCTGTATTCTCTTGAATTCAGAAGAATGAGAGGGGATCTCATTGAAGCATACAAAATTATTACAGGGCTTGATAGGGTGGATGCTGGGAGAATGTTTTCCTTGGCTGGGTAGTCTAGAACCAGGGGCCACAGCCTCAGGATAAAGGGTAGGCCATTCAGGACTGAGATGAGAAGAAATTTCTTCACACAGAGGGTGGTGAACCTTTGGAATTCTCTACCCCAGAGGGCTGTGGAGGCTCAGTCTTTGGGTATATTCAAAACAGAAGTCGATAGATTTCTGACTAGTAAGGGCATCAAGGGATATGGCGATAGGGCCGGTGAATGGAGTTGAGGCAGAAGATCAGCCATGATCTCATTGAATGGCGGAGCAGGTTCAAAGGGCCGAATGGCCTACTCCTGCTCCTATTTCTTATGTTCTTATGTTCTTATGATTCTCACTTGTATTCTCAACCTGACATCTGTCATACGCCCCCTTTTTCTGCTTCATCTTACTCTCTATCTCTTTCGTCATCCAGGGAGCTCTGGTTTTAGTTGCCCTACCTTTCCCCCTCCTGGGAATGTACCTCGACTGTACCCGAACTATCTCCTCTTTAAAGGCAGCCCATTGTTCGATTACAGTTTTGCCTGCCAATCTTTGATTCCAATTTACCCGTGCCAGATCCGTTCTCAACCCACTGAAATTTCCCTTCCTCCAATTAAGTATTTTTACTCCAGATTGCTACTTGTCCTTTTCCATAGCTAACCTAAACCTTATGATACTATGATAGAGAACATGGTAAAACATCAGGGACAAGTGCGCAGGAGCCAGGGCGGGGGAAAGGATAGTGCAAGTGCAAGCTCGCCAGAGGGCAAGGTTGCATACTAGTCTGCTGCAGAGGTCTCAGATAAAGACTTCGATGCGCCAGGCTACAGAAGAAGGCTGATGCTTGGTGCACTGGGAAGCCTGCCAGAGAACCTGTGCACAATGTCAAGGAGCATGGAGGAGTCCAGCTCCAACTTGGCACAGGATTTTTGCTCAGAGTTTGGAGCCCATCCTTCCCAACATGGAATGGGTGGTCAGCTCCATCAGCACATCTATGGAACCCACCATGATGGCCGATATCACTGCTTCCATTGCAGCACAAACAGTTTCCATCAACGATCTGAGTGCTGCAGTGAAATCTCAGACTGCTGCGTGCAAGCTTAGATTGCTGCCATCGTGGCTCTGGATACGACTGTACAAGGGGGCTTCTTGGGCATCACAGCAGTCCATCAATCTGTTCTCCAACAGATCAGCAGGACTGCTGAGACGCCGTCCCGGGAGAGTGGCAGTGGCTCCATGGAGCACAAACCTGCTGTCCTCTCTCAAGATGACAGCATTCGTGCTCCCACCCCTGCGAGATGGTGCAGTATGAAACTGGTCTCTCTAGGCCCAGAGCTGCTCGAGACCGCCCTCCAAGGACATCTGCAGTCTCCTCAATTGATGGTCAGCAGCCTTCAACCAGCCATGCTGCAACCACTGGGGAAGCATCTCATGGGAGCACTAGGATAGGGAAAGACACACGGAAGATAGACACTAAGGGAATACACAAGGGTGATTAGTTTAATTTTGTGTGTATTATGTAAGGAGTGAATTTATAAAATTGGATTTGAAGACGCATTTTCTGATAGTTTTTATTTTTCTTTTGTCAGAAAGAGGACGATATGATGGTCAGTGATAGAAGAAAGGTAAGGAGTGTGGGACTGTTGGTGAATGGGGAGGTGTGCTTGAGGTTACTGGTGTCGCTCATAACTAATGTGATCATGTAGAGCCCGGGCAGAAAATGGGCTGTCTACATATTGGCAGATATGGCCTCCTGCTGAGAACCCTTATTACCCTCCTCCTCCTCCCTCTTCTAGCAGCTTGTCCTGCTCTGCGAGGCCTCTCTTCATTATCCCAGAGGAAGCCCTACCAGGCCACCCATGTCTGGAAGCAACTTCTTTCAGGACAAGATTTTAAATTATAAAAAAATACTCAAGAACTGCCAGACCACTTCCTGTAGACTACTCAAACTTTAGCCAAGTACAGGCAAGCTCCAGAAACACATATAATTGCACCAGCAGCCAGAGGAAATAATCCAACAACTAACCTGTAAGTACTTCATGATCCCTTTAAATATCAATGGTGGGGATCCTTCATCCTGTTTAACGTTGTGTTCAGCTTTGCGATGTTAAGACAAGCATTGGTTGGAGTGTGGAGTTCAAAAATGACAGCAGTGCTTCAAATCAGCGTTGCACACTCATTCGCATCATCACCTCGCTACTCTGCATGCTGCCGGCGGCACCGCTTTACCAATATGGCGTCCTGCGCACTTCCCATCGGAAATGTGCATGCGCCCCTTGGACCCCATTTTCTAGTCTTATGTGGCTGCGTAGTGCCTAAAAAACGGGCGCTACATAGCCCATTTGAACCCCCATAGGTTTTGATAACAACAACAACAACAACTTACATTTATATCGCGCATTTAACGTAGCAAAATGTCCCAAGGCACTTAATAAGACCGATATCAATAAAATGACCCAGAATTTGCGGCCAGCGGCAAAGCAAAGGCATCCGCCACTGACCCCGAAGTAAGCTTCGCACAAAGAGTTCACGATCCCTGTGTCGAGAAGTTCGGGTTTTCTAACGTGTAATTCACATCAACGAAGTTTAGTGGGGATCCCCTAGTGTGAGCTGCTGTGACATCAACAGGCTGTCTAAGCAGCCAATCAAAACACAGAATTCTCAGAGACAGCGAACAAGGAAGTGAGTAAGCCCTTAAAATTCTAAGGGGGAAAAATTCGGTTGATTTGCGCAAAGCAACTAGCGCCCGGGCGTGGCGTCACTAACGCCTCCCGCAAAATTCAGCAGGCGGTTAGCGGCGGTGGTAACCAATAGCGCCCCGCGGCGCTGCACCTCTGGCGATGATGACATCGCCGTGCGCAGCATCCCGCTCGCACCCCAGCCGCGATCTTTGGTAGTGCACCCTGACTTACCGCTGGATGCTATGTCTGACAGTGTCAGGGGGGCCTACCTGCGGCCAGGGTGGCGCAATTTAACGGGGAGGTGCCGGGCGGCCATTTTTGTTGCTGGCTGCCTGCCAGCACCTGCCCCCGTTGCTGTCCTCGGCCTCCTGTGAAGCCCCCCTGCGGGGCATTGGCTGCGCTCCATGAGCCTGGCACTCCTCTTGAGTGCCGGGCTGTTTTGCCGGCACTCCGATCCCTGGTGGCCCAGCTGGGCCCCGGGTCGCGCTGCGCTCGGCCCCTCCCCTTTAATAAGGTAAGCAAGGCCTGCAGTACAGCGGCGTGACGTGCCGCAGTGCCGTGATATTCACTTGTAGCACCCCAAAAGGGAGGCGGGGCCTTTCCAGGAGCACCCCTCCTCCCTCTTGGGGCGCTACCAGTGAATTTCGGGCACGGGGGCGCTAATTTGTTTGGGATGCATGATCCAATTTTGCCCCCTAACTTTTTAAAAATGTTAGAGAGAGCAAAACAAAGATTGGAGCCTTCACATGGGGAAAAGGCAAACCTGAAATAAAGATGAACAAACTTAAAAACATTTTTTTTAAATCTTCTTAAAAAAAATTATTTTTATTAAAATGGATAAATTTGGATGCAAAAAATTAAAATTAAGTTTTCAGACCCATAACCTTTGTTTAGCAGTCAATACGCTGTTAAAACTCCAGTTACACCTAATCCCTTAGTGTCTATCTTTTAGTGGGAAATTTAACAGCGTAATTACTGCGGAAGAGCTGAAGTTTTTGTCAGTTTCCACGATTTGAGAGATTACACTGGTTGCCGGCTCTGTTGGGGGGTGGGGGGGGGGGCGGGGGAGTGGCGGGGGGACACAGTGCAGCCTGTATCAGAGCAGTGAATGACAGACCACAACTTCAGAATTTCCGTATGCGCCTACGCATGCACCAAATCCCGAAGTTGTGGTCAGTTTCTAAGGCAGAATGAAGGCGAATGCTGCCAGTTCACCGTCATCTGGACCACAAATTCTGGGCAATTATTTTTGGCACCGACCCACAGAAGGAGATTTCAGGACAGATGACCAAAAGCTTGGTCGAAGAGGTAGGTTTAAGGAGCATCTTAAAGGAGGAGAGAGAGGTAGAGAGGTGGAGTGGTTTAGGGTGGGAATTCAAGAGCTTAGGGCCTAGGCAGCTGAAAGCACGGCCGCCAATCGTGGAGCGATTAAAATCGGGGATGCACAAGAGGCCAAAATTGGAGGAGCGCAGAGATCTCGAAGTTCTAGTAGGGCTGGAGGCGATTACAGAGATAGGGAGTAGCGAGACCGGGGAGGGATTTGAAAACAAGGACGAGGATTTTAAAATTTAGGCGTTGTTGGACCGGGAGCCAGTGCCGGTCAGCAAGCACAGGGGTGATGGGCGAACGAGACTTGGAGCGAGTTAAGATACGGGCAGCAGAGTTTTGGATGAGCACCAGTTTGTGTAAGGTGGAAGATGGGAGGCCAGCAAGGAGAGCATTAGAATAGTCAAGTCTAGAGGTAACAAAAGCATAAATGAGAGTTTCAGCAGCAAATGAGCTGAGGCAAGGTTGGAGTCTGGTGATGTTACGGAGGTGGAAATAAGCGGTCTTGGTGATGGCGCTGGTATGTGGTCGGAAGCTCATCTCTGGGTCAAACACAACACCAAGGTTGCGAACGGACTGGCGCAGCTTCAGACAGTTGCCAGGGATGGAAACGGTGGCAAGGGAGGAGAGTCTGTGGCGGGTACCAAAGACAATGGTCGGAATTTTCAGAGATAAGAATGGATGGGCTGGAGGCGTCGGGGGGGGAAGTGAAAGTTGAAAAAATGTTAACCCCGTACCTAACCTGCCTCCAACCCGCCCACTTTCACCTTTCACTTAGGCGGGACGGGGGGTTGGGAATGGTCGGGCTGCCAACCTGCTGCCAAGAGACGGGTTGACAATTTACATATTATAATGAGGCCTGAAGCCTCTACTTTAATCTGCTTTGCAGGATTTACTGCAGGCAGCCGGGGATCCCAGGGCTTGGGACTCCTGGTGGCTGCAATGAAGCGGCCTCAGCCTTGGGGAGCGATCCTTGTGGGCCGGGAGGAGCTGGAATGCTTCCTCCCGGCCCCCCAAGCTCCCCCATCATCAGCCTGCCCCTCCTCGGGGTCAGGGTTTGGACCTCCCCGATATTGGATCACCCCCCCCCCCCACCCGGGCCTGGAACACCCCTCCCCCGCCGGGGATCAGACTCCCCCCCCCCGCCCCCCCGGTATTGCGACTCTGATCGGACCTCCCCCTCGGGCTTGGACCGACCCCCGGGGGATCAGACCCCCCCCCCCGCCGCGGCTTGGATTCCCACCCCCGGGGGATCGGACCCACTCCCCCCCACCCACCATCCTGGGCTCAGCACTTACCTGTTGCTGCAGCCTCCTTCTCCACATTCCCTGCACGACTGGAATCAGGACGTCACTCAGGCTGACCTCCGCTCGGGGAACCCGCCCCATGCTCCACAGAATGCCGAGAAACCCGACCAACTGGTCCATCGAGCCTGTCCTATACTATCACAGAGAAGGTTAAGGGGAGATTGAATAGAGGTTTACAAAATTGTGAAGGGTTTTGATAGAGTAAAGAAGGAAAAGCTGTTTCCAGTGGCAGAAGGATTGGTAACCAGAGGACACAGATTTAATTTAATTGGCAAAAGAACCAGAGGCTAGATGAGGAGAATATTTTTACACAGCGAGCTGTGCATCTGGAGTGCACTGTCTGAAGGGTGGAGGAAGCAGATTCAATAGTAACTTTCAAAAGGGGATTGGATAAATACTTGAATGGGAAAAAATTGCAGGGCTATGGGGAAAGGGCAGGGAAATGGGACTAATTTGATAGCTCTTTCAAAGAGCTTGCATAGACATGATGGGCCAAATGGCCTTTTCTTGTGCTGTATTGTTCTATAATTCTATGATCCATTTACCCCCTTTCCCTCATCCACCAACCATACAATCTCCTGCAAGAGGGAAAACACCCAGGAAAAAACCGTAGGCCAATTTAGGAAAAAAATGGGAAAATTCCTCTCCAACTCCCTGAAGATAATCAGAAAAGTTCCAGAAGATTACGTGGACTGTGTGGCACATCCCCCAGGAGCCACCTACCTTCTACATGAGGCTTTGTTGGCCACACCCAGGAACCCGTCCAGCTCCATTTTTAATGCTGGCTCTGAATCCGCACTCAGTGCCCGTGATGGCATAGATCGATAACTCTCTTTGAAATTATATAACTCCTGACATCTAACCTAGTTCTATGTTTAAGGAACTTAAAGCTCATGTCCTCTGCTTCTCCTGAACCTATCTATCTCAAAAAGCCTATCCACATGGACATTTTTGGCTGGCCTTTCTACCTGTACTTCTCGTAGAAGCTGCATTTTACTAGCATTTCAGGTTATCTATTAGAGGGTGGGATAGTTAGCTGAGAGGGGAGGAGTAATACCATCCAGCGGCATTTGCAGATCAACAAGGATTATTACCGATGTCATTCTTATGTCGTCCATGGGCTGCACCATTCTTCCAATACACAACAGTAGAGATTTGGTGGGGAAGGGAAGGACTTGGGGTCGGTGAGGGGACGCGGCAGTGTGGTGGGACTAGGTGGTTCAATTAAAATGGTGATTAACTTGGCTTCTAGAAACAAATTATTCTATTCAAATTACTTTTGACCCAATGAATATTTCTGTAAATCTCTTGTCTCTCATCTAGGTTCAAGGTTCCGCTCGGCACAAGGCTCCGTGGAAACTAACAGCAGAGGCTGTGACCCAGCTTGTCCAGGTCCAGGCCTAATTTGCAGGCCTTTGGCCACACCCCTGCCCAACAAATGCCAGGAGGGCACTGGAAGACCTGTGGATTTTCAGGGTTACTATTTGTATCAGGAATGCTACTATCACAATTTTGTTGCTCTTATCATGATGCAGTTGAAGTACTCCTTCCAGAATTTAGACAGTGAATGGATGCCTCATTTATATACAAACATCACAGTGATAGGCAGCAGTGGAAGGTACAATGAATGCCAATGCTACTACCCATGCGTGACAACTCAGTACTTTAAAAAGTGTAATGACCTTACCATGCCTGCCAAGGTCTGAGGAACCAGCCACATCTTCCTAGAATGCACTGTATTAAACATGTTAACAACTTACACTGACCTCTCCTGTCTCTGTGAATGCTTGAATTGTTACAGTTAATGCCCAGGAGGGCGCACCATGCCCATTACACTTCAAGGCTTCACCTGAACGTTTTACTTCACTCAGCCGTACATGCTTTCACCCCATTAAAAGACTCAGATGGTATGAAATACTTGTAGCATGCAACTGTCATCACCCACACCCCCTTTATGATCCATTTGCTGATTTCTGGATTTTATTGCATTGCAAAAAATATCATTTAAATTGTTTGCACTATTTTTAAAGGAGAAGACAGCCCATGAGAGCGGAGAGAGATTGGCAACAGGTGGGGAACCATCGAATTCCTACCCTCTCACCCCCTCCCCCGCCCTGCTACCCTCCCCCCACTGCCCCACCCCCCCCCCCACCAATGGAGTAAGCTCTTCAGATACTGGGGAGGAAGGCCATGCAAGGAGTCACAGACAAGGAATTACATAGAAATTACAACATGGAAACAGGCCGTTCAGCCCAACCGGTCTATGTTGGTGCTTATCTTCGACATGAACAGTAAACTTAATTCCATGTGCCTGCCCTGTTAACATATCCCTTTATCCCCCTTTCCTTCAACCAGCTTTCTAACAAATTTATAAAAGTTAACATAACCTCCCACAGTAAGAACATAAGAACATATGAAATAGGAGCAGGAGTAGGCCATTTGGCCCTTCGAGCCTGCTCCGCCATTCAATAAGATCATGGCTGATCTTCTACCTCATCTCCACTTTCCTGCACTATCCCCATATCCCTTGATCCCCTTAATATTCACAAATCTATCGATCTCTTTCTTGAATATACTCAACGACTGAGCCTCCACAGCCCTCTGGGGCAGAGAATTCCAAAGATTCATCAACCTCTGAGTGAAGAAATTACTCCTCAACTCAGTCCTAAATGGCCGACCCCTTATTCTGAGACTGTGACCCCTGGTTCTAGAATCCTCAGCCAGGGGAAACATCCTCCCTGCATCTACCCTGTCAAGTCCTGTAAGAATTGTGTATGTTTCAATAAGATCACCTCTCATTCTTCTAAACTCTAGAGAATATAGGCCCAGTCTACTCAACCTCTCCTCATAGGACAACCTCCCCATCCCAGGAATCAGTCTGGTGAACCTTCGTTGCACTCCCTCTATGGCAAGTATATCCTTCCTTAGGTAAGGAGACCAAAACTGTACACAATACTCCAGGTGTGGTCTCACCAGGGCCCTATATAATTGCAGTTAAACATCTTTATTCTTATACTCAAATGCTCTTGTAATAAAGGCCAACATACCATTTGCTTTCCTAATTGCTTTCCTAATTTCTGCATGTTAACTTTCAGTGATTCATGTACAAGGACACCCAGGTCCCTCTGAACAGCAACATTTCCCAATCTCTCACCATTTAAAAAATACTCTGCTTTTCTATTTTTCTTACCAAAGTGGATACCTTCACATTTTTCCACATTATATCCCATTTGTCATGTTCTTGCCCACTCACTTAGCCTGTCTATATCCCCTTGAAGCCTTTTTGCATCCTCCTCACAATTTACATTCCCACCTAGCTTTGTATCATCAGCAAACTTGGATATATTACATTTGGTCCCCTCATCCAAATCATTAATATAGATTGTGAATAGCTGAGGCTCAAGCGCTGATCCTTGTGGTACCCCACTAGTTACAGCCTGCCAACTCGAAAATGACTTGTTTATTCCTACTCTCTGTTTTCTGTCCATTAACCAATCCTCAACCCATGCTAATATATTACCCCCAATCCCATGAGCCCTAATTTTGCTGAATATCCTCTTGTCTGGCACCTTATCGAATGCCTTCTGTCACTGGTGAGAGAGGTTCTCGCCAAGAGGTGGGACTAGACATACAATTCAAAACTTGTTACCTGCAGAAAAGTCTAAATGCATTAAAAATGAATTTCCCAACATTTTCTTACCTCTAAAACTCACCAGTGCACCATTGGATCCTTCACACCACTTTTGCAACTGTCATCAATGCACAAACATTACAGCAGACTCACAACACACCACACTTACCTAGCGTGGTGTCCGGATGTCGGGAAGCCCGAAGTAGAAGTGTCAAAATTGAAAAAGATCCTGTTAACTGCCTGTTAACAACCTTTAACAGACAGTTAAGTGGCTATAATCCTCTATCCGCCTCTAGGTGTCGGGTCCATGTGCAAATCGGGGACCTGACAGTTGGGAAGATTGATTGGAGGCGGGTTGACAGCGGGTTTCCTGCCCGCTGTCAATCTTTGCGATTTTGCTGGCTGGCCCGCCTCCAAACCCGCCCCCTGAGCACCGGCAAAATTCCGGCCAATGTATTTGTTTAATTTCTCTGCCATTTCCTTATTCCCCATTATAATTTTTCCTGTCTCAGCCTATAAGAGACCCACATTTACTTTCGCTAATCTTTTCCTTTTTACATACCTATAGAAGCTTTTACAGTCTGTTTTTTTGTCTCTCGCTAGTTTACTCTAATATTCTATTTTCCCTTTCTTTATCAATTTCTTGGTGCTCCTTTGCTGAATTCTAAAATCCTCCCAATCTTCAGGCTTACTACTCTTTTTGACAACATTATAAGCCTCTTCCTTTGATCTAATACTATCTTTAACTTCTCTTGTTAGCCATGGTTGGACCACTTTCCCTGTGGGGTTTTTGTGCCTTAAAGGAATGTATATTTGTTGTAAATTATGTATTAATTCTTTAAATGCTAGCCAATGCTTGTCTACCATCATACCTTTTAATGTAGTTTCCCAATTTACCTTAGCTAACTCGACCCTCATACCTACGTAGTTTGCTTTGTTTAGATTTAAGACCCTAGTTTCGGATTTAACTAAATCACTTTCAAACTGAATATAAAATTCTATCCTATTATGGTCACTCTTCCCTAAAGGCCCCTTTACTACAAGGTTATTAATTCACCCTTTCTCATTGCACAATACTAGATCTAAAATAGCCTGTTCCCTAGTTGGTTCCTCAACATACTAATCTAGAAAACTATCTTGCATACATTCCATGAATTCGTCCTCCACACTATTACTGCAAATTTATTTTGCGCAGTCTATATGTAGATGAAAGTCCCTCATGATTACTGTATTACCCTTGTTACATGCGCCTCTAATTTCCTGATTTATACTCTGCCCTACATTACAACTACTGTTTGGGGGCCTATGAACAATTCCCACCAATGTTTTCTGCCCCTTGCTGTTTCTTAGCTCCACTCAATCTGATTCTACTTCTTGATTTTCAGAGCTAAGATCCTTTCTCTCTATTGTCTTTATCCCATCCTTTATTATCAGGTCTACCCCTCCTCCTTTTCCATTTTGCCTATCTCTTCTAAAAGTTAAGTATCCTGGAATATTTAGTTCCCAACCTTGGCCACTTTGCAACCACGTCTCCGTTATGGCTATTAGATCAAACCTGTTAATTTCTATCTGAGTTATTAATTAATCTCTTTTGTTGCGAATGCTTCACGCATTCAGATATAGTGCCTTTAGCTTTGACTTATTTCTATTTTTCCCTGATGTCACCTCAGTCACTGATGCCTTATTACCAATTTTGACTTCTGCCATCCGCCGGTGACATCACTCCCGCTAGCTTCAGACAGGCGTCAGGGTCGGGCCATGTGAATGAGGCCCAGGAGTTAAAATCTCCCAGACCTTATGCTTCGCGGGGCCAGACTGTTCGGCATCTGCGTAGGCCACCGATTCCCACTCTGAGGTAAAAGCGGCCCCAGATACTCCTCCGATGAGGCCTCTCCCTGCTATTCGACACTGTGAGGAACGTGACAAGATGGCTGCTGGGGGCGGGGGGGGGGGGGGCTGTGGGGGGGCTGTGGGGGTGGGTGGCAAGGCATACTCCCTGCAAACTTTGCTGATAACACCCCTGTGCAACCCCACCATGCCCGAGCAGCACAGTTACAATTGAAGCCAGGGCGCAACCAGGATCCTTATACTTCACCCAATAGGACTGCTCAAGCAGAGGTTCAGGTGGCTGGACCACTCAGGGGCTCACTGCAATTTGCCTCCAGGTAGAGTCTCACGCATCATTGTGGTTTGCTGTAGGATGCACAACATTGGATTGCAAAGAGGCCTGCATTTGGAGGAGATAGAGCAGCAATTATTATCAGATGAGGAAGACCTGGGGGAAGGAGAGGAAGGAGGGCCACAGCAGTGCTTTGCAGCGAGATGTCAGGGATCGCTCATAGCTCAGCAATTCTGCTGTGCTTCTCACACCCTGCTCTGAGAACTTAGACTGAGTCCCTCTGCATAACAGTCCTCGACACATTCTTCTCCACTCCCTTCATCCTTCATTGAAGAATATTCAAACCATTCAGACAACTTCTATATCAATGACATTTTGACAGTGCAGACTCAGAAACTACTGTTAAACCGCACTGCAGACCAAAGCCCCAAATGTGATCATAGTAAATGCCTTCTATTCATTTCTCATCCAGATGATCAACCCACAGGGATTTTCTTTGAAGAAGGTTTGCTGACTGAGCAGAGCTGCTGTTCATTGTGTGGGGACTCTTGAGACGCTTGTGTCTGGCGACTTCTGGGGGCTCGAGCCTGTGATGGCCCAGCCATAGGCTGCTGCAATTCCGTTGCTGCGGATGCAGTCTGACCCAGCTGACTTGCTGGCACTATAGTGGGTATTGGTTGAGGGTAAAGTGGCAGGACAATTTTAGTAATCCCCCTTCAAGGAACAGAAGCCAACTTTGCTGAAGGGAATTGATCCCTGTGGAATCGATTAACCATGTCGTGACCTTGAATAGGGCCTTCAGTAGCCCGCAACAGAACTTACACTTGCTCTCAGCAGGCTTAGGTTCCACTGGGCATATCGCTGAGTGGTATTACAGGAGTAGCCTTGGAATGCCCCACACTGGTCCTCAGAGATGTCCTTTGAAATTACAGGAGCAGGCTTGTATATGGCTGTGTGCTGCCCCCACAGAGACCAATGAAGATTAGGCAGTGTGTGGAGTGGGGAGCGGTCCACTGGTAAGATTAGCTAGTAGGGGACAGGAAGCTTAAGATCTGTTGAAAGCAGTGATGATTTGGCAGTGAGCCAGATGTATGTTGGGGTCTTTGAATAACTGAAGAAAGAGGAAGAAGATGCCAGAACAGTAATAAACCAGCTTTTAAAGGCTCCTATTGAGTAGGCTTTACCTACTTCAGCATTGATGTGTCCAGTTATATTGACAGGGTTAATTCTAGGGACAGAGCTTTGCCCAAACACATGGAAGGAAATTTTGCCAGCCCTGGGGAGGCGGGTTTGGAGGCGGGACTGCCGGGAAAATGGCAGAAACTGGGAGCGAGTACCGAACCCGCTCCCATCCCGCCTCCGTGCCATCTTCCCGGGAGGCGGGCCCCCCAACTCGCGCAGGGACCCATCTCCTCGAGGCAGGAAGGGGATTACAGCCACTTAACTGCCTGTTAGCAGGTAGTTAACAGGCAGTTAAGAGGCTTATCCCCATTTTACCAACACAAGTGCGGGCTTCCCGATGTCGGGAAACCCCGCCAGGGTCAGCGAGGCGAGCAGTGGATCTGCGGGGGTGAGAGGGGTTGAAAAGTGCGCTGTGGAGGTGAGTGATGGGTGCAAGTGTGGAGAGGTAAGTATGGGAGGTGAGTGAAAAGTGTTAGAAAAAGTTTCCTTACCTTTGTTTCTTCCTGCAGGCTTCAACCCTTGGAGATCCGAGGCTCCTCATCTCCACAGCAGAGATGACAGAATGGCTGCTGCATTCTCCGATGCAACAGCCATCTGATTTCTGCTCAGGAAAGAGGTTTGGTGAGTCTTGAGTACAAGGACTCACCAAAGAACAGAGATTGTCAATGTTTGACAGCTTCTCAAAGCTGTCAAACGATGACAATTCATCTGTCAAAAATTTTTGACAGATGAAACGTCATACGCTGACGTTCTCTGTCACTGTCTTTCCCTTAATTGGTCTTCTAAACCCGCAGGGCGGGCTTAACAAGGTCAATCAAGGGAAAATAGCGTGAGTTGGCCTGGACGTCGTTGGGGGCGGGACTGAAACCCGACAACCAGCAGTCCCGCCTCCAACGCGCCCCCATTGATAAAATCCAGCCCATGAAGTTCTATGTGGAACCTCATTTAGATCATTTCCATATATTAATAAGATCTGTGCATGCTGGTTGTATGGCATTAGTAAATTGACTGAAACACTCTTCAGAAAATTGGGTCTGTAAATAATCCGGCATGCTGCCTTGTGCTCTGGCGTAATGATGGACACCTGCTGCATGGAAGGCCCCGCCTTGCCAACAAGGCCTCGTTTAATATATTATACACAAATCGATAGCACTTAGAAATCGAACTCAGAAAATCTGATCTTCCCGGCAAACTTTTAGCTTGTGTATTGGTCTGAATTTAAAAAAAAGTATTTGTGTATATGAAAGGGAATAATCTCTCCTTGTCAGGTACATAGCACCATGGTAAAAAAAAAACTATGTTTTATGCTGAACTTGCTGTTAAGGAATGTGCATGCAATACGTGCAGAATTCTTCGATGTCTTAAACAAGACAATGCATAAGTCATGCCATTGAGAGATAAAGTGCTTTGAGCAGTGTGTGCAATCAGTAATAACCTCAGGTCCAAACACCAGGCTCCAGATCTGTTCTGTATCGTGTGAATGCGGGGAGCACCGGATGAATCCCTCTGGAAATAAAGCAGTCAGTGTCTCAGAGAGGAGCATCTCTCTGTTCTTCCTCAAACCTTTTTCCAGATATTACATCCGGCCGCCCTCCTCCAGAGCAGCAGGAAATTCCTTAAAAGATCACTTGAATGGCGACCCTGTTGTGTATCAGCTTCAGTGGCAGGGCAATGCAACTTACACGATGTCATGCTGCTTTTGTAAGGCAACCCAGCTTCAGAGCACAGTTCCCAGATGGAAAATAAAACTCTGTCACATAGCGGGAATTTAATGCTGTGAAATTGTGTACCCAATTGACTGACACCGAATCCGTGTCTGACAGACTTCTTGACTCCTCATCTTTGAAATTCTTTTTGATGTTTTCTAGAAGATAGACAAGGAACCATTTGTAATAAACAAACCAGTCCTTCTGTATTGTGTATCAAACTCCTTTTCTTGACGTCATAAGTCAGAACCATCAAAAATCACAATTACTCAATATATCTTTAAATACTCTGGGTTTAAAATGTTTGTGAATTGTGTATTAAGGTTGTATTGAGGGTATTTCAGAAACATAACTGCTAGTTTCTCGCTTGAGAAATGGGTGGCCGGCAGTTGAAAATTGGGTGGTGGGACTGGCGGGGGGATGGGGGATGGTGGGGAATCTAGGGAGTTCATTGACGCCCAAGGCCCACCTGATGCAATTTTCAGGTGGGCCTGTAATTGAGCCTGGTGGACGAATGCTTAAATATGCAAATCAGGGTGGCCTGGAGGCTGCTTGGCCAGCAGCAAGTTAAGTCCCGGGGGTGGGGTGGATTTGGCAATTTTGCAATCGTTCGGGGGGAACCTGAGGCGACAGTGGCCCAGATTAATAATATGGAGCCCAGAGCAACATTCCTGCTTCATGTCACCCCATAAAAATAATTTAAAACTTACCTTTTTTGCTGTTCTTGGGCTGTACCACCGGGTACAACTGGAGGGAGCACGGCACATGCGTCATCCAATTGTCTTCTAATATTACAATTGGGGTCTTTTGCGCATCATTGGGCACCAATTTGCATATTAAAAGGGCCTACGGCCTGGAACAGGCAGGCACTCCAGTTGCCCAGCAGTCAGTACACCGACATTAGCTGGGCGGTAAGTGCTGCACAGTTATTTTAACAGCATTACCACCTCGTTTACGCCAGACGGCCCAAATTAAAATGCACCTCATAGTTTTTGGTAAATAATCTGCCAATTATGATAATCTGGTAAATAGTCTGGAACAGTGGAGGCAACTCAATAATGTGACTGTAACATTTTATAAAACATTAGTCAATTGACTCAGAGGCAGGGAAAGAAGAAAATTATTTAGGAGCAAACAGGTTAAACTTTTATATTAAACATTATTTTATAAATGTATCACCTGCTGGCTCCTGAAATGTCCCCTCCCTCCTGCAGATTACTTCATCTGATAGTTGCCAGTGGAATGTGCAGTGCATGATTCATTTAGCGAGCCCTCTCTCTGGAGGTTAACAGAAACTATCAATGGTATTATAGGATTATCCCTAAACAGATAAACATCACTCTGGTTTAGTCAGGATTGTGATGAGATTTATAAAATCTTTATAATTTAGATCACAGTTTAATGTTTTTATCTATTTTAAATGAACATATACGACAAATCCACAGGGAATGGGTTATATAATTAAGAGGAAATCCATTGGCTGTGAAAACATTATAAATGACTGCAATTGCTGATGTTGCAACTCAGATTTCAAATGACCCTTGAACTATTTGGGTTAGTGGTTCAAAGCACACAAAACAGCTGATAGTTATCAATGCATCTGAGTGGTTACACTTTAGATTCTGATATTTTATTAGTCTCTGATTTCTGCCTCTCATTTTCCATATTAAACTTGCTCTGTCTCCAGATGGCACAACTACCAGAAGCTAAGAAGAAATAAAAGACCTTATTCTTCAACAAAATCGTTTCAACAATTTCCTTAGTGGCTTTGAGCAAAGAGATTTAGTTTCCATTATACAGGAACTTGATAAATAGTTTTTTGTGTAACTCAATCATGGGAAATTAAAAAGAAGCTAAATACAGAATTTAATTCATCCATCTTTCATGCAATTTTCCATTTTCTTTTAATGTTTATTTTTATAGATTCCTCACCATCAGACAGACAGGGATAGATTGGGCCATAACCAATAAGGAGCAGAGTTAATGCCATACCATGATTAGCTGCCATAAGAAAAGACAACTCAGCATTACTAGGTTGAGAGTCAAGTATTAAACTTTAAGCTTCTAGGCCACACTATAAATCCTTAAACCATTTTTTGGCCCAGGCAACTATAAATATTGGAATAAAGAGACGTCACAATTCTCACTGCTGTTGTTCTTTACTATGAAATCAATGACATTTCATGGCTGTTTTTGCTGTGCAGTTAGTAACATTGTATAGCTATGTGCCTTCCTTTTGACAGGAGAGAAATAGATAATAGATAAAAATCATCGTACCGGTGGAATGACCTGAAACCGATTCACAAATAATGTGGCACTAACTAGGATTGAATAGCAATCTTTAGACAAACTATAGGGAAGGCTGGTACAGAAAATTGAAATAAGTAAGGCTAGGGTAAGTCACATTATAAATATTGTAAAGCCTTCTCCTCTATCTGCACTATGCCATACCTGAAATACATGATGCTAACCTTAGGTGCACAAAACTTGGAAAATAATCTAGCTATGCCTTCAAGATTACAATGTTTATTCCAAAGGCAGGCAAATTTAAACTGGGAGTCAAAACACGTGACTTAATGGCTGCAAGGCAACCGTTTGAGCACTCGTTCTATCAAGCTACATTAAACTTTCATAGCAGGATAACCATGAAATCGAGTGAATATGTTACATGCTTATGGATTTTTATGTCTGCAAGACCAGGAGTGCAACAAGTATTGGTGCAAATTAGCTTTTGCTGTTCAGCAGCCTGTTGTAAAAGTTATGGGTATGACTTTTACACTGGTGCAATTTGCATACTTGAAAGATTTGATGAATCCTACTTAAAATGTAAAAACTAAAACATACACGTGTTTATTTCCTTTACAATGGTTCAAGGTATGCATGTCACCCATATTTCATGATTTAATTCGAAGTAAAGAGGTGTATAATCTAGTCAGGTTGTGTGTGTCTGTCAGAAAAACCTATTACCACAATAAGTACATTCATTAACACAAAATATGAAATCAGTTGCCATTTTTATGTCTAAATTTTAAAAAGTAATGACAACTTTTTAAACCAATTGATAAGGCTGTGCACAATATTCTGGTAACTATGATCTGAATCCCAGACAGGTTCCACAGAAATATTAAAGTTGAATTGCCAGTTGTTGTTGTAACCCAGAATGGCCTATTTCATTGGATTGGATGGAAACAGTTTTATGAATGCTGGGACTTGTAGACTTATTCTAGACCTCAGGCCTAAGTCTGCCTAACTCTCAGCATTAACAGGAAAGTTTGCTACAGTAGAAATGCAGTTAGTGACATGATAAGTAATTCTTTTAATATTTATTTTTCTGAGGAAAGTTGCAACACATGATTGAACTATCCCATGGGTGGGAATCACGTAATTGCTGTTTACTGCTCACTCTGACACTTACCACCAGCAGAAACTAAAGTTACAGCATTTACCATTCATTTGCATTTTTCACATGATATTAAACATAGCGTTATTAGAATAGCACATGTCAGCTAAAATATCAATGAAGTCCAATATTATGGAAAAGATCTCATTTTGATAAACCAGACTGATATTGCCCTGCTCTTTGATGCTTTAACATGCTCAGAGTAATTTTGGATGGAAGTTTCAGCTGCTGGATTCCTAACTGGATTCAATTAAATAACAGGGATGTGCTTAATAATAGCCAGAGAGGAACACAGGCTTTCTCTATTATGCATGGCACACACATATGTTCTTTATGTTTAAGTCCTTGCTATAGTGAAGATAGCCAGTCTGATTATGCTGATTGTTAGTAAGTTTACATATTTGTGGTTTGTTTCCATTGGGAGGTAAGGTTGAGGTACAAAAGGGAAATAAGGTATTAAAAATGTTAACCATTTTTATATACTGATATAATTAGCTATAAAATTATATTAAATAATTTAATGTTAGTTGCTGTTTGAAACTCCAACCATATTGACCTCTGATGGACATGACACATTGGATGAAGTGCACTTTCAGTAAACTCATTGTCTGTCCTATTTAATTATTTTAGACTAAGCTTAACCACCTGGGGGGGGGGGTTGAATTTCCTCACTATTTGCAGTGTATTTCTGGTGCATGATCGGGCAAGTACATTTTTGTGGCAGGAAAATTGGGCAGAAATTGTTTCCGCTGGTTTTTCGTCATTAAATTGCCTCCCCCGAGTTCTCTCACAATTTTGGGCCTTCCTCTGGCCCACCTGCTGAGTCCTGAGTGCTCTTGTAAAGTTATGGTAAGAATATACAAGCAGCACATGTCATATGAAAACCTTATTGAGGAGATGTTTAAAGAAGAATGTGTTTTTCCAAAGAGACAATAGAACAGCTCTAACACCTACTGCACGTGGAACCAGCCATGGTCAACTGCCCGCATGGCTATGAAGGTAACACTGCACTCAACATATATGATGTGGAGAACACTTCAGCAGCCAGGGGCATTCAGCCTCGGATCTGCGGGTAAGCGTTCTCCAAGGCGGCCTTCGAGATACACGACAGCGCAAAATCATAGAGCAGAAACTGATAGCCAAGTTCCGCACTCATGAGGATGGCCTCAATCGCGATATCGGGTTCATGTCACGATACAGAACGTGACTTGACATCATGGCCGGTCTTCCCAGGTGTTTTTTTTTGTTTTTTTTTTTTTGTTTTTTTTTTTTAAAAAGGCTAACACAAGAACACAAATTGACAGGATATGCAGCCAGCAGGTGGTTTGACACGTTGGACCCCCTGGGACACATCTCATTGTCTTGGCTGTGCTCTTTGTTGTAGCGAATAATGTGAATAGATTTTGTCTGGGTTTAAATTGTGAATTCTGGGAGATTCTCTCATTGCTAACTTACCTGACGAAGGAGCGACAGCTCCGAAAGCTTGTAAAATTAAATAAATCTGTTGGACTATAACCTGGTGTTGTGCGACTTCTCATTTTTCTCAACATATATGGCATTGGCTCATTTCAGGCAGAGGGGGAGGGGGGTCTCTGTAATATCAGTCAGAGTGCAGTACGGGCATACGTTCATGAGGTGACTGATGCACTTTAAAGGAGAGCTGGCAAATTCCTTATCTTTGACATCACAGCAAGGCAGCAGCGAAATAGGGCCATCCAGTTTTCTTCTTCTTCTTAGGCAGTCCCTCGGAACCGAGGAAATCTTGCTTCCGCACTAAAAATGAGTTCTGAGGTGACTGATGAGTCCAATGCGGGACCTACAGTCTCTGTCACAGGTGGGGCAGACGGTGGTTGAAGGGGCGGGTGGGTGGGGTGCTTGGGTTGACGTGCGCTCCTTCCGCTGTTTGCGCTTGGCTTCCGCTTGCTCCCGGCGAAGAGACTCGAGGTATTCGGCGCCTTTCTGGATGCTTCTCCTCCACTTTGTGCAGTCTTGGGCCAGGGATTCCCAGGTGTCGGTGGGGATGTTGCACTTTTTCAAGGAGGCTTTGAGGGTTTATGGGTTTACTGGCTTTCATCAGGTCCACTGTGCAATCGATGTCTCTCATGTTGCTTCACAAGCTCCCCTAGAACACCCCCTCAACTAACCAACAGGAAGGTCTTCCATTCTCTCAATATACAGATTGTGTGACAACATACAGAGAATCCCACATGTCAGTGCCAGATATGCTGTGCTGGAAGTTGTCACAATGCATTCATCCTTCAAAATTCAGCCCTCCCTGACCTGGCAGAGAAGAAAATCAGCCCAACAGTTGGCTTCTGAGCGACAAAGTCTACCATGGATAATGACCTCAGTAAGATTATTGGAACAGCAGGAGAGGAATGCTAAAATGAGGCGTATGCCTCTAATAGATTGGTCAGCAAAAAGACCAAAGGGGTCTTAAAGGGGCGCTTTCTCTGTCTGGACATTATCATCATCATTCTCATCTTCCTGTGGAGGAGGAATTCCTAGAGTGTATACGGGATGGTTTCCTGGACGAATATGTTGAGGAACCAACTAGAGATCAGGCCATCTTAGACTGGGTATTATGTAATGAGAAAGGATTAATTAGCAATCTTGTTGTGCGAGGCCCCTTGGGGAGGAGCGATCATAATATGATAGAATTCTTCATTAAGATGGAGAGTGAAGTAGTTGACTCAGAGACTAGGGTACTGAATTTAAATAAAGGAAACTACGATGGTATGAGGCGCGAGTTGGCTAGGATGGATTGGGAAGCATTACTTAAAGGGTTGATGGTGGATAGGCAATGGCAAACATTTAAAGATTGCATGGATGAACTACAGAATTTGTTCATCCCTGTTTGGCATAAAAATAAAACAAAAAAGGTGACTCAACCGTGGCTAACAAGGGAAATTAGGGGTAGCATAAGATCCAAGGAGAGGGCATATAAATTGGCCAGAAAAAGCAGCAAATCTGAGGATTGGGAGCAGTTTAGGATTCAGCAAAGGAGGACAAAGGGATTAATTAAGAGGCGGAAAATAGAATGAGAGTAAGCTTGCAGGGAGCATAAAAACTGACTGTAAAAGCTTCTATAGATATGTGAAGAGAAAAAGATTGGTGAAGTCAAGCGTAGGTCCCTTGCAGGGGAATTTATAATGGGGAACAAAGAAATGGCAGACCAATTAAATACATACTTTGGTTCTGTCTTCACAAAGGAGGACACAAATAAACTCCCAGAGATATCGGGGAACATAGGGTCTAATGTGAGGGAGGAATTAAATGAAATGAGTATTTGTAGGGAAATGGTGTTAGGGAAATTGATGGGATTGAAGGCCGATAAATCCTCAGGGCCTGATAATCTACATCCTAGGGTACTTAAGGAAGTGGACCTAGAAATAGTAGAGTAATTGCTGGTCACCTTCCAAAATTCTATAGACTCTGGCACAGTTCCCATGGATTGGAGGGTAGCTATTTAAAAAAGGTGGTAGAGAAAAAACAGGGAATTATAGACCAGTAAGCCTGACATCGGTAGTGGGGAAAATGCTAGAGTCCATTATAAAAGATGTAATAGCAGAGCACTTGGAAAACAGTGACAGGATTGGACAAAGTCAACATGGATTTACAAAAGGTAAATCATGCTTGACTAATCTACTGGAATTTTTTGAGGATGTAACTGATAGAATAGATAAGGGAGAACCAGTGGATGTGGTGTATTTGGACTTTCAGAAGGCTTTCGATAAGGTCCCGCATAAGAGATTAGTGTGCAACGTTAAATCACATGGGATTGGGGGTAAGGTACTGATTTGGATAGAGAACTGGTTGGCAGACAGGAAGCAAAGAGTTGGAATAAATGGGTCTTTTTCCGAGTGGCAGGCAGTGACTAGTGGGGTACCGCGGGGATCGGTGCTAGGACCTCACCTTTTCACAATATATATTAATGATCTAGATGAGGGAACTAGATGTAATATCTCTAAGTTTGCAGACGACACAAAGCTGGGTGGGCGTGTGTGCTGTGAGGAGGATGCAGAGAAACTCCAGGATGATTTGGACAGGTTGGGTAATTGGGCAGATGCATGGCAGATGCAGTATAATGTGGATAAATGTGAGGTTATCCACTTTGGTGGCAAAAACAGGAAGACAGATTATTATCTGAACGGCAATAGATTGGGAAAAGGGGAAGTGCAACGAGATCTGGGAGTCCTTGTGCACCAGTCGCTGAAGGTAAGCATGCAGGTGCAGCAGGCGGTTAAGAAGGCAAATGGTATGTTGGCCTTTATAGCGAGAGGATTCGAGTACAGGAGCAAGGATGTCTTGCTGCAGTTGTACAAGGCCTTGGTGAGACCACACCTTGAGTATTGTGTGCAGTTTTGGTCGCCTTATCTGAGGAAGGATGTTCTTGCCATGGAGGGAGTGCAGCGAACATTTACCAGACTGATACCTGGGATGGCAGGAATGACATATGAAGAGAGATTGGGTCGATTAGGTTTATATTCGCTAGAGCTTAGAAGAATGAGAGGGGATCTCATTGAAACTTATAAAATTCTAACAGGACTAGACAGACTAGATGCAGGAAGGATGTTCCCGATGGCGGGGGAGTCCAGAACCAGAGGTCACAGTCTAAGGATAAGGGGTAAGCCATTTAGGACTGAGATGAGGAGGAATTTCTTCACCCAGAGAGTGGTGAACCTGTGGAATTCTCTACCACAGAAGGTAGTTGAGGCAAATTCATTAAATATATTCAAGAAGGAGATAGATATATTTCCTAAGGCTAAAGGGATCAAGGGATATGGGGAGAAAGCAGGGACAGGGTACTGAATTTAGATGATCAGCCATGATCTCATTAAATGGCGGAGCAGGCTCGAGGGGCCGAATGGCCTACTCCTGCTCCTATCTTCTATGCTTCTATGCTTCTCATCATTATCATAGTTTGCAAGGAAGTCGTTGTCTTTGAGCTGTTCTCCTTCCTCATCATTGTCATCATGTTCCTCTATCCTCTGCCCACATTGCTGTGGTAGATCTGCAGGAAAGTAGAATGGAAGGTAAAAAATGGTGATCACTACTGCCTTAGGATTAAAGGGATAGTAAAAAGGGTGGAAGCCTCTTTGGGGACCTTCACGGACGTGACAGTGTAGTTGTTCAGTCAATAACCTAGCACTGGAAATATGTTGATGACCTCGCCATAGCCCGTGGCACGTGCAGAGTGCTTCATGGGCATTGAGCGCCAATGTCTCCTGCAAGAAGATTGAGTAAGTGAGGGGAAGGCTAGTAATTGAGGAATATGTGTCAAGTGGCATGAGAGAGCTGAAGTAAGAGATATGGGGATATAAGGTTGTTAAAATGGAGGAAGGGGTTTTAGGGTTGTGCATGCGAGGGGAGCCAGGGTAGCCATAATGCAAGTTCTCAAGTTGGAGCTCCCTCACCCCTTAACATTGGAACATATGAAATTGACAGGCAGGAAGAGACCAGCTGGTCCATCAAGCCTGCCCCACATCATGATGGCTGTTGGAATCTTAACAAGAGAGCGTTGTGAAGGGTTAGTTGTACAAATGTTCCATTAAGAGGGTAAAGAATGTGTTGGTACCCAGGGTGGGCAAGGAAGCAAAGGGAGTGCATCTGATGTGTTACCTTGCTTACCTTGGTGAGGTCATTGAACCTTTTGTGCGACTGGTCTGCAGTCCTGCGGGTGTGAGAGTTGGCATTCAATGCCAGTACCACTTCCCTCTAGGTGGTATGAGTGAGATTTGTGGCAGGCTTGCTGGCACAGACACCCAGCAGTCTGTGTTTCTTTAGCTCTATTTCCGCCAGGAAGGCTTGGAGATCAGAGTCTGGAAAATTCTTCTATGCTTGAGTACCCTGCCCTACTTCCTTGTTTGACTGCTCATTCCAGTGGTTCCTGCTGTAGACATTTTTGAAAGTATGAGGAGAAGATTTATGAGACACGCAGTGAAGTTATCCGAGAATCAATTGAATGAGTCAAACACCGCTCCTCGCTTACCTGCTTGTGCCCCCCACCCCCCGTTCTCTGCGGCACTGTTTAGCGAGAAATATTTTTGTAAAGGCTACACTCTACATTACACTCATTTTACACAGGATTTAAGGCATCCACTGTTCCAATGAGCATGCAAATAAGCTGACCCAGGAAACGCTCATGTAAGTACCTGTTCAGACCACCGGCGGGAGCAAATCTTTTTCCAGCAGTGTAACAGCAGTGCAAATCACTGGCAGGAAATTCAGCCCTCTGATTTTTTTAATGTACATTTCCCGCACCTCCATATTTCCCACAGAAGTCATTCTTCTCTCTGTTCCCTTCTTCCACTATTAGAAAAAGATAGTTTGAGCTACTGCACAATCGGTGGTCATGATTCAATTCAGAGAAGGGCCCTGAAAATCACCCTGCCTGATTGCTCCTATCAACAGACATTATTATCTCATACCATTCAGAAATAATATGACAGATGTGCTGAGCTCCATAAACAGTTTTTAGAGGGATGCAAGTGTCTTCATAAATTACAAATTATACTGGGGCAGATTTGAGGCACACTTATTCATTGCATTGCATGTACAATTGCCAAATAATTTGCTCCGGGATATCAGAGCAGGTAAATAGTGAAAGATTGTTTCCCTTGGTTGGTGAATTACATTTTTTTTACATAAATGGCTATTAGAACGTTGATTTACGTTGGATTTTCGTACCTCTGCTATCTTACCACTGCCTCTGATCCATGTTGTAATTTCTATTTATATAGTAGACAGTAGACTGGTATAGTGCCTTCCAAATCATGCAGTTCCCACAAATGTTTTAATTTTTCTTAAAGATGGTTGTAGTGGAAACATATCCATGTGAGACTTTAGGACTGAAAATCCTTGAGCCTGCTCTGTCAGTGGAGCAGGTGCCAGTGACCTCCACTCCTAACCCTGCCGGAGTATGCGGGTAAGGGCAGGGTCAGTTGATTTGAATAGTAACAGAGGGTGCTTGCACCACTATGGGTACATCTTGAGTGCTCGCCTGAGGAGACAGGGGGAAAGCAGTGCTGGCAAGTCGCTTGCTGATCTACCTGTGCCATTGTTGAATTTCTTTTTATGTGCTACCCTTTATAAAAGGGCCGATATTACAAATTAAACTATCATTTTGATTGAAGGTCCAAGTTAGGACACAGACCTGGAGCCCCCCGATGGGCTCCCACCTCCACCGCTGAGGTGATCTGCATGCCGACTTCATTCCAGCATTCAGGTCGTTCAATGTTAGGGAGGTCGGAGCCGAGGAAATTCCCAGTGTGAGAATTCCATCTCCGTACCCTCGTCCCCTTGGATGTTATGGGCCATGTTTGAAGCAGAGGGAGGTTTGCCCCAAACAGTCCATGAAAGAAACTCATGGCCAGGGCTCGTATTTGGTGTATCCAGTCTTGTCTGATGTCCATGTGGCCATATTACACTCCTAGTTGATTTACACTGGGAGTGTCCTGCTCGCCTTGCAGAGATTTGGAGCCATTATTGCTGCTGAGTATTTGCAACATGTGCTATTTTATGTAGTGTTCAAAGGTGATCCATCAACTTCAACCCTACAGTTTCAAATCCTACTAAATTTTTAAGAGTATAATTGTACCCTGAATGCTGCGCCATATAAGCAGGGAAGTTTATTTTTGTACTATGATGAGCTGGCCATACTAGTTCTCACCTACCATCAGGGAGAAGTTCTTGCCATAGTGCGGCACTCTTTATCAAACTGTCCAACAGTTGATGAAATTCTCTGCCAGAAGTGACTGCTGAGCTCAAATAACATACGAATCAAAGAACTGAACCTGTGACTAATTATGCTAACAGACCAATTGCTAATGGTTACAGTAATTGTTCAGAGTATCAATTTGATCATCCAAGGGGACCCACCAATTATCACTTAAAAATATCTTCTGTCTCTACTTCCAATCTGCTTTGATTTTCATTAAGACACAATCATAAAATATTCTGGCCTAGAATTTCCGAGAGCCCCACTCTGGCCATGTAAGTGCGATGGAGCGGAACGCCACTCTGCAATGCCCAAAGCTAGATTGCCTGTCCTCAACCGCTCATATGGGGTCATTTAAATACCCGGAGTGCCTTGCCAGCGCCTTCAAGGATGCATCAGTGGCAGCCAGCTTGGCTTGAGCAATCTGCTGTCCTAAGACAGAGCAGGGTCCACCCAAGGCCCAAATAGGCCGAAGAAAAATCTTTTCTTTTAAAGTCTTTTGCTCCTACAGGAGCCACTTTAACTAGAGAAGAGACTAATTACCTTGCTCTAGGTTTGGGGTGTTCAGAAGGCCTCAAAGGAAATCACACCAGGTCTCAACTGGAGTAAGTTACGCTGAGGGCCTTCAAGGTCATAATGGGAGGAATTTCCTAGGGAAGCCTGGGAACTCCACCTGACACGCCTATTTGATGTAGGGGGTCAGGCAGAGGATGGGTAACTGCTTCCCCAATCAAAATTTAAAGGCCAATCTAAAAGGGGCAGAATCCAAGCAAAAATCCATGGCAGTTCTAGTGCAACCTCTTTGTAACTTTGGCGGGAGTGTGCCAGAAAGGCCGCGAATTAGGCGGGGACACAGTTGCACTGCAACTAGTTAGGCCGGAATTTGCTCGCCCATGGGATTTGAGGGATTGACTGTCAGTAAGCCATTCAACTGTAGGGCCATTTTTGCTGTACCCAATGTTCAGACAAATATTTAATTTTAATTTTTCCTGTCCCTACCCCACTAACATTTCTAAAGAGATCAGCTAACTTGACACAAATCGGTGATAGAATCTGGGATGTTCCTGGTCTGTGTGTTTCTCAGTATCCACTGAATTATTCAGAAACCCACTCCCTTCCCTGCTGGGAGCCTAATGGTGTTGGTCCAGTACCTGGGGTAAACCTAATAAACTCTGGGCTAGAAATTCCATATCTCCCTGTTTGGGGAGCTAAATTTTCAAAAGTTGAAAAAGTAGCGCCAGGCGCTAATCATTCTTTCCTGCCGGGAACTTCGGCTTTAGCGCTCCAAGAGGGAAGTAGAGCGCTAAATCAAGCGCTATCACTTCCCTTAGAGCGCTAAAGTGAGCGAGAGGGGTGGGAGCGGCAGAGCACTGCACAATGTTCCGTGCAGTGCTGTTGTCTTTGGAGGCTCATTCCCTCGCTTAAAGGGAAGGGCCAATGTTGGTTTGAATCAATCCTCATGCTATCTCTGTGGGGCCACAGGACCTGTGCTACGTGCATAATAGCCCCAATCACTCGAAGAGAGTGCAGGGCTGAGGAATGGTGGCGGCAAAACAAATCAGGAGGCACCAGAATGGGGAGATAAATACATTTTGGCCTATCTGACCACCACTGCCTTTAAATACCGCTCCCCAAGTGGCCAGCTGAGGTGACAACGCCTCCTGCAGCTGCCGTTGTTGACGCCTGGCGATGCTGCAGGGGGCAGGAGCGAATATTACATCCGGGGTGGCAACGGGGTGCTGCGCACCGGATGATGTCACGATCTACGGGGCGCAAGAGAGCGAGGCGGTAAGTGTTACCGCCAGCGCAAAACTGTCAGGGAAGCTCGCGGGCGTCTGTGATTTTGCCGCGACCGGTTGGTAACCCCTTAGCGCCCCATTACCGCCCCCCGCAGGCGCTAACATGAGGCGCTAAGCAGCAGAATTTCTAGCCCATCTAGTTCTTGGAGTGATCCTAAAAAAAACAGTACTTAGACTGAACAGACAGCTAATTCAGTTCCTTAAGTTATCCTAACAGTCAGTCCAATTGCAGGTGTGACACCTAGCGTGCAGTGTTTGGAGGTAATGTAATGGAGTTCAATCCCTGGAACCATAACAGATTTAATCCAGTCCCTCTGAGCCAATTGGAGTTGTGGTGGTGAGCCGCCTTCCTGAACCACTGCAGTCCGTGAGGTAACGGTACTCCCATAGTGCTGTTAAGGTGGGAGTTCTAGGATTTTGACCCAGCGACGTTGAAGGAACAGCGATATATTTCCAAGTCAGGATGGTATGTGACTTGGAGGGGATCTTGGAGGTGATGGTATTCCCATGCGCCTGCTGCCCTTGTTCTTCTAGGTGGTAGCGGTCACGGGTTTGGGAGGTGCTGTCGAAGAGGCCTTGGCGAGTTGCTGCAGTGCATCTTGTAGATGGTACACACTGCAGTCACAGTGGAGGGAGTGAATGTTTAAGATGGTAGATTGGTTGCCAATCAAGCGGGCTGCTTTGTCCTGAATGGTGTCGAGCTTCTTGAGTGTTCCAGCACACTCCTGACTTGTGCCTTGTAGATGGTGGAAAGGCATTGGGGAGTCAGGTGGTGAGACACTCACTGCAGAATAACCCAGCCTCTGACCTGCTCTTGTAGGCACAGTATTTATGTGGCTGGTCCAGTTAAGTTTCTGGTCAATAGTGACCCTCCAGAATGTTGATGGTGGGGAATTCGGCGATGGTTATGCTGTTGAATGTCAAGGGGCAGTGGTTAGACTGTCGTTTGTTGGAGGTAGTCATTGCCTGGCACTTGTGTGGCGTGAATGTTACCTGCCACTTATCAGCCCAAGCCTGAATGTCATCCAGGTCTTGCTGCATGTGGGCATGGACTGCTTTATTATCTGAGATGATGCGAATGGAACTGAACACTGTGCAAACATCAGCGAACATCCCCACTTCTGACCTTATGATGGAGGGAAGGTCATTGATGAAGCAGCTGAAGATGGTTGGGCCTAGGACACTGCCCTGTGGAACTCCTGCAGCGATGTCCTGGGGCTGAGATGATTGACCTCCAACAACTGCAACCTTTGTGCTAGGTATGACTCCAACCAGTGGAGAGTTTTCCCCCTTGATTCCCATTGACTTCAATTTTACTACGGCTCCTTGATGCCACACTTGGTCAAATGCTGCCTTGATGTCAAAGGCCGTCACTCTCCCCTCACCTCTGGAATTCAGCTCTTTTGTCCATGTTTGGACCAAGGCTGTAATGATGTCTGGAGTTGAGTGGTCCTGGCGGAACCCAAACTGAGCATTGGTGAGCAGGTTTTTGATAATTAAGTGCCGCTTGATAGCACTGGCGATGACACCTTCCATCACTTTGCTGATGATTGAGAGTAGAGTGATGGGGTGGTAGTTGGCCTGATTGGATTTGTCCTGCTATTTGTGGACAGGAGATAACTGGGCAGTTTTCCACATTGTCGGGTAGATGCCAGTGTTGCAGCTGCACTGGAACAGCTTGGCTAGAGGCGCGGCTAGTTCTGGAGCACAAGTCTTCAGCAAGACAGACGGGATGCTGTCGGGGCCCATAGCCTTTGCTGTATCCAGTGTGCTCAGCCATTTCTTGATATCACGTGGAGTGAATCGAATTGGCTGAAGACTGGTTTCTGTGATGGTGGGGACCTCAGGAGGAGGCCAAGAGGGATCATCCTCTCGGCACTTCTGGCTGAAGATGGTTGCAAATGCTTCAGCCTTGTCTTTTGCACTCGCTTGCTGGGCTCCACCATCATTGAGGATGGGAATATTCATGGAGCCTCCTCCTCCCGTTAGTTGTTTAATTGTCCATTGCCATTCTAGCTGAGACATTTTGGCACCGATTAGGAATCAAAGCCTGGGATTATTGAGTGAATTGAGTGAATTTAATGCAATCAGTACAGTCTTGGAGTGAGTCTAATGGAGTTGGTCCAGTGCTGGAGGGAATAGGTTGAGCGACCAATATTCTCTTGATTTTCCAGAGTTGTTAAAAACTTGATGATGTGGTTTTATAAATAGTTAAACTAAATAAAGTCACGCTATGTATCAATAAGAACACTTACCTCTGCCCCAACCCTTTAAATGCACTGGACATCACATCACCTATCTGACACACGTGCTGACATTCAGGTAGAACAGGAGATTGAATAAAACTACTTTCATCAGCTTGGTTCAAAAACTTTTGTTTCTGAGCTGGTTTCAGGCACCAGGAAGTGGGAGTTTTTAATCTGATCTAAAATAGAAGCAGAATTTATCTGTAGTATTTCTACAGAGCGTTTTGATTCAAAACAGCTGTACATTTTTTTAATGAATCTGAATTTACAGCTGCAAAGTAAAGAAGGCTTCTCCATAACTGTTGTGTTTAATTGAAGGGAGCGAATAACATTTAAATGCCGTCTAAGTAGAACCTTGTCATTCTAAAGTGCTGAATCCATTTCCAGTGTTATAGGTCGCAGTCTTCTCAGCTCCAACAACACCCTCCTCTCCTCCGAGCTCAGCAGTGTAAATTCCTGGTTCGTCCAGTGGGTCAGGTTGACGACATAGTGGCGTTCTACCCACAGATTGACGAGCCCTAAGATGCCGATTTGCTGTACATGGCAGCCACGCTGGAGCCGAGGCACATCTGGAGTGGAGTAAACTTACTGAGAAACAGAGGCCTTGGCCAGGGCCATCAGAAATAGACAGCAGCCACTGAAAACAGACCCTCCCCCATCCCTGTCTATTTCCTTATATAAACATAGCTGATCGAGTGGGTGCACTCACCCTTTCACAGCTCTAAAACACAACATCCTTACGTGCATTAAAACATTACGAATATTGTTAAAAATAATGTTAGAGTCTGGAGTCACTGAGTAAATCATTTCATTACAGTGTCTGTATTGTGTTAGTTAAACAAGGCTGTACTGATATCTTCAGCAGAGATTTCAGTTGCCTGGAAAGTGGCTGTAGTGTTTATGACATCATCATGCCAGTGGCACATTGTAAGTAATTGGGCTCTGTTTTCCCATTGACTTCAAAAGGAAACTTTGTTCTCCTAGAATTATAGTTACGTATTTTTGTGTCTACTGTTTAGACTCTGGGGGGAGGGCTAGATTATTTTTAAAGGTTTCTCCCTGTGATTCAGGTGTTAGTAATACGCAATAGGACCTTCAAAAGGCACTTTAGCAAAAAAGCAATACATTGATAGCTCAATCTCGCTTTCTTATTTAGATTGACTTTGATGACAGCTAATACAATTTAACCTATTAATTGATGAGTTGTTACTAGCGCTACCAGTATGGCAGGTGCATTGTGTAGTATTCACATAGTATGCAAATAGAGCTAACATTGCTCATTCAAGGGAAAATTATCTTGGGCTCCCCAATAACTCAATGAATAGATGCCTGGCTATGTAGGCCAAAGGCTCCTGGGCTTTGATTCCTAATCTGTGCCAAAATGCCTCAGCTAGAATGACAGTGAGGGCGCTAAAATTGCCAAGGTCCTACTGTTGATTGCTAACCCCTGACACTAACCGGAGGGTAGATGGCAGGAGAGGACAGTACCAGATTCAGCAGTGATGCCCCCCACAATACTATAGGCTGCTGACATTGTCTAGGCTCACAAATGGGCACTTGGGCAAGGTGCTAGAGGGCTACCATCGCCTGTGGAATGATACACCAATGTGAGTCAAAACCCAAAGGAATTCCTATATCCATATTTTTAATCATTAACGAAAACGTGTTACCAAAAGAATTAGCAAAACAAATCAAACAAGCAAAAATGTAACAGAAGAAAACTCCAACAATCACTAATTCAGCTCTCAAAAATTAGGGTGACCATACATCCCTGTTTTCCGGGGACAGTCCCCGGATGAGGTACTGTGTCCCCGGGCAAACAATGTCCCCGAAGAGACCCCAGTTCAGGAAACTCATCCCCGAATAGGCACGGGTTCAAATCAGGAGCCACGTGACCCCGAACTGCCCTGCGGTCGGTCAATAAAGTGGGCAGGGCTGTGCGGCGGGGCGGGTTCTGATTGGTGGGAGGGATGTCAATCTCCTATTTTCAACCAGTAGAAGGGGCGGACTCACGAGGGACTTTAATTTATGCAGAGATCACGCTCTGTAGCTGAAGTACGTATGCTCCGCCCCACCAAACCCCCAACCCCCAACCCCGCCCACCGAATCCCCGGATAGGCCTGTGAAATTCGGTTGAAGAGAAATCGGCTCTGGAGTAACGAGTAATGGGGGGCCGCTGGTAACCGGACTAATGAGCGGCGGCTGGAGCGGGTCATGTGGATGACCCGAGAGCCGGATCAGAGCACACTCCGCGGCCTCAGATGGTGTGGGTGAGTGTCGGGCTGTGCGAAGGGGGAGGAGCCGGTGATTGTGGCCGGCAGAAGCTGTGAACAGTGGCCGCATTATTCAGGCAGAAAGTTCTGGCGCTGCTTTTTGCAGATTCAGTTTGCATCAAATTAACAAAAATCTTTGCCTTGCTACGCTGCACAACCTACAGTTTCCATCCTGGCTACTTTGCTGTGCTCCCACTCTGTGTGTTCCCAGATTCGCATTAGAAAATATGGTCACCCTATTAAAAATCCAAAGTTGAAGTCAATAATCAAAAAAAGCTGGTCAACGGGTTCCTTTTACAAGATTGAGACACATTGAGCTAAAAATTCGTTTGCCCCTGATAATGGGCGCCAGGATCCCAATGCTGGATCAACCCACGCCCGTTCAAAGTAATGCAGGCAGCACGCTAACCTCGTGCTGCCTGCTGATTAACATGATTGCACAGATACCAGTTGACACTTGCAATGCTACCCAATTGTTTTTTTATGAATCGAGGAGGATTCCTGAATATCACGATTGGTAGGTGGTCTGATATCGGATTGGGGAGAAGCTGGTTGCAGTGAAACCTGCTAGCTGTTTTCTCCTCACTGTCCTGTGTGTGTTCCTGTGTTTATGTAACAGCATCATCAAGCACATCGATATGATGGTGTCATTTGAATTTTTTTTGAGCATCACAGCATGAATGATACCATTTCTGCATTGATGACCGTATAAGAGTCTGTGGTTCATCCACTATATGACTACTGCACTTAGAAAATCAAGGCTAGTATTTCCTAAAATACAGTTCATAGCACGATGCTAAATGTAGGTTGTTGTTGGCACTGATACAGTTCTTAGCAATTCCACAAAACATTTGGCCCCAGAAAGTCTGTATTGCAAAACCCTTGTGAAATTATTAGCAGCTGGCAACAACTGCATTTTGAAACTCAATTGTGCTTTGCTTTTGAAATCAATGGTCTGCAATACCTGGATGATATACTGTCTAAGCTGCATGACAACATCATCCACAGGCTGTTCCATTAGGGTTTAGCATAGTTTGAAAATGTAATAAGATTAATTTCTAAAAAAAATTCAAGTAATTTCAAATGGTTTTAAAAGAAACTTTTTGTACCATTTGTCTTCAGTAATAAAAGTGAGTGCAGCCTGGAAGCATGGTGGTTTTAAATGGCTGATACCACTAAGGCTTCAGCTTTGAGCGTCTATGGAGACTCATATGCAAATTTGGTATTTATAAGTATCATGAGTTTCATCTGATTTGTGTGTTGGATTCATATTTTACAGCGGAAAGTCACTCATACCAACTCACGAGACAAAGGGCCAGATTTTGACTTTGTGCGATAATGTAGAATGGGTGATAGCAAATCAGCAGCCCATTTTACATCTCTCCCGATTTTTATTTCCATTATCGACAAATATTTTAATCAGGCCTGTTTAGGGCATGACTGCTGGCTGCCTATTTTGAGGCTTGCTCAAAAGTTACGTCAGGCAGACCTGAGGCGAGAAGATAACAGCAAGTTTTCTCGTCCTACTGCCCCGTTCACACTGAAAAACGGAGCGGTATCTGTGATAAACTGCAATCCTGGATAAGAAAATGCTGAACATTTTACACTTTAACGTTGATTGTTTTAAAAGCTAGAATTCCATGAAAATTGAATTTTCACCTAACAACTCACCAAATTTTATCTGCAATCTACGGGCGAGAAATCCGATTACGCCCTGTTTGCGGGCGATAACCGGGTTAAGGCCAGACATTTTGCGCCCGGTGCGGAAGTACCGCCCTGGCCGCTAAATTTGGCTTACCGCCCCGCACAGGAAGTGGAGCAGAATCTCGGGCACTCCACTTCCTGGTGGGGTGGTAACCGAGGCAATGTTGGGGCGTGATCGACAGCGCTCCACAACGCGCTGCCGCGTTTCAACACCCCTCCCTTCAGTTAAAGGGAAGGGCCGCTGCGCACTCTGCAGGGCCTCCGATGGCCCACACTATGGCAGCATCCTGGACCACACCACGTCCCGCCACGGAGAGCCAACCTGGAGGTCAGCCAAAAATTGAAAATAGCGGTGCGGGGCGCAGCCGCACCTCCCCTTTAAATACCGCCCCATGAGCGGAGGTCGGCCCGGTTCGCGACCTGGGAGGCTGCCGCTGACACGCCTGCAGCAGTCTCGTGGAGCGCAACTGAATTTCTGCCACGGGGCGGTAAGGGACTGCCACGGGGCGCTAAAGGGTTGCGGCACACGCCGATGACGTCATCGCCGGCGGCCCGGGGCGCTACCGGCGGGGGTGCGGCGCTATCAGGTAACGCCTCACCAACACCTTACCGAATTTCTCAGGAGGCGCTTTTTTCACCACCCCCCCAGTCGATTAGCCCTTTCCGCCCCCTGGAGGCACTAACGGCCGGCGAATTTCTAGCCCTACGCCTCTTAATTTAAAGTTGCCTAATTCAAATTGTCTGATGATTCAAACGTTGTTTTTAGCTCTAAATTCTCATTTTGCCACAGTACTTGTGTGTCTTAATTTGAATTATTGGATAATTCAAACCCTGAGCACAAAGCATGATATGAATTATCAAGAGTAGATTTATAATTGATAAAATCTGCAAAAACTGCATTACACAGCCAGAGAAATAGGGGCATCATAGTGGCCAGTCTTCCCAAGCTCACTAAAAGTAATGCAAGTAAACAGAACACACAAATGTTTCTTTATTAAGAATATTTTCTGAATAAACCTCAAATAGCTTGTCCGACAACATGTGGTAAAGGCAGTATCAGCAGATTCTGGTAGGTCTTGGAGAATCCAAAAAAGTTATATTGCACAATCTTGTTTTTCTTTAAACCTTCTATAAAAGTACTGCAGAGTTTTTATCTACTTAACTCCCCCTCTCATTCTTTTGCTCTTCCGCAGTAAATCACTTATAGTTCTGACCTGCCACAAAGCGGACATAACCAGTATTTATTGTTGCATTTACCAAGTGACTAAATTAATCTTTGAAATTAAAGGAAGCTCTCTTAGTAACGCTGTCTGAACTTAAACAAATTTGTCATTGATGGATTAAAGAAGCTGCATTTTATACAAGTGCTTTTTCTTTCCCAACAATATAATATGGTATCCGTTATTGTGACGGCACAAATACCAAAAAGGCAAAAGCATCACTTGTAAAATCTAGTTTATACAAACGTGGGCACTTTTATTGGGCTTATTCGACATATGCACACAGTATTTCTCACCTCCTCTGTGTTGGTATTTTCACATTTCTGCCAACTTCCTTGAGACGAAAATCAGTCTCTGCTAACTATAGTAAGACTTTTCTAAAATGCACACATCACTCCTGCATGCTAAGTATTCTTCTTATTTTAGAACGTGAACCGTTGAGGTGGTAGGGCGGTGGGGGACGAGGAAAGAGTGTCAAGGAATTCATTGTCTGTTCTCCACCTGTTGTTATTCTGGTCCCAATCAACCTGCTAGCCAGTCTGGAGCCAGTGGCCATCTGGAAATACTGCTGTGTTTATAAACTTGGCATGGAGCAGCACTCCAGGGCCCTGACCTCCCACACAAATCTGGAAACAATTATAATAGATAGGCGGTGGATTGCAAAAAAAACCCTTCACAAGGCTCTGTGTGGAGCTTTGCCTACCATGGGGATGTGAAGGCCTTGTTAGTGGTATAGTGAGTTTAAACATCTCTGATTTGCTGAATGACTCAGTTGTTTCTGGTTACTGGCACTGTGCTCTCTTTTCACTGCTCCTACGCCCTCCTACCTTCCGAGCTTTCCCTTAAGGACTTTTGGTACTTTTGAAAGCTGAAGTATATTTTTCTCTTGGCCTACGTAAGCTGCATTTCAAAACCAGAGAAAAAAGTCAAATCTGAACAATGCTGCCAAGTGCTGCAGTACTCTTAATTGCTCCCATAGTCCAAGTTGAAAGTTTTGTGCAATTGCAAAGCTTGTATGACGTTAAAAAGGAAAGGAAGGTCAACACTATTGCTTTATGTATATAGGAACTAATGTGATCTCATGCTTAATCTAACAGTATGCAATGTTTACATTCTTACGGTAGATCTAATAATATCAATACCGCAGGCAATAAAATATGATCACACGCATGCGAAAGTTCACATTTGGGAAATTTGGAACTATAAAAGAGGTTAAAGAGAATATAAAGATGTTAGTTTGACCAATTGTTATTCTAGAAAGATGATGCATTACAATATCTAAACTAAACCAAATCTCGAGGTGAATCCTCTGAATTTTATCAGTGACTAACATGTAGTCAATCACAGGTTAACAATGTTATTAAGATCATCTAAAATTAAAGATGGTTTGAAAAATCTTGATAGGAACAGGTTATACATTATTAGTCCAACTCAGATGCATTCAGTCAATTAATGTCAAATTTAAAGTGTTGGCTTCTCTATTGTGACCCGGCCCTAAAATATGCATTCTTTGGGATAGGATGCATTAAAAATTGACATTTTGCTCTTTAAAATCTGTGATGAGGTTAAGGAATGGAATATCTCTATATTAGTAATATAATGATGGAAATTAATTATTATATAATTAATTATTATTAATTATTATATTATAATAAAGTCTGTTAGATTGACATATCCTATTTAAAGTCGTGATAGAGTTTGCTTAATGGGCCAGAGTTTGCTGTCAAAATAATGGTAAGGCTAATGGCATTCGCCGTTATTGAAGCATAAATGGTACAGCAACTTCAGCCGAAAGGCAGATGTGCGGTTAAATGGCAATACCTAAAAGTTGCTGTCCGAGATGTGCCGCTCTGCCGTTAGCTTCGCGAAAATGGCATTTTGTTGTTTACTTCACCATTGAAATGCATTGAATGGCGTGACTGTAAAGTTTCTGTATTTGTGCGGTAGATACGAACTAAACTTGCCACAGAAAGTTAAGTCTTGTCAATACAAGGCAAGTACCCTTTTAATGACATGATAACTGTTAATTACTGCCAATCAACCTCTCTGGCACTGAAAATGAACTAATATGAATGTGGCATCTCATTCCTTCAGGTATTAATTGTTGTTGGAGATTTTAAAAATGTCAAATTTAAAACTGAATTTTTTTTTACTTTTCCTTTCTTAATGCAATCTTTCTTTCCCTCTCTTTATTTCTCTTTCTGTACCTGATTTGACATTGAATTCACCCACTCTAATTTACACTTCCTTCTCAGTCCTTGCAATGTTTATTTCTCAATCCCTCAATCATATTGGTTATGTAGATACACAGTTGCTTTCCCTGTTCACTCAGGTCCCAGATGCCCTGTTTCCCTTGCTGCGCTGTTATCAGCTCGCACTTTCAGCAACTTGCCACACAAAAAAATTAGAAAGCTTAAACGTGCAAGAGCAAGTCTAACTAATGGCAGACACCGTTAGATTCCCTGCCACAGCAAAATCTGGGTCAATGTATTACATTTTTCTAGTTTGCAACATGTCAGTTAGCCACATTTATACTGAACTGACTATTCAACCATAACTTATCACACCAAACTACGGTATGAATCATTTTTAAAATCCTGTGAAAACAACAGCAATTCTTTGAGTTAATCATTTAATTATACTATGTCTCATATCATACAATTATTGTGAGTAACGTTTAAGGAGTATATTTAAAAAAAAAAGATTTATTTCCAGTTTTTTCCCTTCTATCCTGTGGGTGCTAATTCATACCCATATTATGGTTCCATAAGCCCTGTGATGCCTCACCCTGTCGACTATTTCTCATGTATGAGCCTAGACAGTGAATGTTGTCAGGCTATTTATTTGTCAGGGACATTAGATTTGAGCCTGATCCTGTCCTTGCCCGATGTCCACACACACACTTTTTAGTAGGAATCACTGGATAGCGATCAGGAACGGGATCCCTTGCTGATTTCCCCCCCTCCCTAGCTCAGGGATGCTGCAGCTTATTTTAACTCTGCAGCTCTTGCCCTGGTTAAACCCAATTAACAATTCATACCAGGAATTAAACCTGGGACCTTTTGGTCTGTATAGCGTTGTACTACAGTGGGTGACTTTTATATCCGTTATCCACCGGGGAAGCCTTTAACTGGTTAATGAATCACTTTACAACATTTTTATATTTCCTTCTCATTTTTATTTAAGAGTACATCTGCTTCTCTTCTGACTTTCTTTTGTTGTTTAATTCTTTCTAAGTTACAGGCTGCTAAGTTTAAGATCATATAGTTGCCTGGCAAATTGGCTATGATAATAGGAAGGCTCCTATCGGTCTAAAGCATATCAAAATAATTGGATAGCTTAACGGTAAGTAGTGTAAAAAACAGGATCAATTAAATACAACTGAAACAAATCTTTTTTTAACTGCAATTGGAAGCGGAATGGTTGTTGTTGCAGAAGTGACAGAGGAACAGCCGGGGCAGTGTCCTTCCTTGCTTTGCAGTTTCCTGTGCATTTCCACAATGGAAGTTGTCTGACTCAGAAGCCTTCTTGCAGTCTTGTTGTAGCCTGTCTCCCACGCCATCCATACTGGACCTTTGATGTGGCTTTTGTTCTGCACTGTCCAGTTCATAATCTGACTAACTGCTTAGTCCACAGTGAGTTGCGGAGGCTGGAAATGTCCCAGCGGATGATTCACAGACGTCTCAAAAATGACCATGTTATGACATTATTTTATACACATGTGTATTAGACCATCTTCCTTCTTAGATTATGATTGATGCCTTAAGCCAGTACTTGATTCCTACATCAGAAAGCATATGATCCTTTATAAAAGTGTTTCAATTAATTCCTATGCTAGTATAACAAATGGTTATTTAAAGATCTAGGCAATGTTTTAGGACTGAGATTTGTATTCTGATTTATTTAGTAAATGAACCTTCAGGCCCTATCTCCCTCTTTTATATCCTATGAGTCAACCATACTTATGGTGCGTATCAAATATGATGTAGGAGAAGAAAGGATGAGATGCTAGATACATTTGACGGCAGGTACCTATGTAGGACGCTGAACACATGGTCGGGAAATCCTTCTACTATTGTCAAAGTATCAAGATGAACTAAAACCCTGCTGTTGTATATTAATACCATAACAGGGTGGAGCTGAAGCCATCTGCAACAAGGAGACTATTGTTGTGTATTGTTAAAATGCAATAGGGTTTGCTACTCTTTTAAAGAGATTACCCATATAAGATCAGCAACAATTAATACAAATTAACCATACGGTTCACTTTGGGTGTGTGTGTATCCTTGTGTAAGTTTTATAAGAGTGAAAGACACAACATAGATGTCTGTTTAAGTTTGATATTGCGCTTGCTGGCAGCATAGGAAGACGCAGAGAAATTGAGGTAGCAACAGGCAAGTCACTGATTGCCCGCAGTCCACATTCTAGCAGACCTGTTTTAAATGGTTAATTCTGCATTTTAACCTTTTCTACAGACTCAGGGTCTTTCTTCCTGGCCCTGGGAATAGAGTTGAGCTTCTTCCAACAACCATGGGACATTGTCTGAGAAATCATGTTGTTGAATGCTGATTTTGGATTTGTACTTCTGACAATCGAATCACAGCTTATTTTCAGATTGGGACTTAGGATGGAGATGCAAGTCTAGAAATGACTGTCAGCAATATTACGGGTTGAATACTTATTGACAAGACATTTTTTTGTCCACTATTTTAGTGCAATCATTAACCCTTTTATAATGAATAGGTCTAGCATCTGTGTTAAACTAGCAGACAGAGGAATTTTATATGAACACAATAAGTGTTCATTGCTCAAACTGCCAACAGTACGTTCTAGGCTTTGTCCTTTTGTTGCTTGATTGCCACTATCTGCAAAAGCATTTTCTGGTTTTTGGTCAATGCTGTAGCACATCATTTCATTAAATATATCTCTTGGATGAAATGTGACATTCCTATAACACAAGATATGGACCCTGAATTTCCTCCCACATAGAAGTGCGAAAATGCCATAATCTACGTGGACGGGAGCAGAATTTGAGGCAGACCTGGTTATGCCAGGTGACTGCCTGCTTTTATGCCCGCCCACAGGGTCCCCATATGGGGCAGGCATATAATGATGCTGTGCAAATGAGGGAACTACACCGTGCAACAAATTTCTTGTAATTTGTGCCCTAGCAATGTTGGGTGCAAGGAGTACAGTGTTCAGTATTGCTAACGACCTTGATGGCAGACGTTAAAATTTAACTGGCCAGTGTCTCTATTATAATTGACTGGCCGAGTGACTGATTATGGTACAGAAACTGGCAAATATATAAATGGGCTACTTTTAAGGTTTTTAAAAAATTTCAGCCAGCACTGCCATTTCCCTTCCCCCACCTGAAATTGGCTCCCCAGCTGTGCTGTAAATAGCATGGGTGCGCCCCCAAAATATTTAAATGTTCCTGACCTTGTAAAGTGGGCCAGAATCAGGAGGGCTGTTTTAGAACAGTATATGTATCAGGCAAGTCAAATATTGTACTGCTGGTCTCACACAGTATTTTTCTGATTCTGTGCTATTATTTTACTTGTAAATAAACTAGATCATAATAATTTAGCCTGAAGATCACAATCTGACATTGGGCTACTTACTGCCTTTTAGACTGGATAGTAACCCTTATGATCTCTGATGTTGAAATCTGTGGTAAAGGACAATTGTTAGTCCTGTGGTGTGCTGGCTCATTCACAATATGCATGATGATGCAAGTTTCAGTTCAAAGGAGATTTATTCTGCTATGGAGACTGCCTTTTTGCTGTGAGAACGAGTTAAAAGTGTTAGAGAAAAGTTTGAGTTGCAGGATAAATTTTTAAGAACCTGGATCCATTCAGTGATTATTATATGTACAATGGGATTTGAATTAGGAAATCTTCAATCTTCATTTGAAGGCCTAATTCTAGGAATATTGGCTTAAACCATTCTGTAATTCACAATTATGTCATTGATGCTCCCAAGGGAGAGTATTTCTTACCTCTACAGAAGAGATGCTAAGTGTTCTGCCAATTTGGGGAGATTGTAATGTAACAGATGCTTGCCTCCTCGGAACACTTATTTAAGATTAAATGTTCTTTGATGAATCAAGTTGTACAAAGTGTTATGTTTGGTACTGTTTATCCAAATTTTAGAATCTTACAGTGAGGTATTATTTTTGAAAAATAAAGTGATTACATTTTTTGGGGATAATATATGAAAGCTTTACTCAGTTGATAGCTCATCGCGCCTCTCTGGTTTAAAGTTTATAGGTTCAAGCCCACTCCAGAATATAATCTAAGCTGACAATTCAGTGCAGTACTAAGAGAGTCATTGCTGGAGCTGCTGTCTTTCTGATAAAATGTTAAACCCAGGCCTCATCTGTCCATTCAAGTGCACATAAAAGATTACATGGAACTATTCAAAGAGAAGTAGGGAATTCTTCCAGTATCCTGGCCAACAGCGATCCCTTAACCAACGCAGTCTAAAAGAGATTAATTTGTCATCACATTAAGTGTCAGCCATGACTCAGTGGTAGCACTCGCACCTCTGAGTCAGAAGGTTGTGGGTTCGAGTCGTACTCCAGAGACTTGAGCACAAAATCTAGGCCGATACTCCAGTGCAATACTGAGGGAGCGCTGCACTGTCGGATGTCTTTCAGATGAGATGTTAAATTGAGGCCCAGTCTGCCCTCTCAGATGAATGTAAAAGAACCCATGGCACTATTTTGAAGAAGAGCAGGGGAGTTCTGCCCGGTGTCCTGGCCAATATTTATCCCTCAACCAACATCACTAAACAGATTGGCCTAGAAATTGGACAAGGCCTGAAAACAGGCGTGGGGATCGCGATGCTCGTTCCTTCCGATGCAGGCAGCTGCGTGCTAATTTAAATAGTAGCGTGCAGCCCAGTGCTGAACATGCTGCTCAGTGGCTGCACGCCTCAGCAGAGGGCCCAAGTTCGTGAAAGGCTAGCACCACTTAAAGCTAGCCTGCACTGCATAAAGGCAGCTTGCACCTCTTAAAGGGGAGGTGCCTTCTGCCTGCAGCAGGTACTGTAAGTGGCTGGGGAAGAGAGTGTGAGCAAGAAGAAGACATACAGATGGCGCAATTGGGCAGAGTGCGGGATCCAAGATTCTCCGACGCAGCACTGGAGGCCTTGGTGCAGGACGTGGACAGGAGGAGAGAGGTCCTCTATCCACAGAGGGCCAGGAGGCCCTCCAGACAAATTCTGAGAAGGCAATGAGAGCAGATAGCCATCGTGGTCAATGCCAGCAATGCAGTCCCAAGAGTTCTGAGGACCTGGATGCAGGGCTGCTGGAAGGTTAATGACATCACACGATTGGTCAAGGTCAGTGAATTCACCTTACACTGAACCACTAGGCTCAGCCACTGCTCAATTCACCATCGCCCCCCCTGCACTCACCTACCAACAAACTCTATCAATCACGACTCATACCTCACATTCATAGCTTCACCTCACCCTCACACACTTAGCACTGTTGCAAGCCTCACACCCACATCTCACAGCTTGCGCACACTGCCAGCTATTCAACCATGACAGGCACATCACCCAAAGACATTGCACCACACTCACTGACGCACTTCCCTCTCTCTTGCAAGAAAACGTGGCCCATAACCGGAGGCAGCAGTGGCTATCCGCAGGGAGACAGGCGTGATCCTCATGGAGGAATCGGTGCTGGAGATTACTGGAGCGGCCATCGCTGAGCCCGTGGCCGAGGCGGGGTCGAAACAATCCAAGATGACGGTATCCTTATACCTAATCCTCCTTCTCACATCCCACTTCTCCCTCATCCCACAATCTCTTATGATTTACAAGCTGCAGATAGTGTAAGCATGCACCTCTTTCTTTAACCCCCTCCCCTCACTGCAGCCCTACCCTTGTGCCTTTCTCCTTTCAGATAGCCAAGAACTGCAACCTGGCCAGGCAGTAGTGGAGGAGCAGGAATTGGAAGAGGAAGAAGGCAGTGATGCTGAAGACAAAGCACCGCCACTCGATTTCACACTCACAGCCACCAGCTCAGAGACTGACTCTCCACACACTTTAGAGGTTAGGTTAGTCATGAGATCTGCATGTGGTGAGACACCAGGCAAGAGTGGCCTGCAGCCAGAGCAGGGGGAAAGGGTAGCACAGATGCCACCTCCCCGGAGGGCGAGGTCGCACACGAATTCTGCTGCACAGGACTCAGATGACGACTTCAATGGTGCGGCCTACAGAAGAAGTCTGATGGGTACGCACAATGAAATGCTTGGTGCATTGGCAGGCCTGCCAGAAAGCCTGAGTGCAATGTCAACGAGCATGGAGGAATCCAGCTTCAACCTTGCACAGGGCTTTGTGCAGAGCTTGGAGCCCATCCTTTCCAGCGTGGAAGTGATTGGCAACTCCATTAGTGCACTTGTGGACACAACCATGATGCAGCGTCTGATGGCCAATGTCTCCACTTCCATTCCAGCACAAGCAGAAGCCACACAATGTCAGGGTGCTGCAGTGGAAGCTCAGACTGCTGTCATGTAGGCTCAGCTTGTCACCACGAAGCTCAGACTGCTGCCATCATGACTGTGGTTACCAGTGTTGAAAGGGGCTTGCAGGGTGTCACAGCAGTCCACCAATCTGTCCTCCAACAGATTACTAGGATTGCTGAGGCGCCGCCCCGGGGGAGTGGCAGTGGCTCCGTGGAGCACGAACCTGCTGTCCTCTCTCAGGATGACAGCAGTGGTCCTCCCACCACTGCCACTCTGCTTGTGCCCTTGCTGTTGCCTGTCAGCCAACCTGGACTGCTGCCGCCCATGCCGAGATGGCGTATCTGAAGCCGGGCCTTCTATGCCCAGAGCTGCTCGAGGTCGTGCTCCAAGGCCATCTGCAGCCTCACCCACTGAAAGTCAGCAGCCTTCCACCAGTGATCCAACCGTGGCTAACTAAAGAAGTTAAGGACAGCATTAGATTGAAAGAAGAAGCTTATAATGTTGCAAAGAATAATAGTAAGCCTGAGGATTGGGAGAGTTTCAGAAACCAGCAAAGGTTGACCAAAAAATTGATAAAAAGGGAAAAAATAGAATATGAGAGAAAACTAGCAAGAAATATCAAAGCAGATTGTAAGAGTTTCTACAAGTATGTAAAAAGGAAAAGAGTAGCAAAAGTAAACGTTGTTCCCTTAGAGGCTGAGACAGGAGAAATTATTATGGGGAATAAGGAAATGGCAGAAAGGGTAAACAAATATTTTGTATCTGTCTTCACAGTAGAAGACACAAAAAGCATACCAAAAATGGTGGGAAACCAAGGGTCTAATGAGGGTGAGGAAAATAACGTAATTAATATAAGTAGAGAAAAAGTACTAGAGAAGCTAATGGGACTAAAAGCTGACAAATCCCCTGGACCTGACGGCCTACATCCTAGGGTTCTAAAAGAGGTGGCTGAAGAGATAGTGGATGCATTGGTTTTGATCTTCCAAACTTCCCTAGATTCTAGAATGGTCCCAGTGGATCGGAAGGTCGCAAATGAAACACCACTATTCAAGAAAGGAGGGAGAGAAAACACAGGGAACTCCAGGCCAGTTAGCCTGACATCAGTCGTCGGGAAAATGCTGGAATCTATTATTAAGGAAGTGGTATCAAGTCACTTAGAAGATCATAACATGATTAGGCAGAGTCAACATGGTTTTATGAAAGGGAAATCGTGTTTGACAACTTTATTCGTGTTTTTTGAGGATGTAACTAGCAGGGTAGATAAAGGGGAACCAGTGGATGTAGTATATTTGGATTTCCAAAAGGCATTTGATAAGGTGCCACATAAAAGGTTATTACACAAGATTAGGGCTCATGGGGTTGGGGGCAATATAATAGCATGGATAGAGGATTGGTTAATGGACAGAAAACGTAGAGTAGGGATAAATGGATCTTTTTAAGGTTGGCAGGCTGTAACTAGTGGGGTGCCGCAAGGATCAGTGTTGGGGCCTCAGCTACTTACAATCTATATTAATGACCTAGATGAAGGAACCGAGTGTAATGTATCCAAGTTTGCTGATGATACAAAGCTAGGTGGGGCAGTAAGCTGTGAGGAGAACACAAAGGGCTCGAATTTCATCCGGCCGTTGAGGCGGGATTGGAGGCGTGTGGGTGGTTAAAATTGCAAAAACTGGCAGGCAGGCCCCAACCCGCCTCCATCCCGCCTCCAAGCAATTTTCATTAAATCGTGTCTACTGGTCCCGTCTCTGTCCCGCCTCCAAGAGGTGGGATAGGCCGTTAAGGCCCTTAACAAGCACTAAATTGCCTCTATAATGCCATTTTGATAGGCCTTTGTGATTTTCACCCTTTTCCCACGTGAAGCACGCCTGTTCTGAAACACGACGGTGAAACCTGACGGTAGCACAATTGGATTGCTGACTATCAGCTGCAGCTCAACCATTAAATAGGAGATTTGATCAGCCATCATTTGCAGGTGGCAGGACTTTGCTGTCTCAGATCTGGGGGAACTTTTAGAAGGCATAACCACAGCTGTGGAAGTTTGGAGCCTGACACCCATCTCCAGTGTGACCTCCTGGGAAAGCCCTCTTGCCACCTTGACTGAGCGCTTCCTCAACTGAGGCATATACCAGAAGCATGGGAGCCATTTATTTCCTTCCCTTCTGGACATCAGATGAGGACGAAGACCAGCCGCGGCACCAGCAGAACCATGAACAACAGCAGCACCAACAGCAGCAGCACCAACAGCAGCAGCAACAACAGGAGCGCCAAGCTGCTGCTCACCCACCTGAAGCTGCACAGGCCAGAAGGGGCCAGCGCATGGAAGCCCGTCAGCGCAGGAGATACCCCCCAAACAGGGTCTACAGACACAGGGTCAACTACCTCAACATGTCTGAGCAGCAGTGCCAAAGGCGGCTCCGACTTTCGCGAGAGGTAGTGGGTGACATCTGCGCAATGCTGCAACAAGACCTGGAGCCCAGAGGACCAGGTGGACAACCCTTACCAGTGGCCGTCAAAGTCAACACCGCACTCAACTTTTTTGCCTCAGGCTCATTCCAGGGATCAGCAGCAGACATCAGCGGCATCTCCCAGGCGGCCGCACACACTTGCATCACGCAGGTAACCGATGCCCTCTTTGCCATCGCGCACAATCACATCCATTTCACCAAGGATCAAGCAAGTGTCACAGCGCGTGCGGTTGGATTAGCTAATCTGGCACGCTTTCCAAGGGTGCAGGGCATCGTTGACTGCACACATGTGGCCCTTAAGGCACCCCATCGCAATCCAGGTATTTTTGTCAACCGCAAGGGCTTCCACTCCCTTAACGTTCAGCTGGTGTGTGACCACAAGAAGGAAATTTTGCATGTTTGTGCCAAGTACCCTGGCAGTTGCCATGACTCCTTCATACTGCGCCAGTCTAGTGTGCCTCCGCTATTCAGTCCGCCAGACCAACTTAACGGATGGCTACTTGGAGACAAGGGCTATCCCCTGAAGACGTGACTAATGACGTCGTTGAGGAGCCCATCCAACGCAGCAGAGGAGAGCTACAACTCCAGCCACATTTCCACCAGAGCCATAATCGAGTAAACCATCGGTATGCTGAAGATGCGCTTCAGATGCCTGGATAGATCAGGTGGAGCTCTGCAGTACTCAGCAGCCAGGGTCTCCAGAATCGTCGTGGTTTGCTGTGCACTTCACAACATGGCACAATGTCGTGGCTTGCAGATTCCTGAGGACCAAGTGGCTCGTCACATATCCTCCTCAGATGAGGAGGAGGAGGAGGAGGAGGAGGAGAGCGAAAACGAACATCTTGCAGAGGCCCATCAACCAGCGGCAGCAGTACGTGAGAACATTGCTGCCCGGGATGCAAGGAACGCACTCATCTTGGCCAGATTTGCTTAGCCTAGCCAATCAAGCACTTTTGCCTCGCAGCTTCTTACCTGAGCATCGACAATGGCCAAGAACCAGCGGATTCCTAGCAATTTGAACATCATACTGACAATTGCAAGTAATCCTAAGCCCTCAATGTGGAAGTCCCATTCGCGAAATGACACACGCCACAACTACAGCAGTAGCCATCAGATTTTTTATTTACAGTAATCATCTGATGGCTTTTTAACATAAAACATCAAAATTCACCCAAGTGACTACCCTTGTGACTATTTGTGCACTATCTTTCTCTTACGCGTGCTCCTACGTGGTGCTTCCCCTGTGGCTTCAGCAGATGTGGAGGCCCCTTGCTCACTTTCTTGCTGCTCCTGTCTCGACACCTTTGGTGGGCGTCCTCTGGGGTTGCGAACCTGTGAGGGCTCGGCAACAGTCTGCTGCTCCTGCGGCTGTGCAGGGGTTGAGATGCCGATCTCAGTTGGGTGCGGACTCTGGTGGGGCTTTGACCGAGGATTTGTCAGTGGCATGGAAGTGTGAGCGCTTGGAGAGGAGCCCCCACTTCCTTGTTCTCTGCAAACAACATCCCTCTCATGGGTCAGGTCCACCTCAGCGCTTGCAAGTGGATTGAGAGCACCTTGCTGCACATCGGGGGGCCATGGGGACCCGTATCTGCACTGGAAGTCCTACTCAGAAGGACTTCCATGAAGGTCTGTTTTCTGTGTTCAATAGATGACCATCGCTCCTCCAGAGATGTCATTCTATTCTGAACACTCACCATGTTTTCTGCACTCTGGCGACTTATCTCCTCCATGGCCGCAGCCATCCTCTCGTCTACAGTAGCCATCCTTTCGACGGAGGTTGCCATCATTTGCACAGAGGTTGCCATCCTTTCCGTGGTGATGCATTCATGCGCCAATGACTCCACAAAGGCTCTGCTCATGTTCGCTATGGACTCCTCCATTCGCTCCACATTCGCAGCGACCCTAGAGACAAAACCTGCCAGAGACTCCTGCATCTGTTCCTGGAGTTCCAGCACTGCTGATCTTATGGATGGACCCAGAGGCAGAGGGTCAACATGCAGCTGAGCCGAGCTGGGAGAGTCCTGCGCCCTCCGACTAGGCAGATGGAGTATAATGTACTCACTTTATTCACTTTGGTAGGAAGAATAGAAAATCAGAATATTTTTTAAATGGTGAGAAACTTTCAAATGTTGGTGTTCAGAGAGATTTGGGTGTCCTCGTGCAAGAAACACAGAAAGCTAGCATGCAGGTACAGCAAGCAATAAGGAAGGCAAATGGCATGTTGGCCTTTATTGCAAGGGGGTTGGAGTATAAGAGTAAGGAAGTCTTGCTACAATTGTACAGGGCCTTGGTGAGACCTCACCTGGAGTACTGTGCGCCGTTTTGGTCTCCTTATCTAAGGAACAACAACAACAACCACTTGTATTTATTTAGCACCTTTAACGTAGTAAAACGTCCCAAGGCGCTGCACAGGAGTATTTTAAGACAAAAAGTTTGACACCGATCCACACAAGGATAAATTAGGGCAGGTGACCAAAAGCTTGGTCAAAGAGGTAGGTTTTAAGGAGTGTCTTAAAGGAGGAAAAAGAGGTAGAGAGGCGGAGAGGTTTAGGCAGGGAATTCCAGAGCTTAGGGCCTAGGCAACAGAAGGCATGGCCACCAAAGGTTGAGCGATTATAATCAGGGATCCTCAAGAGGGTAGAATTAGAGCAGCGCAAATATCTCGGGGGTTGTGGGGCTGAAGGAGATTACAGAGATAGGGAGGGGCGAGGCCATGGAGGGATTTGAAAACAAGGATGAGAATTTTGAAATCGAGGCGCTGCTTAACCAGGAGCCAATGTAGGTCAGTGAGCACAGGGGTGATGGGCGAACGGGACTTGATGCGAGTTAGGACACGAGCAGCTGAGCTTTGGATGATCTCAAGTTTACGTAGGGTTGAATGTGGGAGGCCGGCCAGGAGTGCATTGGAATAGTCAAGTCTAGAGGTAACAAAGGCATGGATGAGGGTTTCAGCAGCGGATGAGCTGAGGCAAGGGCGGAGACGGGCGATGTTACAGAGGTGGAAGTAGACGGTCTTTGTTATGTTGCGGATATGTGGTCGGAAGCTCATTTCAGGGTCAAATATGACACCAAGGTTGCGAACAGTGTCGTTCAGCCTCAGACAGATGTTAGGGAGAGGGATGGAGTCAGTGGCTAGGGAACGGAGTTTGTGGCGGGGAACGAAAACAATGGCTTCAGTCTTTCCAATGTTTAATTGGAGAAAATTTTTGCTCATCCAGAACTGTATGTCGGACAAGCAGTCTGACAATTTAGATCCCATGGAGGGGTCGAGAGAAGAGGTAGTGAGGTAGAGCTGGGTGTCGTCAGCGTACATGTGGAAACTGATGCTGTGTTTTCGGATGATGTCACCAAGGGGCAACATGTAGATGAGAAATAGGAGGGGGCCAAGGAAAGATCCTTGGGGGACACCAGAGGTAATGATGTGGGAGTGGGAAGAGAAGTCAATGCAGGTGATTCTCTGGTTATGATTTGATAGATAAGAATGGAACCAGGCGAGTGCAGTCCCATCCAACTGGATGACGGTTGAGAGGCGTTGGAGAAGGATGGAGTGGTCAACCATGTCAAAGGCTGCAGACAAGTTAAGAAGGACGAGGAGGGATAATTTACCTTTGTCACAGTCACAAAGGATGTCATTTGTGACTTTGATGAGAGCCATTTCGGTATTGTGGCAAGGGCGGAAACCTGATTGGTGTGATTCAAACATGGTATTGCGGGAAAGATGGGCATGGATTTGGGAGGCGACAACACGTTTAAGGACTTTGGAGAGGAAAGGGAGGTTGGAGATGGGGTGGTAGTTTGCAAGGACGGAGGGATCAAGGGATGGTTTTTTGAGGACGGAGTGATGACGGCAGATTTGAGGGAGAGGGGGACAGTACCTGAGGAGAGAGAATCGTTAACAATATCAGCTAACACGGGAGCCAGAAAAGGAAGTTGGGTGGTCAGCAGTTTGGTGGGAATAGGGTCGAGGGAGCAGGAGGTGGGTCTCATAGACAAGATGAGCGCAGAGAGATCATGAGGGGAGATCGGAGAGAAACTGGAGAAAGATGTGAGTTCAGGGCTAGGATATACTTGCCTTGGAGGTGGTGCAACAAAGGTTCACTAGATTGATTCCTGGGATGAGAGGGCTATCCTATGATGAGAGATTGTGTAGAATGGACCTATACTCTCTGGAGTTTAGAAGAATGAGAGGTGATCTCATTGAAACATACAAGATTCTGAAGGGGATTGACAGGGTAGATGTTGAGAGGTTGTTTCCCTTGGCTGGCGTGTTTAGAACTAGGGGGCATAGTCTCAGGATAAGGGGTCAGCCATTTAAGACTGAGTTGGGGAGGAATTTCTTTACTCAGAGGGTCGTGAATCTTTGGAATTCTCTGCCACAGAGGGCTGTGAATGCTGAGTCTTTGAGTATATTCAAGGCTGAGATAGATAGATTTTTGGACTCTAGGGGAATCAAGGGATATGGCGATCGGGCGGGAAAGTGAAGTTGAGGTCGATGATCAGCCATGATCTGATTGAATGGCGGAGTAGGCTCGAGGGGCCATATGGCCTACTCCTGCTCTTATTTATTATGTTCTTATGTTCTTATGCAGCAGCCACTGGGGTAGCACTGCGTAGGAGCACTAGGACAGGCAAAGGCACACAGAAGACAGGCACCAAGGGAATGCACAAGGGTGATTAGTTGACTTTGGTATGTAATATTGGATGGTTTGATTTATAAATTTGGCTTGGAATGTTTGCTTTGTGGTGGCTTTTATTGTAGCATTGTGGCCAAGAGGATGCTGTGATGGTCAGTAACAGAGGGATGTTAAGGTGTGGGACTGTTGGTGAATGGAGAATTTGGGTTGCATTCACTGGTACTGCAGTCGGATGAGTCGATCACGGACAGCCCGGCCAGAAAGGTCTGTGTTGGTTGCCTCCTCCCTTCCTCCTTCTCCTCTTCCTCTTCCTCTTTCTCCTCCTCCTCTTTCTCCTCCTCAGCTTTTTGCTGTGTCTTCATGATGTCGAGGTTGTGCAGCATGCAGTAGACTACGACAAATCTTGAGATGTGCTCTGGTGAGTACTGCAGGCTTCCTCCAGAGAAGTGCAGGCAACAGAAGTGTTGTTTAAGCACGCCAATGTTTCGCCCGATTACATTCCGTGTGGAAGCTTGGCTTTTGTTGTATGCATGCTGCCCATGTGTGCGTGGGTTGCGTACTGAAGTCATGAGCCAGGTGGTCAGTGGATAGCCCTTGTTGACCAGTAGCCACCCTCTGATTTGTCTTGGAAGCTCAAATGCGATGGTACAGCGTACTGGCGCAGAATGAAGGCATCATGACTGCTGCCAGGATACCAAGCATGGACCTGCATGATTCGCAGAGTAGGGTCGCACACCAGCTGGATATTGAGGGAGTGGAACCTCCAAATTCACATGCGGCGCCCGCAAAGCGAAGTGTGTGCAGTCAATGGCAACCTGCACCATGGGGAAGCCTGCTATCCTGGCGAAGCCGCTTGCTTGCTCTGCCTGCTTCTCTCTGGCACGAGAGAATGAAATGTATTCAGCTCTCTTCGCATACATACCCTTATGCAACAGTGCACGGCAAACTGGGAGATGTTTGAAATATCGCCTGCTCTAACCTGGAAGGAGGCCGACGCATAAAAATTCATGGTCACGCTCACCTGCACAACCACTGTCAATGCCGCCCTCGCCCTGCTCTGAGGCTGCAGTTCTGCCTGCAACAGGTGTCAGACTTCAGTGAGCACCTCCTTAGTGAAGCGGAGACGTCGCATACACTGTTCCTCACTGAGGTTGACGTAAGTGAATTGTTCCCTGAAGACCCTGGGTGGATATGGCCTCTAGCTGAGAGCCCTTCTCCCCCTCCTCCTCCTCCCACTTCTAGCAGCTTGTCTCTCTCTGTGTCACCTCTCCTCATTCTCCCTGTCATGCTGCAGCCAAGGGGGATACAAACTACAATACCCATGTCTGGGAGAAAATGGACAGAGCAGAAGGTACACCACTTCCTGGAGACTTCAGCAATTTCAACAAAGATAACAAACCAAACACTTGTACAAACTCACCAAGAGCCAGTAGAAATCAACCAGCAACTAACCTGAAAGCAGTTGATGTTCCCTTTAAATAGTGCTGGTGGGGGATTCTTCCTGCTGCTGAACGCATGTTCAGCTGTATGGGGGAAAAATTCAGTTGGTTGCGCCTCCCGTTAGCGCCTTAAGAGGGCGCTAATGGGGCGCAAAGCATCTAGCACCCAGGCGCGGCGAAGTTTGCGCCGCTCGCGAAATTAACTAGACATTTTGCGGCGGCGCTAAACACTACCGCCACGATCTCCTGCGCCGGCAGATCGTGACGTCAGTCGAGTGCGCAACGCCCCAGTAACGCCCCGGAGTGGAAATTGAGTGGCGCCCCCTGCCTTACCGCCTGACGCTAGCAACGACAGGTTGAGGGGAGCGTTCTGCAGTCATGAAGGGAAAGGGGGAGCGCTATTTAAAGGTGACCGCTTCCTGCCTTTTATTGTTGGTGCCATTTTTGAACTACGCATTCTGAGAGAGAGAGAGAGAGACTTCTGGAGAGATTCAGTGTTGTGTGAAGGAGTTTTGGGTACTGAGCAGCACTTTGTAGGTTCATTTTGATCTGCCATTCCTTGTATCGATTTAGAAGAGTCTGTGGGGGCTGCACTCTGAGCTCTTTGCCTGGTACTCTCCATTGTTCTTTCGAGCAGATTTGATGTGCAGGTCTCTCCAGGCCGAAATTCAAGGCTGCAATGAGCAGGATGTGGATGGAAAGCAAGATTAACCATCCCCTTTAAGAACTGACCCGGGCCATTGTGTGTGTGTTCCATTGCTGACTGACATCACATGAGCTTCGCCAGCGCTCTGAAAGGTAGCGCCTCGCTCCTCGGCCTTTGCGCCTTAAGACAGGTGTGAAGCGCCTGATTTAGCGCTCCAATCACCTCCAGGGGCGATAAAAGTCAAGTTTGCAGTCGGTGGTGATAATTAGCGCCAGGCGCTAATCTTTTCGCCCGGCCGATAATTGCGCCCCAAATGGGGCGATACTGAATTTCTCCCCCTATGTCTTTAAGAGAGGATGTTAGCTGAGGTCGAAAGTGGCAGCGCTGGCATAAAATCAGCGTTACACGCTGACTGACATCACGATCTGCCTACTCTGCATACTTCCGGCGTACGCTCCCAGGGCCCGTGCTAACAACCTCACCAGAAGTGTGCTGCGCGGACACCATTTTGTACTCAAAACGGCACCTGTAGTGCCGAAAAACCAGGGGACTACGGAGCCGGATTTTGCAGCCATTATCTGGTCATTATCACATTGCTATCTGTGGGACATTGCTGTGTGCTCTTCATTGGTGGTAAAGCGCTTTGGGATGTCCTGAGGTCTTGAAAAGCGCTATATAAATGCAAGTTCTTTCTATCTGTCTCATTTACTGTTTGTGGGACCTTACCATGTAAAACTTGGCAGCCACAAGTGCCCATATAACAACAATGATCGGGATCGGCAATGAGAAGGTGCCAATTGGACTGGGGAGGGGGAATTAAAAGTGTTAAGAAGAGTCCTCACTTTAGGTGTGCCTGCCCTTGGGACCCCTGTGAACCCTCTGGTTGGTGAAGGTTCAGGGCCAGAGCAAAGTGCCATATCTATTGGACACCCCTGCACTGGATGCCGAGCCAACATTGGTCACAGGAAAATGGAGATGGGAGGCCAGGAACGCCCCCTCATGCTTCATTTAAATTACACTGATTGGCCTGCACCCACTGCATGTTCGGGCAAAATTTGGAATGCCCTGAAAATCACGGTGGATGTAAGTGGAACAGAGATACAGCAAAGTACATCCCATTCCTTTTTCCTGACCTTACAGATAATAGGGCCAATTTTTCTGACCCTTGTCAGGGGTAAGTGTCTGGAAAATTGATCCTAGAGGGGGGTAATTTTAATCCCAAAAACAGGTGGGTTGGGGTCGGGGGGGAGGCTAAAGAGTTAAAAAACTGAATCCTGACCCCGACCTGACTCCAACCTGCCTGCCACTTCCGGTTTTAATGGAGGCGGGACGGGGCGGGCAGCCAACCCGCTCGCAGGAGGCGGGTCGCCCATTTAAATATTATAAGGAGGCTGGCGTGCCTCATGGTGATCCACCATTTCAAATTTAATTGTGGGCAGGCAGGTTTCCCTGGCATCAGGGATCCCTGCCAGCTAATGGAAGGCGAGGACTGCTGGATCCAGGAGGTAAGTGCCTTTCCACTTACCTCCTGGATCCAGAGTCCCTGCCTCAGCAACCCCCCGTGATCAGACACCCCCGCTGGCTCTTCCGATCTCCCCCCGTCCTCCCCCCGAGGACTCCGACCACGCCCCCCGTGAGGCCTGCGATCCCCCCCGCCCCCCACGAGTCCTCCGATCTCCTGCCGACCTCACCCCCCCACCAAGGCTTCCGATCCCCCCTCTGGCCTTCGATCATTGGCCCCCGGTCCCCGAACCCTTTCCAGCCTCTGATCCTCCCTCCGGCCCCTGACCTCCCTGTTCCAGCCCCCATTCACCTTGCCGGCCTCCTCCTCCGGCCCCAATCCTCCTCCGGCCCCGATCGTCCGGCCCCGAACCTCCCCCAGGCCCCGACCACCCCCCGATCCTCCTGTGACCCCGATCTGTCCCTTCCTCCTCTTTGCATCCTAGTGCCGTAGGCCTACCCGCCCAACAGCCAGCCAGCCTCTCCATATGGCTGGCTGTGGGCGGGAAACAGAGCATTGTTAATCAGGAATGTTAATCAGGCCCTGCCGCTAAGTTCAGCAGGGCCAGCGGGAAACCCGCTCTCCCAGGTTTCCCGATCACTTTCTAGCCTCCCCCCCCCACCGGCTCCCTACCTGCCTCCAAGTTAAAATTGCGGCCTAAGTGCCTGTAAGGGCTGGGTCACCAGGGGATACCTTGAAAGGAAGATAACTGATTTCTCAAGATTAACACCTGTGACACAAAATGCTCCTTTTAGCATAACGCCACTGACATAACTATTCATCTTTAGTTCAGCATTCAAGTTCAAAGAGTTGCTCTTGTAGACTGATTTAGTCTTCATTGTTTTCAAAGTACGCTGCACCATCAGTAGTTTCTGTGTAATTGTCTTGTAAATAAATCTGATTATTAGTTTTAGGCCGAACATAACTGTCGAATTGTCTGTTATTTACTGCTTTCAGAGCAGACTGGACAGCAAGGTAGCCAATGGTCCCTGGTCCATTATCTGTAATAAAAATAATAATTGTTAGTCCTGTGGCAGACTGCCCCTTTCACAGAAGGTTCACATGAAGGTTCAGTTTCAGTTAATAGGACACTTATTTTGCTTATGGAAACAGTTGGCCTGAAATTCTGCTCGGGCCCTGGTGTATCTCCAGAAAATGGGGCGGAATCTGGGATTCTGCTGGGATTCTGCCCTGTGGAGAGAAAAGCAGAGGAAAGAAGATGGATCTTTTACTCAAACCCTTACGACAAGTGGTCATCTCTGGAGGAGGTTAGAGGGCTACTCTGAGGATTCCACCCAGTGCACCACCTGATAGGCCCAAGGGAACCCATGTCTGTTGAGAGCTAGCGTGGGCTTTGCAAAATGCTTTAAGGGGCTGCTATCACTTCTGGGTGAAGGGGAACAATTTTGCATTTACTTCCTCAGCATAATAAGGGCCTCTGAGTTTCACATTAGAGTGGCAGGACCTCTGTTGGAGCGGGCCGCACTGTTGTAACACACAGGGGCCACTCACCTTGTGTATGAGGATGACTCCATCCCTTAGATTGGGACATGATCTGCATCTTTTGTACATGGATGCATTCAAGGCCCATTCTGTCAAACTTATACCAGTAGAGGGGAAGGATTGGAATTTTGGACCCAGTCTTTTTTGCCATGAACATAATTTAAAGTACTGGGAGAAAGCCTGAATTGTAACACTGTTATAATATGTACAGGGGCCTCCATATGCTTATAATTTCTAAGTATTAACACCACAATAATTTCTCAGAGTCTTTAATAAAGATAATTTGAAAATAACTTTTTTAACTGTGTTCCTTTGACTGAAACCATAAGATGTATATATTACGAAAAATAATAGATGGGAGGAATGAGTAAGAATATTGAAGTTTAATCTTAGGGTCCATAAACCACTGGAACTTTGCGAAAGTGGTTTATGACATCATCTGTACCCCTTGATTAAATTACAGTGTGATTACTCACTCCCATTGAACCATAATTCACTCTCTTTCCCCCACCCCATTACCTTTGTTGTTACTGTATGCATAAGATGGACATCTGTTACGAATTGTTTTGCTCATAATAGAACAACAGGCCATGTTCTGGAAGGCTAATTGTATCTCCCTGATCTGTGGCTCCCTCATGTCATCTCTACATGTACTAACCCTGATCCACCCATTTTATCATCCACATATGGGCTGGAATTTTCACATTGCAGAGCGTGCAGGTTTGGGAGCGGGTCCGCGGTTAAAAGCGACCTGATGCTCCACAGGAGAGAGGGGGTCAGCACAGGGTGCACTGCGCCGGAGGCGATACCCCCAACGCAGGGTATACAGGTAGAGGATAAGTTTCCTGGACATGACTGAACAGCAGTGCTTCAGGAGGCTCAGGCTATTGTGCCAGGTCACCGCAGACATTTGTAGCTTGCTGGAACAAGACCTGCTGCCCAGAGGACCTGGTGGACATGCTTTACCAGTCGCTGTCAAAGTCACCACCACCGTCAACTTCTTTGCCTCAGGCTCCTTCCAGGAATCTGCAGCAGACATTTGCAGGATCTCGCAGTCGGCCGCCCACAAATGTATCACCCAGGTGACTGTTTCACAAGTCAGCCGCTTATGTGAACTTTGCCACTGATGAAGCAAGTGTTACTGAGGGGGGGGGGGGGGTTTGGCTTAGCGGCTCTGGTTGGCTTCCCACAGGTGCAAAGCATCATCGACTGCACACATATAGCCATCAAGGCACCCCCACATCACCCAGGAGTGTTTGTGAACCGCAAGGACTTCCACTCCCTCAATGTGCAGCTCATCTGCAACCATAAAAAAATCATCATGCATGTGTGTTAGATTCCCTGTGAGCTGTCATGACTCTTTTGTCCTGGGCCAGTCCACCCTCCCTCAGCTCTTCGCACCTCCACACAGACATACCAGCTGGCTACTTGGAGACAAGGGCTATCCACTGAAGACATGGCTGATGGCACCCTTGAGGAGACCAAGCAATGAGGCCAAGGAGCGCTATAATGAAAGCCACATGTCCACCAGATGTCTCATAGAGCAAACAATCGGTATGCTGAAGATGTGCTTCAGATGCCTTGACAGATCGGGAGGAGAACTTCAGTATGCATCAGCCAGGGACTCGAGAATCATCGTTGTATGCTGCGCGCTGCACAACATAGTGCAGCAGTGAGGATTGGAGCTGCAGGAGGAGCAAGGCTCAGAGCGTACAGCCTCTTTGGAGGAGGAGAAACCTGAGGTGGAAATGGCACCAGCAGCGGCGCACATTGCTGCCCGGAGACCCGGGGTGGCCTCATAATGGCCCAATTTACTTAAGTTGCACCAGTGCACCCATATGGCTCCAAGGTGCTACACCAACACCTGCCCCCCCCCCGCCCCCCACCAACACCACAAAGCAGTCTTAAAATGACCAAAGCATTCCTGTCAACCAAACAGCTATTGCTCGAGGTTAAGTAATGTCTCACCATTCACTCCAAGTGACAAGGCCACTTCCCAGGTAACAGGCAAACATGGACAAGACGGGAAAGTAGTGTAAAAAATAAATTTATGTGCATCATAAATGGAACTGAAACTTAACACTAAGATTTTGGCAATCACCCTTGTGCATCTACGATTGTGTCATTTTTCTTTTCTGAGGGCTTCTACGAGGTGCAACCCCTGTGACTTCAGCAGAGGTAGAGGCAGGCTGCTCACTTCCCTGCTGCGACTGTTTCAACACAGCAGTCACAGCAGGGAAGTGAGCAGCCTGCCTCTACCTCTGGGTCCTCTGGGTTTTAGGGCCTGTGAGGGCCCCACCAAAGACTGCTCCTCCTGCAACTGTGCAGGGGCAGACACAGCCATCAGGATCCAAGGCAACATGTGGGGCTCTGACTGAGGGGGAGGCAATGGGGGAGAAGTGGGATCACTTTGAGCAGAGCCCTCACTTCGATGTACCCTCTCACCATCATCCCTCTCATGGGCCTGTAGGACGTGCGGAATTACCCCTCGCCCCGTCTAACAGGTTATAAATTTTGGACTTGAGACTTATGAGAAATTAAATCAGACACACGGGTTCTGTCTTTAACCTTTTATTGTTCCTAAGACAAATTCAAAACCCCAACCACTATTCGAGCAGTACACCAATAATATTACAAGAAATCATACTTATAACCACCCACAGATGATCCGTCCAGCATTGATTGTAGGTCACTTCCTTTTGACTGCAGCTCTTCGCCTTTCGACTGCAGCAGCTCTTCGAGTTGAAATGATCAGCCAGGCCCCTCCTTCCGACTGCAGTGCTGATATTTTTAGTCACTGGTTTTTATACAGTTTTACTATTTCAGTAAATCAATCATTCAGAGATGGTGAGATGTTCCTTTAATGTTCGACCTAAGTTGTTTGAGCTGTCAAACTTTCACACTCACACATCCTGTGTGGCTACCTGTTAGCTGCCTTTATCAAAGCCCAAAATTGTTCATTCACTCATATAAGTTTACAAAAGTGGCAGTAAACCACTTGGTCACATTTCACGTGTTACGTCGCATCCTGTATTTCAGAACTTCAAAGGTTTGACTCCTCCCCTTTAGCCACCAAAAGTCGTTCTACAAACTTGTGGCCTGTTTTGTTGTAGACACGAAGGGCTGGATTTTGAATCTGGGGTCGGGTTGGGGTCGGGAATCACACATTCTGGCTTGTGAACCCGCCTCCATCGAGATGTGGCCAACGCACTGTATTTTCCCTTGATTGACCTTGTTGAGCCCGCCCAGTGGGCTCAGCAGGCCAATTAAGGGCCACCCGACAACAGGTGACGTCACAGACTGACATTTCATCTGTCAAGAGCTTTTGACAGATGAAATATCAGCGTTTGACAGCTCTGTGAAGCTGTCAAACACTCACAATATGATTTCTAACTTCAGTCCTTCCTCTCAGGCTGAGTTAGAAATCATTCCAGCACAGAAAACAGAAGGCTGCAGGTTTTGACAGACCACGGCTTTCCTGCTTTCTGTGCAGGTGAGATTTCTAACTCCCGAGAACTGAAGGGTTGACACCTGCAGGAGGAAGTTAAGGTAAGTAAAACTTTTTTCAACACTTAGCACTTACCTTACACACTTACCTCTGCACCCATCACTCACCTGCCCACCGGACATATCGACCCCTCCAACCCCTGCAGACCCACGGCCTGCCCCGATAACTTGGAGTGGTTGCCACCTGTCAGGAAGCCCACACTTTTCTTTTTAAAATAGTGATTATGCAAAAAACTGCCTGTTAACTACCTGTTAACAGGCAGTTAATTGTCACTAATCCCTTCCCGCCTCGGGGAGTTGGGTCTCAGAACAGGTTGGGTACCCGCCGCCAGAGAAACTGGCATGGAGGCGGGTTGGAGGCGGGATGGGGTCGGGACCCCCGAATCTGCAACTTTAACCGCCCCCCCCCCCCCCCCCCTGCCTCCAAACCCGACTCCACGGGTCATTGAAAATCCAGCCCAAAATCTGCAAATCTAAGGGGGTTTGTTTATCTCTGTTGTCTATGACTACTCCCTGCAGTCACAACCATGTTTGCTGCCTTTTAGTAAAGCACATTCCATGTCCACTTATCAGTGAAAGACCATCTGTTACAATTTTATTTCACTTCAAAAAAACCTTTTGGCCTGGCAAAGCATTTTAATATATACCAAAATTAAAATTAATGGTCTATGTATACCTACAGGCCACCCGCACTTCTCTGCTAGCAAGGAGATGGACAGCACCTTGCTCCACATCAGTGGGGTGATGAACGCCCAAGTCTACGATGGTATCCCTCCTTGAGATGAGGTCAATAAGAATCTGCAATCTGTTGTTCACAGCAAGCATGTTCTCATTCGACTGGCGCATTAGCTGCTCCATTGTCACCATTGCCTGTGATATGGTGGTGCTCGTATTGGAGATGGACTCCTTGATTCTCTGTACAATTGCACACATCTGGAAAAGCTGCCAGAGCCTCGCGCATTTGTTTCTGCTCTTCCAAGATCAACCTCTTTGTTGACGGCTCCCGAGTTTCAACATCTGCATCCAGCTGAACAGAGCTTGGAGCTCCGGCGAGGACTCTCCACTGCTGTCCCTGTCCCCACCATCTGCTCTTGTTCACTTGTAATGTGCGAGACACCAGGTGACAACATGACTCTATGGCTAGCTGGACCCACCGATGTGCACGTATCTGCGCTGGTGCTGGGTGCGCATGGGTCTGGTGACGGTGCACCCTCAAAGAGTGGAGCTTCGTCTGAGGAGTCGTCCTCCTCCTCCGGTTGGACAGTGAGGACGGCACTTGATAGACCTATGGGAGAGTAGAGAGATGAATTAGAACTCTTATGATAAGAATGTGTAACGTTGCCATTACGTACATGATGATATTTCACTGGCTGCTAACATCAAGTCACCATGAGTGACTGTTGTATGCCATGTGGCTGTATGAATTTAATTCTGTCACCAGGTTGCTGGGAAGTCCCCCTCTCTCTGTTTCCCATCGCCAGCAGCTCTGCAACTCGACTTATTTGTAGCAGCTCCTCCTCTGCTGGAGTCAATGTGCTGTAAATTGGAGGCCACCTCTGGTTCTTTGCCTCTCCCAGATGTTCTGCACTCTCTTCTCCTGCAAGGAGGGAAAAAAGAGAACACTGAGTGAAAGTGATGGAATGAGTGTAAGGGATGGATGGGTTACATCTGTAGAGGGTGACTATGAGGGAGTGGCGTGACATTGCCAAATGGCCTCCTTCTGTGGCATTACTTCCTATGATTGCTTTAGGATGAGGGTGAGTGTCAGTCATGGCTAATCAGATGGGGTTGTGAGCTATGTTCCCTGTAATTTTTTTTGACCCTGTGCGGCCTCTTTAAAGAGCTGCGCAGGCCATTCAAAATACTGAGCATGCACGGTTTTTACATTGAAATGCCGGCAAGCTGGCTGCGCGGGTTCCCTGGAGCAGTGCGCGGCCATATGGCCGTGCACTTTAAACGAAACACTGGTTGTGAGTAGGTGCATAGAGTGAGGAATGGGTGCACCTTGCAAGGTAGGTTGGTGTGAGGATTGACATGCAACAGTAGGCTTGGAAAGGCAGAGTGATGGGGTTGGGGTGAAACGCACATCAGGATGTAGTTGAATGTGGCATTGTACTCACTTTTCCTGGGTAGATAAAGGGGCACCAGTGGATGTAGTATATTTGGATTTCCAAAAGGCATTTGATAAGGTGTCACATAAAAGGTCGCTACATAAGATAAGGGCTCATGGGGTTGGGGGTAATATATTAGCATGGATAGAGGATTGGTTAATGGACAGAAAACAGAGAGTAGGGATAAATGGGTAATTTTCAGGTTGGCAGGCTGTAACTAGTGGCGTGCTGCAAGGATCAGTGCTTGGTCCTCAGCTATTTACAATCTATATTAATGACTTAGATGAAGGGACCGAGTGCAATGTATCCAAATTTGCTGATGATACAAAGCTAGGTGGGAAAGTAAGCTGTGAGGAGGACACAAAAGGACATAGACAGGTTATGTGAGTGGGCAATAAGGTGGCAGATATAATGTGGGGAAATGTGAGGTTATTCACTTTGGTAGGAAGAATAGAAAAACAGAATATTTTTTAAATGGTGATAAAATATTAAATGTTGGTGCTCAGAGAGATTTAGATGTCCTCGTACAGGAAACACAGAGAGTTAGCTTCCATAGCACTCAATCCAGGTGGGTTATTTCACTGAGACCCATCAGCCATGGTTGAGAAGGCTGTGATTCACTTATGTAGCAATGACTAAGTTGTGCCAACTGCCAGACAGCTATGGACGCAACTCGTACGAGAGACCTTGAGCTGAGTAAGATCCAAGCCCACAGGAAAATGAGTCCTTCCATTACGGTTCGCTTTTCAGTAACAAACCCAACTTGGCCACTTGCTGACATTGAGCTCTCCTCCACAACTACCAATACTCCATTACACTTCATCTAGAGCCATCCTTTGTTTCTTAACCTGTCCCATTATCATCTCCTTTTGCCTTGAATATCTCTTAATATCTCTTAACCTCTCCTGCCTTCTATCCTATCACAGACCTTCCCTTTTGTTCTTTCATCCCCTCCCCCCTTTCCCAGCCCCTACACTTGCTTAAAAATCTGTTCCATTTCCTGCTTTTTTCCAGTTCTGACGAAAGGTCATCGACCTGAAACGTTAACTCTCTTTCTCTCTTCACAGATGCTGCCTGACCCGTTGAGTATCTCCAGCATTTTCTGTTTTTATTTCAGATTTCCAGCATCTGCAGTATTTTCTTTTTGTACCAATACTCCCATTTGGTGATCACTTTGCTACTCCTTTGTGCAGGCATTCCCTCACCTCACCTCAAATCACTCTGAACATATCCTGTCAATGACAAAAAACATCTCACCGACAGCAAATCTGACAATCTTTGTACTGTGAAGACCATCGTGCCTCCCCTTGGTGCCTACTCTTGTGTGCCTTTTCAATCTGAGCCTCCTATTTGTCCTATAGTGACATGAGGTTCTGATGTAGCTGGCTGATGATTTGTAGCTTTTACCTTTTTTTTAACATGGGCCTGGATCAAGTTCTTTGTGGGTCTCCTTCCCTTGGGACCAAAACGATGACTCCTCTTTGCCAGTCTGCCCTAAAAGTAGATTGGCGAGGGGGTGTGGGACAGGAAGTGATAGTTTCAGTACTGCAAGCTTCAATTCCATGCCAGATCGTCTTCCTTTTATTGTTATGGTGGTTCCACAGCCTTGATCCTGAAAAAAAAAGGCTAATCTGGGAAGTGCTGCAGAAAGTATGAGTGAAAGAGTACGGGTGGGCCTATGTGGGAATCGTCGTCGACGACGAAGTCCAACACCGCCTTCAGTGTGCCAGTGCAGCCTTCGGTCGCCTGAGGAAGAGAGTGTTTGAAGACCAGGACCTCAAACCCGGCACTAAGCTCATGGTCTACAGAGCAGCAGTGATACCCGCCCTCCTGTATGCCTCAGAGACATGGACCATGTACAGCAGGCACCTCAAAGCACTGGAGTGGTACCACCAACGCTGCCTCTGCAAGATCCTGCAAATCCATTGGCAGGATAGGCGCACCAACGTCAGTGTTCTTGCTCAGGCCAACATCCCCAGCATCGAAGCTTTGACCACGCTCGATCAGCTCCGATGGACGGGCTACATTGTCCGCATGCCCGATACGAGACTCCCAAAACAAGCGCTCTACTCGGAGCTCCGGCACGGCAAGAGAGCCCCAGGTAGGCAGAGGAAACGCTTCAAGGACACCCTCAAAGCCTCCTTGAAAAAGTGTAACATCCCCACCGACACCTGGGAATCCCTGGCCCAAGACCGCACAAAGTGGAGGAGAAGCATCCGGGAAGGCACCGAACACCTCGAGTCTCTTCGCCGGGAGCAAGCGGAAGCCAAGCGCAGGCAGCGCAAGGAGCGCACGTCAACCCAAGCACCCCACCCACCTGCTCCTTCAACCACCGTCTGCCCCACCTATGACAGAGACTGTAGGTCCCGCATTGGACTCATCAGTCACCTGCAAACTTATTTTTAATGTGGAAGCAAGTCATCCTTAGTTCCGAGGGACTGCCTAAGAAGAAGAAGAAGAAGATGTGGGAATATAACTGGAGTGTGGAGGCTGTAGGACCTGAAGTTGGAAGAGAGCAGGATAGTGCCAAGAGCCTAAAACTGGAGCTAGAGGGAGTGCAGGGGGTCCCAAAGGTGGAGGAGTTGGGAGGGCATGTAGTGGGGTCAAGGCACAAAATTGAAGCAAGAGGGAGTGCAGTAGTTCGAGTGGTTTGGCAGTCACAACACGCGAGTGCAACCATCTTCAGCCAGAAGTGCTGAGTGGATGATCCATCTCGGCCTCCTCCTGAGGTCCCCACCACCACAGAAGCCGGTGTACAGCCAATTCGATTCACTTCACATGATATCATGAAACGACTGCGCACACTGGATACAGTAAAGGCTGTGGGCCACGACAACATCCCGGCTGTCGTGCTGAAGACTTGTGCTCCAGAACTAGCCGCACTTCTAGTCAAGCTGTTCCAGTATAGCTACAACACTGGCATCTACCCGACAATGTGAAAAATAGCCCAGGTATGTCCTGTCCACAAAAAGCAGGACAAATCCAATCCGGCCAATTACCAGCCCATCAGTCTACTCACAATCATCAGCAAAGTGATGGAAGGTGTCGTCGACAGTGCTATTAAGCAGCACTTACTCACCAATAACCTGCTCACTGATGCTCAGTTTGGGTTCCGCCAGGACCACTCGGCTCCAGACATCATTACAGCCTTGGTCCAAACATGGACAAAAGAGCTGAATTCCAGAGGTGAGGGGAGAGTGACTGCCTTTGACATCAAGGCAACATTTGACCAAGTGTGGTATCAAGGAGTCCTAGTAAGATTGAAGTCAGTGGGAATCAGGGGGAAAACTCTCCACTGGCTGGAGTGATACCTAGCACAAAGGAAGATGGTTGCGGTTGTTGGAGGTCAATCATCACAGCCCCAGGACATCACTGCAGGAGTTCCTCAGGGCAGTGTCCTAGGCCCAACCATCTTCAGCTGCTTCATCAATGACCTTCCCTCCAACATAAGGTCAGAAGTGGGGATGTTTGCAGTGTTCAGGTCCATTTGCAACTCCTCAGATAATGAAGCAGTCCATGCTCACATGCAGCAAGACCTGGGCGACATTTAGGCTTGGGCTGATAATTGGCAAGCAACATTCACTTCACAAAGTGCCAGGCAATGACTATTTCCAACAAGCGAGAGTCCCTTGACATTCAATGGCATTACCATCGCTGAATCCCCCACCATCAACATCCTGGGGGGTCACCACTGACCAGAAACTTAACTGGACCAGCCATATAAATATTGTGGCTACAAGAGCAGGTCAGAGGCTGGGTATTATGTGGCGACTGTCTCACCTCCTGACTCCCCAAAGCCTTTCCACCATCTACAAGGCACAAGTAAGGAGCGTGATGGAATAGTCTCCACTTGCCTGGATGAGTGCAGCTCCAACAACACTCAAGAAGCTTGACACCATCGAGGACAAAGCAGCCGCTTGATTGGCACCCCATCCACCACCTTAAACATTCACTCCCTCCACCACCGTCGCACCATGGCTGCAGTGTGTACCATCTACAAGATGCACTGCAGCAACTCACCAAGTCTTCTTCGGCAGCACTTCTCAAATCCCGCGACCGCTACCACCTAGAAGGACAAGGGCAGCAGGCGCATGGGAACACCATCACCTGCAAGTTCCCCTCCAAGTTACACACCATCCTGACTTGGAAATATATCGCCGTTCCTTCATCGTAGCTGGGGCAAAATCCTGGAACTCCCTCCCTAACAACGCAGTGGGAGTACCTTCACCACATGGACTGCAGTGGTTCAAGAAGGTGGCTCACCACCACCTTCTCAAGGGCAATTAGGGATGGGCAATAAATGTTGGCCTTGGCAGCGATGCCCACATCCCAGGAACGAATAAAAAGAAGACGTCAGTCTCAAAGGCTCAATGGCCACAAAGTACATAACAGAAGCAATAACATTTATTAGAAAGATATTGGGGCTGATTTTCCTGTCCCTCCTGTTTCTGAGTGCTAGTCAGGCTGAGTGCACCCAAGGTGTGCCTGATCCCACCTGAATTTGTGGGTTCAGGTAATTTGCTTGGCCTCAACATGCACCTTGTGCAGGTCCGACCCCTGCAGGTGCCTACATCCAGAATTAGGGGCAGGAAGCTTGAGAGTCCTGCAGCAGTAGGAATGACCACTGGCCATGGAGCCTTCTGGCTGATTTCTAAAAAAACAGCAGCCACAAGGCCTCGAGTCCTGAGGATACAATGGGTCCATGCAAAAACAAAAAAGCCACTTCTCTTTTTAGGCTGCCTTTGCCTTGTTGTCTGCAACTTTCAGACTTTCTGATCTGACAGTAGTCCAGTCACAACTTCTTTATATGTGCCTGTGCCTGAGTGCCCTTCTGACGAACCTAGAGAAGAACGAGGTGGGAAGGCTGGGAACACCCCCTCCCACCCCATTTCTATGTCTGTCCTTAGTCTGCGTCTATTGTAGGTGAAGGCACTCTAAACCATGCCCCTCCCCAGGTCCCAGAAATCATAGGGCAACATAAATGAGTCAGGATCTATCCCCTGGTGTCACGTCTCTGGGAGTAAGCAATCCCCAGGCACATAGCACAGGAAAATGTTAGAATGTAGGTTAACAGCTATAAATGAATGTGTTCCTGAGCAGATGTTTTATGCTGTTTGCATTCTGGAAATGGCTGATATTAGTATAATTTTTTTTATTGAGAAACCAGGGTTAATGACCAAGACCTAGAGTGGTACAGTTGACAAAATTATGTTCCTGATGCAGAACGTCACTCAACAGGAGCACATACTGGCAATTCGGGCCTGGGCGTCGGCCTGTTCCATGCGATCTTCTGCCAATTAAAAGTAATGGAGGGAAAATCATGCAGGCAGACTGACACCCACACCTGAATTCCCGGTCTGTGCACCATAGTGCAGGATAGTCCCAAGTAGTGGTAGCTTGGGTTTTCCAACCCTGTAGATTGTTGGAGCAATGGAAGACTGAGGTAGATAAAGAGTTCCATAAATTTGAAATTCTGGGAAAGAAAGGGTTGCATTAGAAGATAATACAATTAGTTTTAATTTTGACGCAGTAAGGGTACAGTGAGAAGGAAAATCACCCAGGATAGTCTATTCACAGCTTAGGAGGAATGTGAGGAAAGTTTAGAGAAGTACTGGGCATAGTAGCATTGACAAAAGAGGCAAGCAACAATGGTGAGGGGGAGAGAGAGAGAAAAAGAGAGAGGTTTGATGCAAGAAATGAGAGTGGTCACTAATAAGACAACAAACATTTTCCTCTTACGATTTACTTCTGCATGTTGCTGCCAGTCATTCGTTTAGGGAGATCTCCTGACTTATTGGAGTGGTAGGCAATTGTGCCTTCCGCTACTGATTGCCCCAATTTTAATGTTATAATTTCACTGCATAATAAACATTAGGCAAAATAGTTAGCTAGAGAAATGCATGTCAGGTGGATTCTGTCCATTTTTGCACCTGTGATGAGAAAAGGGAAGATTTTGTACATATGCTTAGCTGGGCTGCTATTCATTGTTGTTATGTTGTGTATAAAACCACAACATATTCATAAATCATCTTCACTGTTAGTCCTGGTGCCAATGAGAGGCCTGGTCTGTCATAGATCAGCTGATTTTTTCCCCTTAGTTAAGTCTGGTTGAACATGAAACACAAAGCTGAAATTCGCTCTTTGACTTATTGACCTACAATCAATTACCAGGGGATCACTGCAGTGAAACAGCAGAAGTGTCACAAACTGAATGTTTAAACATTTAGAAGCATGATTATTTGAACAAGCAAATGCACTGCTAATAAAAACAATAATCACTGTACCCCATTCTGACTGGACTAGATTAACCGATAAGGCACAGTTGTGGCTAATTAATTATTATTGTGACGTCTTTTGAATTATTTTGCTTTTCAGTTTTGACAGGGTCACTGTATTGTGGTTTGGTGCATGCTGCTGTATTGTTTATATGTAACATTCAGTTTAAAAGAATAATAACTTTGTCACAGAAACACCCTTTCCACTGACCTTTTCATCATGGATTCAGGCCAATTAAATGTTTATTCAGATAGGCCTTTGCTGTGAGACAAAGAAGTCAAAAGCTTAATGATTTGCAAAGAGAGTTCTATTCTGCCTTAGTCTGACTGTTTATATAATCAAGGCATTCCACAGGACCTCACGCTCAGGCCTGTCTAACTCTTTTCAAGTGGAGCTCACAATTTTCACTGTTTCAGTTATACCTGCCAACAATTAAAATTCAAAAAAGAATGAGACTGGTGGATATGATATATGGAGATGCCGGTGTTGGACTGGGGTGGACAAAATTGAGAGGTCGCACAACACCAGGTTATAGTCCAACAGTTTTATTTGAAATCACAAGCTTTCGGAGCTATCGCTCCTTCCTCAGGTGAAGTGACTTCACCTGAGGAAGGAGCGATAGCTCCGAAAGCTTGTGATTTCAAATAAAACTGTTGGACTATAACCTGGTGTTGTGCGACCTCTCAATTTCGGATATGATATAGCCATGGTAAGGTGATGCAGTGTGTGTTTGGGGGCAGGGGGAGGGTGGGGAGGGAAGGGGAGGTAATGACATGATAATGAAACTATCTTGGTTCATTCAATTTAAAATTAAATGTAGCCACCCCCTTCCCCATACCCCTAAGGAAAAACATAATCCCTATAACTCCCAGACAGATCAAAACGTTAAAAACCACAATTAGATAAAATAAAGTTTTCAGAAAAATGACATTTTCTTTCTCATATAAAGATCATGACAGTTTGCAATTTTCCCATTATGTAAATTTGTATTAAAAAAAATCTAATTTAGGTTAAATATCATGTAGACTTGCCTCTTAAAGTCAAAGCCTGGAATAACTGGAGAAAAACATGTATTTTTTTTAAAAAGCTGCCAATCTGGAATATAATCAGAAAATATTGGAAATACACAGCAGGTCCCTCATGTAAGGGGTTTTGTCGTGCTTATATCACAGACGGTGCTGGTGCAAGGTTAGGCCTTCGTTGCCTAATACTATTGCTTGCTCTGGTCTCCGGCCAGCCTTGTTGCAATAAACACCTGTGAGTGGTTCGACCCACTCGCCCTTACGGTTCTAACACTGGACTTAGGTGCGAGAGCAGTAATGCAGAGAAAAACTCAAATAGACCCGGTTGAATAGTACGAAATGGAAATCTTTATTGCATAGCGTCCAAGATCATGAAGTACATGTCATAGGCGCAAATTAACGAGAGTACAAGTATACATACATTCATAAAGCTTGGTCTATGGTAATGAAGAACGCACGGCACATCGTAAAAAGGGGAACACATTATACTTTATCCTTAATAAAACCACCCTCCCCTATCAATACCTACACTACATCTACATTTGTAGGATCGGGAAACATGCTCACCACTCGTGATACTTCGGAGAATTTTAAAGTGAGGCACTCGGCTCGTTTCGCTGCAGCGCCTGACTGTCACGTGTTTGGAGGGGTCTCTGTACCCCACTTGTTTATCTTTGCTGCTGCGACAAGCAGGCCGGGCTCCCCGTTGTCATGAAGAACTCGACAGAACTCGGGCACGGTTGTAGAATTCAAAGAAAAGTCTTCCTGTACCGACACCAGTTGTCGGTAGAATTCAATGAAGAGTCTTTCTTGTTGTTATGAGGAATTCGATGGACCCAAACCAGTTCGTGCAATAACCCGTAGAATTCAAGAAATGAGTTCTATATTTTCGGGCGCGGTCGGGGTTTACTGATCGTGGCGGCATGTGGATTCTTCTTCTTTTCTTGTCATTTCGTCTTGTCTTTTTGGGCCTTCGGGTCCAGACACCGTTTACCGACTCTCGGGATGGTGCACCCGGTCACTTGCCCTTGTCGAGGCGGCTCGTTCCGATTGAGCTCCACCCAACATTCGAAGTCGAATCAAAAGTACAGCAGTCAGCAGTGAGATAAGAGAATAAGAGACGATTCGAGCGAATAAGAGCCGAAAATCAAGAGACCGATGGATATTTGTTCACTATAGTTATAGTGCTGTGTTCCCTTATCTCCCGCCCAAATCTTAATGTTTGTCTTTTGTATAATATTGGCGCTCAAAACTCCCAGCGTGGGGCGATTCTTTCCTTAACGGGTTTCGGTAGTACCTGAAACTGGCCAACTACCCGTTAATGTTTTCCCCATTGTTGACCCAGCCAGGATTGTCTCCCTGACTGGTTTTGGGGGCCCCCGAATACTCGTTTAATCACCCGTCGATGTCTCTCTCATTGTAGAGCCGTGGGGGTATTTGTGTATTGATGTGTCTGGATGGGCCTTCGATTGCCCAGTACAATGAACCTTACTTGTGCATGGAAAACGATTCCAGCACTTATATCTTTTGCTATTGTCACAAATGCAAACAGGTTGCATCCTGTCTTTATCAGTGTTTATCGAGTATGATCCCGTCTTATATTGAAATGTTTATTCGAACGCCATCTTGTCTGCCCACTGTAATTCTGGAAGCTTCTGCCACGATGCGCGGTGGCCATTTTACAGGCTTCTGTGTCCTTTATATCATGACAGCATTTCGTTTAAATAAACCGATCAAACGAATCTGCTTCTCTTTTGTTATTTTGAATCGCGATAATTGCGAAACTTTACACTCAGCATCTGTAAAGAGAAAAGACAGGATAATGTTTCGACTGGAGAGTTCTGCTGAAGGAGCCAAGCCCAGAATGCTATTAACCTGCTCCTGATGCACCTACTGTGTATTTACAGCATTTACCATCTTCACTGCCAGTAATGTCCTTGCTTAAGCTTTGGCCACACATCTGACTGAGGTCTATAGCTGACGTACTTTCTCATGGAGGATCTTTCACAAATTTCAATGTATTATGGGCTACACATAACATAATATTCTGAGCTTACGCATATAGAAGACAAATTGATAGCAATGGGCTAAAATTATGCTTTTTCAAATTAGGGAAAACTCAGAATTGTGAGAATATTCCGATTGATTGAAGAAGGGAAAACTGCAAATTCTATCTTCAAATTGTGAGGGTTAGCAGATCTAACTGTCTCGTAGCTTTGAAAATAAACACAGCTCCATATTTTTAAATAGATTTATTTAAAATTTGCCCCATCCTATGCTTGTAAAATCTAATGCCTCATAATTCATTGAGTTGGCATCTAAGAGGACACTTTAGGCTTAATCTCTGCCCTGGTTACACTGTAACAGAGTTAAACTCAAAAACCTTGTTGTAACTATAAACTTTATATAGGGGTGATTCTGAGATAGGGTCTGCCAAGTGAACTTTGTATTATATATCACTCATTCTACATTCATACAAGCACATCAACTCATCCCTCTGACCATGGGACATGTGTTTATATAACACCAACAACAGGGGTGCTGTAAGTTTCCAGGCTACAGATTGCCAATGTAATGACTTTCAGGTGGGAAGTGGTGTAAATTCATACAGCCTGACGGCCGCCCTCGGGATCAGGTAAGTGGTGGGACCCTGCGATCGGGGGTGAGGGGGAGAGGGGTGCGGGGGGGGGGGGGGGGGAGGTGAGATTCCGGCAGGGGAAGCTTAAGCTTTCCTTGTGGGGCCTGGAGGAGCCCACTATAGCAGCTCATTATAAAAGGGGAAGTGATGGTGGGGGACAGAAAAGATGCCCAATTGTTCAGAATGGCACAGCGGAGATGAGGCCAGCAGTGCTATTTTTGTAGGGTTCTCAAAATTCCCACATTCCCCAGAGTTATTAATAAGGGGTACCCTAGACAAAGTGGCTTCTAGACCTCGTGGCAGAAGCCTGCGACATTGAACAGAAACCAGGGCCCTGCAAAAACAGCAAGCCAGGTGACATGCCTGGGTCTGTAAGAGAGTTGCAAAATTCCCAGACCCCCAAAAGACTCGGAGGAAAAGAGAGAGACCCTAAGAAAAGGGGACTTGGGACATTTTAAAACCAATTGAGTGTATTGGACCAGGGACATTTTAAAACATGCCTGGGCAGACCTCAGTACAGAGCTCCGAAAGCTCGTAATTTTAAATAAAACTGTTGGACTATAACCTGGTGTTGTGCGACTTCTCATTTTTGTCCACCCCAGTCCAACACCGCATCTCCGCATCATGACCACTATTGACACCACAAACTGCCGGCGCAAAGTGGAGAGAATCTCCAAGAAGATCACGCATATTGACACAGACATCAAGTATCTACAGAGATGTAAGAAAGCAGACAAGATTCCGAAAGGACTACAGATCACGAACCCACTCAAGTCGACATACAACACAGACTACGCTGAGAGACTTTGCCGTCGTACCTCTCGCACACTCCTCAACCATCTCGTACACCAGCTCTACAGCAGACGCCGCAACCTCGAAACCAAGATAGAGTCCATGCTCTCAGCCTGTGCTCAGGACACAGCAGACCAGCTACGAGACACCGCCAAATAGACGAGGCAACGGAACTACGCTTCCTACATGCGCATCAAGAACAGGAAGCTTGAGAAACTCGGCATCACCACCAGCAGCAACCAAGCCTCCCCCAGTACCACGGTTGCAACCACAGGGAAGTACATCGTCAACCTGTCGGACCACACCCTTCAACCAGACGAAATCGAAGTTCTCGCCCTAGGGCTCAAGTTCTGCCCCACCACCAAAATGGACCCCATCGGTCTTGCGGCAGACACAGAGGAATTCATCAGGAGAATGAGGATCCGGGAATACTACCACAAATCCCAAGATGTCAGCAACAAACCCAATGAGACAATCAATGATCCGGAACAGCAGACAGAGGGAACCGCAGTGCAGCAACCGAAGAAGAAAGAGTCAAATTGGACCCCTCCGGAGGGTCGCTGCCCTAAGTTTGACATGTATGCTCAAGCTGTCAGGAAATGCATTAACGCCAGATTCCTCAGCCGCACTCACAAGACAGTCCAGAATGTCACCCGAGCACAACGCAATGCCATCCACGCTCTCAAGACCAACCCCAACATCGTCATCAAACCAGCGGACAAAGGAGGAGCCATCATCATACAGAACAGAATGGACTATTGCAAAGAAGCATACCGACAACTGGACAACCAGGAACACTACAGACAGCTACCCGCAGATCCGACCAAAGAACACACCCGCCAACTCAATAGACTGATCAAGACCTTCGATCCAGACCTTCAAAGCATCCTATGCACTCTCATCCCACGTACTCCCCGCGTAGGAGACTTCTACTGCCTCCCAAAGATACACAAAGCCAACACACCCGGATGTCCTATCGTATCAGGCAACGAAACCCTGTGTGAGAACCTCTCTGGGTACGTCGAGGGCATCCTGATACCCATCGTACAGGGAACCCCCAGCTTCTGTCGCGACACTATAGACTTCTTACAGAAACTCAGCACCCATGGACCAGTTGAACCAGGAACACTCCTCGCCACGATGGACGTATCGGCACTCTACACCAGTATCCCCCACGATGATGGCATCGCTGCGACAGCCTCAGTACTCAACACCAACAACAGCCAATCTCCAGACGCCATCCTACAACTCATCCGCTTCATCCTTGACCACAATGTCTTCACCTTCGACAACCAGTTTTTTACCCAAACACACGGAACAGCCATGGGGACCAAATTTGCACCCCAATACGCCAACATCTTCATGCACAAGTTCGAGCAAGACTTCTTCGCTGCACAGGACCTCCAACCAACGCTGTACACCAGATACATCGACGACATCTTCTTCCTTTGGACCCATGGCGAAGGATCACTGAAAAGACTACACGATAACATCAACAGGTTCCATCCCACCATCAAACTCACCATGGACTACTCCTCAGAATCGGTTTCATTCTTGGACACATGAATCTCCATCAAAGACGGACACCTCAGCACTTCACTCTACCGCAAGCCCACGGACAACCTCACGATGCTCCACTTCTCCAGCTTCCACCCTAACCACGTTAAAGAAGCCATCCCCTATGGACAAGCCCTGCGAATACACAGGATCTACTCAGACGAGGAGGAACGCGATGGACACCTACGGACGCTGAAAGATGCCCTCGTAAGAACGGGATATGACGCTCGACTCGTCGATCGACAGTTCCGACGGGCCACAGCGAAAAATCGCATAGACCTCCTCAGAAGGCGAACACGGGACACAACCAACAGAGTACCCTACGTCGTCCAGTACTTCTCTGGAGCGGAGAAACTACGCCATGTTCTTCGCAGCCTTCAACATGTCATCGATGACAACGAACACCTTGCTAAGGCCACCCCCACGCCTCCACTACTTGCCTTCAAGCAGCTGCCTAACCTCAAAAGTACCATCATTCGCAGCAAATTACCCAGCTGTCAGGAGAACAGCGACCACGACACCACACAACCCTGCCACGGCAACCTCTGCAAGACATGCCAGATCATGAACACAGATACCGTCATCACACGTGAGGACACTACCCACCAGGTACATGGTACATACTCATGTGACTCGGCCAACGTTGTCTACCTCATACGTTGCAGGAAAGAATGCACCGCGGCATGGTACATCGGCGAGACCATGCAGACACTGAGACAACGTATGAACGGACACCGCGCAACAATCGCCAGGCAGGATTGTTACCTCCCAGTCGGGGAACACTTCAGCAGTCAAGGACATTCAGCCTCGGATCTGCGGGTTAGCGTTCTCCAAGGCGGCCTTCGAGACACACGACAACGCAAAATCATCGAGCAGAAACTGATAGCCAAGTTCCGCACCCATGAGGACGGCCTCAACCGGGATCTTGGGTTCATGTCACGCTACAGAACGTGACTCGACATCGTTGACTGTTTTTCCAGTTTTTAAAAAAAAGAAAAAAAAGGTTAAAAGCTTAACTGCAGACGGCAGCATTTGACACGTTGGACCCCCTGTGACCCACCTCATTGTCTAACTGTACTCTGATGTGTCTTTGATGTAATGCCTCCCTAACAGATTGTATCTCTGCAGACACATTGTTCTCTGTATATATATATACTGTGTAATCGATTTGTATTACTTCACTGTACCTGTACCTGAAGAAGGAGTGGAGCTCCGAAAGCTCGTAATTTTAAATAAAACTGTTGGACTATAACCTGGTGTTGTGCGACTTCTCATTTTTGTCCACCCCAGTCCAACACCGACATCTCCGCATCAGTACAGGCTGCCAAAGGAGGCGGTGCTGGCCTCTACAGAGACAATGGGCTGGATTTTCAATGACCCGTGGAGTCGGGTTTGGAGGCGTGTGGGGGGTTAAAGTTGCAGATTCGGGGGTCCCGACCCCATCCCGCCTCCAACCCGCCTCCACGCAATTTTGATAAAATCATGTGCGGTGTTCCCGACTCCGTCCCGCCTCCAAGAGGCGGGAGAGGCCATTAAAGCCCTTAACAAGCCCTAAATTGGCTCTGTAATGCCATTTTGAAACGTTTGAGCTAGTTTAACCCTTTTCCGACGTGAAGGGCGCCTGATGTGAAACACTCCAGTGAAACCTGGCGGGAGCACAAGTGAATAGCTGACTATCAGCTGCAGGTCCACTATTACAACGGAGATGTGATGAAGGTAGTAGTAGTATTAGGTCTGAAAGTCGCCTCTGATGCTGCTGAGACTGCCTGGCCTTTGCTGTGAGATCTCTCTCTCTCTCTCTCTCTCTCTCTCTCTCTCCTCCTTAGAGCTGCTGCTCATTTTGCATCCAGGTCCTCTCACACCAAAAGCCAGGCAGTCTCTGACCTGACCTGCAATGCTGCAGCAATGATGACATCATCAGAGGCGACTTTCAGACTGAAAACACTAATTGGTTCATGGGTTCCCACATGCTGGAACTCAATTGCCCAATTAAGTGAAAATTGCATCAATCTCCCACATCCAAATGCAGTCGGGTGGATAACACGAAATGCGGATGACACGACCCCAACCCGCCCCAGTATCAAAATCCAGCCCAATGTTGTATATTACAGGTGGTCGACCTGTCTGGGGAACCGGATGACCCCACTCCAGCCCATCAAACTGCTTAGCATTTATACAAAGAAGTAAAGGAATGGAGTCCTCACCAAAACTCCAGGCATATCAGGAAAACATGAATAAAACAAGCCCAAAAGCCCAGTCTATTCATACCAAGGCCCAGTTTCGATGGCCCGAAACTCATCACAAATGAACAACCATCAGACCAGCAATCATCGTTAAAGGCCATTCTCCTGCCATTAAAGTTAACGACCTTAACGAGCCCACCAGAATTAAACAAAGCACTGGGAAGATTTGGCGGGCAGATAAGGAACAATCCAACAGTATAACTATAGACCTGTGCTGGGACAAGCCAGTTCTACAGAGACGAGAGGCTGGAACAAGCCAGTTCTACAGAGAACAGAGATTGCAAGGCAGAGCACTGACTGGCAGTTTTGCAGACTAGCAGATTACAGCAAGAGAGCTACGGAACACGGAACAGCAAGGCCAAGCAGACTGCAGTCGACCGAAGCAAGGACGAAACCGACCGCATCAGCGGATTCGCAAAGACTGAGCCTGGAGAGCCGCTGAAGTTTTCTGCCACGTACAGCGTACGGCAGCCACCATCCAACACATCGAGCGAATCCCAAAACCACGACCGGCTTAATCGACAGGATTCGACCTGTCCAGAGACCCTTATTGGTGAGCATGATCCCTGGCCCCTCACAGCACACTTAGTTAGATATGGGTAAGGGGATTAAGACTGTGATTTTTCTCTCTCGATGTGCCGTGTGTTCCCCATTCCAATTTATGTGTATTTTAGTAAGCCTGTAACTATTCCAGTAATTTTTCAGTGTTGTATCGTTCATAAAATAAATACGAGTTTCTTGTACCAAACCAGTCGTCTACTCCAATTCTGTATCGCCGCCTGTACCTAAGTCCGGTGTCTAGAACCCAGGGGTGTGGGAGCGATTCGAACCGCTCAGGAACCCAGTCAGAGGCGAACTGACTACACACACGCCACCCCCTACATTTTGGATGTTGATGAGATGGTGATTATGCTGCAAGAGGTGCACCAAAGGAAAGTGTCCCTATTGTGAGCCAATGACCACCATCCAGTAAAAACAAAGGTGCCCGATATTTGGAGGTGGGGAGGGGGGGTTGGCGGCAGGGAAATGCTGAATGAGTCAATGCAGTCACGCAGCTCCTTCCTGCTGAGGGGCAAAGACAGATGTGGATAAGCAGACACTGACTACAAAACACTGCTGTTCTGGCTGCAGATGAAGGATAAGTTTGTTAGAAGATGACAGTTCTCCTCAGATTTGCTCACCTTCCTTGTGGGGCCCATCCATTATGGCACAAATTTAAGTTGGGAACTAGCATGCTCTCTGGGAAATACCAAGTCAAGCATTTGTGTCCAACTCTGATACTTTTTTATGGTGACAGATGCTGAGGCTACCAGTCCAGGGACCTCCTTGTTGCTTGGGGCTTTCTCAGTGGGGTCAGCGCCCATTGATGTAGAGGATAGGCTGCTTTACTAACCAGTTTTCCTCTTCCTTCACAGAATGCGGGTACTGTGGAGTGCTGCACAATGAAGGTTCCTGGCTGATTACTGGATAACAGCCATTGGCATGTACAATGATGTTTTGGTGGTCAGTTCACATGTGACAGTTAATTGTGTGAAAACCCTTTCTCTTCTGAAGGCCATAAGGTTGATATGAAGATTCTATAGCCTGAAACATGGACATTATGTATGCATTATGTATGCATTATGTATATTGTCTTTCGGATGAGATGTTAAACCGAGGCCCCATTTGCCCTCTCAGGTGGATGTAAAAGATCTCATGGCATTATTCGAAGAAGAGCAGGGGAGTTTTACCCGGTGTTCTGGCCAATATTTCTCCCTCAATCAACACCACTAAAACAGATTATCTGGTCATTATCTCATTGCTGTTTGATGCACCTTGCTGTGCACAAATTTTCTATTATACAACAGTGGCTACACCTAAAAAAAAATACTTAATTGGCTGTAAAGCGCTTTGGGATGTCCTGAGGTTGTGAAAGGCGCTATATGAATGCAAGTCTTTGGGGGAAAAATTCATGTTCGCCAGCAAAGTTGCCGCAGTTAACGGCCGCTGGAAATGGCCGCAACGCTAACCAAGTGAAATTGGTCTGTGGGGCATGGAGATAGGTGGCACAGCGCTCACCTTCGTGCAACGCAATCCTGGTGGCATTGCTGGAGGGATCCGGGACGAAGTTTCTGTCCAGGTCCGGCGTTGCAGTTTCCCACAGCCTCTGTGAGCGAAGCTGTGGAGCTTGCAGGGGACTGTGGTCAATGGAGAGGTCTGCGATTTAAAGGGGCCATGCACACTGAAGCAATACAAAATAAAATGCAGTGAATCAATACATTTTTCAGCCCTTTCTGCCTTTTAAGAAATATTCAATATTTAAAAGATGTTCTAAATGTGAATATTCAGCTGTTAAAGCTGAATTACCTTCCTAACCACAACAGATGAGAAAACTGCCTCAGCAATAACACAAATGGCTCAGCAAGGCAGGGAAGGGGCACCGAGGGTCTCACACGCAGCACTCCAGCTTTGTGCAGGGGGTCAACACTGCAAGAGCGGCCCTCTACCCAAAGGGTCCAGGAGGCCCTCCAGAAAGAACGATGTGGGAGTACATCACTAAGGCTGTCACTGCCAGCAGTGTCGCCCCCACCACCTGGCTCCAGTGCCTAAAGAAGCTTCATGACCTCAGACCACAAAGGGGGAGACGAACATGGTGGCCATTGCGGGACCCACCGCCAGCTGGTGAAAGAGCGGCGGCCGCCATTTTTATCATCATTTCATGGCGCTATGAAGTGGCGATGAGTACATGAATTTCTAGCCCTTTTTTCTTTCAACCTGTCTTGGGCAGTGTACTCCAGACACCCACAGTCCCATGCCTGATTTTACAAATTGAGTCAGCGAAATCGGGGCTTTTTGTCTTAGAAGAGAAATTTCAGTGACAAAGTTTTAGAAATTTGATCGCGCCTAATGAAGCCAGTGGCCGGATCATGGGAAATTGGTCCTCCGGCTTCATTAGTATATTACCAGGAAGTTGTGGGTGCCAGTCGTGGCCCCAGAGGCAACTCACTAGTCGCAGAGGGGGAGTACGAATGACTGGCTGGGACGCCGGCCGAGGGCAGCAAGTAAGACTTGAGGGGGGTGGGGGGTGGGGGGGGGGTGGAATGGTGAGACAATTGGAGGGGGTGAGTATAGGACGGCAGCTCTTATTACATAGGATATATGGCACAGAAACAGGCCATTCGGCCATACCAGTCCCTGCCGGCGTTTATGCTCCACATGAGCCTCCTCCCATCTTTCCTCATCTAAATCTATCAGCATAACCCTCTATTCCCTTTTTCCTCATAAGCTCCTCCTGGCTCCACATTCAGGTAAGCATAAAATTTGGTACTTACCTTTTTTGGTGCTGGCCTCCAGTGGTCCCTTTAAGAACCACTGGTTTAGCAGCTGTCCGCCCGAGAAAACTGACCGCAGCATACACGGTGCTTTCCGCACTCAGTTGCAATTCATTTTGGAAAAGGGGCCTGAAACAGGCATTAGGCCCCCGATTGGCATAGGTCATGGGCCTAACGCCTGTTTCAGGCGGGTGTCCTGGACGAGTATAAGGCGCCCTAACCAATATGGCGCGCAGCACACTTCCAGCATGTGCCACCGTGCGCCTTATTGGACACTTTAGTGTCCGTTACTTGCCCAAAAAATGGGTGCTGCTCAATCGAATCTCTAGACCAAAAAGTCAGTGTTTGGTTTTCCTCATGAGTTTTCATCTGCTTGAAACACATTACCGGCATCAATCAGTTCCCGCAAGTAACGAGCACGGGCCTGCATTCCAACCCTTGGGGTGCCCTTCATGCTCTCAGAAAGCTGGCTTTTCCAAAATCAATACTGAAATTTTCTGTGATAAAGTACATGTGATAAAGGGAACACAAACCTACTTTTAATTAAATTCAGCTCCAATTACTTTCCAAGTTCTCACTCTATCTAGAAATTCATATATTTTGCCCCTCCACCTGCTTATATTCTCCCACCTCTTATTTCTATCTTTTCCTGTTTGTTTTGTCATTGTCAAACTATTCTTTTCTTTAACTTTACTTTCTAACATTTATTTGTACTTTGGGAAATCAAGTTCCCCCTTAGTTGAACATTTTACAAATGTTATGAACAAACTTGCTGTAGAAATGGCTAAAAACAAAAGCTGTGAATGCTTGAAAACTGTTGTGGTTTTTCATGAGGTATCATAGCTGTCACAGTTATTGCAGTGGAAATTAGTGCAATGTGTTACTTGGGTACTGTATTTGTAAAATGCAACTCGCTTATGAACACTTGATAAAATTAAATCCCTATAATTTTATGAGGACAACTTTTAAGTCTGCAGGTCTTAGGGTAGTAGTTCTCATTAAATATTATTACTAACACCTTTACCAGTAGACAGCCAAATGACAGACAGGCATGACATATATTATATGCAGCTGTTTGGATTGGTATCTGAGAGACTTAATGGTGTCTGTTATAGCCATAGCCATACACTATAGTTCACTGTCGTTCAAAAGGCGAGATGAATGCTCTTACCTCAGTGAGTTGCTACTCAAAGCAACCTTGCTGGATTGCTCATCAAGTTATTGTACAAGAAATAATATTTGTCAAGGAATTAAGACTACAAGTCAATTGGAGAAAACTAGTTGTGCTATTCCCAAGATATAGCAGCCATTTGCAGTCAGTACCTGGCCTGCTGGAGAATACCTTCTCACTCATCTTTCAAAGTTTAATACAGGAGCAGTCACATCTTGAATTCACGTATATCAAGACTGATGGCAGCTGTCACCTTCATATGGCTGGATAAAAGAGAAAATAATACTATATTGTATTTTGATGTGACATACCTTTCACTATGTACCATTAAAATGCAGAAAAGTGTTAATCCCTAACTTGAGAAATGTGGGGGAAAAATATTAAGCACTTACCAGACCAGGGCCTAGAAATTCAATAAGGCCTGAAAACGGGCAGGGGCCAGCGCTATTTGCCTGCGCCTCTACTAAGTGGTACATGCAGCACACAAAATTCGTGCTGCCTGCTCATTAACATAATTGCAGTGCTGATCTCAGTGCTAAACGCGCTGCTGATTGGCTTAGCGCTCAACGGGGGGCCACTATTGGGTGCAGTGTATTGGCCAATAAAGTTTGGCCTAGGCTCTCTCCACTACCTAAAGGAGAGGTGTTTTCTTACAGAAGCACCTCATTGTCAGATGAGAGGAAGGAATGGCGCAACAGGGAAGAGAGAGCGCGAGACGGGTCTCAGATGCTACACTGGAGGCCTTGGTCCTGGGGGTAGAATGATGATGGGCTGTCCTTTACCCACAGGGTGGCAAGAGGCCATCAAAGGTCATCAGCAGAAGGATTTGGGAGAAGATCGCACAATCCGTCACGGCGACGAGTGTTGTCGGATCCAGTGCCGAAAAGTTTAATGACCTCACACACAGCACAATGCACTACACCCCCATCACTCACCTACCAAGGAGTGCGCATGTAGCTTTGCCAGGATAGCAGGCTTCCCCATGGTGCAGGGCGCCATCGATTGCACCTACGTGGCTTTGCGGGTGCCACAGAACAATCCTGAGATGTTCCGTAACCGCAAAGGCTACCACTGACTTAATGTGCAGTTGTTATGCTACCATGCACAGCGCATCCTGATGGTCAATGCCCGCTATCCTGGCAGCAGTCATGATGCCTTCATCCTGCATCAGTCCGGCAGGCCAGCAATCTTCCAGCCACCACGTCAAACTCAAAGTGGCTGCTCGGAGACAAGGGCTATCCGCTCGGCACCTGGCTGGTGACTCCCCTCCACAACCCCACCACTCCTGCCCAGCACTTTTATAATGAGAGCCATGCTTCCACCAGGAACATCATTGAGCAGACCATCGGGCTGCTGGGTTCTATCCCAGGTACGGCCCATCTACCTGGAAGCCTCTGGTGCTCCCCCTGTCCTCCTCTTCCTCCTCCTCTCTTTCTCCTCCTCTTCCTGTTGTGGCTCCTGAGCTTGACCCTCTGGCACAATATCTGGTGGTAACGACTGGTCTCTCATGAACACCAGATTGTGGAGCATGCAGCAAATCACCACGAATGTGGACAACTTCTCGGCCGAGTACTGCAGGGCACCTCCTGATTGGTCAAGGCATCTAAACCTCTTCTTGAGGGCCCCAATGGTCTGTTCAATGATATTCCTGTGGCTGAGTGGCTCTCATTGTATGAGTGCTCAGCTGGTGTCTGGGGAATCCTCAGGGAAATCGTGAGCCATGGCATCAGAAGGTATCCATTGTCACCTAGTAACCAACCATGCACATTGTGTTGGGGCTCAAAGATCAGTGGGACAGATGACTGTTTCATTATAAATGCATCATGGCAGCTCCCTGGATAGCAGGCATTCACCTGGATGATGCGCTGCCAGTGGTCGCAGACAAGCTGTGCATTGAGGGAATGAAATCCCTTCCTGTTCCTGAATACCTCCGAGTTTAAATAAGGGCTCGCATGGCCACATGTGTATAGTAAATGGCTCCCTGGACCATGGGGAATCCTGCAATCCTGTCGAATCCCAGTGCCCTCTGCCGCTGGTCTTCTCTGGAAATAGGGAATGATATACAGCCATTCCTCAGATTATATAGAGCCGCAGATACCTCCCTTATGCAGTGTGCACAGAGGATTGTGAGATGTGACTTATCTCATGTGTGGCAGCCTGGAAGGTTCCAGTAGCAATAAAGTTAAATGTTACTGTGATCTGGACTGGCACAGGCAATGCAGTCCTGTGACGTCTGAGTCTTCCTTCCACGAGGCCACAGATCTCTGTAATGATCTCCTTGGTAAAGTGCAGCCTCCTCATGCACTGGTGTTGGGTCATGTGAATGTAGGAGTAGTGCTCTCTGAATACCCTGGGTAGATAGGGCCTCCTGCTGAGAGCCTTCCTGTCCCTCACTCCTGCAGCATCTGGTGCTGCTCTGCCCTGGCCTCATCTCCTCCTCCAAATCGTCATGCAGAGCAAGGAGGTTCCCTATCAAGATGCCCATGACCAAGCACTCCCTTTCTCCTGGTGACTCCTGTAAGGTGTCCAATAAGGTAGAGTAGCACAGCACTCAATCTTTTTAGGTAAACTCCTGAGAGAATATCAGAGAAAAATGTTGATAGAGTGTTGGGTAAATTCTTGACAAAGTCTCCCGATGTGTCTCAAAAGACCTCTTCAAACGCAGTGTAGTCAGTCGATCTCAATCAACAAGTGAATATTGAAAGCTGAGCATGGCTTTAAGTAGCGCTCGAAATAGTCAGCAAGGACTTGTGTACTCCTGTTCAGCTGGTCGTTGTTAGGAGAGGTCATTAAATTAAGCGTTATTCACCAAAATGGCGTGCAGCCTCTTTAATGAGCACTAGCAGCCAATTTAATTGTCAATCAGCCCCTTAACGATCCTCCAGGCAGCCGTTCCTAGCACTGGCTTCAACTCCTTAACACGATGGCGTCTAGTGCTAAATGCGGGCTAAACCGACGTTGCAGCTTAAGACCCCACCTTGGCCTCCTCTTTACCTCTTCAGCGCCTAAAACATTCAGCCAAAATAGCCCCCAGAATATGTATGTGGCTCAAAAATAAAACAGAAATTTACCAATCTACCATTGTGTAATACACCCATATACATACAATTGTGCAACTACAAATCTTTACTCTTCCTCTTCCTAGCACTTCTACGTGGTGCAACCCCTATGGCTTCAACAGAAGTAGAGGCAGGCTGCTCAGATCCCTGCTCTGACTGCTGAGATGCTCTTGGTGGATGTCCCCTGGGTTTTGGAGCCCTTGAGGGCCTCGGCAAAGACTACTCCACCTGCACCTGTGCAGGGGCAGACTCGGCCATCGGGACACGAGGCAGCTTGTGGGGCTCTGACTGAGGGGGTGCGGGTGGCAATGGGTGAGACGTGGAAGCGCTTTGAGCAGAGTCCCCACTTCCATGTCCCCTTTCACCATTATCTCTTTCATCGCTCACACGCACATCCCTGCTCGCAATGAGCTGGAGAACACTTTGCTGCAGATCAGTAGGGCGATGAATGGCCAAGGCTAGAGTATCAGTCATCCCATTCATAGTGTCCAAGCCATTGGTGAAGGCCTGCATGCACTCGTTTGATTGCCGTGTTTGATGCTCCGTGCAGGTGGCCACTCTTTCCATGGACGAAGACATCATCGCAAAGGCCTGCGACAACATGCCACTCATGCTTGAGACTGACTCCTCCAATCTCTCTGCAAGCATGCATAGTGCGGCTGGCACACCTGATGTACATCGCACATTCTTTGTTGCTGCTCCAGAAGTACTTTTTCGTCGACGGCCCCCGAGGTTCAGCTTCTGCATCCAGCTGAGCAGAGCTTGGAGCGTCCTACGGCCTCCAACGCAGACTCTCCACTGCTGTCCCTGTCCACCATCTGCTCTGGCTCACTTGTGATGTGTGAGTCACCAGGTGAAAACCCAACTATCTGCCTTACTGTCCCACCGAAGTGTGAGTATCTGAGCTGGTGCAAAATCTGCTTGAGGCCTGTGACGGTGCACCCTCAGAGCGAGTGACCTCCTCTGAGGAGTCAGCATCGTCCCCCTGGACCACCTCTTGCGGGACGCTTGAAGGCCATGTGGGAGATTAAAGACATGAATTAGAACTGTCAAGGTAAGACTGTTTTAAGCAATCATTATGTAAATGATCATTCATCCCACTTAAGGTGGGTTTCATAGTGTGGCATTCCAAGGCCTGCATGCTCTCTTAGGTTGCTGCTACTAGGTCCCTTGCTTTTTGTGGTATATATCAATGATTTAGACTTCAATGTAGGGGGCATGATTAAGAAGATGATACAAAAATTGGCCGTGTGGTTGATAGTGAGAAGAAAGCTGTAGACTGCAGGATGATATCAATGGACTGTTCAGGTGGGCAGAAAAGTGTCAAATGGAATTCAATCCAGAGAAGTGTGAGCGAATGCATTTGGGAGGGCAAACAAGGCAAGGGAATACGCAATAAATGGTAGGATACTGAGAAGTGTAGAGGAACAGAGGGACCTTGGAGTGCATGTTCACAGATCCCTGAAGGTAGCAGGACAGGTAGATAAGATGGTGAAGAAGGCATACGGGATACTTTCCTTTAATAGCCAAGGTATAGAATATAAGGACAGGGAGGTTGTGCTAGAACCGTATTAAACACTAGTTAGGCCACTGCTAGAGTACTGCATACAGTTCTGGTCACCACATTACAGGAAAGATGTGATTGCACTAGAGAGGGTACAGAGGAGATTTACGAGGATTTTGCCAGGAATGGAGAATTTTAGCTATGAGGAAAGATTAGATAGGCTGGGATTGTTTTCTTTGGCACAGAGGAGGCTGAGGGGAGATTTAATTGAGGTGGCCTAGATAGAGTGGATAGGAAGGACCTATTTCCCTTAGCAGAGAGGGGGCATAGATTTAAATTAATTGGTAGACAGATTAGAGGGGAGTTGAGGAGGACTTTTTTCACCCAGAGGGTGGTGGGGGTCTGGAACTCACTGCCTGAAAGGGTGGTAGAGGCAGAAACCCTTATTGCATTTAAAAAGTACTTGGATATGCACTTGAAGTGCTGTAATCTACAAGGCTATGGACCAGGAGCTTGAAAGTGGGATTAGGCTGGATAGCTCTTATTCGGCCGGCGTGGACACGATGGACTGAATGGCCTCCTTCTGTGCCGTAAATTTCTATGATTCTATGATCATATTTCACTCACTGCTGACATCAAGTCAACATGAGTGAGTGTTGTATGCCACGTGGCTGTCTGATATTTAATTCTGTCACCAGGTAGCTGGGAGGCCCCCATCTCCCCATCTCTAACAGCCAGGCAAGCCAAGACTCCACTGATGTCCAGCGCCTTCTGCTCTGCAGCTGTCAGTTGCGAGATGGCTGGAGGGCCATCTCCACTTCTCTGCCTCTCCCTCGTGTTCTGTGCTCTCTTCTCCTGCAAGGAAGGTAATAAGTGACCTATGAGTGAGAGTAATGGCATGTATTGAATGGATGGATGGAGAGCATTTGTTGAAGGTGACCTTGAGGGAGAGGCATGATATTGCATAAGGATGAGGGTGAGTGTCAGTGGTGGATGAACAGATGGGGATGTGAGGAAGTGTATAGACAGAGAGGGCTAGGTGCATCAGCAAGGTAAGTTGGTGGGAGGAATGATGTGCTGGAGTAGGCTTGAGAAGGCAGAGTGAGGGGGTTTGGGTGATACGCACTTCAGGATCTAGGTGAATGTGCCACTGTACGCACCTTTCTTGCCCTGCTTAGGTCATTAAACCGCATTTGGCATTGAATCCATAGGTGTGGCACCACGCTCCTGCTGTTGACCTCATTGGCAACCTCCAGCCATGCCTTCTTTGCTTCACCCCTGCAGGCTTTTTCCTCCCGTCAGTAGGGAAGATTATCTCCCTGCGGGCCCTTACAGCCCCCAGCAGCGTATCCAGGGAGACGCCACTAAAACGAGGCACAGCCTTTGAATGTCTGGACTCCATTCTGCCAATTCCTTCTGTTGGGCTGCCAACTCCAAACCCCATCAAATTGCACACTTGGCATGTCCCTTTAAATACTGGAGTTGAAATTGCCACATGCAGGTCAGCATCACGCCTGCTGATGCTAATTAGTCGGGAAACCCGGAAATCATATGGCAGTGCAGTGGCTGGGTTAAAAAGCCACTGATAAATTACTTCTGGGTTTCCCACATGCTACCGGACTCCGCCCTGCCCCCCCCCCCCCCAGCTCCCAGCATGTCGCGAAGTTAAAATCCAGACCCCTGTGTCTCAATGAACTAGGGTTGAGGAGGGAGAGGACTGCCTCCAATGTGACTCTGATAATCCGATAAATAATTTTAATACAACCTAATGGTCAGATTTAGCAATAGAGAGTTCAAATATATATCCACAATAGTCAGTAATTTCTCTGCAAGAAATGAGGGAAAATCCCGATAATTTTTGTCACAATCCTCTACTAACCAAGTGATGAAAGGTTGGGTATACCTGCAGCTTAAATTATCACCAGCCTAAACCCACTGCACTTTCAGTGTAACTACCAATCCAGGATTGTGTTGTGAGTTGTCAGGTTTTGTTAGTTTTCTAGATTAGCATGTACACAACAAGCCAGGGTTAAACAGTGAAGACATGAAAATTGATAAATATTCTCGGGTTTTTCTTGTAGGCCGTTGAGGGTTAGGAAGTATTTATGCGGCACATTCCCTCAGGAAGTTAAATGGGTGAGGTAGGGTTCATAATAGGGTAGATTGTACCTGATCTGAAGTAGTGTGCTTGATGTGTGATGGCTCGAATGGCCTTTTCTTGTTTCATGATTTCTTATCTTCTTGATAAACTACAAGTTCAAGAACCCATTGGCACAATCAATCATAGTTGTCCATATTCTGGCCAGTGCAGTTCCCGTTGTTGCTGCTTGCCCCATCGCTTCCTCCTGCCCCTCACCTTACCGCTCCCCGCCCCCCCGCCACCCCACCCCCCTCCCAAGCCAACACTAGTTTTTGTCTTGCCTGTTCGTTTCAGTGCTTGGAATTTAAAATAAAGGACATAAGTTTTAAAACATTACAGATAGTTAGGGCAAAACTCTGTTGGAGAGTGAACCTGGATAGGAGAAGTTGGAAATAGGCAGTTCTGATGTGACTGTATTTCTGCATTGGAGTCTGCCTGGTAGTTTGTACTGACTACACTCCTCAGGTCTCTGAATTGGATGGGGTCAAGCCAGACTTTTCAGGTGTAAACCCAGAGAACAATTTGAAAATCGCCTGTTGAGCCACTTTTAGTGAATTGCATGAGCTAAGCTTCCAGGCTGGCTCAACTCTGGCTCAACAGAGTTAAGTGGGGTTGCTGATGGAGCTCCTATTAGTTTTTGAATCTGGGGTACCACTTTAAGCAACTCCAAGCCTCAGCAGAAGAAATGATACTTGATTTTATCTTCTGATAGAATTTTATAAAGAATCATGTTTAATAAAGAGTTGATTTGATTGTAACACGTATTGTTATTCGTTCAGAAAAGGTACCATTTTCATTACTGTGAAGATGATCTGTTGAAACTTTATCTGAGTTTTTCAATACTGCACTTCCAATGATCTCCCCCTTTCAGAAACGTGAAGCCAGTATTGCAATAAAATATGTGATATTGTGAGCTTCATGCTACAACTTTTTAATTGAACAGTATGAAAATTAGATTTATAGTTTTTCATACTCTGATGTAAGATAGTTGTGGAAGTTTGAGTTGCTTTTATGCCTGTTAGAGGTACAAAGATGATAGGGCTCTGAAAGAATTTTATGAAGCACAATAAATTACTTATTCAATAACTTTTGAACACTTGTTTCATTTCTCCAGATTTTGATCTTTCATGTGATGTTTTCATACCTCCCCCACAGAACTTTGGTATTGGGTTGCATAACTCCCATCTTAATTGGACTTTCCACAGAACATATCTGATGTAATTATTCTCATGACATTTATGCGTACTAGTATGATACGTAATTGTAAAAAGTGCTTCTCTCCACTCATATTTTGCTGCAACATACTTTTTCTTTGTACTTTAATCCTGTGAGAAATTTCATGGTGTGTTCACAGCACGCCTCTTCAGCCCCATTTTCCTTTTTTACCATCTATTATATTTTAAAAATGATGAGTTGGTCATAAAATTCCATTTCAAAAGGCATTGAAAACTCTTATGTAGGGCGCTGTCTCTGGCAAAATCCATTTTAAACGTGTCAACATCTACCTGCAGTATCATTTACACCTGTAGGTGGTGCTTTAAATGGCCATTTTCCATTTTCAATCTGTCATAGAGACGTTAGCTTGAAAACCAGGACTTGAGAAAGTAAAGTTAATTGTAGTGAAATGTCCAGATGCTCTAAACACAGGCCATATGATGCAACCTTAACAGCCTCTCTTGTCCCTCTCGTCTCCTCTCCTCCCTTCTCCTCTTTTCTGCCATCTCAACCAATGCATCAGTTGGAACACTACCGTTGGGCTTAATGCTCCTGGGTTAAGAAGTAGAAAAACAGCCTTAGTAAAGTGGTAAAACATTTCCAGAGTTACGTTGTTGCAAAGAAGACACAGGTCTTCGCACATTTGACATTTGACATACAACTCTTGCAGTCCAAAAAGATCTGGACATGGAGATTCCTGGAGAGGTGCTTTGGAAGCAGAGGAGCGTGAAGTCGAGCATCAGGAGAACCGTCACTTAGAGGGCCCCTCAGTGACAGCTAGAAAGGATATCAAAACTCAACTTATCAATGCACTAATATTCTTCCTTTGTCACCACTCCCATTATTCCATTTCCCCAACTTTCAAAAAATTGTAATTCCTTTAATACAGTAAACCTTTAGAACATGTTTATGACTTTGCTAGAATTGCCAAATAGAGAAAACTATTACAAATACATTTACAATGTCACTACAAATAGCGAGCAGGGGAAGTTTATTGTTATTTGACAAAGCAGGTGAGGGAAATAAATTTTCACCTTTTTTTAAACGGGGGCCTTTGATCCTCAGACCCCCACAGGGCTTTGTTATTTACATCACTGCCTACATCGAACAAATCAAATTGGTTCTGGTGGTTTCTACCTTCCGCATCCAACATTAAATACTCCCAGGGTAGGCATATCACAACCAGATGGCGATAAAATCTCTCCTATTCCGCATCAAAATGTAGCTTAATTTCAACACAGAGGAACATCTTCCTAGTGCAGCAGTGTGAGAATTCCATTTCCAACATTGACTGTGTGTCTGAGTGAAATTGCTAACTTACTGCCAAGTTTGGTCCAAATTGTAGGCAATTTTGTGCTGTGGTTTTGTGTATTAAGTTAAGATTCATTTTACTTGGGGCTCTCCAAGCCAGCAATGGCAGGAGAATTTCATCCCATCACACTGGGCTGGATTCAATTCCAGGTCCCAGAGGTGAAAGGACAATTCGTTACATGTTTACAGCACAGAAACAGGCCATTTGGCTCAACTGGTCTAAGCCGGTGTTTATGCTCCACACAAGCCACCTCGCACCCTCTTCATCTAACCCTATCAGCATATTCTATTGCTTTCTCCCTCATGTGTTTATCTAGCTTTCCCCTTAAATGCATCTATGCTATTCACCTCAACTAATCTTTGGGTAAAGAGGTTTCTCCTGAATTTCCAATTGGATTTATTGTTGACTGTCTTATATTTATGGCCCCTAGTTTTGGTCTCCCCCCAGAAGTGGAAACAGCTTCTCTACGTCTACCCTATCAAACCCCTTCATAATTTTAAAGACCTCTATTAGGTTGTAAATAACCCAGTCTCCCAGACTGGTGCTCTCTTTGTTCTTTTCCCATTTTTTGCCCTATAAAGTTGGATGAAACTTCACATACCAGAAGGTTTCAGATGCATGTGGCTGAATAAATAAATGTTAATGTGTGGTATTTCTTTTAGAAGCATTTTGCTACGAGTATGAATTACAAGAATTATCCTGCCTGTGACCACAAGTATGATAAATATCAGAAACCATTTCTTTCTGTTATATTTTACAGAAAGGATAGGGTTAGTGTTTGTTTTCAACAAAATCCTTTCCACGAAGAGGTCATAATAAGAGCTTGCTGGAGAAGACTGCACCATTTACCATCACTCTGGCTCTTTTCTAACCGTGCCTCAGATTTAAAATGGAATCTACATTAGCATTGTGTGTCCAGTAGATTTTTATGAGCAGGTTCCCACTGTGGTGTGGTATTGTAGACATGCAAGTATTTACAGACCAGTGAGTGGGGGAGTATGTTAAATGATGTGCCAAAGTTACACATTGTGCAACCAGGAAGCACAAAATGCTATTCTAGAGAAATTGTGCTTTAAGGATATTTTGATAGAAGTATATTTTGATAAAATGTTAATTTTAATTTTCTTGGGCAAGCTATACAGACTCCTATTTTCACATTCATTCATATCTTAGTGAGTCAATCTACTGTGATACAATTCTGCATGGATCGGATGACTCATAAATCCCAACAATTAATACGGGAATTTGATAGTTTAAGGTTAGAAAGGGGAAAATATTACAGGTGTGTGGGAGTCTAAGGCCGGAATTTTCTTTACCTTGGCAGGTCCAGTGCGGGCGGTGTCCGTGGGGGGTCATGACCCCGCTGCTGGCTCCATCCCGCTGTTGAAAATGAACTTACCTTAATGGGGCCTATTAAGCCCGCCCAGCGTGTTACCAGGCCCAATGAGATGGAACGGGTCTGGTGACGTCATTCATGACACATTTTCAGCCGGGATCTTTAAAGGGACCATGGCCAGATTACATTTGAAGTTTCATCTACCATAGTGCTGTCAGTGCACTACAGCATTAGAGTGCTGTAAACACTGACAATCACTGCACAGAGGCACAGGGATACACCCTGGTTCTCTGAGGCGGTCCTCTTCCATTCCGATGGGCGGAAGAGACCTCCCCAGGAGACCAAGACAGCCTGGTTGCAGATTGCAGAGGAAGTCACAAGCAGGGATGTGGTCAGGAGGACCTGGGTGCAAACGTTTTAATGATCTCATTAAATCAGGAAACGTCAGTACAAAGCCACACTTAACTGCATCCTGCTGTGCCTCTCATCACATTCCCATCACTCTGCCTTCCCCACCCTACTCCTGCACATCCTTACTCATACCAACTTACCTTGCACCTCACCCATCCCTCTCTCTCTATCTACATTACCACATCCCCATCTCACTAGCCACCCCTCACATTCATCCTCATCCTAGTGCAATCATACCAACTAACAACACACAAAGGTAGCCACTTGAGTGTTTTATCCAATGTTTATGTAAAATTTCTGTTAATGTGGTGTCAAACATAAAAATCTTTATTTTCAACACTTTCCGGTCTTGGACAGATTTGTGTGCACCTTTGAAAGTGGCTTAGTGAGTTGCAGTGAATGGTGAGACATAACGGTACCCCCGCAATGGTGATGAGTGTGAAAGGAATGGCTTGGGCATTGTAGGAATGCTTTATGTTGTTGGTGTGGGGTGGTGCCAACCTGGTGCATCATGTGGCAGTCTGGGTGTACAGCATCAAGTGAAGTAAATCTGGCCATGGTGAAGCCATCCCTGGCCTCCCAGGCAGCAATGTGGTCGGGTGCTGATGCCCTGTGTCCTGTGCAGCATCAGGTGATTGCGGAGAAGGTTGGTGTTGTTGTTGGTGCTGCTGGTGTGCCTGGTGCTGCTGGTGTTGGGGCTCATCGTGGTGGGATTATGGGGACCAAGGTGAGACAGTATAAAGGGCACCTATGTTGATGGAATAGATGGCAAATGAAGTACAGATGAATGGTGAGAGCGTTCTTCCAATGAGGTGAGACTGGATGGAGACTTTGCTGGAAATACTTGCAACCTGCAGAATCTGTGCTGGAAATGGACTGAGCAACAGCTTCTGCCTGAAGAAAGTGATCATCTGTCAGGTGGGAGTTTTTACTGTACATTTCATGCTGTCAAGTGATCAGCTGGAGCAATGGCCATGGAACTCCCGCCTCAGGTTGACGCACGTGTTTCCCGAGCTGCGTGAATCCAGTGGCCATGCAGGGAAATTTAAAAAGTAAGTGAAAAAAGGCTTTTAAGTGCCTGTAAACTACCTGATAATTATCTCAATGGGGTCCCCCACCGCTGCCGGTTGGGTTGGGTCTGCGCTGACAGACAATTCTGGGGGAAAAGCACGTGGGAGCGAGATGACAGCGGGTTCCTGACCCACTGTCAAAAATAACAACTTTCCCATCCGACCCACCACTGATCACGCACGTTACCACCCCGGAAAATTCTGGCTTAAATGTGGGAAAAATATATATCACAGTTAATACTTGCTATGGTATAGATTGCCAGCACTGCTTTCCTATGGCTGAGTTTCGAATGTGATAATATGTAACAGGACATATCCAAATGTATAACAGTTTACTTGTTCACACTAACTTACTGTTAACTACACTTCTTACTGTATGATCATCTAACTGCAAGATACATTAATGATAATACATGCTGGACTATAACAGTGTGAAGTGGCCAGTTTATTTTGTGAATCAGCAGGGCACTTGTTCAGAATCTGGAAACATCAGTTTGGCAAGTTTTATAAACTGGTCAGTAAAATAGACTTGAATTCTATTTTCAGCCAAGACCTAGCAAAACTGAACTTCCATGGTTATCACTTTCCTTTCTAAGGAGTCCCGAGATGGACTAAAAAAGAAAGTTCCATATATACGCTGACAACACCCAACTCTACCTTTCCACCACCTCTTTTGACCGTTTACTGCCTGCTTATCTGACATCCACTCCTGGATGAGCTGCTATTTCCTTCAGTTAAACATTGGGAAGATTGAAGCCATTGTCTTCGCAGCCTTGGCATCCTGTTTGATCCTGACTTGAGCTTCCGAACCCATATCCTCTCCAGCACAAAGACTGCCTACTTCTACCTCAGTAACATTGCCCATCTCTGTCCCTGCCTCAGCCCATCTGCTGCTGAAACCCTCATCCAGACTTGACCATTCCAATGCTCTCGCAGCCAGCCTCCCATCCTCCACCCCTCATAAACTTGAGCTCATCCAAAACTCATATTGATTATAAATCTACAAAATAGTAACAGTTATTTTGTTAATTTATTTAAAAGACACCCTTAACAACACGTAAAGTATTTGAACTCTCTTGATTAGATGCCCTTAATGTTCAAATCCTCTATTTGAAATTGTACCACTGCTCAGGTCTAGTGCACAGATGTTGTAGAGGTGTCATGAGCCATGGTTGCAATGTACAGCCTATATCTTCCAATAGCAGGACCGCAAGCCTTCCTTTCCCTTGGAGTAATATTGGGTTGGCATAGGAGGTATGAATCATGGGAACTCCCAGTGAAATGTACAATAACATGCATGATTGTACCTGTCACATACCATCTGCACATTAAGGGAGTGAAGATCCTTACAATTTATTTCCACCATGGCATTGCTAGATGATGCCTATATAGCAACATGGGCACAAACGGTTATTAGTCTATTCTTAGTTCACATTCCTTTACCTGACGAAGGAGCAGCGCTCCGAAAGCTCGTAATTTTAAATAAAACTGTTGGACTATAACCTGGTGTTGTACGACTTCTCATTTTTGTCCACCCCAGTCCAACACCGGCATCGCCGCATCATAGTTCACATTCAATACCCTGATGTGATTTTAGATGGATCACTAAGTTGGTGGTTTCTCTGCAATTATACTTGTGTCAATTGTAGTACCTTGAAGAAGTAAATTTGTTGACGTGAATGGTCCTTATAGTCCCTTCTCGTAGGTTTCCCATTGTAACATCGTATGCAAGGTTCCCAGACTTTATGCAAGAATACTAGCTTTGCTTTTCATATGACTCTGATGCATCCTATATAGTTACTTGGTAGGTTGCTAGTTGTTTTTAAATCCACTTTCCCATGTGGGCAATAATATTTCAATGTATGTGAAAACCTTTGTCCAACACTGCAGGCTTTCAGCAAATTGTAGCTGATAGACATTAAGTTCCAGCTCAAGAACTTGAGATATATTCCATCAAAATCACTGGAAACTTCAGGAACAAAGACTGTTTTAATAGCTGTTTAAAATTGATGACTCTTTGCAATTTTTCATGTGCAGGTTCATGCCAATGTGGAGCCAGAAGTAATTTTCAAAATTAGCCTCCTTTTTAAAGTGGCTGTGGTCTGGGTTTTTCAAACACAACATGCCAGTCTGCAAACCAAGCATCAGAATGTGAAACTAATTTTGAAATTTGTTTCACATCTCCCAGCTAGATTAATGGATTTGATTATGATTGTGCACACATAACTATTAACCTTCTCCCCTCCCCACCCACCCCCCAAGTTTAAATTCCAGGACAACATCAAGAATAAATATGAATACAACAGCTCTGAATGTTTTAAAATGTTCATTGTTAAAAAAAATAAAGCATATTTCTCTAATGTTAAGCTTGGTATTGGCTCCTTTAAGTCAGTCTTGATACACAAGGAGTTAAAAACACCTGCCCTTGTGCTTCCATATCCAAGAGTGTGTTCTGATTGGATTCACACGCTACAAACATAGAAACATAGAAGATAGGAGCAGGAGTAGGCCATTCAGCCCCTCGAGCCTGCTCCGCTATTTAATTAGATCATGGCTGATCATCCAAATTCAGTACCCTGTCCTTGCTTTCTCCCCATATCCCTTGATCCCTTTAGCCTTAAGAAATATATCTATCTCCTTCTTGAATATATTTAATGAATTGGCCTCAACTGCCTTCTGTGGTAGAGAATTCCACAGGTTCACCACTCTCTGGGTGAAGAAATTCCTCCTCATCTCAGTCCTAAATGGCTTACCCCTTATCCTTAGACTGTGACCCCTGGTTCTGGACTCCCCCACCATCGGGAACATCCTTCCTGCATCTAGTCTGTCTAGTCCTGTTAGAATTTTATAAGTTTCAATGAGATCCCCTCTCATCCTTCTAAACTCTAGCGAATATAAGCCTAATCGACCCAATCTCTCTTCATACGTCATTCCTGCCAACCCAGGTATCAGTCTGGTGAATCTTCGCTGCACTCCCTCCATGGCAAGAACATCCTTCCTCAGATAAGGTGACCAAAACTGCACACAATACTCAAGGTGTGGTCTCACCAAGGCCCTGTACAACTGCAGCAAAACATCCTTGCTCCTGTACTTGAATCCTCTCGCTATGAAGGCCAACATACCATTTGCCTTCTTAACCGCCTGCTGCACCTGCATGCTTACCTTCAGCGACTGGTGCACAAGGACACCCAGGCCTCGTTGCACTTCCCCTTCTCCCAATCTATTGCCATTCAGATAATAATCTGCCTTTCTGTTTTTGCCACCAAAGTGGATAACCTCGCATTTATCCACATTATATTGCATCTGCCATGCATCTGCCCAATCACCCAGCCTGTCCAAATCATACTGGAGTTTCTCTGTATCCTCCTCACAGCACACACACCCACCCAGCTTTGTGTCGTCTGCAAACTTGGAGATATTACATCTAGTTCCCTCGTCTAGATCATTAATATATATTGTGAATAGCTGGGGTCCGAGCACCGATCCCTGCGGTACCCCACTAGTCACTGCCTGCCACCCGGAAAAAGACACGTTTATTCCAACTCTTTGCTTCCTGTCTGCTAACCAGTTCTCTATCCAAGACAGTGTGCTTGAACTTTGCACGCTAATCTCTTATGCGGGACCTTATCGAAAGCCTTCTGAAAGTCCAAATACACCACATCCACTGGTTCTCCCTTATCTATTCTATCAGTTACATCCTCAAAAAATTCCAGTAGATTAGTCAGGCATGATTTACCTTTTGTAAATCCATGTTGACTTTGTCCGATCCTGTCACTGTTTTCCAAATGCTCTGCTATTACATCTTTTATAATGGACTCTAGCATTTTGCCCACTACCGATGTCAGGCTTACCGGTCTATAATTCCCCGTTTTCTCTCTACCACCTTTTTTAAATAGTGGGGTTACATTAGCTACCCTCCAATCCATGGGAACTGTGCCAGAGTCTATAGAATTTTGGAAGATGACCAGCAATGCATCTACTATTTCTAGGGCCACTTCCTTAAGTACCCTAGGATGTAGATTATCAGGCCCTGGGGATTTATCGGCCTTCAATCCCATCAATTTCCCTAACACCATTTCCCTACAAATATTGATTTCATTCAGTTCCTCCCTCTCATTAGACCCTATGTTCCCCGACATCTCTGGGAGGTTATTTGTGTCCTCCTTTGTGAAGACAGAACCAAAGTATGTATTTAATTGGTCTGCCATTTCTTTGTTCCCCATTATAAATTCCCCTGATTCTGACTGCAAGGGACCTACGCTTGACTTCACCAATCTTTTTCTCTTCACATATCTATAGAAGCTTTTACAGTCAGTTTTTATGTTCCCTGAAAGCTTACTCTCATACTCTGTTTTCCCCCTCTTAATTAATCCTTTTGTCCTCCTTTGCTGAATCCTAAACTGCTCCCAATCCTCAGGTTTGCTGCTTTTTCTGGCCAATTTATATGTCCTCTCCTTGGATCTTATGCTATCCCTAATTTCCCTTGTTAGCCACTGTTGCGCCACCTTTTTTGTTTTATTTTTATGCCAAACAGGGATGAAGGAATTCTGTAGTTCATCCATGCGATCTTTAAATGTTTGCCATTGCCTATCCACCGTCAACCCTTTAAGTAACATTCCCCAATCCATCCTAGCCAACTCGCGCCTCATACCATCGTAGTTTCCTTTATTTAAATTCAGGACCCTAGTCTCTGAGTCTTAATGAAGAATTCTATTATATTATGATCGCTCCTCCCCAAGGGGCCTCGCACAATAAGATTGCTAATTAATCCTTTCTAATTACATGATACCCAGTCTAAGATGGCCTGATCTCTAGTTGGTTCCTCGACATATTGGTCCAGGAAACCATCCCGTATACACTCTAGGAATTCCTCCTCCACAGTATTGTTACTAATTTGGTTAGCCCAATCTATATGTAGATTAAAGTCACCCATGATAACTGCTGTGCCCTTATTGCACGTGTCTCTAATTTCCCATTTAATGCCATCCCCAATCTCAGCATTACTGTTTGGGGGTCTGTATACAATTCCCACTAATGTTTTCTGCCCCTTAGTATTTCTCAGCTCTACCCATACAGATTCCACATCATCAGAGCTAATATCCTTCCTTACTATTGTGTTAATCTCCTCTTTAACCAGCAATGCTACCCCACCTCCTTTTCCTTTTTGCCTGTCCTTCCTGAATATTGAATACCCCTGGATGTTGAATTCCCAGCCTTGTTCACCCTGGAGCCAAGTCTCCGTTATCCCAATTATATCATATCCGTTTACATCTATTTGCGCAGCTAATTCATCCACCTTATTACGAATGCTCCTCGCATTAAGACACAAAGGGGTAGAAATTAGGTCGCGCCCCATTTGGGGCGCAAATATCGTCTGGACGCAAATATTAGCGCCTGGCGCTAATTATCGGCACTGACTGGAAACTTCACTTTTACCGCCCTGGGAGGTGAGTGGAGCGCTAAAGCAGGCGCTGCACACCTGTCTTAAGGCGCAAAGGCCAAGGAGTGAGGCGCTAACTCAGAGCGCTGGCGAAGCTCATGTAATGTCAGTCAGCAATGGAACACACACACAATGGCACGGGCCAGTTCTTAAAGGGGATGGTTAATCTTGCTTTCCATCCACATCCTGTTCATTGCAGCCTTGAATCTCGGCCTGGAGAGACTTGCACATCAAATGTGCTGGAAAGAACAATGGAGAGTACCAGGCAAAGAGCTCAGAGTGCAGCTCCCACAGTCTCTGCTAAATCGATACAAGGAATGGCAAATCAAAATGAACCTGCAAAGTGCTGCTCAGTACCCAAAACTCCTTCACACAACGTTGAATCTCTCCAGAAGTCTCTCCCTCTCTCTCTCAGAATGCATAGTTCAAAAATGCCACCAACAATAAAAGACAGGAAGAGGCCCCCTTTAAATAGCGCCACCCCCAGCCCCACAGCGATTGATAGCGTTCCAGTCTTCTGGTCGTTGGATGCGCCAGGCGGTAAGGCAGGGGGCGCCACTCAATTTCTGCTCCGGGGCGCCACAAGGGCGTTGCACCATGGAATGATGTCACAATCTGCGCGCGCAGGTGGTCGCAGCGGTAAGTTTTAGCGCCGCCGCACAATCTCAAGTTAAGTTCTCGAGCGGCGCAAACATCGCTGCGCCCGGGCGTTAGCGGCTTTGCGCCCCATTAGCGCCCTCTTAAGGCGCTAACGGGAGGCGCAACCAACTGAATTTTTACCCCAAAGCCTTCAGGCTTGTTTTTTTTAATACTCTTAGTCCTTTTAGAATTATTATTTACTGTGAGCCTGTTTGATTTACACCCTTGATTTCTCTGCCTTCCACGTTTGCTTTTCTCCTTCCTGTCTTTTGCTTCTATCCTTGCTTTCCTGTCCTCTGTCTCCCTGCATAGGTTCCCAACGCCCTGCCATTTTAGTTTAAACCCTCCCCAACAGCACTAGCAAACACTCCCCCTAGGACATCGGTCCCAGTCCTGCCCAGGTGCAAACCGTCCAGTTTGTACTGGTCCCACCTCCCCCAGAACCGGTTCCAATGTCCCAGGAATTTGAATCCCTCCCCCTTGCACCATTCCTCTAGCCACGTATTCAGCTGAAATATCCTTCTATTTCTACGCTGACTAGCACGTGGCACTGGTAGCAATCCTGAGATTACTACCTTTGAAAGTCAGCTGTTCAGTATCTTGGCATAGGGCTTCACTTACCTCATTGCAGCTCTGTGGTCTGAAGATCACAGGACATACTATTTTAATATCCAGCAGTAGTGGCATGGCAGGATTAGGCACAGATGAAGGGTCTGCTTCTCAAGGTGCCACAACAGCCATACCACCCAGCCACCCCACCCCAGCAAGTGGACAGACCCAGGCAGTTACTACTGCCTTGAACATGGCACCATCAGGATCATCTTGTGAACATGCATAAGGAGGTACAGGGCCACCACCAGCCAAAGAACCATCTTTTGAGATTGAGCATCCTACCTCCTTTACTCCTCCCACTGGAGAAGAACCTAGAGCGATACTAGGTTAGGAAGTATTAGACTCAACCCAAACACAGCCATCTGGGAGGAAAGCAGTCTGCTGGAGCACCCTGTTAGGTAAATAAATTATTTGAAGTTCAATTCCACTTTGTGCAAAGAGTTAATTTGTAATGGGGGAAGATTTCTGTAGCCAATGAATAAATGTGCATACACAAGGAGGTACAAGGCTGTCATGTGGTCAAATGGAGGCGCTTGGTGGGCCAGTTAATTGGGAACATATATACAACAATGCTTATGCTAGAGCAACTTTGAAATGTCATTGAAATTGTTTATTAGATGTTGCCAGATTTGCTTGTCTGACTGCAGCTCCAATGCAGCAATCAACTCTTCAGCCTCAGGCTCATTGTCGAGGCTCTTTTCAGGCCCTACATGATTCTTATCTTCCATTTACTGCATGTTGACTCCTGTTCTGAGAGTAAAATTGGATAGTCTGCAGCTTATCACTACCATTTTGGATACCTTTGTGAAGCTGTAGAATAAGATACGCCAGACCTGAGCAAGCAGTGTACTCTATGCTTCAGATAAAAAGCAATTAGCTTCATGGTATGCTCTACTTATATTCTTGTGGAGGCATCTGCCTCATTAGATTCTATTTCATGCATGGTTCATGGGTTTCAGACAGACATAATGAGCCATGGCATAAGAGAGTATGCTAGGCCATCCCTCTGTCTTACCTAATATTTTGTTAAATAAGGTGACTCTGTGGACTAGCATTGGATAAATGCATAGTGGCAACTTCCAGGGTATCTGGCATCCACCTCCATGATATGGGGCTGATGGTGGTGTAAGGGTTTCTGAACCTGTGGGATTCGTGTGGCTCTGTGCAGCCTGGATGCTAGTGCGGGTTTAGGCCTTGTTGCCTGTTCTGGTCTCCAGCCAGTCTGGGAGCACTAGACACCTGTGAGTGGTTCGACCCACTCGCCCTTACGGTTCTGACACTGGACTTAGATGCGAGAGCAGTAATGGAGAGAAAACTCAGGTAGACCCGGTTGAATGGTACGAAATGGAAAATCTTTATTGCATATTATTCAAGATTACGAAATACATGTCATAAGCACAGATTAATGACAGTACAATCTTACACGCAGTTATGTAACTAATTTCAGGGAAACGAGGAACGAACGACACATCGTAAATGGGGGCACACATTACAATTATCCTTAAAAAAACTTAAACCCTCCCCTATCAATACCTGCTCTAAACTAGACTTGTAGGATCGAGACTCATGCTCACCACTCGTGATAACTCGGAGAATTCCAAAAACTCTGATCGGATGTTTTTCACCGCAGCACCTGATCACCCACGTGTTGATCAGGGGTCTCTGTACCCCACTTGTTTACTCGTTTCTGCTCCGGCTAGCAGGCTGGACCGTCTGCTGTCATGAAGATCTGTGTTGTCCTCGGAGTTCCGACTCTACTCAAAAAAAGTCTTCCTGTGCCCTCGCACTGATGCGATAAAATTCGAAGAATAGTCTTCCTGCCAGTTCTGTAGAACTCAAAGATGGTCTTCCTGGGCAAGGAAAGTGTCTATTCGACCTACAGGCGCGGTCGGAGCTTACTGACCGTGGCGATACGTATGGTCTTCTTCTCTTCTCATCTCATCTCATCTCATCTCATCTCATCTCATCTCATCTCGGGCCTTCGGTTCCAACACCGTTTACCGACTTCTCGGGATGGTGCGCCCGTTCCAAGGCTTCACAGCCCAGTTCCACACAGATCTTCGCGGCAAGCCACGAGGCAGATCCTGGCGGATCGTAAAGTTCAACAGTCTTTCAAGCTGCAAGAGGCAGAGACACGAGGCAAGCGGCAAGAGGCAGGAGAATAAGAGCACAAGAGCAGCCACGAGGATAAGAGAAAGATGGACGGTTGGAGCTTGCAGTTATAGTGCAAAACTCTTCCTTTTCCCGCCCAACCTTAATGTCTTTTCTTTTGTTAGGGTTTTGGCGCTCAAATTTCTTGTATAGGGTGATCTCCGTTTTAATGGGTTTCGGGGATACTCGTAACTGTCTGAGTACCTGTTAATACTTTTCCCATTGTGTAACCGGCTAGTATTCTCCCTGGAGGGGTTTTGGGGCTTCCAAATGTTTTCTGTAACTACCCGCTAACGGCTCTCTCATCGTAGAGTCGTGGGGATTTTGCATATTAATGTCTTTGGATGGGTTCTTGATTGTTTGGTACAATAGCCCTTATTCGCACCTGGGAGACCGATTTCAGTATTTATGTGTATACTGCAAACCCATAATGTCTCGTGTATTATCTCAAATGTGCTGAGTCTGGATCGATCTTGCACAAATGTTTATTGGAACGCCATCTTGTCTGCTTGTCGAAAAGTCTAGAACGTTCTGCCACGAGGCGTGGCGGCCATTTTACAGGCTGCTTGTGTCCACTTTGAAAACCTGACAGCATTCTGCTGAAATAAAGCTGTTTGAACGAAACTATATGTTTTCTCCTTATTTATAAAATCGCGATATATTGCGAATTCTACAGTGGTCAGAATCATTTTCTTTATGCCTATCAGTGAAGCACCGTGGAACTTTTGCTTTACGCTAAAGGTGCTATGTAAATGCAAGTTTTTGGAGTTTGTTGTACTACAGAGAAGCTGACTTGGCAGCTTGAAAAAAGCCAGTTGGGTAGAAGTTCAAGGCAGTAGTGACTTTTACATTCACAGGAAGATCTGACCTAGTCCGAGACAAAGTTTGCAGGCTCGGCTGCAGGAGGCAACAAATTTCAGAAATTGCCTTCCTGGTAAAGTACAGGTGGCAGAGACACATCTCCTTGGAGATATCCAAATGACTATGTCAGCGTCTGTAGACCCACCCCTTGGAGTACAGCAGGTTGGGACAGATTACCTCAAATGCAAGCAGATCTTCCTCTGTGTTTTCCTGCCAAACAATTTCTCGTCCTCCAGCTACCTGAGGCCAGGAAAATGTCCATCCTGTCAGTTTATGGTGCAATGGTAGGAAGTGTAAAATGAAAGAAATGAAAGAAACAAAACCAATCAAATAAAGGCATAAAAAAGAGAAAAATTGAAAAACAAACCAAAGCAGCTAACTAAATGCAACAAAAACAATCCAAACAGATAGAACAAAATCTCCCAGTCACTCCTAAAACAAGTCAACACATCTCAAAGTGAGAATTGAAAATTCACTAGGATTTTACTTGCCTACAGCGATGACATCATTTCATTGGGGGCAAACCACACAAAAAGAGAAAGAATGCCCCACCCTTATCAACATTGTTTTGGAACCACTATTGAGCTTGCACTGTATTGCCATCCAGGTCCTCCAGTGGCTGCACTGCAGGCTGATTGCAAATAGACAATTTGTACAATCCCGGTGGTGAGTAGTGGCAAGGCCGACTCCCAGGATTTTCTGATCTCCCACGCCAGTTATGCACATGCACAAATATGTAACCTGGAGTCTGCAACATCATGGCCAGGTTGTCCTAAGCTTTAGGATAGGATATTCTTCAGTTATCACACTGGCTGAGGTCAGATGATGAATTTCCATTAGCTCTATTTATCATTCCTTCATGGTTAACTGCAATCTCTGTCCAAGATCTGTCAGTCCTAGGTTCGAGCTACCTGAAGGGTTGGGTCCAAGTTAAACATCGCCACAATCAGAACAGTTCTGAATGTGTCTACATGCCTAAGTCACTGGCAATCCTAGTGTCAGATATAATTTTCCTTAAGATGGACTGCTTTATAGCCACATGAGTGTTCAGCAGAGTATGGATTTCAGAGAGGGAGCTGTCCAGACTTGTGAACCTTCGATCCATAATACTTTGGAATTGGCCAACAGGATTGTGGATAGTCTGCTGTTGCTCCTTCAGTCTTACCTTGAAGGTCGGACTGCTGACAACTACTTGCACTTATATCATATCTTTAACGTAAAGAAATATCTCAAGATTCTTCAGGAAATGGGAATGGAAATGAACACTGAGCAGGTGTCTGACGAAGTGAGGAGAAGTGACCGCCATTCTTTCCTGTTCTGTTGATACTTCAGTATTGTGATATCTGCGACCCGCAGTTAACCTCTGCAAATTTGAATACAAGAACTGGAAGTGCTACATCCTCTGCATCACATAAGTGCTCGTATAGTTGTCACCCAAGATCACGCATAGGTACAGGCATCTCACTGTTGGTACAGTAAAGTTTGTGATTTGTGTTGGGCTGTGTGTTCTTGTGGCGAGAGAGAGAGAGAAAGATTGATAAATATTTTTATTGCAAGACATAATGCATGACATCAGCATTAGTAACCTATTAATAGATCCCAATATTCAGGTTGAGCAATATGTTTTACAAACAGACCGTACTTGGGAGTGATCCTTACCACTGTCAGTAGGTTCTTACATCAGCACCAGCCATCCCTCCCAGACATTGCAGGTGCAAAAGCAGGGCTAACTTTCCTCAGTCTCGGACGTCCTTTAGATGTTGGGGTAGAGTTGCTGCTTGTGTACGTTAGTAATTTCAGCAAATTCTGAGCAGAACCGGTCGAAACAGTGCAAAAGGTTGCGGAATTTTAAACCTAAGTGACTTGCGGCCAAAACCACTTACATTCGTGTTTTAGGCTGGTTCGAGATTCAATTCGCCTGGGCCAGACCCCGCCCACAAAACTGGCCACGTCCCCAGGTTGAAATTGCGAGATTCTGCCGACTGCGCTGGTTTGGGAGGCTCTTCAAATTGCGCTAATTTTCTTCGGCACACATAAACAACTTGCATTTATATCGCACCTTTAACATAGTAATACATCCCAAGGTCAAACAAAATTTGACATCGAGCCACATAAGGAGATATTAGGACAGGTGGTCAGAGTGATAGGTCTTAAAGGAGGAGAGAGAGGTAGAGAGGTGGAGAGGTTTAGAGAGGGAACTCCAGAGCTTAGGCCCTCGGCAGCTGAAGGCACTGCCTCCAAGGGTGGAGCAATTAAAATCAGGGGTGCGCAAGAGGCCAGAATTGGAGGACACACAGATCTCGGAGGATTGTAGGGCTGGAGGAGGTTACAGAGATAGGGAGGAGCGAGGCATCATTTATATCAAAAATGTTTAATTTACTAAGAAACTGGCTAGTGTACACCAGTGAAACTATTAAATGGTTCAGTACAGTTTTTTAGTCATTTTCAGTCATTTTAAATTAGGTTACTCACAGGTGGAGGACTGGACACTCTTATTCAAAATGCTTATTTTTGGTGATAAACCCATTTTCAGCTGTATTAATAAAACTGCACCAGGTTCCCAATCTTAAATACATCACGAATTAATGGAAAGAAAAAAAGAAACAATTACATTCAGTTACGCTGTCTGATTGCGCTGGTTCATTGAAGATTTTACGGCTGCGACTTTGCGCCTGGAGGCGGGATGGTGATGGGTCCGCTGTTCGGCGGGTTCCGGACCCGCTCCCGGTTCCTGCCGCCCTGCAGTTGAAATTTTCGGTTGATTGGCCTCGTTAATGCCGACGTGCGGGTTCTCCAAGGCAATTGCTGGGTGTGGGTCAGCTGCTCGCGTCTGATGATGCGATGTTGGACTGATTATTTAAAGGGGCCATGTCCCCTCTACAGATTCATTTCCGTTTTGTTCCCTGAAGTGCTGGCTGCTGCAGGTATGGCAGCGCCAAAACCCAAGGCTGCTCCCCGCTTCGACGCGGACTCCCTCCATGCAGGGAGGGAGTAAGAGGACGTAAGGAGGTCCTCTTCCCTGGAGGCAGAAGGAGGAGGCCTCCTCAGCATACCAAGGCAGCTTGGCTTCAAATAGCTGAGGAGGTCAGTTCGAGGTCAATCTGCATACAACCTGGTAGTGTCGCAAGAGGTTTAATGATCTGTTGTGATCAGCAAAATTGAGTATAACATCACACTTACCTTCCATCTGCCTCCCATCTCTTCTCATCCCCATCACTCTGCATTGGCAACCTTCCCCTGCACATCCCAACTCACTCTAACATCCCTTGCACCCTCACCCATCCCTCTCTTTATCTGTACAGAATCACGTCACCATCTTACTATGCACCACTCACACTCTTATGCAATGCCAACAACTAACAACGCACAGGGAGGGAACTCGGTTTGTGCACCTCACTCCTTCATAGTCTCTCTCTATGTCATCCATTCTTTACACTCACTCCATCAATCTCTCTCAAACTCCACTTGTGTTCCTCATTACAGGAGAAGAGAGCCCACAATAAAAGGGAGAGGGGAGGACAGGAGGAAGCCCAGCATCCCTGGCGCGCCTAACAAATGCTGAGGAGGCAGCCCTGGAGATCGTCGCAGGTGCAGAGGAGCTGGAAGTGGGGGACGGAGAGACGGGCATAGAAGAGCAAGCTGGTGACAGAATTGATTTCCAACCCTCTGATTTAGCATTCTTAAGTGACTAATATGGGATATGATGTTCATAGAGATTGAGTGCTAAGCATCTGCACAATGGGATGTGTCTGCAACATACATTTCACTTGTCTAACTCATGCCTTTACTCCCCCGCTCCCCACTGTCCAGGAGGAAGAGCAGGAGCACTCCTCAGAAGAACCACCAGCCTCTGAGGGAGCAGCGTCACCAACATTCAGCGCACCCAGCACCAGCGCAGAGACGCACACCTCGGTGGGTTTTGTGCGAGATAGAGTAGTGTTGTCACCTGGTGTATCACAGCTCACAAGTGAGCAGGAGCAGATGTTGGAGGCAGGGACAGCAGTGGAGAGTCCTCGTCGGAGGACGCAGGGCTCTCCAAGCTCTGCTCAGCTGCATGTAAACGCGGAACCTCTGGGGCCATCCAGAAAGAGAGCGGTGCTGGAGCTTCAGGAACAAGTGCAGGAGGCTCTGAGTGGATTTGCTTCCACGGTAACTGTGAGTGTGCAGAGAATGGAGGAGTCCATCTTAAACATTAGCAATGCCGTGTTGAACGCTATGGGCAATCTAGGTGCCACCATGGGAAGGATGGCAACCTCCATGGAGGACCTAACTCGCCAGGCACAAGCCAACCTGGTGGCTCTTCTAGATAGATGGTCAGCTATGGAGGATAGAAGGCCATCTATCGTGGAGAGGAACCAGAGGCACATGGATATCCCGGTTATGAGGACTGTCAGTACAGAGACGGGTTCACATGGCCCCACCGATGTGCAGCAAGGTGCTCTCCAGCAACTTGCTAGCAGTGAAGTGCGGGTGACCCATGAGAGGGTCGGTGGTGTTCGAGCACAAGGAAGTGGGGGCTCCCCTCCAAGCGCTCACACTCCCTTGCCATTGCCGAGCCCTCGGTCAGAGCCCCATCTACCTGAGCCAACAGAGATGGCCGTGTCTGCCCCTGCATAGCCGCAGGAGGAGCAAACTTTGGCGGGGCCCTCCAAGGCTCCCAAAACCAGAGGACAGCCACCAAAGGCATCTAAGCAGGAGCAGCAGGGAAGTGAGTAGGCTGTCTCCACATATGCTGAAGCCACAGGGGTCTCACAACGTAGAAGCACGCGTAAGAGGAAGATGTCACGTTAATAATCACAAGGGTTCTCACTTGGGTGCTATGATAGAAGTATTGGTAAAGTTTCTGTTCTTTGCCAATATTATAATAAATTGATGTAGAATGTAAGTTTGGCATCGTTGCCAGCTGTGTGCTGACAATTTGAGGTGGCACAGTTTAGGGTAAGTGCGCCTTTAAAATCCAGCAATGCAGGTGACAGACGATCTATAGCGTACAACACATACCTGCAGCCTAAACACAGAACATGCCTCCCAAATTATTCAATCACCAAGGGATCACGGCAGGTTCGGAACCCGCTGTCAATCATTGCAAATTTAACCTCTGACCTGCCTCCAATCCCGCCCTCTGTGCGCTGGCAAATTTCCGGCATACGTTTTTGATTATGCAAATGAATTTTATTGAAAACTTGAACTGTAACCTAAACAGTGCAATTTCAAGAACATTTTGGACTCAATTTCCCGATTGCGCCCAAAGCGGAAACTCTATCCCTTTATATATATTTTCTGGTTGCTTCTTGTTTAACTTTTAAATGCAATTTCTATTGGTGGTTTGCTTCATGCCAATGATCTTTTATTTATGAATATTACCTCAATTGTTACACAACCAGCTCCCAGGCCTCTTTCCTAATGCTCTGTTTTCGGGTCTTGATCCGAGAGATCTGAATATTAAAAACTTTCTAGCTACGGCCTCCTCCACAATAAAATACATTTTATGCTTTGTGAATCTGGCCTCCTGTTTTTTTATGACATGTTTGCCATTTTCTAATCAGTCCTGTTGGCATAATCTCTACAGTGTGACCTTTTGGGATTAACTGTTTCATTCTGTGCTGTTTAGATGCTAACCTATGGTTACTGCAACTTTGCAAAGATTAATACGATAGCAAAATACTGCGGATGCTGGAAATCTGAAATAACAACAGAAAACGCTGGAAAAACTCAGCAGGCCAGGCAGCATCCGTGGAGAGAGAAAGAGAGTTAACGTTTCAGGTCGATGACCTTTCGTGGTTCTGACGAAAGGTCATCGACCTGAAACGTTAACTCTCTTTCTCTCTCCACGGATGCTGCCTGGCCTGCTGAGTTTTTCCAGCGTTTTCTGTTGTTATTTGCAAAGATTGGTTGTCTTAATTTGCTGCCAGCAGTGTATTGGTATGTGCAGTGTTAATGACTGACTAATGACAAATTTACCTCACAGTGTTGCCACCAGTGGGGGCCTACACTCAGGTGACAACAATGCAAAGTAAATGAAAGGCCACTGTTGCCTCTGAAGATGCCAAAAGCCACCTAAAGAGATGGGCCGCGATTTTGTCAGCGGTGTCGGGATGGGTGCGGGACAGCTGGTTTCCGGCTTCCAGTCCTGCCCCAGCTGCCTCCGCTCCACAGACGTGATTTTTCCTTGATTGACCTTGTTAAGCCCGCCCTGCGGGCTTGCCGGCAAATTAACAGGAAGCGGGTCTGATGACGTCAAGAGTGCAGTTTGTCACGGAGTGCAGTTCGGAACAGAGTGTTAAGCTGCGAGTTTGGTGAGTGAGGGAGTTCGGGGAGGGAGGTGTTCCTTTCTTTTTCCATCTTTGTCAGCTTCCAGGAGAGCAGGAGCTAAAAAGCTGCACAAGAGGGGACAGAGAACCAGCGGTGAGTATTTCTACAGTATTTCTACATTCCAGTCATTAAAGTAATAGTAAGGTCTCTAGTTTGGAGTAAGTAGTGTTTAAAGGGAAGTAAGGTCCCTAGTGTATTTAATATTCTTTAATTTAAAGGGAGTAAATTAAGGCTAGGACATGTCAGGGCAGCTCGGCAGCGGGGAGTGCTCCTCCTGTGCTATGTGGGAAGTCAGGGACACTTTAGGGGACCAGGGCGAACACATGTGCAGGAAGTGTCTCCAGCTGCAGCTACTCGAAATCTGCGTTTCAGAGCTGGAGCTGCGGCTGGAGTCACTGTGCAGCATCCGCGAAGCTGAGATCTTTGTGGATAGCACGTTTAACAAGGTGGTCACACCGCAGGTAAAGAGTACACAGGCAGACAGGGAATGGGTGACCACCAGACAGAGTAAAAGAACTAGGAAGGTAGTGCAGAAGTCCCCTGGGTCCATCTCCCTCTCCGACAGATTTTCCATTTTGGATACTGATGGGGGAGATGGTTTCTCAGGGGAATGCAGCAAGAGCCAAGTCCGTGGCACTACGACTGGCTCAGCTGCACAGGAGGGGAGGAAAATGAGTGGGAGAGCAATAGTGATAGGGGATTCTATCGTAAGGGGAGCAGATAGACGTTTCTGTGGCCACAGACGTGACTCCAGGATGGTATGTTGCCTCCCTGATGCCAAGGTCAAGGATGTCACTGAACGGCTGCAGGGCATTCTGAAGAGGGAGGGCGAACAGTCAGAGGTCGTGGTTCACATTGGTACCAACGACATGGGTAGAAAGAGGGATGAGGTCCTGCAACAAGAATTTAGGGAGCTAGGTAGCAGATTAAAAAGCAGGACCTCAAAGGTTGTAATCTCTGGATTACTCCCGGTGCCACGTGCTGGTGAGTATAGGAATAGGAGGATAGAGCAGATGAATGCGTGGCTAAACAGTTGGTGCAGGAGGGAGGGCTTTAGTTTCCTGGATCACTGGGTCTGCTTCTGGGGAAGGTGGGACCTGTACAAGTCGGACGGGTTGCACCTGAACCGGAACGGGTCCAACATCCTTGCGGGGAGGTTTGCTAATGCTGTTGGGGGGGGGTTTAAACTAACTTGGCAGGGGGATGGGATATGGAGTGGAGCTATAGTCGGGGGTGATGCACAGCCAAATATAGAGGAAAAAACAAGTCAGCCTGGAAGGCAGAGCAAATATGTAACGGCACAAAGGAGTATGGCAAGGCTGGATGGCATTTATTTTAATGCAAGGAGTCTTGCGAGTAAGGCAGATGAATTGAAGGTGTTGATGAACACATGGGAGTATGATATTGTTGCTATCACAGAGACATGGTTGAGGAAGGGGCAGGACTAGCAGCTCAATATTCCGGGGTATAGAATCTTCAGGCGAGACAGAGGGGGGTGTAAAAGAGGAGGGGTGTCGCAATATTAATCAAGGAGTCAATTACTGCTGTAAGGAGGGATGATATCTTAGCAGGTTCCTCTAATGAGGCCATATGGGTAGAACTTAAAAACAAAAAGGGGGCAAGCACTTTGCTGGGAGTGTACTATAGGCCCCCAAACAGTCAGGGGGAGATAGAGGAACAGATATGTAGGCAAATCTCAGAGAAGTGTAGAAATAATAGGGTAATAATAGTAGGGGATTTCAACTTCCCCAATATTAACTGGGATAGTCAGAGTGTGAAAGGCTTAGAGGGTGCGAAATTCTTAAAGTGCATCCAGGAGAGCTTTTTGAGCCAGCATGTAGAAAGTCCTACAAGAGAGGGGGCGGTACTGTACCTAATTCTAGGGAATGTAGCCGGGCAAGTGGTAGAAGTGTTACTAGGAGAGCATTTTGGTGACAGTGACCATAATTCGGTGAGATTTAAGGTAGTCATGGAAAAGGACAAAGGTGGACCGGAGATAAAGGTTCTAAATTGGGGAAGGCCAATTTTAATATGATAAGGCAGGAACTGGCCAAAGTGGACTGGGATCAGCTACTTGTAGGAAAATCCACATCAGAGCAGTGGGAGTCTTTCAGAAAGGAAATAGAGAGAGTACAACGGCAACATGTTCCCGCAAAGGTCAAGGGTGGGACCAACAAGCCCAGGGAACCCTGGATGTCAAGGGATATACGAGAATGGATTAGGAAAAAAAGTGAGGCTTTTGGCAGATACAAAGGACTAAAAACAGTGGAAGCCCTAGAGGAGTATAGAAAGTGCAGGGAGGTACTTAAAAAAGAAATTAGAAGAGCGAAGAGGGGGCATGAAATAACACTGGCGGGCAAAATAAAGGAAAATCCCAAGGTGTTTTATAAGTATATTAAGGGTAAGAGGATAACCAGGGAAAGAGTAGGGCCCATTAGGGACCAAAGTGGCAATCTGTGTGTAGAGCCAGAAGATGTAGGTGGGGTTTTAAATGAATATTTTGCATCTGTGTTCACTATGGAGAAGGACGATGTAGGCATAGAAATTAGGCAGGGGTATTGTGATATACTTGAACAAATTAGTATTGAGAGGGAGGAGGTACTAGCGGTTTTAGCAGGCTTAAAAGTGGATAAATCCCCAGGCCCAGACTGCTGTGTGAGGCAAGAGAGGAGATTGCAGAGGCTCTGACACAAATTTTCAGAACCTCTCTGGCCACAGGGGAGGTGCCAGAGGACTGGAGAACAGCTAACGTAGTACCATTATTCAAGAAGGGTAGTAGGGATAAACCAGGGAATTACAGGCCAGTGAGCCTAACATCAGTGGTAGGGAAATTATTGGAAAAAATTCTGAGGGACAGAATTAGTCTCCACTTGGAGAGGCAAGGATTAATCAAGGATAGTCAGCATGGCTTTGTCAGGGGGAGATCATGTCTGACCAATTTGATTGAATTTTTCGAGGGGGTGACTAGGTGTGTGGATGAGGGTAGTGCAGTTGGTGTGGTCTACATGGACTTCAGTAAGGCTTTTGACAAAATCCCACATGGGAGACTGGTCGAGAAGGTAAGAGCCCATGGGATCCAGGGCAACTTGGCACATTGGATTCAAAATTGGCTTAGTGGCAGGAGGCAGAGGGTGATGGTCGAAGGTTGTTTTTGTGACTGGAAGCCTGTGTCCAGTGGTGTACCGCAGGGATCGGTGCTGGGTCCTTTGCTGTTTGTAGTGTACATTAATGATTTAGATATGAATGTAGGAGGTATGATCAGTAAGTTTGCAGATGACACGAAAATTGGTGGGGTGGCAAATAGCGAGGAGGGAAGCCTCAGGCTACAGGACGATATAGACGGGTTGGTTAGATGGGCAGAACAGTGGCAAATGGAATTTAACCCTGAAAAGTGTGAAGTGATGTATTTTGGGAGGACTAACAAGGCAAGGGAATACACAATGAATGGTAGGACCCGAGGAAGGACAGAGGATCAGAGGGACATTGGTGTGCATGTACATAGATCCCTGAAGGTAGCAGGACAGGTAGATAAGGTGGTTAAGAAGGCATATGGGATACTTGCCTTCATTAGCCGAGGCATAGAATACAAGAGCAGGGAGGTTATGATGGAGCTGTAGAAAACGCTAGTTAGGCCACAGCTGGAATACTGTGTGCAGTTCTGGTCGCCACACTATAGGAAGGATGTGATTGCATTGGAGAGGGTGCAGAGGAGATTCACCAGGATGTTACCTGGGCTGCAGCGCTTCAACTATGAAGAGAGACTGGACAGGCTGTGGTTGTTTTCCTTAGAGCAGAGAAGGCTGAGGGGGGACCTGATTGAGGTGTACAAAATTATGAGGGGCATAGATAGGGTAGATAGAAAGGAACTTTTCCCCTTAGTAGAGGAGTCAATAACCAGGGGGCATAGTTTCAAGGTAAGGGGCAGGAGGTTTAGAGGGGATTTGAGGAAAAACTTTTTCACCCAGAGGGTGGTTGGAATCTGGAACTCACTGCCTGAAAGGATGCTAGAGGCAGGAACCCTCACAGCATTCAAGAAGCATTTAGATGAGCACTTGAAACGCCATAGCATACAAGGCTACGGACCAAGTGCTGGAAAATGGGATTAAAATAGACAGGGCTTGATGGCCGGCGCGGACACGATGTGCTGAAGGGCCTCTTTCTGTGCTGTATAACTCTATGGGGGAAAAATTCAGTATCGCCCAGTTTGGGGCGCATTTATCGGCCGGGCGCAAAGATTAGCGCCTGGCGCTAATTATCGCCTCTGACTGCAAACTTGACTTTTATCGCCCCTGGAGGTGATTGGAGCGCTAAATCAAGTGCTACACATCTGTCTTAAGGCGCAAAGGCCGAGGAGCGAGGCGCTAACTCAGAGCACTGGCGAAGCTCATGTGATGTCAGTCAGCAATGGAACACAGACACAATGGCCCCGGTTGATCTTGCTTTCCATCAACATCCTGCTCATTGCAGCCTTGAATCTCGGCCTGGAGAGACCTGTACATCAAATCTGCTGGAAAGAACAATGGAGAGGCCCAGGGAAAGAGCTCAGAGTGCTACCCCCACAGTCTCTTCTAAATCGATACAAGGAAGGGCAAATCAAAATGAACCTACAAAGTGCTGCTCAGTAACCAAAACTCCTTCACACAGCGTTGAATCTCTCCAGAAGTCTCTCTCTCTCTCTCTCTCAGAATGTGTGGTTCAAAAATGTCACCAACAAAAAAAGGCAGGAAGCGGTTGCCTTTAAATAGCGCTCCCCCAGTCCCTTCCTGACTGCAAAACGCTCCCCTCAACCTGTCGTTGCTAGCAGCAAGCGGTAAGGCAGGGGGCGCCACTCAATATCTGCTCCGGGGTGCTACCGGGGCGGTGCGCACTCGACTGACGTCACGATCTGCCGGCGCAGGAGATCGTGGTGGTAGTGTTTAGCGCTGCCGCAAAATGTCTAGTTAATTTCGCGAGCGGCGCAAACATCGCCGCGCCCGGGCGCTAGTTGCTTTGCGCCCCATTAGCGCCCTCTTAAGGCGCTAACGGGAGGCGTAACCAACTGAATTTTTCCCCCTATGACTATGACTCTATGCGTCATCTGCCGGTTTCCTTAAAGGGACCATGCACAATTTTATTTTGACAGTTGATTTCTCAGTGTTTGACAGCATTGAGGTGCTGAAAACACTGACAATCACTGCACAAAGGTGAACTCTTGCACCCAGGCTCTCCATGACTCCCTCCATATGCTGGAATAGATGGCGGCTGCAGGTAAGGTGACAGAAGTGATCTGTCACTGGTGAGAGAGGTTCTCCCAATGAGGTGGCACTGGATATATAGTTGGATTTAAAAACTTGTAAGCTAAAGAAATCTGTAAATGTTTAAAAAATGCAGTAACCAACATTTTCTTTGCTCTGAAACTCACCATGTGCAAAATTGGATCCTTCACACCACTTCTGCAGCTGTCATCATTCCACAAATATTACACCAGACTCACAACATGCTACACTTACCTGGCGTGGTGTCTGGACGTTGGGAAACCCGACCCAGAAGCAGGAAAATCCAAAAACAGGCTGAAAACTACTGACAAGTACCTGTTAATAGGCAGGTAATTGGCTTTAATCCGCTTCCCGCCGCTAGGTGTCGGGTCCATTCGCAAATCGGGGACCCGACACTTGGGAAAGCTGTTTGGAGGCGGGTTGATGGCGGGATTGGAACCCGCCGTCAATCAAATCGATTTTAACCTCTGACCCGCCTCCAAACCCGCCCTCTGAGCGCTGGCAAAATTGCGGCCATGGTTTCCCTTGGTGCCTCGGGAAGTAGCAGTGATGGGCAACAGTGTAAATTCTTGCCTTGAGTTGGTTGACTGCTATTTTTTTGCTGGCTGCTGTGGGTGGGGCAGGGACAAGCAATCACATATCCATACAGGCCATCCTTGTGGTTTTTCCATCACTGGCCTCTATGGACACTCCCAGCTATCAGACAAGGTACAGTGAACAGAAATCAAGTCACAAATTGTGAGCTTTGCATCACTGCATATGTTTATCCGTCAATGCTGTGGAATCTGGCCTGCAATATAAATAGCATAGTAATAGGAGCTCCAGCGTATGATGGAACTGCTTCTACTTGAAGTGGTTGTGTAATATAAATGCTGCATTAAGTGATTTGGTGCCTGCCATCTGGAAACAGTCACCTTGAGGGGTTTGCTACTTTTATTATTTCCTTGTGTAAGCACTTACTGTGTGCAACTGAACCTCAACTTATGCCAGTGGTGACATTCTGTTACTTTATTAGGATGTTTGGCACATTCACGAGGGCCGGGGACCGGGGATCAGGGTGGGGGAGGGCTTGGGGGTGGCCGAGGATTGCGGGGCAGGGTATTGCGCGGATCAGGGGTGGGGGTGTGTGGGGCCGGGTGTGGCGGTAATGGGGGTGTGGCGGTGATCGGCTCCTTTAATGTGGGTTCGGGAGAAGCACTCCTGCTCCTCCCGGCTGCACATGCAGGTAAGTTACTTACCTTCTTAGCTGAGCCTAGCAGGTGATTCCTCGGCATGGACTTCCTGAGTGCATTCTGCAAATACTGTTGGCCTTGGTTCAGTGGTAGTACTCTTGGCTCTTAGTCAGAAGGCTGTGGGTTCAAGCCTCACTTCAGAGACTTGAGTGCATAATCTAGGCTATTGATTCTTTAGTACAGTACTGCGGGGGTACTGCACTGTTGGCGGTGACGTCTTTCGGAGATGTTAAACTGAGTTCCCATCTGCCCGCTCAAGTGGATGTAAAAAAATCCCATGGCAATATTTGAAGAAGAGCAGGGGATGTAAGGGGTGACCTGCGGCTCTGTGCTTAGCCTGGGTGCTAGTGCGAGGTTAGGCCTTGTTGCCTGTTCTGGTCTCCAGCCAGCCTGGTAACACTAGACACCTGTGAGTGGTTCGACCCACTCGCCCTTACGGTTCTGACACTGGACTTAGGTGCGAGAGCAATAATGCAGAGAAAAACTCAGGTAGACCCGGTCGAATAGTGCGAAATGGAAAATCTTTATTGCATATTATTCAAGATTACGAGATACATGTCATAAGCACAGATTAATGACAGTACAATCTTACACACAGTTATGTAACTAATTTTAGGGAAACGAGGAGCGCATGACACATCGTAAAAAGGGACACACATTATACTTATCCTTAAAACTTAAACCCTCCCCTATCAATACCTGTCCTAATCTAGATTTGTAGGATCGAGACTCATGCTCACCACTCGTGATAACTCGGAGAATTCCGAAACTCTGCTCGGATGTTTTTACCGCAGCACCTGACTATCCACGTGCTGATCAGGGGTCTCTGTACCCCACTTGTTTACTCGTTTCTGCTCCGGCTAGCAGGCTGGACCGTCTGCTGTCATGAAGATCTGTGTTGTCCTCGGAGTTCCGATACTACTCAAAAAAGAGTCTTCCTGTGCCCTCACCAGTTTGTAAAATTCAAAGAAAGGTCTTCCTGGGCAAGGAAGTGTTTATTCGACTTACAGGCGCGGTCGGGGCTTACTGACCGGGGCGATGCGTATTGTCGTCTTCTTCTCTTCTCATCTCATCTCATCTCCTCTCGGGGCTTCGGTTCCAACACCGTTTACCGACTTTTCGGGATGGTGCGCCCGTTTCAAGGCCTCACAGCCCAGTTCTACACAGATCTTCGCGGCAAGCCACGAGAGTCCAGAGCCGTCAGGCAAGAGAATAAAAGTTCAACAGTCTTCCAGCGAGTCAAAACAGCAAGTGCAAGAAGAAGCAGAGACAGCAGTCAGCAGCAAGAGTAGCAAGCGAAGAGAGAGATGGACGGTTGTACCTTACAGTTATGGTGCTGTAATTCCTCTTTTCCCGCCCAATCTTAATGTCTATCTTTTGTCAGGGTTTTGGCGCTCAAACTTCTTGTATAGGGTGATCTCCGTTTTTAATGGGTTTCGGTGATACTTGTAACTGTCTGAGTACCCGTTAATACTTCTCCCATTGTGGAACCGGCTAGTAGTCTCCCTGGAGGGGTTTTGGGGCTTCCAAATGCTTGTTGTGAGTACCCGCGAACGGCTCTCTCATCGTAGAGCCGTGGGGATTTTGCATATTAATGTCTTTGGATGGATCCTTGATCGCTCGGTACAATAGCCCTTATTCTCACCTGGGAGACCGATTCCAGTATTTATGTATAAAATGCAAACCCATCATGTCTTGTGAATTATCTCAAATGTGCTGAGTCCTGTACGATCTTGCACAAATGTTTATTGGAACGCCATCTTGTCTGCCCATTGAAAGTCTAGAACGTTCTGCCACGAGGCGTGGCAGCCATTTTACAGGCTGTTTGTGTCCGCTTTGAAACCTGACAGCATTCTGCTGAAATAAAGCTGTTTGTACGAAACTTTATGTCTCCTTCTTATTTTATAAAATCGCGATAATTTTGCGAATTCTACAGGGATTTCCCTTGGTGTCTTGGCCAACATTTAGTCCTCAGCCAGCATTATTAAAACAGATTGGCCTAGAAATTCGGGGGTTTAGCACCACTTTCGGATGGCCGGGAGGACTGCCGATGTCCATGCTCACTAGGGATATGTAGATTATGCAGATCGTGAGGTCAGTGAGTGCGCAACGCTCACCTGACGTCCGATCTGCCATTTGGAGTTCGCCGCTCAACGTGGCTTAAGTGCGTCGAGCAGAGCAAGTGTTGACAAGCAGGAAGGAGGCTCCAACAGCGGAATTTAAAGGGATCATCAGCAACTACTTGCAGCTGACATGGTTCTGCAGTTGGACTGACTCTGTGCAACTTTCTGCAACTCCAGCAGCTTTATAAACTTCTTCCAAGGTTCTAAGGTAACAGGGAGTGTTGTTGCAAATGGAGAACGCCTTCATTATTCTTTAAAGGCTTCTACTCACAACTCTTGCTCACAATCATGGGGGCTCTACTGGCAGTCCCCCTCGCGCTTGAGTATCTTCGGGAGAGGGAGCGGTGGCAGCGAAGAAGACAAGAAGATGTGTGCAGAGGGAGGAGGAGGAGGGCTACACAGGAGGCCTTACCCACCTAGGGTCTTCCAACAGCACTTCTCTTATATCCATTTAAGTGAGGAGCAGTGTATTAGGAGGCTCCGCTTCACCAAGGAGGTGGTCACAGAACTCTGCCACCACCTGCAACCAGACCTGCAGTCTCTGAGCAGGGCGAACACAGCTCTCCCAGTGGCTGTCAAGGTCATCATGGCCCTCAATTTCGTCACCAGCGGATCCTTCCAGTCTGTAGCAGGAGACATAGCTAACATCTCACAGTTCGTCATCCATTGTTGCATCCGGGAGGTCACTGGGTTTCTCTACACCAGGATTACACTCAATAACAAAATACTGCGGATGCTGGAAATCTGAAACAACAACAGAAAATGCTGGAAACACTCAGCAGGCCAGGCAGCATCTGTGGAGAGAGAAACAGAGTTAACTTTTCAGGTCGATGACCTTTCGTCAGAACTGGAAAAAGTTGGAGAAGTAACAGATTTTTAAGCAAGTGTGGGGCAGGGAAAGGGAGGAGGGGAGGAAAGAACAAAGGGAAGGTCTGTGATAGGCTGGAAGGCAGGGGAGATTAAAAGACAAAGGGGATGATGGTGCAAGGCTTTTGGTAATGGGACAAGTTAAGAAACAAAAGATGACTCTAGATGAGGTGTAAATGGCAATGGCAGAATCATCAACAGCTGCCACGTGAGAGAAAAAAGAGAGAAAAAAAAGTTAGGGGCCGAGGTTATAGTCTGAAATTGTTGAACTCAATGTTGAGTCCAGAAGGCTGTAAAGTGCCTAATCGAAAGATGAGGTGCTGTTCCTCGAGCTTCGTTGGAACAGTGTAAGAGGCCGAGGACGGCGAGATCAGAGTGGGAATGGAGCAGAGAATTAAAGTGACAGGCAACCAGAAGCTCGGGGTCACGCTTACGGACTGAACGGAGGTGTTCCGCAAAGCGGTCACCCAATCTGCGTTTGGTCTCCCCAATGTAGAGGAGACCGCATCGTGAGTAGCGAATACAGTACACTAAATTGCAAGAAGTACAAGTAAATCGCTGTTTCACCTGGAAGGAGTGTTTGGGGCCCTGGACAGTGGGAAGGGAGGAGGTAAAAGGGCATGTGTTGCATCTCTTGTGCTTGCAAGGGGTGTTGGGGGTGATAGAGGAGTGGACCAGGGTGTCACAGAGGGAGCGGTTCCTTTGGAATGCTGAAGGGGGGAGCGGGGGGAGATGTGTTTGATGGTGGGATCACACTGGAGATGGTGGAGGATGATCCGTTGAATGTGGAGGCTGGTGGGGTGAAAGGTGAGGACAAGGGGAACCCTATCGTGGTTCTGGGAGGGAGGGGAAGGGGTGAGAGCAGAAGTGCGGGAAATGGAACGGACACGGTCAAGGGCCATGTCAACCATGGTAGAGGGGAATCCTCGGTTGAGGAAAAAGGAAGACATATCGGAAGCACTAGTATGGAAAGTGGCATCGTCAGAACAGATGCGGTGGAGACAGAGAAGCTGGGAGAATGGAATAGAGTCCTTACAGGAAGCGGGGTGAGAGGAAGTGTAGTCCAGGTAGCTGTGGGAGTCAGTGGGCTTATAGTGGATGTTGGTCAATAGCCTATCCCCAGAAATGGAGACAGAGAAATTGAGGAAGGGAAGGGAAAAGTCGGAGATGGACCATGTGAAGGTGAGGGAAGGGTGGAAATTGGAGCAAAGTGAATGAAATTTTCGAGTTCAGGGCGAGAGCAGGAAGCGGCACCGATACAGTCATCAATGTACCGGAAAAAGAGGTGAGGGAGGGGAATAACAACAGAAAACGCTGGAAAAACTCAGCAGGCCAGGCAACATCCGTGGAGAGAGAAAGAGAGTTAACGTTTCAGGTCGAAACCCTTCGTCGGAACTGAGAGAGCAAGAAATAAACAGATAAAAATGCAAAGGGGAGGCTGGGGGGAGGAATAAAAGAACAAAAGGGATGGTCTTTAGTGAGTAGAGACATTGAGAGATGCTCAAGGCAAGACGAGATGGTAATGGGACAGGTTGAGAAACAAAAGGTAAGGTGTGAAATGCTGGCAGAATCAGAGACAGCTGCCGTGGGGGGAGAGAGAGAAAAAAAGGAAAAAGGCACGGACCAAAAGAGTGGATAAAATGTATACATATGTGGTAGGGGCCGGGGTTATGATCTGAAATTGTTGAACTCGATATTGAGTCCAGAGGGCTGTAAAGTGCCTAAACGGAAGATGAGGTGCTGTTCCTGGAGCTTACGCTGCGCTTCTGTGGAACAATGCAAGAGGCCGAGGACGGTGAGGTCTGAGTGAGCGTGGAGGGGTGAATTAAAATGACAAGCGACCGGAAGCTCGGGGTCACCCTTCCGGACTGAACGGAGGTGTTCCGCAAAGCGGTCACCCAATCTGCGTTTGGTCTCCCCAATGTAGAGGAGACCACATCGTGAGCAGCGAATACAGTATACTAGATTGCAAGAAGTACAAGTAAATCGCTGTTTCACCTGGAAGGGGTGTTTGGGGCCCTGGAGAGTGGGAAGGGGGGATGTATAAGGGCAGGTGTTGCATCTCCTGCGCTTGCACGGGAAGGTGCCGGGTGAAGGGGAAGGGGTGCTGGGGGTGATAGAGGAGTGGACTAGGGTGTCTCGGAGGGAGCGGTCCCTGCGGAATGCTGAAAGGGGAGGTGAGGGGAAGATACGTTTGGTGGTGGGATCACGTTGGAGGTGGCGGAAATGGCGGAGGATGATCCGTTGAATGTGGAGGCTGGTGGGGTGAAAGGTGAGGACAAGGGGAACTCTATCGTGGTTCCGGGAGGGAGGGGCCGGGGTGAGGGCAGAAGTGCGGGAGATGGAACGGACACGGTCGAGGGGAATCCTCGGTTGAGGAAAAAGGAAGACATGTCGGAAGCACTGGTATGGAAGGTGGCATCGTCGGAGCAGATGCGGCGGAGATGGAGAAACTGGGAGAAGGGAATAGAGTCCTTACAGGAGGCGGGGTGGGAGGAAGTGTAGTCCAGGTAGCTGTGGGAGTCAGTGGGTTTGTAGTGAATGTTGGTCAATAACCTATCCCCAGAGATGGAGACGGAGAAGTCGAGGAAGGGGAGGGAAGAGTCGGAGATGGACCATGTGAAGGTGAGGGAAGGGTGGAAATTGGAGGCAAAGTGAATGAAATTGTCCAGTTCAGGGCGAGAGCAGGAAACGGCACCGATACAGTCGTCAATGTACCGGAAAAAGAGGTGAGGGAGGGGACCCGAGTAGGACTGGAACAAAGAGTGTTCCACATATCCCACGAAAAGGCAGGCATAGCTAGGACCCATGCGGGTACCCATAGCAACACCTTTGATTTGGAGGAAATGAGTGGAGTCAAAGGAGAAGTTGTTCAATGTGAGAACAAGTTCAGCCAGGCGGAGGAGGGTGGCGGTGGATGGGGACTGGTTGGGCCTCTGTTCAAGGAAGAAGCGGAGCGCCCTCAGGCCATCCTGGTGGGGGATGGAGATGTAGAGGGATTGTACGTCCATGGTGAAAAGGAGGCGGTTGGGGCCAGGAAACTGGAAACTGTTAAAGTGGCGGAGGGCGTCAGAGGAATCGCGGATGTAGGTGGGAAGGGACTGAACAAGGGGAGAAAAAATAGAATCGAGATAGGAAGAGATAAGTTCCGTGGGGCAAGAGCAGACTGAAACGATGGGTCTACCAGGGCAGTCCTGTTTGTGGATCTTGGGAAGGAGGTAGAAGCGGGCTGTGCGGGGTTGGAGAACTATGAGGTTGGCGGCCGCGGGGGGAAGATCTCCAGAGGAGATGAGGTCAGTGACAGTCTTGGACACAGTGGCTTGATGTTCTGTAGTGGGGTCATGGTCCAGGTGGAGGTAGGAGGAGGTGTCGGAGAGTTGGCGTTCAACTTCCGCTAGGTAGAGGTCGGTTCGCCAAACAACAACAGCACCACCCTTGTCAGCAGGTTTAATGACAATGTCGGGGTTGGATCTGAGAGAATGGAGTGCTGCAAGCTCAGAGGGAGGTAGGTTGGAGTGAGAGAGGGGAGCAGAGAAATTGAGCTGGCCGATGTCATGGCGGCAGTTAGCAATGAAAAGATCTAGAGAGGGTAAAAGGCCAGAGGGAGGGGTCCAGGTGGAACGAGAATTCTGAAAGCGGGAGAAAGGGTCAGCCGTGCGGGGGGAAGACTCCTGGCCAGAGAAGTGGGCACGGAGACGGAGGCGGCGGAAAAAGAGCTCAGCATCGTGCCGAGCTCGAAATTCATTGAGATGGGGGCGTAAGGGGATGAAGCTCAGGCCTTTGCTGAGGACTGATCGTTCGGAGTCAGAGAGGGGAAGGTCAGAGGGGATAGTGAAAACGCGGCAGGGGGTGAGATTGGGAGAAGGGGGGTCAGAGGAAAGTGAAGGGGAAGAAGGTTCCGGAGGGGTGTTAGTGTCCAAGAGTTGTTGAAGCTTGCGATCCTTGACATCGGAAAGGAAGAAGAAAAGTTTTTTGTTGAAGCGTCGGATGAGTCTAAGGATGAAATGGAACTGTGGACCCGGACAGCTTTGAGATAGAGTGCGTCGGTGCTGCTGAAGAGAGATGTCGAGAGTGTTCATGTGGCGCTGCATGGCGTTGAGCGTGGATCTCAAGATGTGGCGAGAGCAGTAGTTCAAGGAACGATGAATATCTTGGAGATATTTGTAATCCTGGGTTGATCCGAAACACGAAGGGTGGAAGTTTAGTAGGAATCCACGTGGGATAAGTCGGAACCGGAGACAGTTGCTGAGGAAAGTAATGTGGCTGTGAAACCGAGTCTTGGCAGATACCTGATCAAACACGAGAAGGGAAACTGAAAGCAATGACGATGAACAAGGTTGAAGAGCCAAACGGAAATCCCGTCGAAGAGAAGAGCAGAACTTCTTCAAGGTAGGCATTCCTAGAAGAGAGGTGGCAGTGAACCAAACACTAATACGATAGCAAAATACTGTGGATGCTGGAAATCCGAAATAACAACAGAAAACGCTGGAAAAACTCAGCAGGCCAGGCAACATCCGTGGAGAGAGAAAGAGAGTTAACGTTTCAGGTCGAAACCCTTCGTCGGAACTGAGAGAGCAAGAAATAAACAGATAAAAATGCAAGGGGGAGGCTGGGCGGAGGAATAAAAGAACAAAAGGGATGGTCTTTAGTGAGTAGAGACATTCAGAGATGCTCAAGGCAAGACGAGATGGTAATGGGACAGGTTGAGAAACAAAAGGTAAGGTGTGAAATGCTGGCAGAATCAGAGACAGCTGCCGTGGGGGGAGAGAGAAAAAAAGGAAAAAGGCACGGACCAAAAGAGTGGATAAAAGTGAGGGAGGGGACCTGACTAGAACTAGAACAAAGAATGTTCCACATATCCCACGAAAGGCAGGCATAGCTAGGACCCATGCGGGTTCCCATAGCAACACCTTTAATTTGGAGTAAGTGAGTGGAGTCAAAGGAGAAGTTGTTCACAGAATCCCCACAGTGCAGATAGAGGCCATTTCGGCCCATCGAGCCTGCACCGACACATATCCCACCCTATCCCCATAACCCCACGTATTTAATCCCCCTAACACTAAGGGTCAATTTATCATAGCCAAATCAACCTAACCCGCACATCTTTGGACTGTGGGAGGAAACCGGAGCACCCGAAGGAAACCCACGCAGACACGGGGAGAATGTGAAAACTCCACACAGACAGTCACCCAAGGCCGGATTCGAACCCGGGTCCCGGGCGCTGTGAGGCAACAGTGCGAACCACTATGCCACCGTGTTCAATGTGAGAACAAGCTCAGCCAGGCAGAGGAGGGTGGTGGTGGTGGATGGGGACTGGTTGGGCCTCTGTTGAAGGAAGAAGCGGAGCACCCTCAGGCCGTCCTGGTTGGGGATGGAGGTATAGAGGGATTGGAGGTCCATAGTGAAAAGGAGACGTTTGGGGTCAGGACACTGGTAACTGTTAAAGTGGCGGAGAACGTCGGATGAGTCACGAATGTAGGTGGGAAGAGACTGGACAAGGGGAGAAAAAGTAGAGTCGCGATAGGAAGAAATTAGTTCTGTGGAGCAAGAACAGGCTTAAACAATGGGTCTACCAGGGAAGCCCTGTTTGTGGATCTTGGGAAGGAGGTAGAAGTGGGCTGTGCGGGGTTGGGGGACTATGAGGTTGACAGCCATGGAGGGAAGATCTCCACAGGAGATGAGGTCAGTGACAGTCTTGGAAACAATGGCTTGATGCTTGGTAGTGGGGTCATGGTCCAGGGGGAGGTAGGAGGAGGTGTCAGAGAGTTGGCGTTCAGCCTCCGCACAGTAGAGGTTGGTTCGCCAAACAACACCAGCGCCACCCTTGTCAGCAGGTTTAATGACAATGTTAGGGTTGGATCGGAGAGGACGGAGTGCTGCAAGGTCAGAGGGAGGTAGGTTGGAGTGAGTGAGGGGAGCAGAGAAATGGAGATGGCCGAAGTCACGCCGGCAGTTAGCAATTAAAAGATCTAGAGAGGGTAAGAGGCCACAGGGAGGGGTCCAGGTAGAACGAGAATTCTGAAAGTGAGAGAAAGGGTCCGCTGTGTGGGGGGTAAGACTCCTGGCCAAAGAAGTGGGCATGGAGATGAAGGCGACGGAAAAAGTTGTCTTCTCTCTGAGCAGGGAGAAGCAGGACGAGCGCACATGTGGCTTTGCCAGGATAGCGGGCTTCCCCATGGTGCAGGGTGCCACCGACTGCACCCATGTGGTTTTGTGGGCGTCGCATAACAATCCTGAGATCTCCTGTAACCGCAAAGGCTACCACTCACTTAATGTGCATTTTGTGTACGACCACACCCAGCGCTTCCTGATGGTCAATGCCCGCTATCCTGGCAGCAGCCATGATGCATTCATCCTGCGTTAATCTGGTGTGCCAGCAATCTTCCAGCCACCACATCAAACTCAAGGGTGTTTGCTTGGAGAAGAGGGGTATCCACTCTGCTCTTGGCTGATGACTCCCCACCACAACCCCACCACTCGTGCCCAGCAGTCATATAATGAGAGTCGTGCTTCCACCAGGAACATCATCAAGCAGACCGTTGGGCTGCTGAAGCAATGGTTCCGCTGCCTTGACTGCTCGGGAGGAGCCCTCCAATACTCGGCAGAGTGGGTGTCCCATTTTGTGGTGGTCTGCTGCATGCTTCACAACTTGGCCATCATGAGGACGTAGCCCTTGCCACCAGGGATTGTGGGACCACCGCAGGAGGAGGACGAGGGAGAGGAGGACAAGGAGGAAGATGAAGATGAGGAAGAGAACAAGGAGGGAGGGAGGGAGGAGGCAGGCAGCCAATCTTCCTTCCGGATGGGCTGTCCGTGAACGCCTCATCAGACTCTGATTCCAATGAATGAAACCCCAGATCCCCGTTGCTCACCACATCCCCATCATTCCATCCCTCTGTCACAGAATATCGCAGCGTCCTCCTGGGCACAAAGCTGAAATGAGCGCTACCACAAAAGATTCCAAACAAAATTGATAAATTTATCCAAAATCAATGGACACATATTTACACTTATGATATGAACTAATCACTCTTGTGCAATCCCTTAGTGCCTGTCGTTCAGGTACCCTTTCTTGTCCTAGTGCTCCTACGAAGTGCTCCCCCAGTGGCTGCAGCATGGCTGGTGGAAGGCTGCTGTGATTCCTTGTGGGAGACTTCAGATGGCCTTGCAGGACGATCATGAGCAGCTCTGACCCTAGAAGGCCCGGCTGCAGACTGCACCACCTCAGCATGGGCGGCAGCAGTCTGGGCTGGCTGGCTGACAGGCAAGGGCAATGGCGGAGTGGCAATGATGGGGACAGGAATGCTGTAATCCTGAGAGGACAGCAGGTTCTTGCTCCACTGATCCACTGCCACTCCCCCGGGGCAGCGCCTCACATTTCTAGCAATCTGTTGGAGCACAGATGGCTGGGCTGCTGCGACACCCTGCAAGCCCCAGTCGACACTGGTAAACCCAGCCACGATGGCAGCAATCTGAGCATGGGTGGCATCAAGCTGAGACTGCATGAGAGCAGTCTGAGCTTGGTGGCACAAAGCTAGGACTGCATGACAGCGGTCTGAGCTTGCGTGGCTACAAGCTGAGACTTCATGAGAGCGGTCTGCGTTTCCGTTGCAGCACTAAGACATTGGGTCACTTCCGCCTGTGCTGCAATGGCAGCCGTGACATCGCCCATCACATGCAGCATTATGTCTGGGTCGACACGGTCTCTTCGGGAGTCTTCCAGTATTTCCAGCCTGGAAATCCTGGACTCCAAGCTACAAGTACAGAGGCAGGGAAAGCAGGGAGGTGAGGAAAGAACAAAAGGGAAGGTCTGTGATAGGGTGGAGTAGAGGAGAGATTAAATGACAAAAGGGATGATGGTGCAAGGCAAAAGGAGATGGTAATGGGACAAGTAAAGAAACAAAAGATAAGTCTAGATGAGGTGTAACTGGGAATATGAGAATCATCAGCAACAGCTGCCGTCTGAAAAAATGGGGGCAGAGGTTATGATCTGAAATTATTGAACTCAATATGAGTCCGGAAGGCTGTAAAGGGCATCAGGGACCCTGGTGACTGACCGGACCAACAGTGAATCTCCTTAACCAATGAGATTTAAGGATTGAGAAATAAACAGAGGAAGGACTGAGAAGGAGGGCAAATTAGAGTGGATGAATTCAATGTCAAATCAGGTACAGAAAGTAAAATAAAGAGAGAGAAAGAAAGATTGGATTAAGAGAGAAAGAGAAAAAAAAGACGGAAAGGCAAAGTAAGAACATTTTTTGCAAAATTAAAAATTTGACAATTTAAAAATCTCGAACAACTCTTCAGTACCTGAAGAAATGAGACTCCACACTTTTACTTGTTCACTTTCTGGGCCAGAGAGCTTGATTGGCAATCATTAACAATTACCACATCGTTAGAAGGGTGCTTGTGCTGTTAATTACTAGACTTAACTTTCGGGGCCATGTTTAATGAGCAATTAACGTGCAAATGCAGCAACTTCATGAAATTCACGGGGAGGTTAAGGGCAAGATGCCGTTTTTGCGAAGCTAACAGCGGAGCAGCACAAATTGTCCAGCAACCTGTGGCGATTCGCAATTCATGGGGTATCTCTTCCTCGCCACAAGTTGCTGGCCGATTTACACAATAATAACGGTGTGAGTGATTTGTGGGAACCCAGGAGACAGATTGTGTAATCACTCTCACTATTAAGTAGCAGCTATTGTATGTATCACAGACTATGACTGGGAAGCATGACACCTTTAACATTGAAAATACCCATCACAGTGCTACCTACAGGAGCAATAGACACTGCAGCTACTTAAATTGAGTTTTAACGAAATGCACCCCCTACATACTGAATTTCATATATAATAGATAGATATAATGCACATAAACACAACATTTTAGTTCTATTCAGTTTGTAGTTCAAAGTGATTTACCAGTACTCAGAACATTCTTAGATAAAGAGCACATTAAAGATGTTTGTGATGTAAGCCAAACTATTGATGAGAATGTCCTAAAAAATTATATTTTGAAGTTTGCACTTTGCTAAATTCAATAAAGATCTTTAAAATTTAATCTTGCAGTATCCAACACGTTGTTACCTTATGCTAGATCACAGGTATGTTACAAGGCACTTGATACAAACATTGAAGATCTTACATAGTTCTGTATGTTTAGTATTGAGCAATAACAGGACTGCCTATCTTTTGGTGGGGGGCTCAGGTCAAGTAAGAATGGTGGGTCAGGGGCTGGCTGAGTACAATGTGTAGGTGTGTTTTGGACAGTGAACAATGTCATTTTTAATGATAACGGTTTCAACTCCTGCACTAACTGCTAGTTGTACTGTGAGGTCAACACCAGCACAAAAGCTCGTCTTCAGCCAATTCGATTCACTCCACGTGATATCAAGAAGTGGCTGAGCGCACTGGATACAGCAAAGGCTATGGGCCCCGACAACTTGACGGCTGTAGTGCTGAAGACTTGTGCTCCAGAACTAGCCGCACATTTAGGCAAGCTGTTCCAGTACAGCTACAACACTGGCATCTACCCAACAATGTGGAAAACTGCCCAGGTACGTCCTGTCCACAAAAAGCAAATCCAATCCGGCCAATTACTGCCCCATCAGACAACTCTCAATCATCAGCAAAGTGATGGAAGGTGTCATTGACAGTGCTATCCAGCGGAACTTACTCACCGACAATCTGCTCACCGATGCTCAGTTTGGGTTCCGCCAGGACCACTCAGCTTCAGAGCTCATTACAGCCTTGGTCCAAACATGGACAAAGGAGCTGAATTCCAGAAGTGAGGTGAGAGTGACTGCCCTTGACATCAAGGCAGCATTTGACCGAGTGTGGCATCAAGGAGCCCCAGTAAAATTGAAGTCAGTGGGAATCAAGGGGAAAACTCTCCACTGGCTGGAGTCATACCTAGCACAAAGGAAGATAGTTGTGGTTGTTGGAGGTCAATCAGCTTAGCCCCAGGACATCGCTGCAAGAGTTCCTCAGGGCAATATCCTAGGCCCAACCATCTTCAGCTGCTTCCTCAATGACCATCCCTCCATCATAAGGTCAAAAATGGGGATGTTCACTGATGATTGCACCGTGTTCAGTTCCATTTGCAGCTCCTCAAATAATGAAGCAGTCTATGCCTGCATGCCATTCCTGGACGACATTCAGGCTTGGGCTGATAAGTGGCAAGTAACATTCGCGCCACACAAGTGCCAGGCAATGACTATCTCCAACAAGCAAGAGTCTAAACACCTCCCCTTGACATTCAATGGCATTACTGTCGCCGAATCCACCACCATCAACATCCTGGGGGTCACCATTGACCAGAAACTTAACTGGACCAGCCACATAAATACTGTGGCAACAAGAGCAGGTCAGAGGCTAGGTATTCTGCGGCGAGTGTCTCGCCTCCTGACTCCTCACAGCCTTTCCACTATGTACAAGGCACAAGTCAGGAGTGTGATGAATACTCTCCACTTGCCTGGATGTGTGCAGCTCCAACAACACTCAAGAAGCTCGACACCATCCAGCACAAAGCAGCCCGCTTGAATGGCACCTTGTCCACCACCTCAAACGTTCACTCCCTCCACTACCGGTACACCGTGGCTGCACTGCAGCAACTTGCCAAGTCTTCTTCAGCAGCACCTCCCAAACCTGCGACCTCTACCACCTAGAAGGACAAGGGCAGCAGACGCATAGGTACACCATCACCTGCAAGTTCCCCTCCAAGTTACACACCATCCTGACTTGGAAATATATCGCCGTTCCTTCGTCGTCACTGGGTCAAAATCCTGGAACTCCCTCCCTAACAGCGCTATGGGAGTACCTTCACCACACGGACTGCAGCGGTTCAAGAAGGCGGCTCACCACCACCTTCTCAAGGGCAACTAGGGATGGGCAATAAATGCTGTTCTTGCCAGCGACACTCACATCCCACAAACAAATAAAAAAAATGCACACAACAAAATGAAAGCAAATCACACCTGAACTCACTGCAGGCTGGAAGAGCCGATTAAAATGGCTCTTCCAAACTCCTTTTGACTTCCTCTATCTGATGCCAGTTGTTAAACCCTGGTGATGTCCTGACTTCATAATATTACAAGGCTGCCCATGACAGCAAAGAAGCACTTTGGGTCTGAACTGTTGAAGACCTTGTTTACACTGCGAGCAAGGATCTGCATTTCAGGTGCTGGTTTCACTTTGCAGTTCCAAGTATGATCAGGAATCAGATCACTTATTTGACTCTGTGTCAACATTCCAGATTTGGTGTCGTAGTGAAGTGAAAAATGTTGGCATGTAAAATAAAGTACACCTTTAGGCAGACTCAACTAATCTGTCTGGGACAGGGACGGAAAACTGACCAGCAAGGTCCTCTCCCACATACATCACCTGTCTCCTAATAGGTCAACAATACAGTATCCTTTATATCCACACACTAATAAAAACTTAGGGGGCGAAATTCGGCTCCTTTTCACCTGCCGTTAGTGCCTCCAGGGGGCGCTAATGAGGCGCAAAGGGGTTATCGCCTGGGGGGGGGCGGGGGGCAAAAAAGGCGCCTCCCGCAAAATTCGGCGGGGCGTTGCTGAGGCGCTACCCGATAGCACCGCTCCCTCACTGGTAGCGCCCCGGGCCACCGCGCCTCCGCCGATAACATCATTGCCGTGCGCCGCGTCCCCTTACCGCCCTGCAGCAGAAATGAGGCTGTGCCCCGCGAGGCTACCACGGGCGGTGTCAGCACCAGCCTTGCGGGTCATGAGCCGGGCCAACCTCCGCTCCCGGGGCAGTAGTTAAAGGGGAGGTGCGGCCACTACCCGTGCCACCATTTACCTTTTTTGGCCGACCTCCAGCTCGGCCCTCCGTGGTGTGCCGTGGCGTGGTCCTGGCCGCCATCGTGCAGCCCAGCACCGCATCTCGGCACCAGGCTGCTGCCATGGCACCACACCGCCCTGGTGGCCTAGTTGCGGCCATCGGAGGCCCTGCAGCGTGCGCAGCGGCCCTCCCCTTTAACTGAAAGGGAGGGGCGTTGAAACACGGCAGCGCTCCGCGAAGCCCCGACATCGCCTCGGTTACTGCCCCACCAGGAAGTGGAGCGCCCGACATTACGCTCCACTTCCTGGGCGGGGCGGTAAGGCGAATTTCGTGGCCGGGTCGGGACTTCCTCGCAAGGCGCAGGATGTCCCGCCTCACCAGCGTTACCGCCCCAAAATGGGGCTCTACCGAATTCCACGCCCTTAATTTTGGGTACACCATTAATAACCATGGTTAATAATGGCCCAGAATTTGTGGTCAGGATGACGGTGAACTGGCAACATTTACCGTCATTCCGCCTTTGAAACTGACTGCAACTTCGGGATTTGGCGCATGCACAAGAGCATGCAGAAATCCTGAAGTTGCGGTCTGTCAATGACAGCTGCGAAACAGGCTGCACTCTGCACCCCCCGCCACTCCACAGAGCCGGCAATCTATGTAATCAGCCAAATCAGGGAAACTGATGAAAACTTCAGCTCTTCCGCAGTAATTACGCTGTTAAATTTCTTACTGAAACAAAGGGATTAGGTGTAAATTAGGTTTTGACAATGTTATTACAGCTAAACAAATGTTAAGGGCCTGGAAAACTAATTTTAATTTTGTACAGTGTGAAACCTGTCCATTTTAATAAATTAAAATTTTTAAGAAACTTTTCAGAAAAAAGCTTAATTTTTTTTTAAAAGCTTGCCCATCTTTATTTCAGGTTTGCCTTTTTCCCATGTGAGAGTTCCAATCTTTGTTTTGCTCTCTAACATTTTTAAAAAGTTAGAATTTTATGAGCTTACTCACTTCCTTGTTCGCTGTTTGTGAGAATTCTGCATTTTGATTGGCTGCTTAGACAAAGGGATCCTCAGTACAGTTCGTTGATTTGAATTGAATGTCGTAAAACCTGATCTTCTCGACACAGGGATCGTGAGATCCTTGTGTGAAGCGTGCTTCGGGGCCAGCAGTGAACGCCTTCGCTTCGCCGCTGACCGCAAATCCCGGGCCAATAATGTGCAGTGTGGAAGCTATGGGTGTAACTTATATTAGTTATGCATAACAGTGAAAGTTGGTTTCGTACCAACTCGATTTCACATTGTGTTCAACAAAGGGGTGACCCCTGTTTGGGGAAGGTCATGACTGTTCAGAATGAATGGTAGTAATTGTGATCATATTTTCCCAATAAAAGGGGAAGATTCTTGGCCTTCTTAGGGGGAGGTAGAGGCAAGTTCAATTCCATGCTGCCCTTTTGTACGGCTTCCACATCCAATCTACTTGTAGCGCTTCTTGAGTCTGATCAGCTTTAAATTTGGGATCCCATGATTCATGTTACATTCCTGGTCCACAGCTGATATTCCCTCCCTTGCACATGACATGTCTACTTTTCTCAACTCCTTAACTTAAATCACACTTAGTCTGATCCACAAAATCCATCACCATGGTCCTTACCATCAAGCTGCACATTGGCCTTGACTTATGTCACCTAGAAAGCCTGACTATAGTAAAGAAACAAAGACCATGGGCTGGATTTTGATACTGGGGACGTGATGGAGGCGGGACTCCCACTTTTTGGGTTGTAGTCCCGCCTCCATCGACTTGTGGCCAACCCACTGCATTTTCACTTGATTGACCTTGTTGAGCCCGCCCAGTGAGCTCAGCAGGCCAATTAAGGGCAACTCAGCAACAGGTGACGTCACAGATTGACATTTCATCTGTCAAGAGCTTTTGACAGATGAAATATCAACATTTGACAGCTCCTTGAAGCTGTCAAACACTGACAATCTGTCTTCTAACTTGAGTCCTTCCTCTCAGGCTGAGTTAGAAATCATTCCAGCACAGAAAACAGAGGCTGCAGTTTTTTGACAGCACCACGGCCATTCTGTTTTCTGTGCTGGTGAGATTTCTGACTCCCGAGACCTGAAGGGCTGACACCTGCAGGAGGAAGTTAAGGTAAGTAAAACTTTTTCCCACACTTTACACTTACCTTACACACTTACCTCTGCACACATGCACCCATCACTCACCTGCCCACCGGACACATCGACTCCTCCAACCCCTGCAGACCCATTGTCCGTCTCGCTAACTTGGCGTGGTTGGGACCTGTCAGGAAGCCCACATTTCACGCATCAAAATAGGGATTAGGTAAAAAACTGCCTGTTAACTACCTGTTAACAGGCAGTTTATTGCCACTAATCCCCTTCCCGCCTCGGGGAGGCGGGTCCCAGCACAGGTTGGGTACCCGCCTCCAGCGAAACTGGCATGGAGGCGGGTTGGGGGCGGAATGGGTTCGGGACCCCCGAATCTGCAACTTTAACCCCCCACACGCCTCCAATCCCGCCTCCACGGGTCAATGAAAATCCAGCCCCTTGCATTTATATAGCACCTTATATGGACATCTCAAAGTGCTTCACATCCAATAGATTAATTTTCAAGTGAAGTCACTGTTAATGTGTAGGTCATCATGACTGCTAATTTGTGCACAGCCAGATCCTAGAAACAGGAAGTGAGATGAACGACCAGTTTGGTGGGGGAGGAACATTGGCAAGGATAACAGGAGAACTCCCTGCTCTTCTTCAAATAGTTCCATGGAGCCTTTAACATCTATCTGAATAAATGGAACAGGGAGCGGGGACCTCGGTTTAATATTTCATCCAAATATCAGTCCCTCTGACAATGCAGCATTCCCTCAGTACTGCAATGAACAATCTCAATTATCCTTTATTTAATTGTAGGCTTACATCAACTACTGCAAAATAATCTGCGCCTGTCGGTGCAATTTTAATGGTACCATGTAAATGCATGGCTGGAGAAATCATATACTAAATCTTTAACAACAAATTCTCACGAATGCATTAGAATTTTGTAGAGATACACTCATGCCTCTCAATCAATGGGGACCTGAGAACAATCAGAGATGACACTTTCCAAAATTTTCCAAGTCTGTTTTAAACTGATTTTACAGGTTTTATATTTTAATTGTTACTACAGTAGATCCTCTTTATAAGGGTTTCTGATATAGTGCACCATGCTTTGTTATAGCTCCTTTACTAATAGTCAGCTCAAGATAATCCATACCCCATAAGAACAATTTCTACATGAGCAACATTGTAAAGAAAGTCCTTTAAAATGTTTTACAAGTGCATGTTTATACAGTGGGAATAATCTCAAAGAAAAATGCGCTTTTATAAAAGCTTTACAAAGTTAACCACATTAGCAGAGTACTTGGCTTTGACTCCAGTATATATGCTGAAACTGTTTATCAGTGTGTGGGTTGGTAGTTCTGTATTGCACATGCTGAGGCATATTAAACCAAGCCTCTTCCCAGACACTATGGCACACAATACTGAACTAACCACTACTGGAGCCAGAGCATCACAATATACTTACTTAGCAAAAATGTACTACAAATTCCCTCAGTTTGTGGTTTTCAGCTTCCCCCACACCCCCATTCATTTTCAGCTACATAAGGATCAACTTAACCTATTTAAAAGCAATATCCACGTGCTGAATATTTTTATACCTATAGGGATGCCATTCCCAGTTACATCATTATAAGCCTTTACATGGACAGTTCATCTGAGTGGTTTTGGCAGGGTTCATTTTGAGCACGAGAGCAATTTTTACACTTTATTTGAAGTGAAGGCTAACCTTGAAATACAAGTGCAGAAATGATTGTACCTTGTTATAAGTCAGTCCAGTTATCCTTGATTATCTATGCTGAACATGTTATATATTTCACTGGCATGAACACCCCATAAATTTTACACCAAAAGAATGGGGAGGATATTGATGGCTATGCTATCTTATCAATTTGTTTTTCTAAAATGAACCTCAAAGACAGCTTTATCAATCTTGGGAAGTTGTTGGCCAAGTACAGCTGTCCTGACACCTGGCTAGAGAGCTAGATAATTAGTCTGAGTCTGCAATCATAAGGGAAGTAACTCCCAACTCCTAACAATGAGTGAGGAGTGCAGATTGACTATATGTGTTTTACTGGAGGAAGGCCTAATCTGTGTTGTGCACCTGTAAAACTGAGGTAAGGAATTCAACAGAAGCTGGACTCCTGGGATATAATACAATAAAGCAGACAGAATGACTTGTGACTCCTGTCCATGTCCAAAGATCCAAAGCTGGGGCTAGAGATAGAGGAGGTCTAAGCTTTAGAACCAGCTGCAGGGTGATCTTAGAGGACATTGGAAATGGATTTAAAAATAGTTTCATTTATACTGAAGAGCTAGAAAGTAAAGGAGGAAAATGCTAGTGAGAATTACCAATAAATTAAATAATCATCGCAGCCCCAGGACGTCGCTGCAGAAGTTCCTCAGGGCAGTGTCCATCACCACAAAGACTGCAGTGGTTCAAGGAAAAGGCCCAGCATTACCTTCTCTGGGCAACTAGGGATGGGCAATAATGCAGGCTTGCCAGCCTTGCCCACATTCTGAGAACAAATAAAAGAAACACAACTAGAGTGCAAAATAACTACCATAAAATGATTTGTTTAGTAACCTCACTTTTCATATGATGCACGGCAGATTATTACAACAACAACTTGCATTTATATAGCGCCTTTAACGTAGTAAAACGTTCCAAGGCGTTTCACAGGAGCGTTATCAAAGAAAATTTGACACTGAGCCAAATAAGGAGATATTAGGACAGGTGACCAAAAGATTGGTCAAAGGAGTTGGTTTTAAGGAGTGACATAAAGGAGGAGAGAGCAATAGAGAAGCGGAGGGGTTTAGGAGGGAATTCCAGAGCTTAGGGCAAAAAGAATTATTTGTAGTTTTGTATTCTCATCACATAAAATTAATGTATAGCATCAAAGATGTTGCTGGATGGGCAAGCCATACCTTAAGGAGGAGTTAATGCCAAGCAGAATACAAGTGCTCCCAGTCTCAGGGCGAATGAAAATTAGAGTGTAAGTGAGGTCGATCCCACAGATCTCCTAGCAGTCAGTTCAAAGATTGATCTCTGAACCAATTTGCATTGTTTATGCTGCCGTATCCTCCTGGACTGAGATCACTGTTGCCCAACCAAAGCAAATAAATAGCTGAAATTCTGCTATGGGCGTACTGGTGACACAGGTTAACTTTATCTGCCACGCTTAGGCCGCGATTTCGCCAGCGAAGGCGGGATCGCGGCGGAAGAGGTGGTTGGCGGGTTCCAGTCCCGCTCCCGGCTGCAGCCGCTCTGTAAAAAGAATTTTCCGTTAATAGGGCTTGTTAAGCCCGCCCTGCGGGGTTTTCGGCCAATTAAAAGTAAGCGGGTCTGATGACGCGTCATCAGCCGGTTTCCTTAAAGGGACCATGGCCGCATTCATTTTGACAGTTGTGCTGTCAGTGTTCTGCAGCATTGAGGTGCTGCAAACACTGACAAGCACTGCGCAAAGGTGTACGGCTGCACCCAGGCTCTTTCATGACTCCCTCCATATGCTGGGAGGTTCTCTTCCCTTCCAATGGGTGGAAGACACCTCCCCAGGACACCAACGCAGCCTGGCTGCACATTGCACAGGAGGACACAAGCAGGGATGTCGTCAGGAGTACCTAGCTGCAGTGGCGCAAACCTTTCAATGATCTCAGAGAGTGGTGAACCTGTGGAATTCTCTACCACACAAGACAATTGAGGCCAATTCATTAAATATATTCAAGAAGGAGTTAGATATATTTCTCAAGGCTAAAGGGATCAAGGGATATGGGGAGAAAGCAGGGACAGGGTACTGAATTTGGATGATCAGCCATGATCTCATTAAATGGCGGAGCAGGCTCGAGGGGCCGAATGGCCTACTCCTGCTCCTATCTTCTATGTTTCTATGTTTCTATGTTAGATCACGAAACGTTACTGCAAAGCCACACTCAACCTCATCCTGCTGTGCCACTCATCACATCCCCATCACTCTGCCTTCCCTACCCTACTCCTGCACATCCTTACTCACACCAACTTACCTTGCACCTCCACCCATCCCTCTCTATCTATCTACATTATCACTTCCCCATCTCACTAGCCACCCCTCACACTCATCCTCATCCTAATGCAATCATACCAATTAACAACACACAAGGGTAGGCACTTGGGTGTTTTATGCAATGTTCATGTAGATTTTCTGTTAATGTGTTGTCAAACATTGAAATCTTTATTTTCAACAGTTTGCCTTATTGTACAGTTCTGTGCTCACCTTTGGAAGTGTCTTAGTGAGTTGCAGTGAATGGTGAGACATAACGGTATCCCCCACAATGGTGATGAGTGTGAAAGGAATGGTTTGGTCATTGTAGCAATGCTTTATGGTGCTGGTGTGGGGTGGTGTTAACCTGGCGCATCATGTGGCAGCCAGGGTGTACAGCGTCAAGTGAAGTAAATCTGGCCATGGTGATGCCATCGCTGGCCTCCCGGGCAACAATGTTGTCGGGTGCTGATGCCCTGTGTCCTGTGCAGCATCAGGTGATTGTGGAGAAGGTTGGTATTGTTGTTGGTGATGTTGGTGTGCCTGGTGATGTTGGTCTTAGGGCTGATCGTGGAGGGATTCAGAGGACCAAGGTGAGATTTTTTCAAGGGCACCGATGTTGCTGGAATAGATGGCAGCTGAATTGAGATGACAGAAGTGATCTGTCAATGGTGAGAGAGCTTGCTCCAAGGAGGTGACAGTGGATAGAGAGTTTACTCCAAACCTTCCAAACTGCATAAAGCTCAAAAGTGTCTTCCAAGTCCTGAAGGCTCAAGCTTCTGACATTGGAAAGTGACCAGCTGTGAAATGGTAGCTTTCATACAACTTTTGCAGCTGTCACCGATTCACAGCAATGGGCAGACATAGAGAACCCGACCTACTTCCCTGACTTGATCTCCAAATGACGTGAACCCCGTTAAAAATGTGGTAAAATAGTAAAAGGCTGGCAAAATAGTAGTTAACAAGCACTTAACATGCAGTTAAGTATCTTAAATGCCTCCCCCGCCGCTTGGTGTCGGGTCTGTTCTGAAATCGCAGACCCGACACTTTGGAAACTTATATGGAGGTGGGTTTGCAGTCTGTTCCCAACCCGCTGTCAATCATTTCGATTTTGACAGTGGACCCGCTTCCAAACCCGCACTCTGAGCGCCGGCAAAATTCAGCCCTTAGTGTTGTTAATGCACAAAGGGGAGTCGCTGAGGATTCTGCTGACCCTTCATTAACATACCGGTGGTGCGTGCCCAGTGTGATTTACTTCAAGTGGCCGAGTGGATGGGGGAGCAGGATTTCCTGAGCAGTAGCACAAAAGTGCAAAAGCACAATAAAGCAGCACCTGCACTCCGTCTTGGCTGCAAGTTGTTGAATTCTGTGTTTACTGGTCTGTATTGTGTTGTGAGGAGCCAGGTATCTGCCAGTTCACTGGGGGAGAGAAGACAGCTCCCTTTTATGAGAGTGCCCTGCAGGGCTCGCTGAGAGAGGTGATGGTAAGCAGACGTACCATTTTTGAGTGTGAAGGCCATCCTCCTCAGCGAGCTGCAGTTAGGGCTGCCTGGGAAGAGCTGGTTGAGCAAGTCAACTCATGTCTGCAGTAAACAGGTCACCCTCCCAGATGGGGAAGAAATTCAACCCCTGACAAAGTTTTCCAAGATAAGAGAATCCTGCAGTTATCTCAACAGTGCTGCAAAGGCTTGTCTACAACACACACGCAAACCTTCCCCTCAAGCAGCTACATACTCACATGGGATGCTTTCCTCTCTTTTATGCACCATTTTATTCTCTCCAACACAAGTAAATGGCAATCTATATTCCAGCATTACACCTTTCACCTTCCCGGGTAAACCTTTACTGAGTGTGAGTAGGGCTATTAAAATCTCCCACAATACTACCTATTCTTGCACTCTTGTTTTGGAAGCACAGTGGCCAATTGCATAGCTACATCAGGGCTTAAGAAATAGTCACCATATCAACAATTTATTTATGATTGCAGTCCGCAACAGAAGGGAGTTTTTCAAACTGGAAGGGGCCACACCAGATCTCAAGCCCTTGACATGTCTGGAAGAGCTGACCCTGGACAGAGTGGGCCACTGCTCTGTGGTCCCCTTTGAAGCGGGCATGCATGTAGTGCACCTGCCTGTGCTCCTGACTATAAAACTCCTCTTCATTCTCCATAGCCCCTGAGGGTGAGCAGAATTCACAAAGCAATGCCCATGCTATCCACCGTGTACTTTACCTATTTCAGGCGAATTACATTCAATGGTAGGGGAACAAAACTTAAATTCAATACCAAAAAACCCAACTAATTAAAGATTTAATCCTAAAAAAACGATGGGGTTAAAATTAATCTCGGGCAGTAGTACAAAACGGGTGATAGCGAATCGGCAGCCCATTTTACACTCCGTCCAATTTTCTTTCTCTTAGAGGGCTTGACAGGGTAGATGCTGAGAGGCTGTCTCCCTTGGCTGGAGAGTCTAGTACTAGGGGGCCTAGTCTCAGGATAAGGAGTCGGCCATTTAAGACTGAGATAAGGAGGAATTTATTCGCTCATTGGTTTGCGAATCTTTGGAATACTCTACTCCAGAGGGCTGTGGAGGCTCAGTCGATGAGTATATTCAAGACTGAGATCGTTAGATTTTTGGGCACTAAGGGAATCAAGGGATATGGGGATAGTGCGGGAAAGTGGAGTTGAGGTAGAAGATCAGCCATGATCTTATTGAATGGCGGAGCAGGCTCGAGGGGCCATATGGCCGACTCCTGCTCCTAGTTCTTATGTTATGTTCTTATGTTTAATGGGATGAAAATTAGGCGGAGTGTAAAATTTGTTATCACCCATTTTACCCTACTGCCCAAGACGGATTTCACCCCCAGTGAACCTGAACTTCTGCTGGGGTTCTACCTCCAGGGAAATGGCATAAATGGGCTTCTGCTGGTCTCCCACTGGAGTTACAGTGGGAGTCTGGTAGAACCCCGGTGGAATTTCAGGGCCTACAAGCCAACAAAAGTGCAATTTAAAGAAAGGGAAAATATCCAAAACTTGCTCTGCAAAAAGCTGGGGAGTACAGCTTTGAAGGTACTTATTGGGGCTGTGTGCCTGCAGGATAATGCTTCACTTCAATATTTAATGGTACACAGTGCTGGCCTTGCACAAGTGGTGAAATGCATCAGAATGTCAGGGCACATGCCCCAAATGAATGCTCAAACAGGGCTTGCACCAAGGACAATATAATCCCTTCATCCTCGTGTGAGCCCGACGGAAAACCAAGGGCAGAAATCAGTGTAAAAATGAGCACAAGGCATCTTCCTCCTGGTTTTCTGCTGCCCTTGTGCTCCCAATGCATTGGAGGGGATTTTCACCCTTGAGTTTCAATCAATGGGGTAGATAAAGTAACATGACTTTGAGGAACCATTTACACTACACTGGGGTCACTTCCATACTCCTCTACAGGTTAAGATTACAAGGCTGAGTCCAGATACCGCCAGAGTCATGTTCACAGTTTCTGTAGCAGGGAGGCAGAAAATTGCCCTTAGTATTTTACCCAGTCTGATAGAAATATCTCAGTGTAGATGGGATTTTAGATTCTGTTCGGTGCCTGAGCAAAAGTCATGTTTACACTGCAAAGTTGCATTGAGTTGAGATTGGAATGAGCCCAGATGGATGTGTGTCCCCTCCACTTCTGAAAACAACAGGAGATTCGCATTAGGAATTTGTACCCAGTCTGATGTGAATCTACTATTTCACAGCTAACCTCAAATCCGATACCCAGAGGTGGGAGTTTTTGCAACTTCAAACGAGGCTGGGAGTGAATAGTGCCACACGGTTTACATTAGCAAGCCCACTACGAATGTGAAGCAGCTGCAAATTCACATCTGTAGTGTAAACACGCGGAGGAGATCAAAGGCTGCATTTGGCACATGAGAAACAATGGGTACATTCAAGAAACGGTTTTAGATTAAGGACATATCCTATGACAGCAGTAATTACAATATGTCTGAAATTGATTCTAAACACGTTATTTTCTTCCATTTTGCGAAATGTAGCCAACTAGAGTAATAACGTGTTTGTCAAAGTCCCAAATTACTGTGTTTTGACAACTGAAACACCCTTTCCTTATAATGCAAAAAAAATTGTGACATTTTGATCTGTGTAACTTAGTGGGGGGGAAGATATGACAATACAATACACAGAACCTTTTTTAGTTTGCAGCAGTATACGTGTGTGTTGGGGTGTTTCGTGTGTGTGTATGGTGAGGGGAGGCGAGGTGAAGGGGTCATACACCCACACATTGGGGGCGATTTTCAAGTGCCGTCCAGAACATGCGCAAAGTTGGTGGAGAAGCTGTTCAGTCCACCCTTTAGTGCCTGTATGAGGCCTGGGCCTCATTAAGAGCATAAAAAATAGGAGCAGGAGTAGGCCCTACGGCCTATCGAACCTACTCCACAATTCAATAAAATCATGGCTGATCTTCTACATCAATTTCACTTTCCTGCACTGTCCCCATATCCCTTGATTCCCTTAGTGTTGAAAAATCTATCGATCTCAGTCTTGAATATACTCAACGACTGAGCCTCTACAGCCCCCTGGGGTAGTGAATTCCAAAGATTCACAACGCTCTGAATGAAGAAATTTCTCCTCATCTCAGTCTTAAATGGCCAACCCCTTATCCTGAGACTATGGCCCCTAGTTCTAGACTCTCCAGTCAGGTTAAAGAGCCTCTAAGCATCTACTCTGTCAAGCCCTCTAAGAATTTTATATGTTTCAATGAGATCACCTCTCATTTTTCTAAACTCCGAGGAATATAGGCCCATTCTACTCAATCTCTCCTCATAGGACAGCCCTCTCATCCCAGGAATCAACCTAACGAACCTTCATTGCACCCCAACTAAGGCAAGTATATTCTTCCTTAGGTAAGGAGACCAAAGCTGGCAAGCTGCGGGGCCAAGCGGGGGCTCTGGGGCAGCTCACCAGTTCTGGGAAGGTGTGAAATCGTCCGGCTTCCACACTGAGCCAGCCAGCAGAATAGGTCTGGCAGGTGGGGGATGTGGAAGAAGACGATCCGAGGGAACCTCAAATGGGCTGGAGTCCTCCTGCTCCTCCAGGAAACAAATAAAAAATTAAAGTTTCCTGGGGAGCCATATCTGGATGCGGCCACTGGTGGTCTCTTTAAGGACCGCTGGTTAGGCCGCTCAACACCTGGTACAAATGGGTGGACTGTACACGGCACATGCTCTGGCCGTTTGTAGCTTTAAATGGCAATCGGGTATCCTAAAACCAGTGTAGGACCACAATTTGCATATTTAGGTAGCCCCCCCACCTGTTTCAGATGGGCAGGCTGCTCGCTTATTTACAGACCCTCCTGAAAATTGCATCAGGCAGGCCTTGGGCATTAATGGTGCAGCTGAGGTATGTCCCCCCACCTCCAATTTTCTATTGCTGGCCGCCCGTTTTCAGACAAGAAATGGGTGGCTGGCAGTTCAAAATCACCCCCATTACTTCTCAGTATTTTATAAAATTTGCTTACATTTATTATTATTGCGGTTTGGGTTTATTTGCACCAATTTCTCATCAATGGCCTAATGACAGCTTTTATAACGAGACTCTGTCTGATCTGAAATCGGTATTTATGACAACCTACAAAACCAACAACAGCTGACCAATGTTTTAAAGAAAAGTGACAGAGCCCCCAAAAAGCCCACAGTAGAGAGAAAGGATCTTAGCTCCGAAAATCAAGAAGTAGAATCAGTTTGGGTGGAGCTAAGAAACAGCAAGGGGCAGAAAACATTGGTGGGAGTTGTTTATAGGCCCCCAAACAGTAGTTGTAATGTAGGGCAGAGTATAAATCAGGAAATTAGAGGTGCATGTAACAAGGGTAATACAGTAATCATGGGGGACTTTAATCTACATATAGACTGGGCAAACCAAATTTGCAGTAATAGTGTGGAGGACGAATTCATGGAATGTATATAGGATTGTTTTCTAGATCAGTACGTTGAGGAACCAACTAGGGAACAGGCTATTTTAGATCTAGTATTGTGCAAAGAGAAAGGGTTAATTAACCTTGTCGTAAAGGGTCCTTTAGGGAAGAGTGGCCATAATATGATAGAATTTTATATTGAGTTTGAAAGTGATTTAGTTAAATCTAAACAAAGCAAACTACATAGGTATGAGGGGCGAGTTGGCTAAGGTAGATTGGGAAACTACATTAAAAGGTATGACGGTAGACAAGCAATGGCTAGCATTTAAAGAATGAATACATAATTTACAACAAATATACATTCCTTTAAGGCACAAAAACCCCACAGGAAAAGTGGTCCAACCATGACTAACAAGAGAAGTTAAAGATAGTATTAGATCAAAGAAAGAGGCTTATAATGTTGCCAAAAAGGGTAGTAAGCCTGAGGATTGGGAGGATTTTAGAATTCAGCAAAGGAGGGCCAAGAAATTGATAAAGAAAGGGAAAATAGAATATGAAAGTAAACTAGCGAGAGACATAAAAACAGACTGTAAAAGCTTCTATAGGTACGTAAAAAGGAAATGATTAGCAAAAGTGAATGTGGATCCCTTACAGGCTGAGACAGGAGAAATTATAATGGGGAATAAGGAAATGGCAGAGAAATTAAACAAATACTTTGGCCAGAATTTTGCCGGCGCTCAGGGGGCGGGTTTGGAGGCGGGACCTCTGGCAAAATCGCAAAGATTGACAGCGGGCAGGAAACCCACTGTCAACCCACCTCCAATCAATCTTCCCAAGTGTCGCGTCCCCGATTTGCGCATGGACTCAACACCTAGCGGCGGGAAGAGGATTATAGCCACTTAACTGCCTGTTAAAGGTTGTTAGCAGGCAGTTAACAGGCTCTTTTTCAAATTTGACATTTCTACTTCGGGCTTCCCAATGTCCGGACACCACGCCAGGTAAGTGTGGCGTGTTGTGAGTCTGCTGTAATGTTTATGCATTGATGATAGCTGCAGAAGTGGTGTGAAGGATCCAATGGTGCACTGGTGAGTTTCAGAGGTAAGAAAATGTTGGGAAATTCATTTTTAATGCATTTAGACTTTTCTGTAGGTAACAAGTTTTGAATTGTATGTCTAGTCCCACCTCATTGGGAGAACCTCTCTCTCCAGTGACAGATCGCTTCTGTAACCTCACCTGCAGCTGCCATCTGTTCTAGCCTAAGGAGGGAGTCACTGGAGAGAAATCAGCTGTCAAAAAGAAATTGTGTGTGGTTCCTTTAAGAAAACCGGCAGATGACGCGTCATCAAATGACATCCTCTGACTGGCTTCATCTTAATTGGCCCGCAAGCTCACAGGGTGGGCTGAACAAGGCCAATTGACGTAAAATCACATCTGTGGGCCGGAACCCGGAAGCCACCTGACCTGCTCCCAAGCCGCATCGATCGAGAAAATTGCGGCCTTTGTTTCTGTCTTCACGGAAGAAGACGCAAAAAACTTCCCGGAAATAGTGGAGAACCAAGGGTCTAGCGAGAATGAGGAACTGAAAGAAATTAGTATTAGTAAAAAAATAGTACTGGAAAAATTAATGAGACTGAAAGCCCATAAATCCCCTGAACCTAATGATCTACATCCTAGGATTTTGAAAGAGGTGGCTATAGAGATAGTGGATGCATTGGTTGTCATCTTCCAAAATTCCATAGATTCTAGAACGGCTCCCGTGGATTGGAAGGTAGCAAATGTAACCCCACTCTATAAGAAGGAGGGAGAGAGAAAACGGGCAACTACAGACCAGTTAGCCTGACATCAGTAGTAGGGAAAATGCTAGAATCTATTATTTAGGACGTGGTAACAGGGCACTTAGAAAATAATAATAGGATTGGGCAGAGTTAACATGGATTTATGAAAGGGAAATCATGTTTGACAAATCTGTTCGAATTTTTTGAGGTTGTAACTAGCAGAATAGATAAGGGGGAACCAGTGGATGTGGTGCATTTGGATTTTCCGAAGGCATTCGATAAGGTGTCACACAAGAGGTTATTAAACAAAATTAGGGCTCATGGGATTGGGGGTAATATACTAGCATGGATTGAGGATTAGTTAATGGACAGAAAACAGAGAGTAGGAATAAACGGGTCATTTTTGGGTTGGCAGACTGTAACTAGTGGGGTACCGCAAGGATCAGTGCTTGGGCCTCAGCTATTCACAATCTATATCAATGATTTGGATGAGGGGACCAAATGTAATATATCCAAGTTTGCTGATGATACAAAGCTGGGTGGGAATGTAAGTTGTGAGGAGGATGCAAAGAGGCTTCAAGGGGATATAGACAGGCTAAGTGAGTGGGCAAGAACATGGCAAATGGAATATAATGTGGAGCCTACTCCTGCTCCTATTTCTTATGTTCTTATGTAATGGCCCTGATTATAAGCCTGTAAAATGTAAAAACAAGTCTTTACACACGTTAGTAACTGACCTATAGACATAGCCAATAAGGTAGATTTTCTGAGCCTTTGTCCGCTGCTAGCTCATATCAGAAAATCACAGGCAGTGCACCCCCAATCTTCTGATAGACGCTGGTGACAGGTAAATATTCAAAAGCTCTACCTTAACTTTCTCTTGTATTGGAGGAAAAAAATCTATAAGTAAAGGAAAGCCCCAAAGGGGAAATATGAATGTCAAAGGCCCAAGATTTAATTTCCGGTGGGAAAAAGTGACATTTACTGAATTTTATTGGAAAATTCTTCTCTTTTTGTGATTTGACAATTAATTATCCTTCTTTATATTTTAAGACCTCTTTCCTACATTACAACAGTGACTACACTTCAAAATGTACTTCAATGGCTTTAAAGCGCTTTGGGACGTCCGATGATCGTGAAAGTCTTTCCTTTCCTTTAAGTCTTTCCTTTTTCTCCCAATACTAACAAATAATCTATTAATGGGAGACTTTAAAAAAAATAGTTTTTTTTTTTAATTGCCTAATAATAAATAAATGTTTTGAATACTGTCTTATTCATCGTGAAATCATTTGTCGGGTTTCTCGACAGTTTAGAATTGTTGTTCGTTGCAAAAATGAACTCCTCTGCACTTAATGCCAACTTGTGGTGCATATCTTGGGAGTTTAGGGCAAGGCTGTCATGGAAAATTTTGATTCTTTTTTACTTTAAAAATGGTGCATTCTAGTTCATTTTAATACTTTATGCTTCACAATTGATAAAACTTTAATCTCAAGAATGAAGATCAAGGTGATATTTGGGTTTTTAACAGACCAATCAGACCATGACTACCCAAACATTATTTCAATAGGCACTATACCTCATGCCATCCTTCCACCCCAGCTGACAAAAGCACTCTAACCCTTCCGCAGCTAGTTCACAGAGACAGTGTAGCCCCACTCCATTCACAGAGACAGTGTACCCCTGCTATATTCACAGAGAGAGTGTACCCCTGCTCTATTCACAGAGACAGTGTAGCCCCGCTCTATTCACAGAGACAGTGTAGCCCCGCTCTATTCACAGAGACAGTGTAGCCCTGCTCTATTCACAGAGACAGTGTAGCCCCGCTCTATTCACAGAGACAGTGTAGCCCTGCTCTATTCACAGAGACAGTGTAGCCCTGCTCTATTCACAGAGACAGTGTAGCCCCGCTCTATTCACAGAGACAGTGTAGCCCTGCTCTATTCACAGAGACAGTGTAGCCCTGCTCTATTCACAGAGACAGTGTAGCCCCGCTCTATTCACAGAGACAGTGTAGCCCCGCTCTATTCACAGAGACAGTGTACCCCCGCTCTATTCACAGAGACAGTGTAGCCCCGCTCTATTCACAGAGACAGTGTAGCCCCGCTCTATTCACAGAGACAGTGTAGCCCTGCTCTATTCACAGAGACAGTGTAGACAGTGTAGCCCCGCTCTATTCACAGAGACAGTGTACCCCCACTCTATTCACAGAGACAGTGTAGCCCTGCTATATTCACAGAGACAGTGTAGCCCTGCTCTATTCACAGAGACAGTGTAGCCCTGCTCTATTCACAGACACAGTGTAGCCCTGCTCTATTCACAGAGACAGTGTACCCCCACTCTATTCACAGAGACAGTGTAGCCCTGCTCTATTCACAGAGACAGTGTAGCCCCACTCTATTCACAGAGTCAATGGGCTGGATTTTCAATGACCCGTGGAGTCGGGTTTGGAGGTGTGTGGGGGGTTAAAGTAGCAGATTTGGGGGTCCCGACCCCATCCCGACTCCAACACGCCGCGATTTTGACAAAATGGGGTCGCGGGGATCCTGACTCCGTCCCGCCTCCAAGAGGCGGGAGAGGCCATTAAAGCCCTTAAGAAGCCCTAAATTGGCTCAGTAATGCCGTCTTGAAACGTTTTAGCTATTTTAACCCTTTTCCGACGTGAAGTACGCCTGATGTGAAACACTCCAGTGAAACCTGGCGGTAGCACAAGTGGATAGCCTCTGATGCTGCTGCATTGAATGTCTTCAGAGACTGCCTGGGAGGACTCTCTCTCTCTCTCTCTCTCTCTCTCTCTCTCTTCTCTCTCTTTCTCTCTCTCTCTTTCTCTCTCTCTCTCTCTCTCCATCCAGCATTTTGCATCCAGGTTGTCTCACAGGAAAGTCCAGGCAATCTCTGAGACCAGTCCAGACAGTCTCTGACCTACAATGATGACATCATCAGAGACGACTTTCAGACTGAAACCACTAATTGATTCATGGGTTCCCACATGCTGGAACTCAACTGCCCAATTAAGTGAAAATTGCATCAATCTCCCACATCCAATTTCAGGCGGGTAGATAACACGAAATGCAGATGACACGACCCCAACCCGACCCCAAGACAAAATCCAGCCCATTATCTCCTCCTCCAACCCTTCCAGTTCATGCTCGCGCTCTCCTTTCACCCCAGTTCAAACTGGTGTTTTCTCTCTCCCTCCATTTCAGTTGATGCTGCCACTCTACTTATTCCACTAACCCTAAGTGCTTCTTCCAGCTTCTCCTCATTTCTCTCCCAAAGCATTAATCCTGGCTTCACTATTGCAGAGTGCTGGTCCCAGCTTCTCCCCCTTATAGGAATGTACAGGATCAGAATAAAAGCATTGCAGTCCAGCTGGCCCATCCCAGAAAAGCTCATGGCTACTCCCCCCTCCCCCCCCCTCAAAGTGCCACTCCTAGTTTCTTTCCTCTTCCCATTGTTCCCTCCCTCTTCACTTCCCCCCCTCCTAGAGTTGCCAATCCTCCAGGATTGCGCTAGTGTCTCCAGGAATTAAGGACTAGTCTCCAGGACACTGCTATGAGCAGCCCCAGTGAAAAACAATGGCGGCATTAAAAAATGTGTTTTTAAAAAAGAATTCTTTGAACACTTTGATTGTTGGTTATAAAAATATTTGAGATGAGAAACAAGGCTGTTTGCGAGTCAAAGAGCATCCAACCGGGTAATGAAGTGTCTGTTCACTTTCAGATTGGTGTGGGACGGCAGTGCGTCGTGAGGATGGACGTGTTGAATGACCAATGGCAGCAGTGTGGAGGTGGGGCGGTTCGAGGCAGGAGGTCATGTGATGACACCTCCAGGAATATGTCCAACCAGAGTTGGCAACCCTACCCCCTCCCCTTTAATTCCCCCTTCCTTCTGCCCCCAGTGCAGGAATTCCTGTTCTAGTGTGAATTTTCACCCATACATGCCTATAATCACTTCCAGTAGCAGCAGGAGTCGGGCAGGAGAGGGGAAAGAGACATTCATTCATAAACACAGACACATGGACCACAGTGGCCTCCAAAACATCAAACACGGATGCTTGGCACGTATGAATCGCCATCTTTTCACCTTCATCTCCTGCAAAGTGCATAGACCCAAGGATTGCAGATATGCCAATTGTGGTATTGCTACCGGATCAAATATAGCCTTGTGCTAAGCTCACACACTCACTTCAGATAGATGGAAAATATTATAGGATTCAGCAGACTCAAAAACAACTAATCAAATACATTTACAAAATCAGATAGAGTAAGAGAATGCAGTAAAACAGTTCAATACTAGAGCAGTAAGATTTATAACACAGAGTGCTCACCAGCCCTCGTCCAGCAGTTAGAATGGACTCTTGGAATTAAAAGGGTCTCCTGGAATTAAGCAAAGTTCTGAGAACTGGCACAGTGAAAGTTAACAGTCTTCTTCCTCTTATTGCCCTTGGAAACAGACTGTTGTCTTGCTTCAGGTAGGAAGTTTCATGCTCACCATGTACTTTTGACTGAACGGTTTCCATGAACCAGCAAAAACTAAATAATCTACAAACAGAGCCTGCTTTTCACCACTTTATTTATTTGAAGAAGGAAAATAGATGAATTTGAAAGATATTACCAAACCAAACTGTAATGTGACTTTAAGACAGTCCATGGCCACTTTCACAAAAATCAGTTAGCCAGTCTTAACAAGGAACCACAACAAAATCACCATTTGAGTCCGGTTTTACATAATGATGAAATTCATAGGGCAAATTTAGTGAGGGGTGCTCACAGGATAGAGCCTAGCTAGACAGGGGCATGAGTCCAAGATAGATTCATGACACTACAGCCTTGATTTTCTCATTCATGCTCCCCATTCAGTAAGGATAATATTTGGGAGCATAACTTCGCTAAATAACCCTCATATAAACAATTTCTTATCCTGAATTGGATGAATTTACAGAACTCCCACCTATTAATACCTGCAAATTGTCGGAGCTGGCATTTACATTTAACATGTTAATTAATTAAGGTGGCGCCCCAGGGTTATAAAGGCAAACCTTCTATGACGTAAAAGAGAAATCACCATTTGATTCTGGTTTTACATAATGATGAAATTCATAGGGCATACCCTTTGCTTTTAACTCTTGGAGGATTGTTGCTTTTGTTACATGCACTAAAAATAAACAGCACAATTTTCACAACACGTGACAGTCAAAACTTAAAAATCATAGGATTTCTCTTTGGATTTCAATATATTCATGAGGGGCAATTTCATGAGCTCAGGCATCTGGAGCAGAGCCTGCACATTCACCTCCATTGATGGATAATCATGGGAAGTGTGTGCTCAAATTCCCAGTAGGCGCTCCCGGCAAGCGATGCCCCATACCGGGAGCGCAAAATCGTAAAATTACTCCTAAAGTGTAAATGTGAAATGAAAATTCGCATAGGATATATACACCGCACAGTACACCAATCCATTGACAATGTGCATTCACAAATGTAACTCCCAAGAACTATGTGCAATGTGAAATCTGCATTTATTTCACATGAGAAAATAACTGGAAGCAGTTCACTTGAGAGAGTTTCATTTTTCCTTAGTTCCCACTTGAGAGATGGATTCACACAGACTACAGTGGAAGTGCTTCATGGGACATATCGCCTTCCAACACAGCAGTTCTGTTCCCACACAATCAGTTGAGGCGGGGAGTGAGATGGAGGAGGGATGAAATCTGGGGGTGGGGGGAATAACTTTCTTAAAAACAAGCTACTTCCCTAAAAATTATTGTTTCTAAAAATAAAATAAACACTGAAATCTTTTACGTGGTAAAATGGTTTTTATTCTGACTCTTGGAACAGAAAAATTCTGAGAAAGAGCAGCAGGTTTTTTACAGAGTGTACACCATTAAAGTGACATGAATCACAATTTTTCTAACCTTGTCTGAGGAGCTTCTAATGCTGCATAGTTAACTACATTCATATATAATAAGATCCATGCCTGGCTCAGAATCACTGTCTCACCTTTGAATTTATATCGGTCTTTTCTGTCCACAGAGGAGATTAGTAATCAAGTGCACACTAATATTTAATTGTCATATAAACATAGACACCAGACTGATAATTAGATAAAGAATTGGAGAAATCCTTTGCACGGGGAATGCAGCAACAGATGTGCATGGAATCTCCTGAGGAAGCAGGTGGTTTGAATTCCACAGACAGGTGCTATCTGCTTCCTGTGTCAAGGGCACAGTGCCGTCCACCTATGGGAGAACTTTATAGAAAATGTTTCCTCTGCATAAACCATGTAACTGGAAAGCTTACTTTTCACCATGTGGAATGAGGACTGAGGAGGTTGTTGCCTATTCCATGGTGATATCACATGGACTGCCTCTTTCCCTAGAAATTGCTGTCGGATTTATGGGGGTAGATCTTGGCTTTGTGCGATTGCGTAAAATGAATTTATACCGGTCTTTTCTGTCCACAGAGGAGATTAGTAATCAAGTGCACACAAATATTTAATTGTCATATAAACAGCCGTTTTACATCTCTTAAGATTTTTAGTTCCATTGACTTCAATGGAAATAAAACTCGGGAGAAATGTAAAATGGGCTGCTGATTCATTATCACCCATTTTAGACTATTGTACAACGCCAAGATCTACCCCATGGTATTTTCAGGTTCAGCATTAAATTGCTTTCTTGCACCGTTTGCCCACATGTGATATAATTGATTGAGAACATGATAATGCATTTTTTTTAGTTCTTCAGTGCTGATTTACTTTATCTTCCCTTTTTTAGGTTCTTCCCTACCCACCCGCACCCCGGCCATGCTAACTGCCCATCCTCCGCTAAAATTGTCCTCAAACCACTGCAATGCTGCTTTTTAGCCAGCCACTAAAAGGTGCATCGAACAGGCCTCTGTACAATGGAAGGGATGGAGGGAAACACTGCCTTCCAATGTTCTGTTCCCATGTGTGGGAAGACACCTATACTCTACTCCTCCCCTTCAACCTTGCTGAGCTCAGGAATTTGTCCTATGGTTTGATGTATTTCTGATTTTATTCCTGAAGATGTTTTAAGGTAGTATTTGCATTGCTGTCAAATTCTTTCCCACTAAGAATCACTCAAAATGCCTGTCACACAGTTCCTAACAGATTCAATTGGGCCATTTTTCATTTTGGATCAAACACAAAGAGGTTTGAACTTTGTAATATTATACGATACAGCTTTGTTCACGTTATTAAAACTGTATGGCCTATATTTTATACTTATTTTCAATTTCAGGGAACTCATTAAAATAACCAGCTCCTGAAAAATAGTTAGATAAATCTCTTCAATTTCGACAATAAAGGATTTAAAATATAAGTTTGCTTTATTCATGGATCAGGCTAATAATACCCATCCTAACTGAATGCAGGAAAGTCTAATCCCACACCACTACTCCTACATCTACAGATGGCTGTGGAGATTATGGGAGGAACCATCCAAGCATTGATAAATTCTTAGCCTGTTTTCTGCCAGAGGAAAATTATGTTTTGGGTGGAAATCTGGTTTTGGCCGAATTCCTCCGAGTCTGAATCATCCACCCACCTGCAAGGCAGAATGGAAAAATATTTGTTTTCAGAAATATAATCTTACATTCGTAACGAGGCATTGTACAATTTTTTCCCCGCAGTATTTAGTGTGCTAAAGCAATGGCTCTTGCATACATTGCTGAATGTTAAGATCTTAGAAGGTAAGCTATGTTACTGCATGTGTGAACAGAGAACGGGGCTGGAATTTTCTGGGGTGGTAGCGGGCGCGGTCGGTGGCGGGTCGGGTGGGAACCTGTTGTCATCCCGCCCCCACGCGCCTTTCCCACAGGCACATCTGTCATTGCGGAGCTGACCCGACCGGCAGTGGCGGGGGACCTAATTGAAATCATTATCAGGTTTACAGGCACTTAAGAGCCTTTTTCACTTACTTTTTAAATTTCCCTGCATGGCCACAGGATTCACGCGGCTCGGGAACCACGTCTGTCAACCTGAGGCGGGAGTTCCGTGGCCGTTGCTCCAGCTGATTACTTGACAGCATGAAATGTACAGTAAAAGCTCCCACCTGACAGATCACTTTCCTCAGGCAGAAGCTGTTGCTCAGTCCATTTCCAGCACAGATTCTGCAGGCTGCATGTCTTTCCAGCAAAGTCTCCATCCAGTCTCACCTCATTGGAAGAACTCTCTCACCACTGACAGAATGCTTCTGTCATCTGTACTCCACCTGCCATCTATTCCACCAGCATGGGTGCCGTTTATACTGTCTCAGCTTGGTCCTCAGAATTGGAGCACGATGAGCCCCAACACCAGCAGCACCAGGCACACCAGCAGCCTCAACAACACCACCAACCATCTCCGCAATCACCTGATGCTGCACTGGACACAGGGCATCAGCATCTGAGCATATTGCTGCCCGGGAGGCCAGGGATGGCCTCATCATGGCCAGATTTACTTCACTTGATGCTGTACACCCAGACTGCCACATGATGCGCCAGGTTGGCACCACCCCACACCAACACCATAAAGCATCCCTACAATGACCAAGCCATTCCTTTCACACTCATCACCATTGGGGGGGGGGGGGTACCGTTATGTCTCACCATTCACTGCAACTCACTAAGCCACTTCCAAAGGTGCACACAAATCTGTCCAATACCAGCAAGTGTTGAAAATAAAGATTTTTATGTTTGACTCCACATTAACAGAAACTTTACATAAACATTGGATAAAACACCAAAGTGGCTACCCTTGTATGCTGTTAGTTGGTATGATTGCACTAGGATGAGGGTGAATGTGAGGGGTGGCTAGTGAGATGGGGATGTGATAATGTAGATAGAGAGAGAGGGATGGGTGGAGGTGCAAGGTAAGTTGGTGTGAGTAAGGATGTGCAAGAGTAGGGTAGGGAAGGCAGAGTGATGGGAATGTGATGAGAGGCACAGCAGGATGAGGTTGAGTGTGACTTTGTACTAACATTTCATGATCTAATGAGATAATTGAAACATTTGCAGCGCTGCACCCAGGTCCTCCTGACCACATCCCTGCTTGTGACTTCCTCTGCAATCTGCGACAAGGCTGTTTTGGTCTCCTGGGGAGGTGTCTTCTGCCCATCGGAAGGGAAGAGGACCTCCCTGCGTGCTCTGACTCCCTCCATAAGCATATGGAGGGAGTCATCGGAGAACCTGGGTGCAGCCCTCTGCCTCTGTGCAGTCATTGTCAGTGTTTGCAGCACGCCAATGCTGTAGTGCACTGACAGCACTATGTTAGATTAAACTTCAAATCTAATCTGGCCCTGGTCCGTTTAAAGATCCCGGCTGAAAACACATCATGAATGACGTCACCAGACCCGCTCCATCTCATTGGGCTGGGTAATGTGCTGGGCGGGCTTAATAGGCTCCATTAAGGTAAGTTGATTTTCAACAGCGGGATGGAGCCAGCAGCGGGGATCGTGACCCCCCATAGACCCTGCCCGCACCGGACTCGCCCAGGTAGGCAAAATTCTGGCCCAAGTGTTCGCATAATTTATTATTATGACAAAAATGAATTTGTAGCCGTGAACTGGTACACTCCGAACCACCTGCTTTATTAATATGCAAATGAGGGCATTACCCACAGGATAAAAGAGAGCCAGATAGGGCCGATGATTCCTGAAGAACTTCAACTACCAGCTCTCAGGTTGCAATACCTAGTCAGCAGATAACATGGAAAAGAAAAATGGCCAATGAAATAAAAGATGCAAAGGACTGAGAAGTGACCAAGTCCAATTTTTTAACCCAATCACAGAAAACTTTTTATGGTAGCTGGAAAATCCTTAGATTATGAACATTCTGAAAGTTAAATGATGATGTGTTCACCATGTGAATTTTAAGCTTAAGGTGTGCATAAATAATAACCTGAAAATGTATATGCATATCCACAAAAATGGAATACAATATCATTACTTTAAGTGCTAAAGTACTACTGAATTAATCAGTGAAATATTCAAGCTGAAAATATATAACTTTAAAGGTAATCATATAATATCTATGAGGTACATAAGTGATAATATTGAGAAACTCAGATTCCAACATACATTTTTTTGATTGTTTCTAGATTTCAGATCTCTCTATATAATGGTTGGGACAATCCTGAATGGCAATGGGCGAAGTGTCAACATTTCCTTAAGCTGACTCTTAGCCAATTCTGTGGAGGTCTCACTGGTGATATGTTGGTTTGGTGAGAGAGGAGCACTAAAGGAGTCTGACCAATGCCCATCACAACATTCAGAGAAATTACATTCTGCAACTGAGCCCTGTAATACAGTAATGCAAAACATCTTGTAATGTATTTGTATTTTACACAAAGACCACAGGGCCAATTTTACTCTGCCTAACGATCCCTCTGTGCAAATTCCTAGGGCATCGGAAGAGGAAATGGGAGCGCAGACCCATAATGCTAGGTCTCCACCCTGTTTATACTTTACGTGCTTTTCTGGGGATAACACCGGTATGATCAGGGGCATTTTAATTGTTTGTAAATGATGAGTGAGCGGTTTCAGAATGCTTCCCAGGGGTTCCAATGGGTGTATACCTGTTCTGAAGACCACCCATGGAGGGGTAGAGGCTGCAGGACTGCTTCTTCAGATCAGAGGATCTGCAATGCCACTGTGGGATTGGAGGCCATTTGGCTGCTGTTTCTCATAGTAGCCAGCAGGTCAAAATACCACCAAGAATTTACGCTGCTACAGGCCAAAGACCTCGAGTAGCCCACAACTTCCCTCCTTCAATTTGGAGTGATCACCGATTCCCAAGCAGTAGTGCTGTCAGCAGAAAATAGATAAACTGTCTGGATTCAACCTAGGTTAATTTGGACATGTACAAAACACACACCATCTAACTTACGCTGGGGCGAGGGGGATGGGGGAGGAAGATTGACTCCCTACCAATAAATCTAGCCCTTGGCAGGTGGATCTAAATCCCCTATTCTGCAGGCGATGAAACTGGAACACAGGAGAGGTGGGCTCTGGCTGATGCGCCCTTCTTACTCCACTGCCCAACCATACATTCCAGAGCCTGCTCTCCACATGAATGTTTTTACATATTTTCTATTTCCTCAACCTTCCTTAACTAAACCAGATGCATTTTTATCCGAGATCATGATAGCTTGCTGTTCTTCTCATCCTAATGGTGTAGAATCATCTCTGGTGATATAAAAAGAAAAGTTTTGTTTAAATTTATGTTTGACTATACACAAACTATGTGACTGAGATTAATAAGTTACATCCACCCTGACTTACTTAAAAATACATATAATTTTTATGTTTTTCCATCCAATTTTCTCTCTTTATCACCCTGAAGATGGTAACACCTGTTGGGGTGCAACTCCACAGATGGTCATGGTCTTCCAGTACCTCACCCACATGCTCAAACTGCACAGGTCAGCCTGGACAGTGAGTGTTGGTGGTTTATTCAAAAGGATCCTCATAGGCAGATTGAGTTCTGTTCACATATATAGAGAACACACACATCTACACTCCAGCAGGGGTCAGGAACAGCAACCCATGATCATTTTTACCCTTTCTCATTAGAACTTCCTGGTGCCAACTGCGGGTCCCTCTGTTGCCTCAACTGGAATTGAACAAGAGACTTGTCTGCATGGCTCAGTACCACAACATTTAGCCACTGAGCCATGCATTAAAGATTAGATGGCAGAAATTGTGCAATGTTTTTGTTTCAGTAACAGCAGAAATCCAACACACAGTTTGAAAAACAGGTTGGATTTCTGGCCACGTAAGTTCTGATTGGTTGGGGAGAAGGGAGAGGGCTCTTCTTCTGCCTGCTCCACTTACTTCCTGCCAGTAGTTTGGGGGCATATCTGGAGGTGTTCCTGAGCTACCCTGGCTAGATATTCTCCTAGATATAATTCTGCTAGATACGCTCCTGATAGGCCCAGCAGTACCTATATCGACTGAAAGCAGGCATAGGTTCTGTTCTGGGCTGAATAGAAAACTGAAGGTAGCTTGAAGCATCATCCTTGGCTCAGTGGTAGCACTCTCGCCTCTAAGTCAGAAGGTTGTGGGTTCAAAGCCCTGCTTCAGAGACTTGAGCACATAATCTGTGCTGACATTCCAGTGCAGTACTGTGGGCGTGCTGCACTGTCAGAGGTGGTGTCTTTGTGATGAGACACTAAACCGAGGCCACATCTGCCCTCTCAGGTGATGTAAAAGGTACCATGGGAATATTTTGAAGAAGAGCAGGGGCGTTTTCCCTGGTGTCCTGGCCAATATTTATCCCTCAACCAACATTACTAATAAACAGACTATCGAGTCATCATCTCTGTTTTGTGGGACCTTGCAGTGTGAAAATTGGCAGGCGCGTTTCCTACATTACAAAAGTGACTTCACTTCAAAAAGTACTTCATTGGCTGTGAAGCACTTTGGGACATCCTAAGGTTCTAAAAGACGCTATACAAATGTGAATTCCTTCTTTCTTAGTCGATCCGAGGGAGGTTGATTACCATTCCGAATTGACCTACTGTCTTAAGATATAAGCAAACATTTTGCTCACCTTGTTCTTCAGCCTGACCCGGCCTCTTGCTATCTCTCTTGGAGCTGCAGGCTATCTTTCGAAGAGCACGCCAGCCCCATGGGGCGGGTATTCTACAGGTGCAGATACCCACCTATATCATGTAAATGATCCCTTCCCTGGGATTTGGGACAGGGTCCTGATGGGATGAATACGACAGGCGGATGTTTTGCCTGGCCACACCTCTGCCTGGGCAACGACTGTATGGAATGTTTAAGCTCAGTTGTTAGAGGGATATTCTCAATCTTTAAACTGATTCACAATTTAGTTAGGCCTAGCGCACGAAAAAACCTTCTTCCTTTAGCATTTAGCATTTGTCGATAGATATGATTTGTGATTAAATTATGTTTCTGGGGATGGGGAGAAGGGTGATTTGATGCTTGGTGTGGGGCACCTTTCGTTGGGACACTGTACTGGTGAGGTGATCTGAAATAAAAACAGAAAATGCTGGAAATACTCAGCAGGTCAGGCAGCACCCTTCGTCATCGACCTGAAACGTTAACGATGTTTCTCTCTCCACAGATGCTGCCTGACCTGATGAGTATTTCCAGCATTTTCTGTTTTTATTTCAGATTTCCAGCATCCGCAGTATTTTGCTTTGTGTTGTGGTGAGGTGATCTGTAGCTTTGCTGTCAAACTACTTTTGTTTTTCTTAAATCAGGATTTTAGGTTGCTGGATCCTGCTCTGCTTTGCCAGTTTTTCATGCTTCCCTATCTACCCACCTATTCCTCACCTCTTTAAATGATTCACATACTCTCTGGCTGCGATTTCGCCAGCCGTGGTGAGCCAGTGTGGCCGGAGCAGACAGTGGCCTCAAACTCCGCTTCCCTCTTCACCCCGCCTCCTCCAAGTGATTTTGCCCTGATTGGGCTTGTTAAGCCCGCCCTGCAAGGTTAACCGGCCAATTAATAGGAAGCGGGTCTGATGACGTCATTTGATGACACGTCATCAGCTGATTTCCTTATAGGGGTCATATCCACATTCATTTTGACAGTTCTGCTGTCAGTGTTCTACAGCATTGAGTTGCTGCAAACACTGACAAGCACTGCACAGAGGTGCACAACTGCACCTGGGCTCTCCCATGACTCCCTCCATATGCTTATGGAGGGAGTCACAACACACAGGAAGGTCATCTTCCCTTCCAATGGGCAGAAGAGACCCCAGGACACCAACACAGCCTGGTTACACATTGCACAGGAGGACACAAGCAGGGATGTTGTCAGAAGTACCTGGCTACAGTGGCGCAAACCTTTCAATGATCTCAGTAGATCACGAAACGTTGCTGCAAAGCCACACTCAACCTCATCCTGCTGTGCCACCCATCACATCCCCATCACTCTGCCTTCCCTACCCTACTCCTGCACATCCTTACTCACACCAACTTACCTTGCACCTCCACCCATCCCTCTCTATCTACATTATCACTTCCCCATCTCACTAGCCACCCCTCACACTCATAAGAACATAAGAACATAAGAAATAGGAGCAGGAGTAGGCCAATCGGCCCCTCGAGCCTGCTCCGCCATTCAATAAGATCATGGCTGATCTGATCCTAACCGCCAATCGACTATCACAGAACCATCTCCTGAACCTAACAGAATTGGACACACAAAATAGGAGCAGGATCAGGCTACACGGCCCCTGGGCCCACTACGCTACCCACAGGGCCATGACCGATCCGAACCTAGACTCATGTCCAAATTCCTGCCCGCTCCCCGTAACCCTTAATTCCCTTTACTTCTAGGAAACTGTCTATTTCTGTTTTAAATTTATGTAATGATGTAGCTTCTACAGCTTTTTGGGGCAGCATATTCCATGGACCTACCACCCTCTGAGTGAAGTAGTTCCTTCTCATCTCAGTTTTGAATGAGCAGCCCCTTATTCTAAGACTATGCCCCCTAGTTCTAGTTTCACCCATCATAGGGAACATCCTCCCCGCATCCACCCGATCCAACCCCTTCACAATCTTATATGTTTCAATAAGATCGCCTCTCATTCTTCTGAACTCCAATGAGTAGAGTCCCAATCTACCCAACCTCTCCTCATATGTCCATCCCCTCATCCCCGGGATTAACCGAGTGAACCTTCTTTGTACTGACTCGAGAGCAAGTATGTCTTTTCTTAAGTATGGACACCAAAACTGTATGCAGTATTCCAGGTGCGGTCTCACCAATACCTTGTACAACTGAAGCAATACCTCCCTATTTTTATATTCTATCCCCCTAGCAATGAAAATAGCCTGTCTATGTCCCCTTGCAGATTTTTTATGTCCTCCTCACTCACTACTTTCCCTCCCATCTTAGTATCATCTGCAAACTTTGATATGTTACACTCGGTCCCCTCCTTCAAATCGTTAATATAGATTGTAAAGAGTTGGGGACCCAGCACTGACCCCTGCGGAACACCACTAGTTACTGATTGCCAGTCTGAGAATGAACCATTTATCCCAACTCTCTGCCTTCTGTTAGATAACCAATCCTCTATCCATGCCAGAATATTACCCCCAATCCCGTGATTTTTTATCTTAAGCAATAATCTTTTGTGTGGCACCTTGTCAAATGCCTTTTGGAAGTCTAAATACACCACATCCACTGGTTCCCCTTTATCCACCCTGTGTGTTACTTCCTCAAAGAACTCCAGCAAATTTGTCAAACATGACTTCCCCTTCATAAAACCATGCTGACTTTGTCCTATTAAATTATGATTATCCAAATGTCCCATTACTGTCTCCTTAATAATGGACTCCAAAATTTTACCTACCACAGATGCTAGGCTAACCGGTCTATAGTTTCCAGCCTTCTGTCTACTGCCCTTTTTAAATAAGAGTGTTACATTAGCAGTTTTCCAGTCTGCCGGGATCTTTGCTGAGTCCAGGGAGTTTTGGAAAATTATTACCAATGCATCCACAATCCCTACCGCCACTTCCCTCAAGACCCTAGGATGTAAGCCATCAGGTCCAGGTGATTTATCCGCCTTGAGTCCCATTATTTTACCGAGTACCACTTCCTTAGTGATTTTGATCATGTTTAGCTCCTCCCCCCCTATAGCCCCCTGTTTGTCCAGTGTTGGGATATTCTTAGTGTCCTCTACTGTAAAGACTGATACAAAATATTCATTCAGTGTATTTGCCATCTCCATATTTCCCACCATAATTTCCCGGTCTCATCCTCTAAGGGACCAACATTTACTTTAGCCACCCTTTTTCTTTTTATACAACTATAAAAACTCTTACTATCTGTTTTTATATTTTTTGCTAATTTACTTTCATAATCTATCTTCCCTTTCTTAATCAATCTTTTTGTTATCTTTTGCTGTCTTTTAAAGTTTTCCCAATCCTCTATCCTCCCACTAGATTTCGCTACCTTAACCCCCCCTTGTTTTTAGTTGAATACTATCCTTAATTTCTTTACTTAGCCACGGATGACTGTCTTTTCTTTTACACCCTTTTCTTCTCAGTGGAATATATATTTTTTGGAAGTTGTAAAATAACTCCTTAAATGTACACCACTGATCATGTATCGTCTTACCCTTTAATCTATTTTCCCAACCCACTCTACTAAATTCTGCTCACATACCTTCATAGTCTCCTTTATTCAAGCTTAGCACGCTTGTTTGAGATCCAACCTTCTGACCCTCTAATTGAATATGGAATTCAACCATGTTATGGTCACTCATTCCAAGGGGATCCTTTACTAGGACATTTGTAATTAAGCCTGTCTCATTACACAGGACCAGATCTAAGGTTGCTTGCCCCCTGGTCGGTTCAGTTACATACTGCTCAAGAAACCCATCCCTAATACACTCAGTGAACTCATCCTCAAGGCAGCCCTGCCCAATTTAATTTGTCCAATTAATATGATAGTTAAAATCCCCCATAATTATAGATGTTCCCTTATTACAAGCCTCAACTATTTCCTGATTGATACTCCGTTCAACAGAGTTGCAACTGTTCGGAGGCCTATAGACTACGCCCACTAGTGTTTTTTTTCCCCTTATTATTCCTTATCTCCACCCAAACTGTTTCATTATCCTGATCTTTTGACCCAATATCATTTCTCTGTATTACAGTGATTCCTTCCTTTATTAACATAGCCACCCCACCTCCCCTTCCTTCCTGCCTGTCCTTCCTGATCGTTAAATAACCTGGTATGTTTAATTCCCAGGCATTGTCACCCTGCAGCCATGTTTCTGTAATGGCCACAAGATCATACCCATATGTAGTTATTTGTGCCATTAACTCGTCTATTTTGTTACGAATGCTACGTGCATTCAGATAGAGAACTTTCATCCTTGTCCAATCATTCAAACTAGCAACACACAAGGGTAGGCACTTTTGTGCTTTAGCCAATGTTCATGTAAACGTTCTGTTAATGTGTTGTCAAGCATTGAAATCCATATTTTCACCACTTTGCCTTCTTGGACAGATTTGTGTGCACCTTTGAAAGTGTCTTCGTGAGTTGCAGGGAATGGTGAGGCATAACTCCACCCCACCCCCAATGATGATGAGTGTGAAAGGAATGGCTTGGACATTGTAGGGATGCTTTATGGTGTTGGTGTGGGGTAGTGCCAACCAGGTGCATCATGTGGCAGCCAGAGTGTACAGCGTTAAGTGAAGCAAATCTGGACATGGTGAGGCTATTGCTGGCGTCCCGGGCAGCAATGTGGCCGGGTGCTGATGTCCTGTGTCCTGTGCAGCATCAGTTGATTGCGGAGAAGGTTGGTGTTGTTGTTGGTGCTGCTGGTGTGCCTGGTGCTGCTGGTGTGCCCGGTGATGCTGGTTTTGGGGCTGATCGTGGTGGGATTCTGATGACCAAGGTGAGATTTTTCAAGGGCACCGATGCTGATGGAATAGATGGCAGGTGAGGATGAGATAACAGAAGCAATCTATCAATGGTGAGAGAGGTTGTTCCAATGAGGTGACACTGGATAGAGAGTTTGCTACAAACACTTGCTAGCTTCATAAAGCTCAATCTATCTTCCAAATGCAGTAAGCAACAGCTTCTAACCTTGGAAAGTGAAGACCTATGAAATGGGAGCTTTTATAGAACATTTGCAGCTGTCAGGTTAGTAAATCATCCCATGCTGACACAACACCCGACCTCCTTACCTGACGTGATCCCTGCGCACCGGGAAATCCATGGAAAAGCTGGTAAAATGGTAAGTACATGGGAAAATGGTGCTTAACTATCTTTTAACAAGCTTTTAAGTATCTAAATTGGCTGACCCGCCGCTTGGTGTCGGGTCTGTTCAGGGATGACAGACCCGACACTTGGGAAACTGACACGGAGGCGGGTTTACAGCGGGATACCGACCCGCTGTCAATCTTTTTGATTTTGACAGCGGACCCACCTCCAAACCCGCACTCTGAGCGCCAGCAAAATTCAGGCCTCTGTGCCTGCTATGTAATTTATGTCTTTGATTTCTTTCATTACGCCTCCTATTGTCTCATGCTAATATTGATTCTGCCATTTAACCATCTCCTGTTCTCCACTTAAGCACTTAACAGGGCATTATAGTCCTTTTCCTGTGTTTGTGTGTGTGTGCCTATGTGGGTGTGCATGTGTGCGTGCGTGCGTGTGTGTTTCCCCCCCTTCTCTTTTTTCTGCTCCTTTTCAAATGCTGTTCAGCTGTAATATCTTCCAGTTCTGATATAGAGTCGAGATCTGAAACGTTAACTCATCTGTTCTCGCCACAGATGTTAGAGGTAAAATTCAACTTTGGTGAGGGTGCAAAACGGTCGATAGCAGATCGGCCGCCTGTTATACAATATGCCCGATTATCCTTCCTATTGACTTCACTGAAAAACAATTCAGGCGGGCGTATAACGGGCGTCCGAACCGTAATCGGCCAAGTTTTCACCCCCACCGAAGGTGAAACTTCTGCCTGCAGACTGACCTGGTGAATGTATCCAGCATTTCTGTTGTTGCTGTTTCAGATTTCCAGCACCTACAGTATTTTGCCTTTTTGAAATCACCAATAATATTTGGCTCCTCTCTTACTTCAAGTTAAAACAAACCGAAGTTCAAGTTACGACAGCTTGAGCTCAAACAAACTCATCGGCCAATATGAAGGAATTTGAACTAAGGTTTTGGAGTAGACTTTTGCTCGCTGTTCCACAACTAATCTGTTGATGATGCTAATGCAGAGAACAAAACCCTTTACTTTCCACCCCCTAACAAGGGGAGGGATGGAAGAAAAGAGTTTTGTCCTTTTAGATACACGTCCTCACCTGTTCTTGGCGTGTAACCGTGTAGCAATTCCAAAAGAATGAAATATTGGTTGAAGCATCATGTGCTGACTCACCCACTCTGACTTTTGTGTAAAAATTATTTCTACTGGTGCTGTACTTTCCGAATATTCTGTGCAGAATACAATTTGTATTAGAACAAAACAAAACTAGGCTTAAGTTTTGCAGCAATTCAGCACAGACAAAAAGGGCTGACTGGCTTCCTCTTGTGTTAAAAAATATCTATGTGGTGAAATTGGTCTTGGGCGGTCGCGGAAAACGGGCAATAATGAATCGGCAGCCCGTTTTACGTCCCGCCTGATTTTCTTTTCTATTAACGTCAATGAAAATTGGGCAGGGAGTTAAAGGGACTGCCAATTTGCTACCACCCATTTGCGCTGCCACCATAAGAATATATTCACTCCTTATGTTTCTATGTACAACCCAATGCAGCATGGCGCTATACAGACATTTCCAAGTTGAATTCCTGGGTGATGCTGGGATAGCTGAGATCAGGTGTCGGAGGAAGGAACTACCTCCTGACCACTATCTCCCTGGTGAGAATGTATGTGTATGAGAGTAGGGTGAGATTAGGATGGAGCTCAGCTGGGATACCCCCTGCTGGCACTGCGTGTGCAGGTTCACAGGCGGAGGATGCCCAGGTGGGAAAGATTACGGAGATCTGCCAATGTAACAATGTCCTCGTACAATTCACTGCCTTCAGGAGGAAAGAAGGAAAAACGTTAAGTTAAAAGAAATCTGCAATATATACGTTTTGAAGCCGCATCCTTATGAATTAATGAACATTTTGGACAAATAAAAACAATTCCCAAAATGTGGGCTCCAGCTGATTATATTTAGGCATAGAAATGTAGTCCACAAAGGGTGAAAGTAGAAAATAATTTGATACACGACGCTAACAAATATCTCCTTTAAATCACATACCAACCAAACACAAATTGCAGGCAGGCATGTGAAAGGGGACCTTTTTGGTGCAGCAAGGAATTTTGTGAAGAATCTATGGCAGCTAATTGCAAACAGGTGCATGTTTTTCTGCCAGACGCCAACCTGCCAAAACACGTCATGGCTCCATGCTTCGGGTGGGCCTGACCTACACATAGGTGTGATATGTGTCTGGCAATCAAAAGCCTCCAGCAGACGCTAAGCTCCACGATATTGCGTCTTCAGATCACTCACAGAGTTACAAAAACACAAATTGCTCTACATGATGTGCCTCGACATGCTGTAAGAATTACAAGAACTGATTTATGTCTTTAGTAAAGGTACTTAATCCCTGACTTATTTTCCACCTGAAAGTGCAGCAGCATGCTTTCTGTCACAAAAAATGTCTTGGCATATTCACCATCATTAATTTTAAAACTGAAAGCTGAATTTAGAAGTGTGGTACAAATCGCTCTGAATAAATAAGAAATTGTTAACTTTTGCAAAGCCATATAAAAAATATGGAGAAATAAGAGTCGGCAGCAACTATTTAATTAACACGGCTACATAAAAATAATGGGCATTTCTGGAATATGCCTTCTTTTCTGAAACTCAGAAAGTAGATGATGAAGTTGAGTTATTTTTGAGTTGAATAAAACCTCCAATCTGCATTGCTCCATTAACTGTTCCGTTTCTGGCCTGTGCTGAGAAACAGTAAGGTAGGAGAAAAAAAAAAATCTTCAAATCAACTTTTATAATGTGAAGGGACCTGGTGGGTTAGTATATTGGTGGATTTAAATGCTGAACTGTGAATAGTGAGGGTCATGTCAAATGGAAGTGGTTGCTTTCCCACCAAGAAGAAAGAAAAATCAGGGAGCACGCCACCTTGCAGTGCTGTTGTACTCTCAGGGCTGGATTTTGTCAATGGGGGCGCGTTGGGGGCGGGACTGCTGGTTGTCGGGATTCAGTCCTGCCCCCAATGAGAAGCTGTCAAACACTGACAATCTCTGTTCTAAGGTGAGCCCTTGCACAAAGACTCACCAAAACCTCTTTCCTCAGCAGAAATCAGATGGCTGCTGCATCTGAGAATGCAGCAGCCATACTGTCATCTCTGCTGTTGAGATGAGGCACCTCCGGATCCCCAAGGGTTGAAGCCTGCAGGAAGAAACAAAGGTAAGGAAACTTTTTCTAACACTTTACACTCACCTCTCATACTTACCTCTCCATACTTGCACCCATTACTCACCTCCACAGCGGACTTTTCGATCCCTCTCACCCTCGCAGACCCATTGCTCGCCTCGCTGACCCTGGCGAGGTTCGCAGCCGTCGGGAAGCCCGCACTTGCAGGGGTAAAATGGGGATAAGCCTCAAAACTGCCTGTTAACTACCTGTTAACAGGCACTTAATTGGCTCTAATCCCCTTCCCGCCTCGAGGAGACGGGTCCTTGCGCGAGTCAGGGACCCCCCTCCCGGGAAGATGGCACGGAGGCGGGTTGGGAGTGGGTTCGGTACCTGCTCCCAGTTTCTGCCATTTTCCCGGATGTTCCGCCTCCATACCCACCTCCCCAGGGCTGGCAAAATTCTCCCTCAGAGTGACTGTTTAAGAAAACCATTAGCAGAGGCCTGGGAACAGGCTGCCAGTTTACTTTCTGAGTCAGAGAATGTATGTGCAATATTGTAGGGACAGGGCCTAAAGAAATGGGGGAATAAATATAATTCATAAAGTGATTCGGCAAAAAGAAACTTGAACGTGAGGAAGATATTAATGAAATTAAGAGTAGGAGCTGTGAAGTGGAAGTGTCTTTTCAATATCAATAAAATAAATGTCTCAAAATGCTTCACTTAAAATGAATTACTTTAAAATGGCAGCGTCTATTGGCAAACCTCACAGTAATATTCCACAAACATAATTTTATTGAGTAAGTGAGTACATGTGGTATTTCAGTGCCTGGTATGTGTCTTTGTGTGTTTTTCTAAGGTGTTTACCCCTTGTGGATTATCTACGTATGACTTGTTCAAGTGCCCTATTCCAAATGCTCCCCTAGCCAAGAAGATTTCTGTGTTTATATACTGTGTAATATTGTAGATTCCTTCATTGCACCTTTACCTGACGAAGGGGCGACAGCTCCGAAAGCTTGTAATTTTAAATAAATCTGTTGGACTATAACCTGGTGTTGTGCGACTTCTCATTTTTAGCCAAGAAGATAACAGTGGTGGTTGACTTCTGAGCCAAATGGCCAGCTGCTTTTTGTTCTGCAGGCCTGTGTGACTGACACTGATGTATCTGCAATGGTGCATGTAATGCTGTGCTCAGGGGGATTAATGTTTTCTGAGGTGATGCCTGTAGCCACTTGTGCAAAATAATGTAGTGGCCAAAACTGCTGCTGATATTATTGTCAATTGACTGCTCCTGTGCTTCTCATTCATACAATTGGTGGAGGTCATTTCCTCAGGAACTGTAATGATCTGGCTGAACGTAGAACAGTGGGTGTCAATAAGGTATTTGAATCCTTTCTAGATGGTTGTCTGTAAGACTGTGCTAATGACATCATAGGATCCCGATTTGCATGTATTAATGATGCTTCCCTCTAAGTCAGGCGGGTGCCTCAGCCGCCTAACAAACAACAACTTGTATTTATATAGTGCCTTTAACGTAGCAAAATGTCCCAAAGCGCTTCATAGGTGCGTTATCGAACAAAATTTGACACCGAGACACATAAGAAGATATTGGGACAGGTGACCAAAAGCTTGGTCAAAGAGGTAGGTTTTATGGAGCTTCTTAAAGGGGGAAAGAGAGGTAGAGAGGCGGAGAGGTTATGGGAGGGAATTCCAGAGCTTAGGGCCATGGCAGCTGAAGGCATGGCCGCCAATGGTGGAGCGATTAAAATCGGGGGGTGGTGGGGGGGGGGGGGGGGTGGTGCAGATATCTCGGATAGGTTGTAGGGCTGGAGGAGGTTATAAAGATAGGGAGGGGCGAGGCCATGGAGGGATTTGCAAACAAGGATGAGAATTTTAAAATCGAGGCGTGCTGGACCGGGTGCCAATGTAGGTCAGCGAGCACAGGGGTGATGGGTGAATGGGACTTGATGTGAGTTAGGACACAGGCAACAGAGTTTTGGATGACCTTAAATTTATGGAGGTTGGAAGATGGGAGGCTAGCCAGGAGTGCATTGGAATAGTCAAGTCTAAAGGTAACAAAGGCATGGATGAAGGTTTCAGCAGCAGATGAGCTGAGGCAGGGGCGGAGACGGGCGATGTTATGGAGGTGGAAGTAGGCAGTCTTAGTGATGACGCGGATATGTGGTCAGATACTCATCTCGGGGTCAAATACAACATCAAGGTTGCGAACAGTTTGGTTCAGCCTCAGACAGTTGCCAGGGAGAGGGATGGAGATGGTGGCCAAGGAATGGAGTTTGTGGTGGGGACCAAAGACAATGGCTTCAGTCTTCCCAATATTTAGTTGAAGGAAATTTCTGCTCATCCAGTACTGGATGTCAGACAAGCAGTCTGACAATTTAGAGACAGTGGAGGGGTCGCGAGAGGTGGTAGAGCTGGGTGTCGTCAGCGTACATGTGGAAACTGATGCTGTGTTTTTGAACGATGTCGCTGAGGGGCAGCACATAGATGAGAAATAGGAGGGGGCCAAGAATAGATCCTTGGGGGCACCAGAGGTAATAGTGTGGGAGCGGGAAGAAAAGCCATTGCAGGTGATGCTCTGGCTACGATTAGATAGATAAGAATAGAAACAGGTGAGTGTAGTCCCACCCAGCTGGACGACGGTGGAGAGGTGTTGGAGGAGAATGGTCTGGTCAACCGTGTCAAAGGCTGCAGACAGGTTGGGAAGGACAAGGAGGGATAGTTTACCTTTGTCACAGTCATATAGAATGTCATTTGTGACTTTGATAAGAGGGTCAAATTAAGCTGGTGGTGGGCGGGCATGGAGTGGTAAGTTTGTGGAGGCGGTTTTAACTGCGTAGCCGCCCTATACAGGCTGGGTGGGTTAATAATGTCCCCTAAATCACGGAGCCTTCCCGATCCTGTACTGGCCTCCCTGACACACAACCAGGAAAAACGACAGGTTTCATGCTCCCCATTATCATTAAAAGACTGAACAACACATAGAATATATATCATAGAAAATGAAACTTAGTCCAGTTAAAGGCAGTAACTTCAACTTGGAATTCAGATGGTGCTCATTAACAGATGAAACTGCGCCCTAACCTTTTAAGTTGCCATATTCACCTCAAGATGTAATTACTACCTTGCAACTCATTCCCAGGTGTCTTATTTTTCTGTGCAAAATGCATCGGAACCACTGTTTTAAACACTATTTACATAATGAATTATTTATGTATAACTACGTTATACTATGTTTTACTACCTTAAAGGCACAATATAAATACAAGTTGTTGTTGCTGTTGTGCCATTAGAAATTATCAGTGGTAGGACAGCATAATATACAAGTACCACAAACATGTATCAGATTCAGAGTATGTGTGACACAGCTCTTTAACCTTTACTCCACAAACTGAGGATATATGTTATACAGCAGTATTCTGTATACCAGATAGAATGAAATAATGAATATTAACAGTTGTTAAGAGCATTGTACCTTGATAAATTCTAAATATTCTTGGTTCTGTACTTGAAAATACTGTAATCAGAGCAACCCTCTTCATGGGTTTTGGAATAGATTTGTAAGACATTAAATGATTTATGATCCTAGACATAAATGATGTTTTTCAGGTGGCCCTGTGATTATTTTTGTCATCGGTTTTCCACAGTTGGCATACTTAACACCCACTTCGAGTGCAGAAGAAGTATAGTTCCAGTCGTAAACGTTCTGTTTATAGGAAGTGTGAATCAATGACTGATATCCATATGGAGTCAAAGATTCCATGCACGGAGGTAAAGAAATTTTACCACTGCATCCTGGCATTTATCATTTAAATTGACATAAAAATTACAAAATTGTTAAAAAAACAAGCAGGAAATAATGAATGCTAAAAAAGAGAAAACATAAAGCAAAGGAATGGAGATCCAAAATATTTCATGCTGATGTAAATAAGTATTAAATAGGGGCCATGATAATTTTATTGAATTTTTTTACGACGTGTTATAGGATTTTATTGGATCCAGTGGGACAACTTCAACAACCTACAGAATTTTTAATAACAGTTGTTACCTCTAACAGGCAGCAGTACTGGCTGGAATAAATACAATAATGATGATTTTTAAAAAACTTTATGTGCAACATTTCATTTTTTGTTGCAGGTGTAGAGAAGATGTTTCCACTTGTGGCCATAAATATAAGATAGTCACTATTAAATTCAATAAGGAATTCAGGAGAAACTTCTTTACCCAGAGAGTGGATAGAATGTGAAACTTGCTACCACATGAAGTGGTTGAGGCGAATAGCACAGATGCATTTAAGGAGAAGCTAGATAAGTACATGAGGGAGAAAGGAAAAGAAGGATATCTTGATAGGGTGAGATGAAGCAAAGTGGGAGGAGGCTCGTATGGAGCATAAACACCGGCTTAGACCTGTTGGGACGAATAGTCTGTTTCTGTACTGTAATTAGAGTGTCAAATATATTTGCAGAAGGAGTAGTGTGCTTTGATCATTTGACTAACAATGTTTTATGAGGGTTATTTTATAAAAGCTCTTCACAAGCCCTGTCACTGTTGAGGCCATGGCAGGCCCAAGCTCCCACAGCCATCTTGGATTGTATGAATAACTTAGGCTTTTTATTTTATTTTTCCCCAGTTTTCTCCTTTCCTCTCCTGAAGATTTTCTTTCTTGCCAGGGCACAGTTCCATGGGCACTGGGCAACCGCCAGTACCTCAGCCAAAGTTGTCATTTATCAGCATAGATGGCAAGTATCGGCAAGCTATTCAACCGAGATGGCATCACTGCTCTGCGCAGCCCAATCCTGTCTTCATCTGATTTTCAGACAAGTGCAATTTTCAACAGAGTCACTGACTTTCAAACAAAAGTAGGAACTTTGGCTGATTCCGCTCCCCCCTCCAACCCCCCCCACCCCCGAGCCCTGAGGTGCCGCAGCCAATTGTAGCACCTCAACTGCAGTCCTGGCTGAGATCAGCTAACTCAGTATAGACTGGGGATCAAAGCTGGACCATCTGCTTTATATGGTTTAGTGCCAAACTGCTCAATGTCTTAAATCACTGTGTTATTGAGGGGGATTTCACGTCTGAATACTTAACACACTTGTGCCGTATTCTTGTAGCTCTGGGAGTTTACACATCAGACTCTGCTAAGTTGTTACCAAAACACATTCCCTGGGTAATCAAGCAAGACACCGTGCTATTATAATTATTTAAAAAAAATGTCTCTAACTTTTTCTCAAAGGAGGCAGCAATGTTAAATGTCTGAAGCAATGGAGGTCATAGAAAGATTGGGAATTCCTATCCTGAGCTTGTGAACAGCCAGATTTCCCTCCCTATAACTTAAAAGGGTTTAATACACAAGTGTAAAACTTCTGTTCATGTATGGGTACTTAATTCAATTGTATTACATTCATGTATGCACTATTTCTATGCAGATATTAACCCATTTAAAATAAGCAGGATAATGCCTGTGTAAAAATAGAGCACAGGAATATTAAGAACACAATAAGAAATAGGAATAGGAGTAGGCCATTTGGCCCTTCGAGCCTGTTCCGTCATTCAATAAGATCATGGCTGATCTTCTACCTCATCTCCACTTTCCTGCAGTATCCCCATAGCCCTTGATTCCCTTAATATCCAAAAATCTATTGATCTCTGTCTTGAATATACTCAACGACTGAGCCTCCACAGCCCTCTGGGGTAGAGAATTCCAAAGATTCACCACCCTCTGAGTGAAGAAATTTCTCCTCATCTCAGTCCTAAATGGCCTACCCCTTATTCTGAGACTGTGACCCCTGGTTCTAGACTCCCCAGCCAGGGGAAACATTCTCCCTGCGGCTACCCTATCAAGCCCTGTAAGAATTTTGTATGTTTCAATGAAATCACCTCTCATTCTTCTAAACTCCAGTGAATATAGGCCCAGTCTACTCAATATCTTCTCATAGGACAATCCCCCCATCCCAGGAACCTGTCTGGTGAATCTTCATTGCGCTACCTCTATGGCAAGTATATCCTTCCTGAGGTAAGGAGACCAAAACTGTACACAATTTTCCAGGTGTGGTCTCACTAGGGCCCTATATAATTGCAGTAAGACATCTTTACTCTTATACTCAAATCCTCTTGTAATAAAGGCCAACATACCATTTGCTTTCTTAATTGCTTGCTGTACCTGCATGTTAACTTTCAGTGATTCGTGTACAAGGACACCCAGGTCCCTCTGAATGGCAACATTTCCCCAAAAATACTCTGCTTTTCTATTTTTCCGACCAAAGTGGATAACTTCACATTTCTCCATATTATATTCCATTTGCCATGTTCTTGCCCACTCACTTAGTCTGTCTATATCCCCTTGAAGCCTCTTTGCATCCTCCTCACAACTTACATTCCCACCTAGCTTTGTATCAGCAGCAAACTTAGATATATTACATTTGGCCCCCTCATCCAAATCATTGATATAGATTGTGAATAGCTGAGGCCCAAGCACTGATTCTTGTGGTACCCCACTAATTACAACCTGCCAACCTGAAAATGACTTGTTTATTCCTACTCTCTGTTTTCTGTCCATTAACCAATCCTCAATCCATGCTAGTATATTACTCCCAATCCCATGAGCCCTAATTTTGTTTAATAACCTCTTGTGTGGCACCTTATTGAATGCCTTCTGAAAATCCAAATACACTACATCCACTGGTTCCCCCTTATGTATTCTGCTAGTTACAACCTCAAAAAACGTGAACAGATTTCTCAAACATGATTTCCCTTTCATAAATCCATGTTGACTGCTCAATCCTATTATTATTTTCTAAGTGCCCTGTTACCATGTCCTTAATAATAGATTCTAGCATTTTCCTTACTACTGATGTCAGGCTAGCTGGTCCGTAGTTCCCCATTTTCTCTCTCCCTCCTTTCTTAAATAGTGGGGTTACATTTTCTACCTTCCAATCTGCAGGAACTGTTCTAGAATCAATCAAATTTTGGAAGATGACAACCAATGCATCCACTATTACTATAGCCACCTCTTTCAAAACCCTAGGATGTAGGCCATCAGGTCATGGGGATTTATTGGCTTTTAGTCCGATTAATTTCTCCAGTATTACTTTTTTACTAATACTAATTTCTTTCAGTTCCTCATTCTCGCTAGACGCTTGGTTCTCCATTATTTCCAGGAAGTTTTTTGTGTCTTCTTCCATGAAGACAGACAGAAAGGCCGGAATTTTGCCAGTGCTCAGGGGGCGAGTTTGGAGGCAGGACATCTGGCAAAATCGCAAAGATTGATAGCGGATCGGAAACCCGCTGTCAACCCGCCTCCAATCAATCTTCCCAAGTGTCGGATTCCCGATTTGCGCATAGACCCGACACATAGCGGCGGGAAGAGGATTATAGTCACTTAACTGCTTGTTAACAGGTTGTTAACAGGCAGTTAACAGGCTTTTTCCAATTTTGACACTTCTGCTGTGGGCTTCCCGATGTCCGGACACCACGCCAGGTAAGTGTGGCGTGTTGTGAGTCTGCTGTAATGTTTCTGCATTGATGACAGCTGCAGAAGTGTTGTGTTGGATCCAATGGTGCACTGGTGAGTTTCAGAGGTAAGTAAATGTTGGGAAATTCATTTGTACTGCATTTAGACTTTTCTGTAGGTAACAAGTTTTGAATTGTATGTGTAGTCCCACCTCATTGGGAGAACTTCCCTCACCAGTGACAGATCGCTTCTGTAACCTCACCTGCAGCTGCCATTTGTTCTAGCCTAAGGAGGGAGTCACTGGAGAGCCTGGGTGCAAGAGCTCACCTGTGAACAGTGATTGTCAGTGTTTGCAGCACCTCAATGCTGTCAAACACTGAAAAATCAACTGTCAAAAAAAATTGTGTGTGGTCCCTTTAAGAAAACCGGCAGTTGGCGCGTCATCAAATGATGTCATCTGACAACGGCTTCCTCTTAATTGGCCGGCAAGCCCGCACAGCGGGCTTAACAAGGCCAATTGATGAAAAATTACGTCTGTGGGCCGGATGTAGTTGGGGGCGGGACTGGAACCCGGAAGCCAGCTGACCCGCTCCCAAGCTGCCTCGAAGCAGAAAATCGCGGCCAAAGTATTTGTTTAATTTCTCTGCCATTTCCTTATTCCCCATTATAATTTCTCCTGTCTCAGCCTATAAGGGATCCATATTTACTTTCGCTAATCTTTTCCTTTTTACATACATAAAGAAGCTTTTACAGTCTGTTTTTATGACTCTCGCTAGTTTACTTTCATTCTATTTTCCCTTTCTTTATCAATTTCTTGGTCCTCCTTTGCTCAATTCTAAAAATCCTTCCAATCCTCAGGCTTACTGCTCTTTTTGACAACATTATAAGCCTCTTCCTTTGATCTAATACTATCTTTAACTTCTCTTGTTAGCCATGGTTGGACCACTTTTCCTGTGGGGTTTTTGTGCCTTAAAGGAATGTATATTTGTTGTAAATTATGTATTAATTCTTTAAATGCTAGCCATTGCTTGTCTATCATCATACCTTTTAATGTAGTTTCCCAATCTACCTTAGCCAACTCGCCCTCATACCTACGTAGTTTGCTTTGTTTAGATGTAAGACCCTAGTTTCGGATTTAACTAAATCACTTTCAAACTTAATATAAATTCTATCATATTATGGTCACTCTTCCCTAAGGGCCCATTTACTACAAGGTTATTAATTAACCCTTTCTTATTGCACAATACTAGATCTAAAATAACTTGTTCCCTAGTTGGTTCCTCAACATACTGATCTAGAAAACTATCTTGCATACATTCCATGAATTTGTCCTCCACACTATTACTACAAATTTGGTTTGCCCAGTCTATATGAAGATTAAAATCCCCCATGATTACTGTATTACCCTTGTTACATGCACCTCTAATTTCCTGATTTATACTCTGCCCTACATTACAACTACTGTTTGGGGGCCTATAAACCACTCCCACCACTGTTTTCTGCTCCTTGCTGTTTCTTAGCTCCACCCAAACTGATTCTACTTCTTGATTTTCAGAGCTAAGATCCTTTCTCTCTACTGTCTTTACCCCATCCTTTATTATCAGGGTTACCCCTCCTCCTTTTCCATTTTGCCTATCTCTTCTAAAAGTTAAGTATCCTGGAATATTTAGTTCCCAACCTTGGCCACTTTGCAACCAAGTGTGTTAATATTAAGTGTGTTAATATTAAGTGTATTAAGCATTCATATGTGAACTTCACTGATCAGAAAGTTCTTCCCTACAAACTCACATAGTTGCCCCATAATCAGTGCATGAAAGCTTTCTGTTCCTCAAATCGGTATGTTTTGAAGATATTTAATATTGTGGAGTGGAGATGGATATCAACACTTGTGGTTTATGTAGTCAGGACTTGTACCCCACATCCCTGTGCTCTGCTTTTCATTGGCAGGAACCCAAGAGGTGAGAGCTGTGTGTACGTTCACAAGTCAAACATTATTGACATCATTCTTTGCTGCAAAAAGTTGATACCTTCAGAACAAATGGCATGTTGTGTTCAGAGAAGGACATGGGATATTCTAATGGAGACATTGTAGATCACAAAAATAACAAACTTCTTCTCAAAATTAAAGTGCTAGCAACAAGATGTTACTGCTGATATCCACATTGTATCCAATAAATCTTCAAAACCTAACATCTGCTGTAGTTTAAATGTTGGACGGTAAAACCTAAGGGAATTACTTTAATACTAAAGAAAGGTTTTGCATTTATATAGTGCCTTTCATAATCTCAGGATTTCCCAAAGTACTTTACAACCAATGAAATATTTTTGAAGTGCAGTCACTGCTGTAGTGTAGGGAAACACAGCAGCCAATTTGCGCACAAGGTCCCACAAACAGCAATATGATAATGACCAGATAATCTGTTTTAGTGAAAAATATTGGCCCCCGCCTTTCTTAGAACAGTGCTATGGGATCTTTTACATTCACCTGAGATTGTTTAATGTCTCATCCAAAAGAAAACACTTCTAACAACTGAAGTGTCGGCCTAGATTTTGTGCTCAAGTCTCTGAGTGCAATCAGTGTGCTACCACTGAGCCACAGCTGACACTAAATTAAAGAGAGGCTTGCACTTCTTGACAAGTTCAAAAAGTTAGTCCTGATTCCTCTATTAAGGACATATTAGACTTTGTAATATTGGATGTGCTCTTCAGTTAGCTGTTAGTACACTGAGGTGTCCAAGAGCACACATGTGAAAATACTGCTGACAGGTCTGGTAAATGCCTGGGAGCTACACTTCCTGGGGTTAATTAGGTGATTAAGTGATCAGGTACAGACTTACTAAAGTGCATTGTAATGTTTCTGCGGTGACAGTGAATTCACAGACTCAGCTCATTCTTTCTAGGTGGCAAATGGTGGAGCCGTTGACCTGTGTTCCAATGATGTGATGATTTGAGGCTCAGCACAGTGGAACCATTTGACATCTTCTCACCTGTAGGCTTTAATAACTGCTTCACAGAGCAAGGGTCTTGATGACAGTGACTGACCCAAAGAACAACTGTCTCTTAGTGACTTCTGATAACTGCAGCCTCTTGCCGTCATCTATCAGGATGTTCAAATCACAAATATTGTGGGAACTAGCTAGAGTCAGAACGAATGAAGCACAAATTAGTCATAAATGTGGTTGGTTGTTTTTGTCTGTCAGTTTAAACTACTTTTGTGTAAATAAGCTTCTGTGAGCTGTCACATCCAACAGGAATTTTACTCGGTGAAGCCTAATTTGCCTGTAGGGTGTTTTCTAATTCAGAAAAGCTGAACATTAGGAGTGTCCCTGTCATTCAGAGTGGAATGAGTCTGGTTTGAAGATTCTAACTTGACGTGTTTGAGAAGGAGGAGAGAGAACAAGGTGCAGAGATATATAACACTTAAGGACAGCGTGGGAATGAAATTACTCATTAAGGTGCCTAACATTCCTGTTTTTGTTAATATTAGTGAAGAAGTAGGTGTGAGTAAAAAGTGGTACAATGGTGGTAGAAAGTGCCAACGGACTATTTGACCATGCTAAGTGCTGATCTGAGGATTACTCTTCAAAAAAGAGACCATATGTGAAACATAAGTAAAAAGTTAAGGTCTTGCAAGTTGCACAGCCAAATTTAAAAGTATGCGGGCTAAAAATCCACGGCTGTTCCGAGCACTTCAGCCATAATTCCAGCAGGGGGTGTACCGGAAGGGCTGGAATTAAGGCATGGCAGAGAGATGAGCTGGTGTCCTGGACTGCCCACACCCACCATTGTATTAGAAACTGTATCATCAGTACCTGCCACACCTACCTGACAACGACTGAAAGGAACTGCCTCTTCAGGCTCAGGATAAGCACGGAGGTAGTTGCAGAGTTGTATGATCTGCTGTAAGGCCATCGGCAGGAAACCTGCACCACAGTGGAAATTGAGGTCATCTCCCTCCTCAATACTTATGTCTACACATTCTTTCAGGTGAGGAGAAGGATCACCTGCAATATCAACCAAATGGCTAAAGCATTATTCAGTACAGCCAATACTTACGGCTTCTTTTACATTCTTTTACAGTTAGAAAGAAAGAAAAAGAACGAACTTGCGTTTATATATAATGCCTTGCACATCTTCAGGGCATCCCAAAGCAGTTCACAGCCGATGAGATATTTTTGAATCTACTCTGAAAGACGACACCTCCTACAGGGCAGCATTTCATTAGTATTGCCCTGAAATGTCCACAGCATAGCATAGCTGCCAAATTTCTTTGCATTGCTGGATTCTCCAAAGTCTAAGGGGGTAATGATGGCACCCATTAGACCTACTGGACACAAAGATATAAGTCCTGGCCTACGTAAACATTTCATGGCTACACAACCTTACTTCTTGTTGTCATATTTTTGTCACACTCTTGTCTCAGCTCTTTCCATTATAATTTCCTATGTCCACATTTATAATGGGAACTCCCTATGTAAACTGGTCACGCTGTAATGGCACTCTCCTGCTAGTGGTAGTGCTGTAGTGTCTCAGTTTTGCAATGCCCAACTTCCCAGCCTGTACTGCAGAGAAACTCCTATGCTCCAATAAACTTTACCTCTCTGTTTCTCAAATTGCTGTACTTGTTAACTAGAAGAAAATATAAAATCAAAATATTGTGCAAAAATGAGGACAGAATGTATGACTTTAAAAAGGGGACTGAACTATATCTGCAAGCCCTGGTCCAATTATCCAAAGCCTCTAACCTTGCTTGACCTGTGGACTACACTGGATCTTGACTCCCAATGTGCAATGCTACAGGAGATCGACGAATAGAAAGACAAAGGTTAACTTTGTTTCTCTGTTTTGTGATATGTGTATGTTATTTTGGTGTTTTGTGCCCTAGTGCCTCTTCTTAGTGAAAATGTATTGTGTGTGCCTTTTTCCTCTTAATCTGTGAGTTCTTCTAAATGACCCCAGTGAAAGGCCTAAGTGTGGTGGTTCGGTGCTGGGACTCAGTGGGACCCACTTGGATATGATACGGCTCTGGAGTTCCTTGTGCTGAGTCAGCCCAAGAAACCAGCAGCATTAAAATGGCTGCGGGGTGGAAGATGAGCGGTATGTGTACTGCTTGGATTTTACTTACTGTTAACTCCAAGCGGTGAAAGTTAAAATTTACCCTAAAGAGTTCCTTCCTACAGTACATTCAATTCCCATCATGAATGTACGCAATTTCCAGAATCCTTCTATTTTCATGACTAAAACTTTAATTTTACAACCTTCCTAACATTTCTCTGCATCAGTACAAAATTTGTGCGCATTAACGCTGATAAAAATAGACTGTGTTAAACAGATGAGAACATTTTTATTAATTAATGGTGCTTGGGTGCCCTTTGGAGCAGTCACGGGTCAGGACAGGCTCTGCAATATGCTCCAGCTCATGTGCCCTGTAAAGTTTAAACCTGCTGTGTTGCACAACTTTGTCCTCCAAAAAGGCCTGTAAAGGCCTCCAGAAAAGAGTCCTTGGTTTGACAGTCATCTTGATGCTCTCCTCCATGTATTTCTGCCTTGAAAGCAACTAGGGCCACCTCCCCAGGACTATCCATTTCCAGGCCTTTTTGGAGGGCAATGTTGTACAGGACACAGCAGGTTAAAACTATGCGGGACACATGAGCTGGAAATATTGCAGAGCCTCTCCTGATGTTTTAAGGCACACAGGGAGCACACATCAGGGCAATAACATGATCGCATCCATATAGACATTACCATATACAGAAAAGATAACTATGAATACATCACAAAGATAAGCACAGTTGAGTGAGCCCATTTGGCTCATCCAACTCATCCTCTGTAGGAATCTACAGTCACCACACCACAGCCTCCAAACTGCCTCTTGATTGCCACCTTCCCCTTCACAGAATTTGGTCAAATTGAACTACCTCAAAATCATGTGAACTCCTCAGGTAGTGTGTATTAATGTGCATGGTTTTGAGTTGTTGCTTACATACTATCCGCACATTCAGAGAGTCTAGGGATTTCCTATGTTCTTGGATTATGAGATGGTACATTAATGACAATATGGGAACAGTCAGTAATGCCCTGCACTTTGAGGAAGTGGGTCAGCTGCTGGAAGCCAAGCTGTCTTTGCTTCTGCTGCTGGTTGCTGCTGATCTCATTGAACTGGCTCACCTTTAGTCATGTTACAAACGCAGGTGCTTTCTGCATAGTGGCTGCTTCCTGTCAAGTCTCTGGTGGTGTCTGGAAGGTGACAGTGGCTCCCACTGCAGATTTACCCTCAGTAATCGGCATAACTCAATGATAGCTTCTTTGCTGAATCACAGCTTCATCAAGTTCTGCTCCTTGGTGGGTTCGAACCTGACTCCAGAGCTATACTGTCACATTTGCATCTCTGCAAAATGGAAGCTGCTTCACAGCAAAGCAAAAGTGGCAGTCTCACTGCATCTTTAAATATCTAAACCAACAGTTAGCATGCAGAAGAAGGACTGAAGAAACAAGCACGTTAACTTCAGATGTACAGTGCAATACTGAGAGCTGTGATTCATGTCTAAGACTGTTTTGACTGGCCCTCCCTATATATGGTAATAGCTAAGTGCTTGTTACAAGGGGCGTAACACAACTGAGTGATCCAGAAAATGTCATAAACCACACGAGGGAAACATGAGCAGTTTGTGAAATCATTTGAACCCCTAGATATTTTGTTACAGCTGGGAACATGGTGAATTGTTCTTTTATACAGTTATGTTGTGATTAGGTTCTTTTTGTACTTACCAGCGGTTACAGTGCTGGGATACAGCATCAACCACAAATGTACGCAGCGATGGTCTACTGAAGACAGTGGCAATTTTCTCAGCTCACGATGAATTGTCACTGATATCGTTGGAACCAAATCCCAGAATGAGTCAGTTCCCTCAAGGAAGAAAACACATGAATTGCTGAAATTTAATTCATTGAAAATTATATAATTGCCAATGTCTAATCTTGCTAACAAAGGCCCAAACATTAAAAGCAGGGTTATCGCCTGGCCTGAAAAAGGCCACTAAATATACCCTTCAAAAGGATTAACAGAAGAAACTAAACAAACTAAATTACTACTCATTCTAAATGTGTGTTCAGATGTTTAGAATTCTTTATTTTTCAGCTCTTGAAATTGTTTGCTTCTTATATATGACAACACTGCCAAGGCACTGCAAAATATCTGTTTGCCCCAGCATGTATTTAAAATGTTTACGTTCCAGAATTCCTCTTCTGTTGGATCTATTTTGTTCTTTTTACAAAATAGTGCACAAGTACCAAGGCAAGAAAATGAATGCAGCCCTTAAAAGAAATCTATATTATTATTTGTAGTAGCTTAAATATTTTGTTGTTGTCTATTAGCCCAGTTACCTCAATTTGAGGATCTGAATTCAAAAGATTTTCAATCAAAGTATAATATCGTTAGCATAGATAAAACCTTACAGACAGCCTGCAGTGTCAGCCTTGACTCACTGGTAACACTCTAACCCTTTGTCAGAAGGTCAGGGGTTCAAGCCTGACTCCAGAGACATGGACACATAGGCCCAGAAATTGATCTCGCTCTGTTCCCGCGGGGGTAAGCCTTCCCCGCGATGTCTCACCTCGCTTATGCTTTTTCTGATCCAGCTCGCACGAACTTGATGTTCCAGACATCAGCTGTGCTGGGCTTGCGTATCCCAGCGGCGTAGTGAATTCGTGCGAGCTGTGGGATCACGTGACTCAGTTAGAGCCAATGGCAGCACACCATCTTCCATTCATAAGTCTCACAGCATGGCTGTGAGACTTATGAATCTTACACCCCCCCAAAATAACAGCTAAACCTCAATTAAATTTTAAAAAAATACCATCACATTAATAAAATAAGTATAGTTAATTAAATTAACCATTTTAAATAAAAAATAAAATTTTTGAAAAAATTTAAAATCTTTTAAAAAGTTATAAAAATAAACTTACCTGTCTTTAAAGTCTATAAAAAAGATATACCTGTAAAAAAAAATTCAAAAAAATACTTAATTCACTACTTACCTTCTTAAAAGCGGGTCTTACTCCTCCTTTTTACATTTCCAAAATCTTCCCTACTTACCTGCGCGTCCAAAGCATGAAGTGCACAGCGTGCGTGCAGCCTGTAGCGCACACGCGATGCACCCAGGCCCCGCCCCCTTTTCGGAAGAGCAATTGCCGGTTTTCAGCGCATGCGCAGGGCATGCAGAAAACCGGCAATTGGAGTGGGAATACGCGAGAGTATGCAGTGCGTACTCTCGCGTCCCGGGATCAATTTTCGGCCCATAATCTAGGCTGATGTTTCTGTGCAGTACTAAGGGAGTACTATACCTTTGGAGATGCTGGGGGCTAAATTGGATAGCCCTTGAAAATGGGCGCAGGGATCGTGATGTGCGATTACTCCGCGCCCGTTTGATGTAATGCAGACAGCACGGTATCTTCATGCTGCCTGCTCATTATCATGATTTCTGTGTACAGCCAGCGCTAACCATGCTGTTGATTGGCTGCACACATCAGGAGGGGTCCAAAATTTTAACTTGCTAGCACTAGTTAAAGCTAGCCTGCATTGCTTAAAGCTAACCTGCACCTCTTAAAGGTGAGGTGCATTGTGATTGGAGCAGGTGCTGGAAGTCCTTTATAAACTGAATCTGATTTGGGAAAGAGAGAAGATTGGCTGAACATGGGAGAGAACGGGCACCCAGGTTTTCCAACGCTGCACTGGAGGTCTTGGTGGAGGAGGTGGATAGGAGGAGAGACATCCTGTATCTGCAGGGGGCCAGGAGGCTCTCCAGACACACGATGAGAAGACAATGCCAGCTATTCAACCATGACAGCCACATCACCCAAACATATTGCACGACACTCACTGACACAGTTCCCTCTCTCTTGCACAGGGCTTTGTGCAGAGCTTGGAGCCCATCCTTTCCAGCATGGAACTGGTGGCCAACTCCATCAACACACTTGTGGACGCAACCACGATGCAGCGTCTGATGGCCAATGTCTCAGCTTCCATTGCAGCACAAGCAGCTTCCACCAAAAGTCTGAGTGCTGCAGTGGAAGCTCAGACTGAAGCCATGCAAACTCAGACTGCTGCCATTGTGGCTGCGGATGCTAGTGTTCAAAGGGACTTGCAGGGTGTCGCAGCAGTCCCGCAATTTGTCCTCCAACAGATTACTATGATTGCTGAGTTGTCGCCCCGGTGGAGTGGCAGTAGCTCCATGGAGCACAAGCCTGCTGTCCTTTCTCAGGATGACAGCATTCATGCTCCCATCCCTGCCACTCTGCCAGTGCCCTTGCTGTTGCCTGTCAGCCAGACCTTCTAGGCCCAGAGGTACTTGAGGTTGTACTGCAATCTGCATCTGCAGTCTCCCTCACTGAAAGTCAGCAGCCTTCTGCCAGCCACTGGGGTAGCACTGCATAGGAGTACTAAAACAGGCAAAGGCACATGAAAGACAGGCACTAAGGGAATGCACAATGATGATTAGTTTAAGTTTGGATGCTATATGGCATGATTTCATTTATAAATTTAGTTTGGAATGTTTATTTTGTGTTGGCTTTTATTTTTGCATTGTACCAGGAGGACAAAGTGATGGTCAGTGACAGAGGGAAGGTAAGGAGTGTGGGCTTGTTGGTGAATAGGGCATTGGGGTTCTTTATGTACAGCCCAGGCAGAAAGGGGCTGTCTAGGTTGCCATCTCCCTTCCTCTTCCTCCTCTTCCGCCTCCTCCTCTTCAATGTCCTTCGCTTCCACCGCCTCCTCATGCTCCTGCTCCTAAGCTTCTCGCCTGAAAGGTGGTGGCAAGGGCTGTTCTCTCATAATGGCAAGGTTGTGAAGCATGCAGCATACCACCACAAATCTTGAGACCTGCTCACCCGAATACTGCAGGGCTCCTCCCATGCGGTCCAGGCAGCGGAATTGTTACTTCAGCATGCAAATGGTCTGCTCTATCACATTTCTTGTGACAGCATGGCTCTCATTGTATGCATGCTGCGCATGTGTGCGTGGGTTGCGAACCGGAGTCATGAGCCATGTCGTCAGCGGATAGCCCTTGTTGGCCAGTAGCCACCCTTTGTTTAGTCATAATGGCTGACATGCAGCTGGCACAGTGAACTGACGCAAAATGAAGGCATCGTGATTGCTGCCAGGATACCAGGCATTGAACTGTGTGATGTGCTGCCTATGGTCACACACAAACTGCACGTTGAGGGAGTGGAATCTCTTTTGGTTCCGGTACATTGCAGAATTGACATGCGGCGCCTGCAAAGCAATGTGCATGCAGTCAATGGCACCCTGCACCATGGGAAAGTCTGCAAACCTTGCAAACCCTCGTGCTCGCTCCGCTTGCTTGTCTCTGGCAAGAGGGAATGAAATGAAATTCTCTCTTTGACTAGAGAACCTCAGTGACCTCCCTTATGCAACAGTGGACTGCAAACTGAAAGATGTTTCTAATATCTCCAGAACCAGCCTAGAATGAGCCAGACGCATCAAAGTTCCTCGCCACGGTCACTTTCACAACCACTGGCATTGCAGTCCTTCCCCTGCTCTGAGGTTGGAGTTGTGGCTGCAGCAGTTGGCAGATTTCAGTCACAACCTCCTTAGTGAAGCGGAGACATCTCAAATATTGGTTGTCACTGAGGTTCGGGTAGGAGAATTGCTCCCTGAACACCCTGGGCGGATATGACCACCTACTGAGAGCCCTTCTTCCCCTCTTCCTCCTCCCTCTTCTAGCAGCTTGTCCTGCTCTGCTAGGCCTCTGCTCATTCTCCCAGTCATGCTCAATTCCAAGAGGAAGGCCTACTAGGCACTGATGTCTGGGAGCAACTGGATTGTGCAGAAGCCTTGAAGTCAGCAAAAAGTACTTCAACACCTGCCACACCACTTCCTGTAGACTTTTGAAACTTGAATTAACTATGTAAAGCACCAAAAACGTATAGAATTGTAGCAACAGCCAGAAGCAATAAACCAGTAACTACCCTGTAAATAGCGCTGGTGGTGGGGTGGGTGGGTGGGGGTCCTTCATGCTGCTTAACATAATATTCAGCTGTGCGAGGTTAAGAGAGAGTGTTGGCTGGAGCGTGGAGCTCCAAAGTGGCAGCGCTGGTGTCAAATCAGCATTCCAAGCTGATTGACGTCATGATTTGCCTGCTCTGCATACTTCCGACGGTCATTTGCTACACGTGCCCTGATGCCTTCACCAAGATGGCATCTGGCATGCTTTGCATCAGAAGTGTGAGCGTGCGCTGTGGATGTCATTTTGGATCTTGAACGGCGCTACCAAGCCCAATTTCTCACCCGCACTCTTTTGGATGTGACATTAAATCGAGGCCCTGTTAGGTGGATGTAAAATATCTCAAGGCACTATTCGAATAAGAGCAGAGGAAGTCTCTTGGTGTCCTGGCCACCATTTATCCATCAATTAACATCACTAATACAAATTAGCTGGTCATTTATCCCATTGCTGTTTGTGGGACATATCTGTGTGCAAATTGACTGTCACATTTCCCTATGTTAAAACAGTTATTACACTTCAAAAGTACTTCAGAGGATGGTAAAGGTGCTATATAAATGCAAGTTCTTTCTTGCATTTTTTTTTAGTCATATATGTAAACTAGGAGTACAGGCCTAAATAGTCCTTGGGGCACAAAGTATGGAATACTTTTCAGCCTCAGTTACAAAGCTAACTTTATTATAGCTATCTGACGTATAAAATGACAACTATAGTTTAGAGGTATTATTAAAACTAAATATATGAAGCATAAGATGTAAAATATTGAGCTGTAATTTGCGGCCCCTACGGGTGTGTACGAGGTGTGCACACGCCCGTAAGGGCCGCGCAAGTTCTGGGTTTTGGCATGCGCTGCGCACGCGCTAAAACCGGGAACTTGTGATGTGTCAAGAATTCTCTTGACACAATCATCCGCATCCCCGGGAAAAGGGCCTCCGCGGGCGGAGGATTCTGCCCAGCGAATGCCTGTGAAATTCTTATGCTAGGTGTAAGAGTTTTAAAAAACAGAAAAATAAAATTTGATCAGTAACAATACATTTAAAAACCTGTGAAATAAGGTAAGTTTATTTTTAGCCCCTTTAAAACATGTAAATTTATTTTTCCAAAAATTTAATTTTTGTTTTAAATATTTAATTAAATGCCATTTTAATTCATTTTAAATATGTGATTTTTATTTTATTTATTTGAAGTGTAGAGGTATTTTTTGGGGTCTTCCCATTCATACTTATGGGGTTTCCATACATATAAATATGAATGGGGATTCCCTCCTGTCATTCGTTGGTCCGGCCCACATGATCCCAGGGGCGCTCACAAACTGCCTGTGCCCCTGAGATACGTGGGCCTCTACCCGGAGAGGCCCAGGTCCACGAGTCTCCGTGGTCCCGAGGCCCCAGGTATGCGGGCATTTTATTTGCAGATTGGAGGCATTTCCGACCGCAAATTCAGGGCCATTATGATTCAGGTATCTAAGGCCACTCTGAAGTCCAGAAAGATTCTTGTGAGCGAAGGCCCTTGTGAAAGGCAGTGTAAATTCTTCATTGAATTTAGTGAATGCTGAAAGGGTTGAATGTTGCAGTTGATGAGCCTGGAAAAAACTCAATTAGATACATTTTAGATACAACAATAGTTGGTGGAATGGAGCCAAAATCATTATAAGGACCTGTTTTAAGAATAGGTCAAACCTTTATGTCCTTTAAATGCCATCGAAACACTGTTTGGTATTAAAATTAAAAACATAAAGCAATTGTGACGATATCTAGTGGGCTGCCAGCTTTAATATTTTGATACTTAAATTGTATAAATCCAGGATGAGTAAATAGTTTTGAGGTCACATTCCTTTATTTCACATTACTTGTTCTACACTAACACAATGGGTGGGAAAGTGTTGAATAATAAATTGGCTGACATGTCACTTATTTTAATTAAAAAATTATTGAGGGAAATCCCTGATCTCTGATTCATGTCCTGTAATAATGAAATGGGTGCTAAACGTACTTGCCATACTTTAGTGTCAAAGGTTGCACTTTCTTTAGTTTATTGACTTGTTCACTAAAGTAAATTAGAGGAAAAGAGCAGATGCAGGTAAATATTCTGCAATTCATGACTTTTCTATAGTTTGGTTTGATTTTTTTCTTAATCGAAGTTTGCCTTGGTTTTCCAGGTTTGGTCAATGAAGGAATACCTCAAATTAAGATACTTTGGAGTTGAAATTGCACTCAGAGATCTCAGCAATGAATGTGTTAATGCATCTGTCTGCCTTTGGTAAAACAGTGGACAAGAGGAATTTCATATGACTGTGCAAATTGGTCCATTACCAATGTAGCACAGCATGATTTCAACTCTTAAGCTTTTAAACTTTCTTTTGGCTATTTAAATTTGTAACATTTCTGTTTCCAAAAAATAGTTGGGTGGTGCAATTGGTTAGCAACTCTCCTTTTATCCTCTGGGATCTGAGATAAATCCAATCCAGGTTGATGGGGTGAAAGTCTCCACTCGGCCAATTTGGGCAATTTTAATCTAGTTTTAATCAGTGTGGGTCCACAGATTTGTTTCTGAATTGACAATCTTACTCAGAGATGTATTAAGATGTTTTTCTGGTTAAAGCAAATTGTTGGGATAGAGTAGAGGGAGCTTTACTCTACATATTGCCTTTCTGCATTGGACCTGAGAATGTTACATACTGATAATGAGTACCAGAAACAGATTTCTCCCTTTTTCTTTCTCCACTTGAAGACAGTGACTCATACTTGGGTATGATTCCACAGTTGTTGGCAGCCCTCTAGAACCTTGCGCAAGTGACCATTCTTTATGTGTCAACCTAGACGGCGAATGATGATGAATATTCAGCTGTGGGTGTGAAGGGGGTCATCGACCTGAAACGTTAATTCTGTTTCTCTCTCCACGATGCTGCCTGACCTGCTGAGTATTTCCAGCATTTTCTGTTTTTATTTCTGGGAACTTTCTGGTTTGTATAAGCTCAATACCATATTGGGTGGCACTGTTACTCACTGAGCCATTGGAGCAATGGGGGAAATATTCAATCCCTCACCACGTTGAACGTAAACCTTTACAAATAAAAATGAAATCTAAAATCTCACTATTAATAAAAAGGACATGGCTGTTTTTATCTATCTCTTATGATGGGTTTACTTAGCATCTTCAAAGGCCCTAAAATGTGTCTATTTGTGAAGCTGAAGCTTAAAACTCATCTACCTGGTACACAAGCATGTCTATACCCAGAGAACGTGGACATATTCCTCTTCCCTCAATATAAGTGCCCTGAGACTGAGTGTGAACTGACTACCACAATCCCACCCAAACCATCTATACTGTCAAGAACCCCAAGTTCGGCAAGATCATGAAGCTGCAGATGCATATCAGGAAGCAAATCACTAAGAATTCAATGATCAATAGTTGACTGTTAGGTGTAAAAATGTGGGTGTAACATCGTGATTGGCACCTGCCAATCACCATGGTGCTGGGGAAACTTGTAGGATGTACAAAATGTAATTTTTTATGTGCTAACAGATTTTGTTCTTTTGCTCACACATTCTCCAATGGGAAGGAATGGAACTTGGTGCCGTACATACATAGAAATATCCTTTATAATTTCCCTTAAACAGACAAGCAGAGCCAGTGGTTTAAAATGGATGACATTTGGGCATATGTGAACAAATTGCAAATGGTCCAATTCAGTTTCTCTGCGGATCCCTAACAAATTATTTTGAGTAATCTTGTATGTTGCCTGCTTTGTTTGTGTTACCACAAGTTATATCATACTGTAAAGGAGAACACATTTCATTTCAATCACTACTCCTATGATGAAATATTCAACGATCTGCATAGGTAATAGCATGCATCATAAGTGATGGAAAGTAATGATTTCTCTCATTAGAGCAACATGAGGGGAAATAAGGAAAGGCTTATCCAGGGAAGAAAACCTTGGCTTTGGTTGTGGCCCTGAAGGGATGTAGTAGAAAGTAATCTGTCAACAACTTTTCCTGTTATTTCCCCAAACACCTAGGAAGAAGTTTTTTTGAAAATATATATGTTCAAATGAGAAGTTTTAAACATAATTTAACTTTCTGCCAGAACTAGAGGGAAACAGTATCATGCACTCCTCCATGTACTTCTGCTTCGAAATAATAACATGAACAAGTACAGTTAAAGCCGTATGGTCCCAAATCCAAAAAGAATTAAAATGTTAGATTGCAACACCCAACACTGCATCCCGTTTGTTTGGGGAGTTTCCACCACTATCAGTAACCCCTCCTCCCCCTACCCATGTCACAGTATTTGTATGCTGGTTAAAAGTTGAATATAAAGAACAACCCCTTAGCTATTTGTTGGCTGTTGCTTCTCCTACTTCTTCAGGTCTCTGCTGATTGACTTTGACTTAACCCAGAAAGGATCAGCTCTCCATTAAAGATATATGATAAGTGAAGGAAAAAACAAACAAATGACACTGAAATATGTTAGGAACAAAATTCTACTTTTATGATTCAATCGTGTTTTTGGATAGAGAAGTCATCGGAAATACTCAAGAGACAATTCTCATGCCCTTGTACAAGCTCTGTGCAGTAAATCTCCAGATTACACAATGTGAATAGTATTTGTTCCTTTGCAGGCACACTCAGCACATTGTAATCTTACCACATCTTTAGCAAAAAGAAGACATCCAGCTGCGGTGTTTGGGTGGATAGACTGCACGCTGTATTGCATTGGTTTAATGGAACAGACTGACCTTCTTACATTCCTATGCCTTAACTCACAGGCAATATCCATTAACAAATACTGCACTGGAGTTTTTTTCCTTTATTGTTGAGGTTTATTTTCTAAATTTTCAGCCTTTTGAACAGCTGTATACTGCATTTACAGCAACCAAATTGGCATCCAGCCATTGATAAAAGTTTTAATTATTGGCAGATGTGAAGATTTTTTAAAGGAACAGGATCTCAACTTTAGTATGAGTGGATCATGATTAAAAAAATGTCTTGTCCACTGAATACATAGGGCTAGAAATAGTGCTCCCTTACACCAGCTGAGCACATGCAAGTGATGAAAAGGGAGCGGAAATTCAGGATTTTGATCCCTGCATCAGTTCTGTACCCGCACCTGGTATTGCGCTGGGTTTGTGCTAGCAGTAAAAGAGGCTTGCGCTACTTCATGTTATTATATTAAATGCACTGGGGCATTCTGGAGAGGTGTCCTGTCTTCTCTGGAAATTGCTGCATGTATCAAAATCGCTGGAACAGACCGTAGGCCTCACGGTGCACAGCCGCAGGAGAGGAGGACAGGTTATGTGGGTCAGAGAATTGGGATTACGAGGTTCAATCTCTGACCAATGCCCCCTGTGAGTACGGCTTCCCACAAGGAGCACGGGTATCATGGAATCACACCTAGTGTCAGCATGAGTTAAGATAGTCAGGAAAGGAGAGGAAAAACCAAGAAAATTGGGGAAAAAAGCCAAATGTATAGAGGACACTGTTTTACAAACGCCTGCCTTTTTTATAACATTGAAATAAGGTACTTCAAGAATACTACAAAACATAGATCTAATATTTGAACACAAAGGATATCGGCTCGGAATTTCCTGAAAACTCATGCCAAAACAATGGCGTAAGTACGACGTACTGCCGATTTTCAACACAAAAGATTGTGGAAATTCGGGCGTTAATGACTTACGCCCCTTTTGACACTGTGGCCGAGTTTCCTCCATCTTTTGTGCTGATTCAGTGAAACCTCTGCCGAAACCCTTCATCGTTCATTAATACAGCCCCGACATAACAGTAAAAGACCCGAAAACACGAGTTTCTTGCAATTATGTCAGTTCTGACCCGACGTAAATTTACCCATAAAAGTTGAGGTGCTGCAGGGCTCAAAGCCATATTGGTGTTTTATAGTGATTTTGTAATTTCTCCTGACTGAGATCTGCACTTTATTTTCTACATCTTTGAATGCTTTTTTATGGCATCAGAATCTGTTACATTATAAAGAGAAAAGGTTCCACAAATACATTTTCTTAAACATGCTGTGCCTAATGTGCATAAATGATGGTTTGATGGCTTCAAACTTTAATTTTCATACATAAAAGAAGGAATATGGTGCAACTTCTGTGCTTTCCTTGGTGCTAATTGTTTTCACTGATTTCTTCTTGTTTTATATTGGTTTTTATGTTCTAAAGCATCCTAAAGATATTCTCAGGAAATTTCGGCCTAAGTCGCTGACGGCAAGTTTGCCATAAAGGTTGGTATAAATTTTGACGGAACTTGCCGGTTACGCTGTTTGAGGAAATTCCAGGTCGATTGGCCCAGGTCTTCCTGAAAGCCCAAGATCGGCGACATAGGACGTGATCTCACTGTCGATAACTTGCTCTACATTTACCTGAATTTCTAATTAGAATATGCTGCAGCGAGCAAGGCGGTGAATTGTAAGCGATGCGGCCATTTTCTTCCAGCGATTCGACAAATACATTAAACAGGGGGGCAATGTAAAGACTTAAAACTGACTTGTTTGCAAAGCCAAAGTTCAACGTTCATCCAAATGTGCTACTCCGAGCAGGCCGATCTCTTCTTGGTGGAATCGGTCGGCCTGCTTCCGTTTAGACCACGTTGTTAAATTAATCTGAGTCCTGAGATACAATGGGTCTGCTGAGCTGCAGGTGATGATGATTGGCATGGTCATGTAGGGGCAAAGAGGGCTTCTTCTCCCCCTCTTTCAAATAAAATGTCAGTCCCTCAAACAACTACCCATCCTTTCACAGACTGGCCCACGTGTAAGCTAATGCAATGGTTTTCTACAATCGTGTGAGGAATTTTTAAAGAAAACTATCTATGATCAACAAATCAGGCCACTGCCAGGCCTCCAGCGCCTTTATTTTAAAGTCTAAGTTGCAGCACCGTGAAGACTGCCGACAATCCAGCAAAATCGCAAACGCCATTGTTTTTAATGGGGGCACAGCTATAAAAATGACCTTCCAACTGTTTTTTCCAAGGGGTAATGGTGGATTGATGCAAAAGTCCCAGCAAAATATGGAGCGCAATAGGTATTGGCTTAAGTTGCTTACTCCATAATTTCCTGTCTTTTGCACCGTTGTAAAGTCCCGATGATGTAGATATAACCATTACAATGGTGCAACTCCCCCAGGAAAATCTGGCCCAATGTGAGATTGATGCAAAACTAAAGAGTTGACAAATGTGAAAATCTCTAGCGATTCATATACTACATTTTTGATCATTCCGTGCAAAATAGTGGCTCAAACTAATGTTGAAAACTAAAATAAATCACTATTTTCATTTTTATTTATTTCCCTGTGGACATAAGTTCAATGCATAACCCTGCTTATAACTTGGGATCATACTTACAGACATCTAAATTAATCCTGCTGTGAGTCAGTACAAATTATTACACAAATCTGAATTGAGAGTATGAGTGACAGCAGCATGCCCAGTATATGGTAATATAGGTACACGTCCTTGGGGAAAAGATAATTTGAGCCCAGAATTTACACAATATGGTGTACTCTCATTTTCTACCCTCTGTAAACTTGAGGTCTTCCAAAACTCTGCTGCCTGTGTCCTAACTCGCTCCAAGTCCCATTTACCCATCACTTCTGTGCTCACTGACCTTTATTGGCTCCCAATTAAGCAACGTCTCAATTTTAAAATTCTCATCCTTGTTTTCAAATCCCTCCATGGCCTCGCCCCTCCCTACCTCTGTAATCTCCTCCAACCCTACAACCCTTTGAGATAGCTGCACTCCTCCAATTCTGGCCTCTTGCGTATCCCCGATTTTAATTGCTCCACCATTGGCGGCCATGCCTTCAGCTGCCATGGCCCTAAGCTCTGGAATTCCCACCCTAAATCTCTCCGGCTCTCTCTACCTCTCTCTCCTCCTATAAGATGCCCCTTAAAACCTACCTCTTTGACCAGGCTTTTGGTCATCTGCCCTAATATCTCCTTATGTGGCTTGGTGTCAAATTTTGTTTGATAACACTCCTGTGAAGCACCTTGGGACACTATATAAATACAAGTTGTTGTTGTACTCCTGATAATTCAAAGTTGCCATTTACACAATCATTTGAATTAAGAAAATTTGAATTAAGAGGAGAAGACTGTATACTCAATTTGTCGGAAAATATTCTAGCAATGCTGAGTGGATGGGAAGACTTTAAGGCCTAAACAACATATTAATTTGAGCTAAGGGAGAAGATTTAGTGTGTGGGGATCCTACCACAGTTAGTGCTAGGAGGAGAAAAAGGCTGAGGAGAAAGAAAGCAGGTCTAGGTGATGCTCCCAGCCAGAACATTACAGGCTGCACAGAATTCTGGCCAAGTGCCAGAGTAAACATTAGTAATAACTCAAGAAAGTCAAAACTATCAGGAGTCAAAATGAGAAAGCAAACACCAGCTTAGGAGAATGCGAGAGTTAGTCAGAGCCAGTTACAAATTAGAACTTTGAGACTAGTTCTGGGCAAGGTGAGGACAATGCAAGGATTGCAGACTTCATTGAAGCGTGTAGAATTAAATGGACAGAGAAGGGAACACAAACTGAGGAGTGGAACAGAGAGACAGTGAGGGAATTAAAAGCACTGAGGTAAAAGACAGTGAGCAGCAGGTTGAAAGATTCTCTGCAGCAGAATAAGGTCATGAACCAAGGTACATACCCGTAGGGACATCGGAAATGCCGGTTTCAGGTATGCGAACTGGCATTTCCGATCTGTCAAGAACCCTCTTGACAGATCGGACGCCTGCCCTGGAGAAGGGCCTCTGCAGGTGGAGAGTTCCGCTTTCTGCAGAACCTCCGCCCGCTGAAATCACTTAAAAATCTTACGCCTGGTAAAAGCAGGCATAAGGCCTGCTTTTACCAGCATAAGAGTTTAAAAAAGTAAAAAAATTTATAATTTAAAAATACTTTTAAAAAAGGTAAGTTTATTTTTAGCCCCCTAAAAAACTTTAATTATTCTTTTCAAAAAATTAAATTTTTGTTTAAAATATTTAATTTAATGTAATTTTAACTCATTTTAAAAACGTGATTTAAAAAAAAATGTATTTAATGTTTTAGTGTCTTTTTGGGGTGATCTCCATTTATACTTTTTTGACAGGTCTATCTGTCAAAAGTATGAAGGGGGAATTCCCTTCTCCCATTGGCTCGCCTGACCCACGTGATCCCAGGGACGCTTGCGAACCGCATGCACCCCTGGGATACGTGGGCCCTGCGCATTTCGACTGTGGAGAGGCCCAGCAGCGGAAGTGTCCTGACTTCGGGAGCCCTCAGGTAAGAGCGTAGATTTTTTTCCGATAGGAGGCACCCGCACGCAGGAAGCCTCCTATCGGAAATTATGGGCCAATCTCTTTGAAAGTTTCTCTAATGTCTAGTTGTTGTAACTGTTTCTTACAGATTGTGCGTGTATACATGTTGCAAAGATTATGGTGATGAACTTCCTGGCCATTTTCAGCCCATTAACAATCTACAATCTACGGATTCTTTTTAGCGAGGAAATTCAGGTGGAAGTTGTTTCTGCCATTTGTGCATCTTTAAAAAGCTTCCCGGAGTTGCTTCCGGCTTTTTAACCTGTCCCGTGATCCACCCATTGAGCCATCACTGACTCATTTGCATATGTCAGAGTGAGCGCCAGTGGTGTAACAGCTGTGAGTTTCCTGGGTTTGCACTGCTAATGCACTCTGGCTAAATTAGACTGCGATTTATCAGGCACAGCAACTGCCAGCATCAGCTGATACAGGCGGACGTGAGGAGTTCCTGACATAGATATTGAATACAGATTTCTGCAGTTAGGAAATGCTTTGAAAGTTTTTTTTGCCATTCCGCCTACACACACCTGGACTTGCTTCTCACTGAGTCAGACCACCGGTATATGTTTGGACCCCAAAACCTCCCCCCCACCCCCAGCAAGGCTTCTCAGGAGCAGGTATTCTATTATCATTGCTGCAATGATGTGTAGCGAGCAAGCAGCTCCTCTTTGTGGCTGCAGCCTCAGTGGCAGTTGCTACATGCTCAGTACATATAAGGTCCAGTGGTCTGGGGCAGAGACGGCTAAGAGGACATCTAATAGAGGTTTGTAAAATTATCAAGTGTTTTGATGGAGTGAATAAGGAAAAATTATTTCCTCTTGTTGAGGAGTCAGCGATGAGGGATCATGAATTGAAAATGATCATTTAGAGCGTGACGAGAGACATTAGAGGAAATTTCTTTAACGCGAAGGGCAGTTGGAGTATGATATGCAAGAAACATCTCTTGTAGACAACATCAAATTCAAATTTTTGAAGGCATATCTTGCTACTAATTAGTCTCTTTCAAAATGGTTTCAAGCAGTTTGTGGTCTCTTTCCTCAGTAATTTTCTTTCGAAGAACATACCACTCAAATTTCTAAAATAAAAATTAATGAGCTTTATTTTACCTCCCGGGTGGGAGCGCGACAAATGGGAGTGTCCGCCCCCTGCGGCCCGTCCAGGAGTGGTAGGTAGGCTCGGCCAATTAACATGTTGCTTGCTGACTTCCCAACCAAAATGGCTGGGAAGTTGGAGGGAAGTGGCTGCCCGACCGTTAAAATCGGGTGACAAGGGGCCACCGATGGGGACCCAGGGGACAGTCCCCCGCACAGGGTAAGTGCTGCGGGGAGGGAAGCGCAGTCAGGGCGGAGTGGAGGGCGGTGGGTGGGAGGCCCAAGGTTTCCTTGTGGGACCCGGAGGAGCTCTCCTGCTCCTCCTGGTCCACAAGTATACAGCAGATCAGGCCCCGATGATATCATCAGGGCCCAATCTGCATACTTAAAGATGAACCCATCAGTTTGGGGCGGGTGTCCTCTCCGTCTGTAATTTGAAATTGCAGTCGGGCAGATAGGGGCGGGAAAGAAATGGGTATTACTTCAAAATGTCTCCCAGTAGATCAGAAAACCAACCACATGTGTCAAATTTCAATTCTGCCTCCTAATACTATCAATAAAGACAGTTGTGTTTAAAATGAACAGGCAGCAGTTTGGAGTAAGATCAACAAAAGGGAAAATACATCAGCAGCAGAAACAAGCCGTTCTTCTCATCTCTCCACCAGCTGGAAACTGTAACGAGCTAACTATCAACAATACTGCCCTTCATTGTCAGACTCTTTCTCTTATTTGGCCTGTATTAATGGACTACTTAGTATATTAAATATTCAGTTGTAAATAATGCAATGCATTGACTACAGGCATTCACTAGTTAATTTAAAGCATGAGATGATGCTTGAGCTTTAAGAACTGCATTCTTTGGATTTAACAGTTTACTTTTAGTTTTCTCTGCCTACCTGACATGTTTACAACAAACCTTTTTTTTGATTTGAGCTCATGCTCAGAATTTCTGACACGAACTGACTTGCTTGTTTACATAGCTACTCGGGCTCTGATTGTATACATAGTTCCATTTACAGGTGCCTTGTGGGTGTTCAGTGTTCAGTGCGGAGCTTTAAAGGCAACAACAGATCGAAACCTCAACCAGAAATGGTTTAGAATTAATTGATCACTTTTTCTTTTACAGCACTTGCTTTTGTATCAATGATTTGTTGTCTACAGAATTATTAACTGGAAGCCTAATGTTCACTTTGAGAATGTTTTCAATCATTTATTTCACTCCAAAAATACATTTTTCCCAGTTTGGATTTAGAATAGTGTACTGTGAAAAATATACAGGGAATGTAGTATTTGTGTAACCCTGTTGTACTTTTGGAAAAGGTATACAAGTGTTGGTAAAGATATTTTAGCATTTAGGACGCTACAATCTCCTAGACAGGCAATAAACCTTCACCTAAAGAGATGTTGGAAAACAAGCAGCTTCCCAGCCTTGAAACTTGTCTGAACAACTCCTGCAGGTAGGCAGCTTTTAGGGCAATTCAAGGCACTGCCTTCTCCTGCACCTGCCACAGGCAAGTGTCTCTGTCATTCAGAGAAATAACTTCATGCTATTGCAGGCCCTGACCTGCTGCTGCTTTACACAGATGATTATATCATCTTTCCATCGCCAGCATCGGCAGTTTTCAGCAGATGGGATAAAACAGTGCCACGCTTACGTCTGCCATTGAGAATGCAGGGGGAGGGCTGAGAGGCCGACAGCATGATCCTGCTTGCAATCGTCCCCAGCTTTGTTTAGGTTGAAAGGTTGTTGTTTAAAGCAACGGACCTGCAACACAGGTAATTTCGGGATAGATCTACGGGGGAAAAAAACAGCACTCAAGAGTCTCCACCCATGATCTGACATAACATGAAGCTTGTAGTGTACACCTGCGGCAATGGAACAAGTGTATGAGTGCCTCGGTCTCTGTCTGAGCTCGTCCAACCTTGCTCAGCCAGCTGCAGATAGACAATCAGGTGTACAAGGCGCGTGGCACTTTCTGCGAAGATGCCAAGATAGCTCTACTGGTTGCTGCCAGAGGCATGTTGAGTCACAGTCTTTTTTTTAATCTGCTTCCAAAACTTCCTATTATTAATGTTTACTGGATAGTACATGTTGTTAGTCGTAATTTTACACCAGCTCAATTGAAATGCAGGCAGAACACGGGCTCACTAAAGCTTTACAAACGTTCTGAAGTACAGTGCCGGACAGCAATAAAAAGGCTCAAATGTGACAAATGACAAACTGTGTTTAAATAAAAATATGCTGTGATAGCTTTTAAACATGTTTCTGTGCTAGTTTTATGTTGTCGCTTTCAGTTCATCTTATCACATCATCATTGCACTGGAGCAGAGCCCTGCTTGAAACTAATGAAACAGAGCAACCAATAGAGTGCAAAGCCATCCTACCTCAATGCACGTAGCAAGGCTAGGCACTATATCGAATACATTTTTTATATTTTCCCTCCCTGAATAGGAGATCGCTCCCACGCACCCAGTTATTCTAATGTGATGGAAATAGATGTACACAATCCTTCGTAGAGTTGGTATATTGGGGTCGATTTTCATTTCTGGCATGCATCAGGCACGTGGTAGGTGTGGTGTCTCCTCTGCCTGCTTCATATCTTTGGCAGGAGGTCCGATCGATTTTTGTGATCGGGCCTTATTGAGATACAGGAGGTTAGCGAACAGCACTAATCACACCGTTTATAGGCAGCTCGCCATTTGAAAGGGCGGGAAATCCGATGGGGCAGAGACTGAAGTGGGCCTACAGCAGCACCTTAAAGAGGAGGGCTGAAAAGATCGGGGTGGGGGAGTCAACGGAGCAGTAGATTGAAGAAAGCAGGGAAATGTAAAGAGCACATCACGGAGCAAGCCGTTGAATTTATGAGAGCTTTTAAGGCTTAAAAGTCCCAAAAGTAATGAGGATAAAGTCTTACTTAGCTTACTAGATTCAATAAAGAAAAACATCTTCCCAACTAGTTGGAGGCCACGGCCTTGTCAGCCATTGAGATTTGTAGCTGATGATCTCATTCACTCCTCAATCAATACTTATGCTGCTGATGTTTACTTATCAATTATCTTGAGATTGATCCACCACCAGAATGAAAATCAGCCATGACTATGCATAATACTGTATTCTGTCAGACTACAGACTGCACAGACTTGCTTAAGGATACCTCAGCTTGATTAGGATCTTTTGTGAGTTAGACTGGGGCTGTGCCTTGCGCTGCACTCTTCTCAGCTGAAACTAAAACTGGTAATATTTTGAAATACAAAATGTACGGTGAGTTTCATCATCAAAAGAGTTATTTCCTTCAACATTTTGAAGGCATGGTTGAAAAGCACTAGGCTAGGGGGGAATTTTAACCCACCTGCATTGGGGTGGTTGTGCAGTTAAAATAGCTGTGCAAAGAGCAGTGCCTGCTTGATTCCCGCCTGCCGCCATCTTAACCGGACCCATTTTTTAGGCAGTCGAGGTGCCTGCCTTACTCAGATGGGAGCCTCATTAATACATGCAAATCGGGGGGTTCTATGATGCCATTCGGACCCCAATGACATTTTAATGGCCTATTGAGCGGGGTGCTGAAAGCCTCTGAAAACAGTCAGCATTTCATTTATGTCTTCTGATTGCAGGACAAGGAAGCCCATAAAAGAAGGACATTGACATGCTATGAAGAGCCCGCCCTGGGAGTAGTGGGCTGCCTCTCCATGGTCCCCATTGGAGAGGGGCATGCAGGTGGTGGACCTGAATTTGTGGGATCCTGATATTAGGGGTTGATCATATGGTGTGTCAGGCCAGGGGGAATCTTATACATGTGTGGAGGGCAATAATATGTTGTTGGTCATGGGGTGTTGGCAAATCTGCATGCTGGGTGTCTTGATCTGGTTCATCTGCACTTCCTTCAACAACAACTTCCACTTATATAGCACCTTTAATGAAGTAAAATGTCCCAAGGTGCTTCATAGAAGCGTAATCAGACAAAAAGGAGACATTAGGACAGGTCAACCAGGTAGGTTTTAAGCAGAGTCTTAAAGGAGGAGAGGGAGGTGGAAAGGCAAAGTGGTTTGGGGAGGGAATTCCAGACCAGCTGAGTATTTCCAGCATTTTCTGTTTTTTGTAGGCTTCGCAAAATCCCCCAGAAACTCGAATAGGACCCTAAAGGGGGTGAGTTTTGGATCTTAACACGAATTTGGAATGGTGGGACCAAAATGAAAGAATTTGAGGTCAAGGCCTCAGTTTTGAAGACATTTTGACGGGAATCAAGGAAGGAAAATAAAGAACCTGAGGAAAATGACTTTGGATGATAAAGATACCTTTTTAAAAGGGCCATTGGGAAAACCTGCAGTCACAGAAACACAGGCTGCGGGAAGGGGTGTGGTAAGGCAGTGGACAGCTTTTGGATTTTGGGACCAAGCCAAGCTGTCTGGGAGATGTTTGCACTGCAATCCAACCAAGGAGGAAGAGCCTCATCCAAAACCTCACAAACACATTCAAAAATAAATAAACCAAGACCCCTTTTGAAATCCCCAGGTCCAGACAGAATGCTGGAAGTCTGAAAACAATAAAACTGCCAGTATACAGTTTCATAGCCCATCATCCCATCAAAACCCGATTAGCCAAGTATCGACAGGAACAGTTTAACAAGCCCGCCAAAAACCTAAGACAAAAGAAGCGAGATTTGGCGGGTAGATAGAGGCCCTGTCTCAATGGAAGACATCGGTAGCCATCAGGACAAGTTAACACTAAGTTAAAGTCATCAGACTTAATGAGCCCGCCAAAAACCTAAGACAAAGAAACGAGATTTGGCGCGAAGATAAACAGGCCTCAACTGAAACCTAAATCACTTTAACACGAAAACGATTAGTAAAGCAGTTTTGGTGCGCAAAACACAATAGACCTGAACAGTATAATTGGGGGCCTATTCCCCCCAGAAGAAGGACGGAAGCGAAGAGGAGCGAAGAAAGAGAGCCACACAGGTTCGACACCAGAGCCAAGCAACAAGGAACCTTCGGAAGGCAGGCAGGCCTAAAGCCACGGGCAAGAAGACACGAGGAACCCGAGAGACACTGTGGTGGTGTCTGTTCAAGCCGTACGGTTTGTTACAACACTATACTTAAAGTTAGTTCAAGGCTGTCCAGAGAGGCAGTTTAAAGTTAGTAACAGTACCGAGGCACGCAAGGACAACACGCCACAGTAAGGGGGGGTCATCGACGGACCCGACTGGGAAAAAGGTTCCCAAACGCCTCGCAGCAATCAAGGCCCCATGAACCAACCAACACAACGCCACCGACCAACCAGGTGCGAACCAGGCCATCGCGACCACCGAAAGACCAACGCCAGGAAAAACCGAAGACACGCAAGTTTCCACACTACAAACTATTCCTGACTTACCCTTGGGAAAGATTTTCCCTAAAAAAGCTCTAAACCCTACCTCTAACAAAGAAAAATTGGGTACTCATCTGATACAATCCAATACGCACCTTACCGCATCAGCAGACAGACCCAAACTGACCTGGAGTGCAGCTGAAGTCTTCCACCACGTCCGAGGTACGGCAGGCCCCAACAACCAAAAAACCCCAGTGAACCCCGAAATCGCGAAATACTTCAACTGTCAAGAACTGTCAAGGAGTGGTGAGCATTATTACGATAGCAAAATACTGCAGATGCTGGAAATCCGAAATAACAACAGAAAACGCTGGAAAAACTCAGCAGGCGAGGCAGCATCCATGGAGAGAGAAACAGAGTTAACATTTCAGGTCAAAGACCTTTCGTCAGAACTGGAAATAGCAGGAAATCAAATAGATTTAAGGCAAGGATAAAGCTGGGAAAAGGGGGAGGGGATGAAAGAACAAAAGGAGAGATAAAGAGACATTAAGAGATATTCAAGGCAAGAGGTGGTGTTAATGTGACAGGTTAAGGCTAAAAGAAGTGTGAAATGCACTGGCAGAATGAAGGACAGCTGCCAGCTTCTAGGAGGGAAAAAAAAGGGGGGGGGGGGGCGGGCAAACAAAAGGGTGGATGAAAAAATAAAATATAAATGTGATGGGGCTAAGGTTATGATCTAAAATTGTTGAACTCAATATTGAGTCCAGAGGGCTGTAGCGTGCCTAAACTAAAGATGAGGTGCTGTTCCTCGAGCTTACGCTGCGCTTCCGTGGAACAGTGTAATAGGCCGAGGACGGTGAGGTCAGAGTGGAAGTGAAGCGGTGAATTAAAGTGACAGGCGACCGGGAGCTCGGGGTCCCCCTTACGGACTGAACGGAGGTGTTCCGCAAAGCGGTCACCCAATCTACGTTTGGTCTCCCCAATGTAGAGGAGACCACATCGTGAGCAGCGAATACAGTATACTAAATTGCAGGAAGTACAAGTAAATTGCTGTTTCACCTGGAAGGGGTGTTTGGGGCCCTGGACAGTGGGAAGAGGGGAGGTATAAGGGCATGTGTTGCATCTCCTGCGCTTGCACGGGAAGGTGCCGGGCGAAGGGGAAGGGGTGCTGGGGGTGGTAGAGGAGTGGACGAGGGTGTCGCGGAGGGAGCGGTCCCTGCGGAATGCTGAAAGGGGAGATGAGGGGAAGATGCGTTTGGTGGTGGGATCACGCTGGAGGTGGCGGAAATGGCGGAGGATGATCCGTTGAATGTGGAGGCTGGTGGGGTGAAAGGTGAGGACAAGGGGAACTCTATCGTGGTTCCGGGAGGGAGTGGCAGGGGTGAGGGCAGAAGTGCGGAAGATAGAACGGACACGGTCGAGGGCCGTGTCGACCACGGTAGAGGGGAATCCTCGGTTGAGGAAAAAGGAAGACATGTCGGAAGCACTGGTATGGAAGGTGGCATCATCAGAGCAGATGCGGCGGAGACAGAGAAACAAGGAGAATGGAATAGAGTCCTTACAGGAGGCGGGGTGGGAGGAAGTGTAGTCCAGGTAGCTGTGGGAGTCAGTGGGCTTGTAGTGAATGTTAGTCAATAACCTATCCCCAGAGATGGAGATGGAGAAGTCGAGGAAGGGAAGGGAAGAGTCGGAGATGGACCATGTGAAGGTGAGGGAAGGGTGGAAATTGGAAGCATAGTGAATGAAATGTTTTAGTTCAGGGCGAGAGCAGGAGACGGCACCGATACAGTCATCAATGTACCGGAAAAAGAGGTGAGGGAGGGGACCCGAGTAGGACTGGAACAAAGAATGTTCCACATATCCCACGAAAAGGTGAGCATTATCCCTGGTCCTCTGGAATCAAACCTAGCTAGGCAGTGGGATTGGAGGAATAAGGGGTTTTGTGTACTGTAATTCTCCCTCGCCTGTACCGTGTGTTCCCCAACCTGTGTTTAAGTATTAAGTATGTTTTAAGATTGTTTGTGTTGTAGTTACCTTTTCTTGAATAAAAGTTAAAGTTCTTTCATCAAAACCTGTCGTCTACTGCACCTTTTGTTCACGGTCCCCAAATAAGTCCTAGGTCTAGAACCAGGGGCGTGGGAGCGATTCGAACTGCTCACTGACCCTACCACACCACCCCCTACATTTTATTTCAGATTTCCAGCATCCACAGTATTTTGCTTTTGTGTAAGTACATTTGAAGCGTAGTGCAACAAAGCTTGCCATTGCCTTCAATTTTTATGCTACTGGTTCTTTTCTAAGTGCCACAGGGAATGTCTGCCAAAGAAGTCAGCATACAGTGCACCGCTGCATCCAACAGGTACTGTTTAAAAGGTAAAACAAACTCATCACTTGCTCTAAGGAGGAGCTGCAGTGGCAGGAATCCTACAGATTCAAGGCCTCATCAATGCCACTTTGCTCACATGGGCTCCTTACACTAATGCGGTAGAATTAATCAAAAGGAAGGAGTTTCACTCAGTAAATGTCCACAATAGGGTTGCGGAGCAAAGGGTCCATAGCCCGGTTTGGTTGGAAGGTATCCTAGTATTCCGCCCAGCAAAAATCAACAAAACGCTAGGGAGAAAAATTGAGTTGCGCCCCCTTCAGGACGCTAACTTCGCCGGGTTTTAGTGCCCCAAAGAAATTAGCGCCCCTGCGGCAGAAATTGACCGGTAGCGCCCCAGGAGGGAAGCCGGGCTCACGAGCGCAGCCGGCACTCCACGGGAGGGCTGCAGAGGAGGCCGGGGACAGCAGAGGGGGCAGGTGCTGGCAGGCGGCCAGCAACAAAAATGGCCGCCCGGCACCTCCCCTTTAATTTGCACTGCCCCGGCCGCAGGTAGGCCCCCCTGACCCTGTCGGACATAGCATCAGGCAGTAAGTCAGGGGGCGCTACCGAAGATCGCGGCTGGGGTGCGAGCGGGGCTCTGCGCACGGCGATGATGTCATCGCCGGCGGTGCAGCACCGCAGGGCGCTAACAGTTACTGCCGCTGCTAACCTCCTGCTGAATTTTGCGGGAGGCGTTGGCGGCACCGCGCCCAGGCGCTAGTTGCTTTGCGCCCCATTAGCGCCCTAGGGCGCTAACGGGAGGCACAAAGCAACCGAATTTTTAGGCCTTGTGGTTTTCTATATACTTCATAGCTTTGCAGCTCAGAGAGGCATTGCAGGAGGGGCAGGTGGAAGCTACTTGCACCAAGTCCCGTTCACTCATCACCTCTGTGCCAACCTACATTAGCTCCTGAGCCATCAATGTCTACATTTTAAAATTCTTACTCTTTGTTCAAATCCCTCCATGGCCTAACCGCTTCCTATCTCAATAACCTCCTCCAGCCCAACAACTCTCTGAAAAATCTCCATTCCTCCAACTCTGTCCTCTTGTGCATCCCCCACTTCCTTTGTCCCACTATGGACGGCCATGCCTTCAGCCGTCTAGGTGGTGCAAGGCAAAAGGAGATGGTAATGGGACAAGTTAAGAAACAAAAGATGGCTTTTTTCTTTCTTAACTTGTCCCATTACCATCTCCTTTTGCTTTGCACCATCTCTTAATGTCTCTTAATGTCTCTTAATCTCTCCTGCCTTCCATCTAGAGCCATCTTTTGTTTCTTAACTTGTCCCATTACCATCTCCTTTTGCCTTGCACCATCTCTTAATCTCTCTTAATCTCTCCTGGCTGCCATCCTATCACAGACCTTCCCATTTGTTCTTTCCTCCCCTCCCCCCTTTCCCTGCCCCTGCACTTGCTTAAAAACCTGTTCAATCTCCAGCTTTTTCCAGTTCTGACGAAGGGTCATCGACCTGAAACGTTAACTCTGTTTCTCTCTCCACAGATGCTGCCTGACCTGCTGAGTATTTCCAGCATTTTCTGTTTTTACTTCAAATGTACTTCATTGGCTGTAAAGCGCTTTGGGATGTCCTGAGGTCATGAAAGACGCTATAGAAATGCAAGTCTTTTTTTATAGGCACAGTTGTGCCCAGGACATGGCCCCAAATTGTCCCAACTCCATATGTTGCTGAGGCTTGAACCATAGAGCACCACAAGCCAATTTGGCTCCCAGCACAGGCCCCAGTGGAAAACCCAGGATTGGTGAGAAAATTGCTCCAAGCACAAAATTCCTGGCTTTCTGTCACCTCAGCATTTGCTGCATGACTTGGACTTTGGCAGAAAATTCTATCTGCATTCTAATGGGCTACGTCACTACAGTACAAAATAATAAAACAGAATCTCCTCCAAACAGTTTAAATAAGCTTGAAGATTTACAACCTCAGGGTGGAGCTGAGACCCCTCCCCCCTTTGTCCCCCTCCCCATTTTTATCTTTACTGAATAATTTGAAATCAAGAAATGCTGCTGGAAGATATTGGTTGCAGTAAGCAGGTGGAAGTGAGCAGATTTTAGGAGCAAAGCCAAGCCCGGTAAAATTGGAAGTTTTCCAACGGGTCTCAGACACTCCTATAAAAAAGAAGAGAAGCATTGAAGGAGAACCTGTTATGATATTGAATTGTAGCCAGCAACATCATCAGGGAGTCAGCACTTTCAGTAGCTTCCCTAGAGAAAATTTTGCAGTGACATGGGACAAACGGAATGCCTTCAAGCTATTGTGGTCAGGAGAGATCTACTGGAGAGAATAGTAATAGACTAGCAAAAAGGTTTGCAAGAGATTTTGATGAAAAGTACAGTCAATATTACAAATTACAACAGAAAACGCTGGAAAAACTCAGCAGGCCAGGCAGCATCCGTGGAGAGAGAAACAGAGTTAACGTTTCAGGTCAAAGACCTTTCGTCAGAACTGGAAAAAAGCAGGAAATGAAATAGATTTAAAGCAAGGATAAAGCTGGGAAAAGGGGGAGGGGATGAAAGAACAAAAGGAGAGATTAAGAGACATTGAGAGACATTAAGAGATATTCAAGGCAAGAGGAGGTGTTGATGTAACAGGTTGAGGCTAAATGAAGTGTGAAATGCACTGGCAGAATGAAGGACAGCTGCCAGCTTCTGGGAGGGAAAAAAAAGGGGGGGGCCAAACAAAAGGGTGGATGAAAAAATAAAATATGAATGTGGTAGGGGCCGAGGTTATGATCTAAAATTGTTGAACTCGATGTTGAGTCCAGAAGGCTGTAGGGTGCCTAAACGAAAGATGAGGTGCTGTTCCTCAAGCTTTAGTCCATGACCTATTTGGATAGTTGACTGGAAAATGAGAAGTCAAGAAATGAGTGAAGGTCACATTGCAGCACATAGACCTTCCTCAAGTTGTCAGGATCCAGTATCTCCTATTACTTCAGTAGATCATTTAGACTCTTGGCAATCTACAAATACTTTCAAATATGATCAAAACAGAAAATGATGGAAACACACACAGCACGTTAATCAGCATTTTTGGAGACAACAGAAAAGTCAATGGGGGTGATTTTCCTAGCCCTGAGGAGGCGGGTTTGGAGGCGGGACAGTTGGGAAAATCACAAAAATTGAGGGCGGGTTCGGAACCCGCCTCCAACCCGCTTCCGCGCAATTTTGATGGAGGCGGGCTTCATGGGTGCGATTCAGTCCCGCCTCCATGAGTCGGGATAGGCAGTTAAGACCCTTAACAAGCGGTTAAGGGCCTCTCTAATCCTATTTTGCCAGGCCTATGTTATTTTACCACATTTTCAGTGTGTTGCACAGCCCTCCTAAACCACGCCAGCTAATCCTGGCGGCTTGACAAGTGGGTGGCCTCCTCACAGCTGCAGCTCCACCATAAAAACGGAGCTTTCAACAGGGATGAGTTGCAGGTGGCAGATTTTTTTCCCCACAGGTCTTTGAGCACTTTTTCCAGGCCTACTGAAGTCGGAGGTGGTGCAGCTGAGATCTATCAACTTTGGGACTTCCTGGGAAATCCCTCTCCCCACTTGGACTGAGCGCTTCCCCAACGGAGGTATCTGCCAGCAGCATGGGAAACATTTATTTCCTTTCATCATGGACCTCCGATTCGGACGAGGAGCAGCCACGGCAGCAGCAGAACCAGGCAGAACAGCAGCAACAGCAGCAGGAGCACCAACCACCTGATCCTGCACAGGGCAGAAGGCACCAGCGCATGGCAGCACGTCGCCGCAGGAGATACCCTCATCGCAGGGTTTGCAGACAGAGGATGAGCTTCCTCAACATGAGTGAGCAACAGTGCCAAAGGAGGCTGAGACTTTCGCGAGAGGTAGTGGCTGACATCTGCGCAGTGCTGCACCAACACCTGGAGCCCAGAGGATCCGGTGGACACCCCTTACCAGTGGCTGTCAAAGTCACCACCGCACTCAACTTTTTTGCCTCAGGCTCCTTCCAGGGATCATCAGCAGACATCAGCAGCTTCTCCCAGTTGGCCGCCCACAGTTGCATCATGCAGTTTACCGATGCCCTCTTTGCAAAGGCCCACAATTACATCAACTTTTCAACGGATCAAGCAAGTATAACCGCGCGTGCAGTTGGATTCTCAAATATGGCAGGCTTGCCAATGGTGCAGGGTGTCATACACTACACACATGTGGCCCTTAGGGCACCCCATCACAACCCAGCTATTTTTGTCAACTGCAAGGGCTTCCACTCCCTCAACGTACAGCTGGTGTGTAACCACAAAAAGGAGATTTTGCATGTTTGCGCCAAGTACTGTGGCAGTTGCTATGACTCATTCATCCTGCGGCAGTTTAGTGTGCCTCCGCTCTTCCAGCCGCCAAACCAACTTAACGGATGGCTACTTGGAGACAAGGGCTACCCCCTGAAGACGTGGCTAATGACACCGATCAGGAGGCCAGCAAACGAAGCTGAGGAGCGCTACAACGCCAGCCACATTTTGACCAGGTCCATCATCGAACAAACTATCGGCTTGCTGAAGATGCGATTCAGATGCCTTGACCGATCAGGTGGAGCCCTGCAGTACTCAGCAGCCAGGGTCTCCAGAATGGTCGTGGTCTGCTGTGTGCTGCACAACATCGCACAGCATCGTGGCTTGCAGTTGCCTGAGGGACAAGTGGCTCAGCGCATAGCCTCCTCAGATGAAGAGGAGGAGGAGGAGGAGGATGACTGAGTGGAGGCGCATCAATCAGCAGCAGCAGCAGCACACGAGCACATTGCTGCCCAGAATGCAAGGGATGCACTCATCTTGGCCAGATTTGCTTAGGCTGCTCATTCTAGCACATGTGCTTGGTTCCTTCTTAGCACAAGATAGACAATGGACATGATTCTCTGGCTTCCTCTCACTCTGACCACCAACCTGACCAAGCAAGTCTCGCTGAGGCCGCAATGTGGTAACTTCCAAAACCAAAATCACAGAGGCCATAACGTCAACATTTTGCCATCAGCAGAGTTTAATACATTCACAAAGGGATGGCATTTAATTATTAAACACAAAAAAACACCCAAGTGACTGCCCGTGTGACTAATTGTGCTTTATCTTCCTCTTACGCGTGCTTCTACATGGTGCTTCAGCAGAAGTGGAGGCCCCTTGCTCATTTTCATGCTGCTCCTGCTTGAACACCTTTGGCAGGCATCCTCTGGGTTTGCAAGCCTGTGAGGGCTCGACAAAAGTCTGCTCCTCCTGCGGCTGTACAGGGGCTGAGACACCCATCTCAGTTGGGTGAGGACTCTGGTGGGGCTCTGACCGAGGGCAACGCAGTGGCATGGAAGTGTGAGCGCTTGGAGAGGAGCCCCCACTTCCTTGTTCTCTGCCACCATCATCCCTCTCATGGGTCAGCCCCACCTCAGTGCTAGCAAGTGGCTTGCGAGCACCTTGCTGCACATCAGGGGGGCCATGAGGACCCGTGTTTGCACTGGCAGTCCTACTGCTGAGGACTTCCATGAAGCTCTGGTCTCTCTGATCAATAGCTGGCCATCGCTCCTCCAGAGATGTCAGTCTATTCTGAACATTGACCATGTTTTCAACACTCTGGCGACTTATCTCCTCCATGGCCCTGGCCATCGCCTGCAGAGAGGCAGCCATCGATACCACGGAGGTAGACATCGCTTCCACGGAGGTAGCCAACTTTTCCGAGGAGATGCGCTCATGCACCAATGATTCCACAAAGCCTCTGCTCATATTCACGCTGGACTCCTCCATCCTCTCCACACACGCAGTGACCCTGGAGACAAAACTTGCCAGAGACTCCTGCACCTGTTCCTGGAGTTCCAGCACCGCTCTCCTTCTGGATGGACCCGGAGGTACAGGGTCTACATGCAGCTGAGCAGAGCTAGGAGAGTCCTGCGACCTCCGACGAGGCCTCTCCACTGCTGTCCCTGTCTCCACCACCTGCTGATGCTCACTTGTGAGCTGTGATCCACCAGGTGACAACACTACTCTATCTCTCGAAGGTCCCACCGAGGTGTGCGTATCTGCACTGGTGCTGGGTGCGCTTACATCTGCTAACGCTGCGTCCTCAGAGGTTGCAGGTTCCTCTGAGGTGTCTTCTACCTCAGGCTCTTCCTCCTGGACACTGGGGAGGGGGGCTGTTGATGGTCCTGTGGGGGAGTAAAGGAATGAGTTAGAGATGTGACGGTAGTGTGGCATGCACATGCAATAGCGCAGATGATCAATTGGCATTCTATAAATTTACATTCGCAGCCATTCTAGTGACTCCTGCAATGTAAAAGAGAGAGAAGCAAAACTATTCTGTCACCAGTTTGCTCTGCTGCACCCATCTGTCCATCCCCCCACTTCCACCTCCACCTCAGCGCCAATGATTTCTAGGGCTGCCTCTTCAGCATTGGTCAAATGGGCGAGAGAAGGTGGCCCTCCTCCAGTCTTCGCCATTTCCCTTTTATTGTGGGCTCTCTTTTCCTGCAATGAGGGAGACAAGTGGAGGTTGAGTGAGAATGATGGAGTGATTATAGAGAGTCCAGAGCATAGATGCTTAGAAGGCGACAAAGATGGTGTGAGATTCCATGTCCAAGGGCCCTCCCTGTGTGTTGTTAGTCGTTGTCATTGCATAACATTGAAAGGGAGTGTGTGGGCAGCATAGTCGAATAGTGAAGTGATTGTGTTCATAGAGTGAGAGGGATGGTTAAGGGTGCAAGGTTTGTAAGGGTAAAGTGGGATGTGTAGGAGGAGGTTGACAATGCAGAGTGCTGGTGATGAGAGGAGAAGGGAGCAGAATGAGGGTCAAGCTGAAGGTCGACTCACTCTGGCTGATCTTACAAGGTCATTGAACCTCTTGCGGCACTGCAGCCATGTTCTGCTGCGCACAGATCTGGAGGTTACATCCCGTGCCAGCTGCACCCACACAGCCTTGGTTTGTTTGGGAGGCTTCTTCCTCCCAGATGAGGGGAAGAGCACCTCCTTGCGAGCTCTCACCCCCTGAACCAGAATACTCAGAGACTCAACGGAGAACCTCGGGGAGGCCTTGGCTCTCAAGTTGGCCATTTCTTCTCTGCGAAGTGTTCAGCAGCCACAAAACAGCAGTGAAATGAGGCAAGGAAGCAAGCAGCCCTTAAATGAAACTGCATAAGTGGAGTCAGCAGAGACGAGTTTCAGTCCCAAAAGAGTAATTGGCCCAGGGGAACCCACACGTCTGGAATTAATTGGCCAATTAGGGGAAAATCCCAACTTTTTCCCACCTGACAGTGAAGGCGGGTTTGGAACCCACCCAAACCGAAACCCGCTCCCAACCCGCCTCCAATGGGAAAATCGCCCCCAATGTTTCAGGCTGGGCCCTTCTTTCGAACTGAGAAATGAAAGATGTAGAAGCATTTTAATAGAATCAGAAAAAAGGGGGAGGGATAAAACAAGCAAACAAACAGAGAAAGTATCAGTGAATGATTGCTGGATGATGTAAAAATGTATCTCAGTCAAGTAATGGGACAGAGTATTAAAAACATTAAAGATATTAAAGAAACAAAAAATGTGTGAGAGGCACACCCATGGATAAGGCAAGAAAATGGGAGAAATTGAAAACAGTAAGCCTGTGGATTAGATTTGAAATTAAAATCAGAAAATGCTGGCAAAGTACAGTAGATTTAAAATTCCCTGGGATGACCACAGGTCTCCTGCTGAAATTCCAGTGGGGGACTGGCAGAAACTCCAGATAAACAGTGTAAATGGCTGAAAACGTCATTGTTCCAGGGGTTCTGCTGAATTCCTGGATCGGGAGAACCCCGTGGAAATTCAAGGCCAGTAAGTCTGCCAGCTGAGAGAAAGGAAAGAGTAGGTCAACACTGACAATGCAGCGCCCCTCACAACAACAATGCTGATCTGACACAGGCGCTGCTCCCCTTAAATGCCAAACCTTCTCTCCCCCCTCTGGAGACTGACAGGCCCACTCCACATCACCAGCATCCCCGGCTGGACAGAAAATGGAGAAGGTAGCTAAGATCTGAAGCTACCCAAGGCAATGTTCAGACGAGAGGGCTGAGAAGTGTTCAAATGAGAAACGAGATGCAGACCTGAAATTCCCCGGATGCTTTTAAAAGGGATGAAGTGTGGTAGGGAGGGTCTTCCACCTGCAAATTTACTCTGCTGTTGGCCTCATCCCAAATTGTAGGTACAGAGTCATTTGGATAACTGAGGCGATGGCCCACGTCTGAGGTGGGGCAGCGAAAGCACCCAGCCCAATGAGGTAGCAAAACTTAGAGTGGTGCTCAAGGCCCTTATTAAGCCAAAGATGAAATAAGCAAAAAAGGAACTTTATTCCTCACAGGGTGGCAGGCTTAGGTAATCGATCTCTTTGGGATTGATTACCTATGAGGTCTTTAGTGTTCGACTTCCGTAAGCCCAAAACAGAACCCATATCTGTCCTCAGCAGACGTAGGGCTGGATTTTGATACTGGGGCGGGTTGGGGTCGTGTTATCCACTTTTCGTGTTATCAACCCGACTGCAATTGGATGTGGGAGATTGATGCGATTTTCACCTAATTGGGCAATTGAGTTCCAGCATGTGGGAACCCATGACCCAAGGACCTGAAGGCAAAATGAGCAGCAGCAGCCCTAAGTCTGCTCCCAGATATTTTTGTACCACCACCACCCCCAACACCACCACCACCACGCAGTAATAGTGGACCTGATAGTCAGCTATCGAAATGTGCTCCCGCCAGGTTTCACATTCGTGGTTCAGAACAGGCGTGCTTCACGTAGAAAAAGGTTAAAATCACAAAGGCCTTTCAAAATGGCATTATAGAGCCAATTTAGTGCTTGTTAAGGGCCTTAACAGCCTATCCCGCCTCTTAGAGGCGGGACGGAATCGAGACCAGCAGACACGATTTAATGAAAATTGCGTGGAGGCGGGATGGAGGCGGGCTTGTGCCCGCCTGCCAGTTTTCGCAATTTTAACCCCCCACACGCCTCCAAACCCACCTCCACGGGTCAATGAAAATTCTGCCCGTAGTGTCCACTGGTCATTCCAGGGCGAACTGGGCAGAATTCTTGGGATCACCTGGCAACACACCAAGACACACTCTTGAAGTCAGTGCTAAATGTAAAGGGAGCAGGTTTAAGAAGAGCTCGCTCCTCTGGTGTCCTGAGAAACTTGCATGGGGCAGAAACCTGGTAGATTCGGCTCCCACTGCAAATTGTAAACCCCCAGGATGGCATTCTCCTGTTACAGCCCCTTGAATTTTGGCTGACAGATGATCTGCAACATTATCTAACAATCACTGCATTGATATTCCTCTCTGTTTGTTTTGCTCCTTCCCCTTTTCCTGATGTTAATAATATACTTGTTCATTTTTCAGTTCTGAAGAAAGGCCCAGCCCGAATCATTGACTGTTCTCTTCACAGTTATTGACACACCTGCTGTGTGTTTACAGCTTTTTCTGCTTTTGTTTCAGATTTCCAGCATTTGCAGTATTTTACTTTTTATCCACATATTATCGCTGAGATGAACCATAGAACCACAGAAGGAGGCCATTCGGTTCATCAAATCTCTGCCAGCTCTTTGGTAGGACAATCCTAAACTTATCCCAAACTCAACTACTGCTCCATTGATCCAAGCTTCTGTAGGATTACTGCTGGTACTGATGGATTTTGTAGCTACTGCTATTGGGGAGAATTCTAATGCACTATCCTTTTGCAACATCTATGAGATTAAATAGCTGACTGAACTGAGCTCAGTGTGAGGAAGTAGCAAATGGGACCTTGTGTTTGCAAACTGGTTGCTAAATCTACCTGCATAACAGCAGTTCATAGTTATATGTAAGTGCTTTGAGATGTGTTAAGGAGCTAAATAAATGCAAGTCTTTCCTTACCAACATGGCAATGTTTTATTTGCCTGAATTGCATCAATTGTTATTATACAGTTAGGAAACACTTTAAAATGACAATGCTTTCAACATCCATTCTTGTTAGACATGTTTTAGCAGGGGAATCTGTTGATAGTCAGTCATTTTATGTTAATATTCCTTAGGCAGGTGGTCTCACTGTGAGTCATCAATTATCCCTTTTAAATGTTTACTATGTCAGTAACCTTTAAACCTCTCAGATGAATATACATTTTCCGGAAAGAAGACCAATTCTGCATACCAATAGCTTCTATAGGCAAAAGGATTAAATTGCGAAGAAAGACTAGAAAATCTGGGTTACTTTAGTTTTGAGAGGAAGCAATGGAGAGGGCACCTGCTGGAAGTATACGAGATATTAAATGGCATGGACAAGGTAAACCTAGTGCATTACTTTAAGGTATGACAGGATACTAAAACAAGGGTAAAACTGGTGAAAGGATAATTTTGGACAGATGTCAGGATGAACCTCCTCATGCAGAGTTGAAATAGTCTGCTGGGTATAGTGGTGAAGGTGAATAGTCTGCTGGGTTTAGTGGTGAAGGTGAATGGTCTGCTGGGTTTAGTGGTGAAGGTGAATAGCCTGCTGGGTTTCGTGGTGAAGGTGAATGGTCTGCTGGGTTTAGTGGTGAAGGTGAATAGTCTGCTAGGTTTAGTGGTGAAGGTGAATAGTCTGCTGGGTATCGTGGTGAAGGTGAATAGTCTGCTGGGTTTAGTGGTGAAGGTGAATGGTCTGCTGGGTTTAGTGGTGAAGGTGAATAGTCTGCTGGGTATAGTGGTGAAGGTGAATAGTCTGCTGGGTTTAGTGGTGAAGGTGAATAGTCTGCTGGATTTAGTGGTGAAGGTGAATAGTCTGCTGGGTATCGTGGTGAAGGTGAATAGTCTGCTGGGTATCGTGGTGAAGGTGAATGGTCTGCTGGATTTAGTGGTGAAGGTGAATAGTCTGCTGAGTTTAGTGGTGAAGGTGAATAGTCTGCTGGGTATCGTGGTGAAGGTGAATAGTCTGCTGGGTATCGTGGTGAAGGTGAATAGTCTGCTGGATTTAGTGGTGAAGGTGAATAGTCTGCTGGGTATCGTGGTGAAGGTGAACAGTCTGCTGGATTTAGTGGTGAAGGTGAATAGTCTGCTGGGTATCGTGGTGAAGGTGAATGGTCTGCTGGGTTTAGTGGTGAAGGTGAATGGTCTGCTGGATTTAGTGGTGAAGGTGAATAGTCTGCTGGGTATAGTGGTGAAGGTGAACAGTCTGCTGGGTATAGTGGTGAAGGTGAATGGTCTGCTGGGTTTAGTGGTGAAGGTGAATAGTCTGCTGGGTATCGTGGTGAAGGTGAATAGTCTGCTGGGTATAGTGGTGAAGGTGAATAGTCTGCTGGGTTTAGTGGTGAAGGTGAATGGTCTGCTGGGTTTAGTGGTGAAGGTGAATGGTCTGCTGGGTATAGTGGTGAAGGTGAATAGCCTGCTGGGTATAGTGGTGAAGGTGAATAGTCTGCTGGATTTAGTGGTGAAGGTGAATTGTCTGCTGGGTATCGTGGTGAAGGTGAATAGTCTGCTGGGTATAGTGGTGAAGGTGAATAGTCTGCTGGGTTTAGTGGTGAAGGTGAATGGTCTGCTGGGTTTAGTGGTGAAGGTGAATGGTCTGCTGGGTATAGTGGTGAAGGTGAATAGCCTGCTGGGTATAGTGGTGAAGGTGAATAGTCTGCTGGATTTAGTGGTGAAGGTGAATGGTCTGCTGGATTTAGTGGTGAAGGTGAATAGCCTGCTGGGTATAGTGGTGAAGGTGAATTGTCTGCTGGGTTTAGTGGTGAAGGTGAATTGTCTGCTGGGTTTAGTGGTGAAGGTGAACAGTCTGCTGGGTATAGTGGTGAAGGTGAATGGTCTGCTGGGTTTAGTGGTGAAGGTGAATAGCCTGCTGGGTATAGTGGTGAAGGTGAACAGTCTGCTGGGTATAGTGGTGAAGGTGAATTGTCTGCTGGGTATAGTGGTGAAGGTGAATTGTCTGCTGGGTTTAGTGGTGAAGGTGAATTGTCTGCTGGGTTTAGTGGTGAAGGTGAACAGTCTGCTGGGTATAGTGGTGAAGGTGAATGGTCTGCTGGGTTTAGTGGTGAAGGTGAATTGTCTGCTGGGTTTAGTGGTGAAGGTGAACAGTCTGCTGGGTATAGTGGTGAAGGTGAATGGTCTGCTGGGTTTAGTGGTGAAGGTGAATTGTCTGCTGGGTTTAGTGGTGAAGGTGAACAGTCTGCTGGGTATAGTGGTGAAGGTGAATGGTCTGCTGGGTTTAGTGGTGAAGGTGAATAGCCTGCTGGGTTTAGTGGTGAAGGTGAACAGTCTGCTGGGTATAGTGGTGAAGGTGAATGGTCTGCTGGGTTTAGTGGTGAAGGTGAATTGTCTGCTGGGTTTAGTGGTGAAGGTGAATAGCCTGCTGGGTTTAGTGGAGAAGGTAAACAGTCTGCTGGGTATAGTGGTGAAGGTGAACGGTCTGCTGGGTTTAGTGGAGAAGGTGAACAGTCTGCTGGGTATAGTGGTGAAGGTGAACGGTCTGCTGGGTATAGTGGTGAAGGTGAATGGTCTGCTGGGTATAGTGGTGAAGGTAAATGGTCTGCTGGGTTTAGTGGTGAAGGTGAATAGTCTGCTGGGTATAGTGGTGAAGGTGAACAGTCTGCTGGGTATAGTGGTGAAGGTGAACGGTCTGCTGGGTATAGTGGTGAAGGTGAATGGTCTGCTGGGTATAGTGGTGAAGGTAAATGGTCTGCTGGGTATCATGGTGAAGGTGAATAGTCTGCTGGGTTTAGTGGTGAAGGTGAATAGTCTGCTGGGTGTACTGGTGAAGGTGAAAACTTTAGACTTAATCAAGAGATAGTTAGATGACATGGCAAAGGCAATGCATTTATTAAAATTCTGAATTGATGAGCTAAGACGCACTGAATGACCTTACTCAACTATATCTATCTTGTGATTATATGATACGTTGTAATTAAACTTTGCCAGATGACTAATGCAGCATTGTTTAAAGGGAATATTTGGAGCAGTTTCTTCCTGGCTATTTCAGCATGTGAGTTTATGTGGAACCTATCAGTACCATGACAGTGCCTATTTAAATGTATCAATTAATTTTAATTTCTTAGTCAATTGTTTGTACATATGTATATTAAATAAATTAAAAGCAAGACTATTTAAGTGAAATTCCCAAACAGTTTTCTATATGCACCTGTTATATTAACTTTAAAAAAAAAAATTTCTACAACAAATTCCACCACTTTCCATGTTACACATTTTACCAGACATTCTCATCACTTTATTGGGGGCATGTGCTTTGGACAGGCCTCTGTGGGTAATGATTGAGACAGCTAATCCGGGAAAAATAATTGCTAGAAGAAGCATTACCAGTACTGGGCCGCTCCAGACTAGATCTCAGGCCGTTCCAAAATGCTGACTCCCATTAATGTGAATGGAGCTCTTCTGAGGCAGTCCCAGTAATCTACACCCCCAGAGTGGTTTTGAAGCATACATACCAACAATCAGCATTTCAGACTGACACTCAGTGTTTTACATTAAATAGAATTACATAGTATTTACAGCACAGAAACAGGCCATTCAGTCTAACAGGTCTATGCCAGTACTTATGCTCCACATGAGACTCCTCACACCTTACTTCATCTCATCCCATCAACATATCCTTCTATTCCTTTCTCCCTCATGTAGCTATCTAGCGTTCCCTTAAATGCATCTATGTTATTCATCTCAACTACACCATGTGATAGTAAGTTCCACATTCTAACCACTCTCTGGGTAAAGGAGTTTCTCCTGAATTCCTTATTGAATTTATTAGTGATTATCTTATATTTATGACCCTTAGTTTTGGTCTCCCCCACAAATGGAAACATCTTCTCTACGTTTACCCTATAGAACCCCTTCTTAATTTTAGGGGCCCAGAAACAGGAACCCTCATCTACAGTAGGCAGTAACTAGAATTACTTCCATAAGCATTAGGACTCAGGGAAGAGTGGCACTGAGGGGAAGAGGAAAAGGGAGAGAGTGGAATGGATGGTAATGAAGGGGAGAGGGAAGGAAGGACAAAGTGGGAGCTGCGCTTTGGCAGAAATGATGGAAGATAGAAGTGGCGCTTTAGGTCGGGGAGAAAGGAGAGTGGGATGAGTAAGGTTTTGCCATAGTGGTGTAAGATTTGGATCACAGGTCACACACAGATTACCCAAAGGGTCTTAGGGGTCATAGGTCGCTTTATTAAGGAGCGGCAGTTTAAGTTAAGTACAACACGCAATCAGGATAGACATAGTAGATATACAACCCGTAAGCGATGAGAACAGGTTTACCGGCCCCGGAACGGACAGACGGGCAGACGGACGGAGGTTGAGGCAGAACAGTGGTCTCGGATCCCTGCAGCCTGCGGCAGCGGTCTCTTCCTCTTTGGTTGTCTCCCGAGGCTGGCGGAGGTGTTAGGCCGAAGCCAGCATGTTATCCACCCCAGGGAAGCTCTTCCCCTCTCTGCCTGTTTTTCCCTTTCGGCTGCCCGCTTATATACCTTATTTCGGGGGGCCGGTGGATACCTCGCGTCAATCATTTGTTACCCATTCAATTGTCCAATTACAGGGGAATAGATACCTATGACAGCCCCTGCCTGTCCCCATGAGATCATCCCTCCACTTATCTCTTGTTTGGACATATTGTACTTTCTCCTAGACAGTTTGTTTATCATAAGGCTCCTTACTTGACCTCTTATCAGGCTAGCTATGCCTACATGAAGGCCTGTTTCTGTGTTATGCCCTTGTAAGCGACCTCAGCTCTTTGTGCAACTCCTTATCTGATATGATTAGTTTCTTCTGTGTCATCAGCCTATCCTGGCTTCTGAGCTAGGCAAACCCATTTCTTTTATAAAACCATTATTTCTTTTACAATTCATAATTTCTTCCAATTCATGATTTCTTACAGTGGTGGCTGTATCTTCTTAGTGCTGGAACTGGATTCTGGAAGCTGAGAACCTCTGACATCACTTCAGTGTTGCTGGAGGGCTTTACTCAAAAGCAGAGTACAATCGAGTGAGTGGCATCTTCACCAGCCATCTACAGCGGAGTCCCAAAGCACAGAGGGAGCAAACAAGGCACAGAGTTCTTTCAATCTCTGACTGGCACCACTGTGACCTTGGACACCCAGTTACAGGAATCTGTCACTACTGGATTTGATACACTGGGTGATTGATTGGAAAGAGTGTGGCATGCTTCACCGCATCGTAAATGTACCATTGACTGCTCTCATGTAGACCCTGCCAAAAGTGTGGCATGGGAAGAGTCCCACCAGGTGCTCTCCTCTCAAGGAGACCACACAAATTCCCTCTCCAGCCAGGCTTCTCATAGGATTGAGGAGTTGCCAGAAAGTAGGTAGGCACTGGTGGCCATTGTGCTGATGCATGAGGCTCTGGCTGTTACAGGGACATTACATCATCTTGTATGCAGAATAGCCAATCCATGACCATTCCAATAGCATCACAGCTCCCCGCACTAACCCACCCCATCAAGCTCCCACATCAACATGTTACCACAATTGCCCTTCCTTGAGGTTCTCATATGGAGATGTGATGGTCACTTTCTTTATCAACAAAGTCCTACAGTTGTGGAAACCCTGCCAGCCTCGAGATAATGGGTTCTTTCCACTTGGAAAGTAGTTGTGTCCCCTGGCAAATTGCCACGAGGCACTTGCTTCTTTCGCCTGTGTACAGCTGACTGGCTGATGTTATCTGCATTGGCCTGGAAGGATCCTGTGATATAGAAACCTTTGCAGCTGCAGGAAGTGCTGTAGCATTCTTGGTGGTGGTCTAAACTTCAGCCTGCAGCACGTCGTCACTGTTTCTCTGGTGAAGCACAGGCACTGAAGGCGGTCTCCTCGGGCAACCCCAAGTATGGCTGGTATGATCTGTTTACTCGGTCCCTGGGATACTGGCGAGAATGCACACAGCCTCTGAGGTGCATTTGATTTGAAGGTGGTGTGCCCTCATGAATTTCTCCTCCTCATTCAGGCCATGCACCGTGAATGGAACTGCTAAAAGGATTCCCATCTTTTTACTTTGCTTGGCAGAATTTGGCACAACAGCAAACTACAAGCAATTGTGTCTTACAGATATTCCGACTTCATCCAAAATACCTAAAAGTGGAGCATTCATACAACGTGCAAGATGTCCTGGATAGCAATTAAATATTCAGCCAAGAAAATAATCTTTCTGAAATTGTTACAGACAAAACAGCAATAAGGCAGCTTTAAAAGAAGCCTCAAAACAGGCCAGGCCAGTTTTGAATAGATGTACCTATTTTACATGGGCGAGCGACTCATTGTGGGTGGAGGCTCGCCTGAAGTGGGAGTACCTTCACCACATGGACTGCAGCGGGTGAAGAAAAAGGCTCACCACCACCTTTTCAAGGGCAACGAGGGATGGGCAATAAATGTTGGCCTTGCTAACGATCCCTATATACTGAGAATGAATGAAAAAAAATCTAGATTTTTATCTTTTTCCCATAATTGCAATATGGAATTAAGGGTTAGCAAGACCTACTATTTGCCAGAAAGAATGGCTCTTGGTAAATCAGGCCGGGCGTGATAGTGGTGTGGAAGGTCAGAGGCTGCAAGCTGCTAGCAAGGCTCCGTGCCATGTGTGTAGCCTCAGTGCATGCACCCTTTATTCTCAGAAGCAACCTCTCATTGGCCAAGCTTAGAAGCAAGCTTCAATGCAACTCTTTTGAGAAGAGTTGTCCAGTGTAGTGCTACAACTGTCTTATATACTGACTTCACCTTTGGAGGCCAGAGTTGGAATTCAGCCAATGGATGCATGAGTTTCTATGATGTTCTTTAAAGGTCATAAATAAAAAATCTTTTTTTTGTTTATTCTCTTGTGGGCATTACTATATGGCATAGAATTGCCACAGGTCAGACATCCGATCAGACTGCAGTGATTAACTTCATCAGATGATTTAATACACTGGGTGAGCTGCTATATTATCTACTGCAACACATTCCCTCATGCATTATCATTGACTGATGATGGGAAAACGAAAGGCAGGAAAAATGCATCTTCCCTGGTAAATATGCATTTGCACACACATTCACATTTCTACTGTTTTCAACAAGAGAGCAAAATGCTGACACAAGCCATTGCTATAACTGCATCAACAAACATAGTAATGAGTATTCATGGTAAAAAAAATCTAAAACTAAACTAAACCACACTAAAGAAACACATATTTATTAAAAAATATCATTGACTGAGTTGATATTTTGGAACTTGCATGTGTTGTGAAAATAAAAAAGATCTACATATATAAATAAAAAATTAAACACCTTTTTCTAGTTCAAATCTACTAAAATATATTCCTGAGTCTCTCCAGTAAACACTACTGATACAAAGTGGCTCTGTTGTAATATTTATTAATTTCTTGCCTCTGCCCCCACCCCAGACATTTTGGGTGGGGAATAGTTTAAGAGAGTGCTCATAGTCAGCAAAGCAGAGAATTATGGATATTATGCTATGGGTGAAAAGCCTTTGTAATCCAGATAGGGTTAGGCATGTGTTGAGAAATAGTGCAGTATGTTAAGTGTATGACATAATTTGCATCTTATTTTCAGTCTGGTTCTCACACTTGGTTTGCTTGGATTTAAATACATGCAACCTGCCAAGTCAAATTGCAGTCAATGCATCATTTCCAAAGTGCTGAGTGTAAGCACATGAAATGGACAAAAAGTTAAAATATCTTTAATTTATACACGGTACCCTTCACCTGAAGTCTAGTGCCTTGTCTGAAGCTGTTCAAGCTGTCTTGGTAGATTTTTTGGGCTACATTCAGTTTGTCCTGGCAGTACCTTGACCAAAATGGTCTTATTCTGAGGGATGTGACAAAAGGACCTGGCTTCTGTAAACAATGGAAATGAAAGTGACACATCTTGAGTTCAGTTCCTTTTTCAGTTTTCTGTTCCGAATTTATTACTTGGCTTTTTTTTTTGAAGGTATGTTTGCTAAATAGTTTTTTTTGCAGCAAATATAACATTTAACAAAATAACTGCTGGAAATGTGAAATATAAACAAAAAATATTGGAAATACGGAAGCACCTGTGGGGAAAATAGACCAGTTAATATTTTAGGTGTAGGTCTTTCGTCAGAATGGAAAACTGAAAGATAAGCCAACTCCTTTGTAAGGATGGGGAAAAGGGAGGGGCAGCAACAAACTATTTTGCAACTTACTTCAGACTCAGTGCTGCCACATTCATCTCCATTGTCAAGCTCTCCAGCTGCCTTCATAGTAACTGGACCTGATTTTCAAACTATATTTGTGGCAGGACAAATGTCTCTTGCAAACTTTTATTGTAACAGGACATTTATCCCACATGTATAATTTTCAAAAATGATTCTTTTTGCAATTGGGCAAAAGGAATTACATCTGTTTGGAATTTCTCAAAATCTACTGTAAATCATAGGGTGAGGTGGCAGAAAGATTGTGGCCTCAATTTCCTTTTAGATTGTGTTGCTGTACCGAAGGCTCTTGTAAAATGTTGTTTCATCACTAAACTGCTGTAGAAATATATCCAATCTTAATCATCTCAGATGATTAGTGGTTAGGATAGAAATTCTTACAATTTTTTTTTAGAATTACTCTATGTGAACCATCCTACCCAACTGCCAAATGCTCCAGTAATGCATCGAGGACTTGAAGATGGTGTGTGGTAAAATGTAATTTTTCATATTTTTTTTTGGTTTCCGTGGAATCCACAATGTGCGACATATGTAACATGTTCCGTGACATTAATAGTGACACAAGCAGCATTCGGCAGCCTCAGACCCTTGAATTTGTGTTTAATTAAATATTAATGTGCTGCATGCTTGCTGCTTTCATAGGGTCAACATAATGCTGCTGAATATAGTAGCACTAGACCATTGAATAAAACCAGTGCAGTCTGCATATTCAAGTTGCACAGTATACTGTGTGATTCCTTTTACCCTATCCTCCCCATCGCAGGAATGTCTCACCAGGCCGCTCTTTAATAATTACCACCGTATGAAAACATCAGATGGGAAAAGACCAGCTGGTCCATCTAGCCTGTCCCACACAGTTGTCATACCTTATGCATCACGTCAAGACGCTCCTTACCCCCTAGGTGCCATGTCATCTCCAGAGAGTGGCAAAAAACCAGCACAAAACCCCAAGGCCAATTAGGGGAAAAAATCTGGAAAATTCCTCCCCGATCCCTCGAAGCCAGAGGTTCCCAAACTGGGGGGGCTGACAAAGATATCAGGGGGTCGCAAGGAGGACCGGCTGGACAAGGAGAGCCACCGATGCAACCTAGCATAGTCAGGGAAGGTGTATCAAAAGTGTAAATTTTTTTAACTTTTAAAGAAACTAAGCAGATTTAAGTTTAAATTCAAAGATAAAGTACACACTGATGCAAGCTGACATAGGCCGATGTCAGCACAGTGCGGATTGTTTGAATTCCTGCTGATTTCTAAAGCTGGATCAATTATATCTGCTTCTGGTGCACTGTAATCGGTAATATGTTGTGATGTATTATCACACGGTTGGACACATGGTTTGGTATGAGCATGCTTAGTTCGCTCTGGCCTAGTAAAACAAGATGCGGAAATGCCGGTGTTGGACTGGGGTGGACAAAATTGAGAGGTCGCACAACACCAGGTTATAGTCCAACAGTTTTATTTGAAATCACAAGCTTTCGGAGCTTACTACTCCTTCGTCGACCCGACGAAGGAGTAGTAAGCTCCGAAAGCTTGTGATTTCAAATAAAACTGTTGGAGTAAAACAAGCACATGGACTAGCAACTCATCGTGCCTTTTCGTGGGATATGTGGAACACTCTTTGTTCCAGTCCTACTCGGGTCCCCTCCCTCACCTCTTTTTGCGGTACATTGATGACTGTATCGGTGCCATTTCCTGCTCTCGCCCTGAACTAGACAATTTCATTCACTTTGCCTCCAATTTCCACCCTTCCCTCACCTTCACATGGTCCATCTCCGACTTTTCCCTTCCCTTCCTCGACTTCTCCGTCTCCATCTCTGGGGATAGGTTATTGACCAACATTCACTACAAGCCCACTGACTCCCACAGCTACCTGGACTACACTTCCTCCCACCCCGCCTCCTGTAAGGACTCTATTCCCTTCTCCCAGTTTCTCCGTCTCCGCCGCATCTGCTCCGACGATGCCACCTTCCATACCAGTGCTTCCGACATGTCTTCCTTTTTCCTCAACCGAGGATTCCCCTCTACCGTGGTTGACACAGCCCTCGACCGGGTCCGTTCTATCTCCTGCACTTCTGCCCTCACCCCTGCCCCTCCCTCCCGAACCACGATAGAGTTCCCCTTGGCCTCACCTTTCACCCCACCAGCCTCCACATTCAACGGATCATCCTCCACCATTTCCGCCACCTCCAGCGTGATCCCACCACCAAACGTATCTTCCCCTCACCTCCCCTTTCAGCATTCCGTAGGGACTGCTCCCTCCGAGACACCCTAGTCCACTCCTCTATCACCCCCAGCACCCCTTCCCCTTTGCCCGGCACCTTCCCGTGCAAGCGCAGGAGATGCAACACCTGCCCTTATACCTCCCCCCTTCCCACTGTCCAGGGCCCCAAACACCCCTTCCAGGTGAAACAGTGATTTACTTGTACTTCTTGCAATTTAGTATACTGTATTCGCTGCTCACGATGTGGTCTCCTCTACACTGGGGAGACCAAACGCAGATTGGGTGACCGCTTTGCGGAACACCTCCGTTCAGTCCATAAGGGGGACCCCGAGCTCCTGGTGGCTTGTCATTTTAATTCACCGCTCCACGCCCACTCAGACCTCACCGTCCTCGGCCTCTTGCATTGTTCCACGGAGGCTCAGCGTAAGCTCGAGGAACAGCACCTCATCTTCGATTAGGCACTCTACAGCCCTCTGGACTCAACATAGAGTTCAACAATTTCAGATCATAACCTCGGCCCCTATCATTTTTATCCCCCCTTTTGGTTTGTGCCTTTTCCCTTTTTTTTCTCTCTCTCCCACACGGCAGCTGTCTTTCATCCTGCCAGCGCATTTCACACTTCTGAGCCATCTTTTGTTTCTTAACCTGTCCTGTTACCATCTCGTCTTGCCTTGAGCATCTCTTAATGTCTCTACTTATCACAGACCTCCCCTTTTGTTCTTTTATTCCCTCCCCCAGCCTCCAAACTTGCTTTTTCATCTGTTTCATTTCCTGCTTTTTTCTCAGTTCTGACGAAGGGTCTTTGACCTGAAATGTTAACTCTGTTTCTCTCTCCACGGATGTTGCCTGGCCTGCTGAGTTTTTCCAGCGCTTTCTGTTGTTATTTCAGTTTTCCAGCATCCGCAGTATTTTGCTATCGTGTCTCTGTCCTTCATTTGTTCTACCCACATATATTACATTTTTGGTGATGATAATGGGATCCCAAAGCCATTTTTAGGGATCATGGAAGGACACAGTGTTCAACCTTCGAGTGGAAAAGTTTAAGGTGAATTTGTGACACCTAAACTGAATTTTTTTGCAATGTTTTACTGTTAATGCTGATGCAGAATTGTCTGTGCTTCACCTTCGCATGTATGTATACACAGCAGCAGCGGTGTTGATTCTCACAGGTACACGGGTAGTGTGCTGAGTCACTGTTCAACGGGATCGAGACAATCATGGCCGCGTCTATGGGATTCATCGGAATGCTCGGCATGTATGACCAAGCTCGCGAACCATTCAGTTCTTACATTGAGCAGATGGAGATGTATTTTAAGGCCAATAACATTATTGAGATCGAAGGTGCAGATGAGAATGTTCAAGCTCAAAATAAAGTAACTCGTGAATGTAAAAAGCAATTTTTCTAATGGAGATCGGGCCAGATGTCTACGGAATGTTGACAAACCTACTCACGCCAGGGAAAGCAAAGGATGTGTAGTTTTGAAAACATTGTCGAGAAACTCGAGGACCATTTCGACCCTTCTCTTCTTAAGCCATTAGAAATAGCAGAGAGCTATAAGTTTGGTACCAGAAACCAAAAACAAAGTGAAACCATCAAGGAGTACATTGTAGCTCTTAAGAATCCACTTTGGTAGAAAAAACAGAAAGGCAGAGTATTTCCTAAATGGTGAAAGATTGGGGAATGCAGATGCTCAAAGGGACCTGGGTGTCCTTGTACATGAGTCACTGAAAGTGAATGTGCAGGTGCAGCAAACCATTAGGAAGGCAAATGGTATGCTGGCCTTCATTACAAGAGGATTTGAGTACAGGAGTAAAGAAATCTTACTTCAATTATATAGGGCCTTGGTGAGACCACACCTGGAGTACTGTGTACAATTTTGGTCTCCTTACATAAGGAAGGATATACTTGCCATAGAGGGAGTGCAACAAAGGTTCATGAGATTGATTCCTGGGATGGCGGGACTGTCGTATGAGAAGAGATTGAGTAAACAAGGCCTGTATTCTCTTGAATTCAGAAGAATGAGAGGGGATCTCATTGAAGCATACAAAATTATTACAGGGCTTGATAGGGTGGATGCTGGGAGAATGTTTCCCTTGGCTGGGTAGTCTAGAACCAGGGGCCACAGCCTCAGGATAAAGGGTAGGCCATTCAGGACTGAGATGAGAAGAAATTTCTTCACACAGAGGAAGGTGAATCTTTGGAATTCTCTATCTCAGAGGGCTGTGGAGGCTCAGTCATTGGGTATATTCAAAACTGAAGTCGATAGATTTCTGACTAGTAAGAGCATCAAGGGATATGGCGATAGGGCCGGTGAATAGAGTTGAGGCAGAAGATCAGCCATGATCTCATTGAATGGCGGAGCAGGCTCGAAGGGCCGAATGGCCTACTCCTGCTCCTATTTCTTATGTTCTTATGTTCTTAACCTGTCTTTGCATTGTAACTTCGGCACATTTTTGGATCGTGTGTTGCAAGCTACGTTTATGTGTGGACTAGTGGATGAGCGCACACAGTCCAAATTACTGAACACTCCGAACCTAACGTTAGACATAGCATGCAAAATTGCCCCATCTATGGATTGGTGTCTAAGAATGCAAGGGAGCTTTGTCCAACTCAAGTGACTAGTGCAACTGAGGTCTACAGTCACAAAAACCACCGCCGAACCTAAAACTGTGAGACTGGGTCAAAAGCATGTCGGTGAGAGCAGTTCAGTGAATTGTTATCGCTGCAATGGAAATCACTCACCACAGTTCTACCGATATAGAAATGCGAAGTGTTTTCACTGCTAGAAGCAAGGCCATATTTCAACAGTTTGCAGAGCTAGACCAAAAGCAGGAAGTAAGAACCATTCTAGTGGCAATGCAAAGCAGCGACAACAAAAGGGAAGAATTCACAATATTGAAGAACGGGGCACCTACAGTATCTATGCCACTAGCGGCAACATCAGCAGTCATGAGAAAGACTTCCGTACAAAACTTTTGATCAATGATCAATATATTGATATGTGTATCGACACAGTGGTGGACTGCTTTATCATGAGTAAGGACACATATGAGAGTAAGTTGAATCAAGCACCACTTACAAAGAGAACCGCAGAGTTAAAAACCTACTCCGGAGAAATCCTAGAGACATGTGGACAAATGGAATGTACAGTTCAGTACAATGGCCAGTCAGTAAAGCTGCCTATTATTGTAGCGAGCTACAACAACAGGCCAACCCTCATGGGCAAAGACTAGTTGAGAAAGTTAAAACTAGACTGGAAAAACATCTTCAGTGTAGATGCTTCAAAGAAGCGACTCGACACAATGCTGAACAAGTATAAAAGCATGTTCTCAGACAGTTATGAGGGCATCACTGGGTATGACGCACATATCCGCATCAAGTCCAACGCGAAGCCTGTCTATTGTAAGGTAAGGCCGGTCCCCTATGCGTTGAAAAATCAGGTGAAGGAAGAGCTAGAGAAACTGAGAGAGAACAGAGTGCTAGTAAAAACTGAGAAAAGTGAATGGGCTACCCCGATTGTGGTAGTCCCCAAAGCAGACAAAACTGTATGCTTGTGCGGTGACTACAAAGTTACTATCAACTAAGCAGTTGACGATGAGCAGTACCTGTTACCTACATCACAAGATTTGTATGCAGCACTCTCTGGGATGAAAGTTTTCTCCAAGCTTGACCTGTCGCACGCTTACGCTCAGCTGAATGCTGACAAAGAGAGTCAACAGTATCACCATCAACACACACAAGGGACTGTATTCATACACCAAGCTGCCATATGGTGTAAAGTCCTCCCCCAAAATCTTCTAGGCTACAATGGATAAGATTTTGCAAGGAATTCCAAATTGCTTATGCAATCAAGATGATGTACTGATCGCAACAAGCAGTGAGGAAGAAGATCTAGAAGAGTTAGATATAGTGCTTCAGAGGTTGAATTCCCACAATGCCAAATTGAAAAGGAGCAAATGTGCTTTTGTGCAGCCTAAGGTTGTGTACCTTGGTCTGAAAGTTGATGCAAATGGCTTGCAACCAGTTAAGGAAAAGGTTGATGCTGTCATCAATGCTCCAAAGCCACAGAACGTGTATGAGTTAAGATCTTTCCTTGGAATGGTCCAGTACTATGCACGTTTCTTACCTGAGTTAGCGACCAGGTTAGCTCCATTGCACGAGCTCCTCAAGAAGGATGTCCAGTGGAAGTGGACAAAAACACAACAGGAAGCTTACGACGCTCGTAAGAGAAGTCTCTCTAGCGATGCTCTACTTGTGCACTAGGACACAAAGCGTAACTTAAGTTAGTGTGTGATACTTCTAGCAATGGTGTGGGAGCTATCATAAGCCATGTAATGAATGATGGCCAAGAGAAACCAATCGTGTTTGCATCACGAACCCTCACAAAGAGCGAAAGAAACTACGTGCAAATTGAAAAGGAGGCACTCGCCAGTGTTTGGAATCAAGAAATTCCAACAGTTCCTGATAGGTAGAAAGTTTACTCTGATAACCGATCACAAACTGCTCCTAGCAATATTGGGGCCCAAATCTGCCATCCCTGCAATGGCCGCAGCAAGAATGCAACATTGGGCAGTGTTGTTGTCACAATATAACTACATGATTGAATATCACACTTCAAAGCAAAACGCAATCGCAGATGCCTTGTCCAGGTTGCCACATGAGGACTCGTGTGTTGGGAGTGAAGGTGAGATTTTCACACTAGATGCAGTTGACAAAGACTTTCCCGTGAATACAACTGAGATTGCAAATGAGACTCAAAAGGACTCAGTACTGAAAAGAGTGTATGAAAACACCTTGAATGGATGGACTGATCAGTGTCTGGACACAGAGTTAAAACCATTCCATAACCGTCGTACTGAATTGTCTAGTGAGCAAAGTTGTATCAAGTGGGGAAACAGAGTGGTGGTACCTACTTCTTTGAGTTCGGAACAAAAAAAAAACAGCCCGAAAACTGGTTCAACACCAAAACCATCAGTAAGAAGATCAAGAAGGCTCTGCAAACCTGTTATTAAACTGGATTTGTAGTTCATTTGTAGGATTTGTAGTTCATTTAAAAGAAAAAAGCCAGGAGTTTTTGTTATGTGATACATGTAATGCTGGGAAAAGTGTGACCATAGTTTTGTTGTATTTGAGAGGGGAATATGTACATTTTTTTAAAGGGGAAAGCAGTGTAATATATTATCACATGGTTTGTTACATGATTTAGTATGAGCATGTTCAGTTCATTTTGGCTTAGTAAAGCAAGCTCATGAACTAGCAACTCATCCTGTCTGTCCTTCATTTGTTCAACCCATATATATTACATCTGTTGTTTGTGCCGAAGTTCTTGCTCAAGATAGCATGAAACCAAACAAACTAAAATGCCACTTGGAGACCAAATATCCTGCCCTCAAAGATAAACCACAATATTTCAACTGAAAGGACAGATGAAGGTAATCGAAGAAGTTTGAATACTGTTTTGTAGTAAATTTTGGCAAGAATCTGTGAATTCAGGGAGGAGCGCCGTATGTTTTTGATCGACTCTGTATCACTACTTCACCATCATTTCCTCAACCAATGCTTCCAGCTTTTACTGGACTCTTTGGCTGACAAATTTAACAAGCTCAAAGAACTTACCCTTTCTTTGCAAGGTAAGAACTATAACCTTTTCATCAGGCACAAAGAACTACAGAGCTTTGCCAAACCTAGCTATGTGCTGCAAGACAATAGGCCACATCTTCCTGGACAAATAATGGCGCATGCCGTTATTAATGTGCAAATCGGCCAGCAAGTTCAGGTGGTTTGGAGATATGCCGTGAGTTGCAAATCTCCACAACTTGCTGGTCGATTACACCACTCCACCATTTGTCTCGTGCAAAGGACATCTTGCCCTAGCCTCCCTGTTATTTTTAAGAGTTTGCTGGATTTGCACATTAATTGCCCATTAAACTCGCCGCAGGAAGTTAGGGCTCATAATTAAAGCATAAGGACATTTTAATGACATGATAATTGTTAATGGAATGCCAATCAATCTCTCTGGCCCAGAAAGGGAACAATTTAAACTGTTGAGTCTCATTCCTGAATGTAGTAAATTATTATTAGAGATTATAAAAAAAATTATATTTAAATCTTTTTTACTTACTTTTCATTTCTGTCTCTTTTCTCTCTCTCTCTTAATCCAATCTTTCTTTCCCTCCCTTTCTATACCCAATTTGACTCTAATTCACCCACTCTAATTCACCCTCCTTCTCCGTCATTCCACTGTTTCTTTCTCAATCCTTCAATCTCATTGGTTAAGGAGATACACTGTTGGTTCCGTCGTTCACTAAGGTCCCAGATGCCCCATTGCCCTCCCCGCGCGTTATCATCTCGCACTTCCAGCAAGTTACGGCGCAAATTATGTTCAAGTTGAAGGATGCAGGAAAAAGTCTAACTCACGGCGTACAGCGCAAGATGTCCCGCACCAGCATGATTTGGCCTAACGTTACTACATTTCCAACATTGTATTCTGTTATTACGGACTGAGCAATGTCGGTCCTGGAAGTTAAAGATGTAATTCCAGAGCATTTCACTCTCAGCTTTTCACAAAATTCAATAAATATATTCCAAAAGAGATGAATTGAATGAATGATTTCACTTGGGTTCAAAATCCATTTTCAGAGGATTTCGTTACAAAGGCCAAGATTGCTATGAGTCCAAAAGAAAAGTTGATCAATGGTGCTGGTGTTTTGGGAGACAATTTTAAAGCCATGCCACTTGATCAGATGTCCCTAAGAGCCATTAAAATACTTGTCCACGTTGTCTCAACATATCTGCGGGAATTGGGATCTTCTTCACTTATTTACATCAAAAACCTGTATAGTGGTGAACCTGTGGAATTCTCTACCACAGAAGGCAGTAGAGGCCAATTCATTAAATATATTCAAGAAGGAGTTGGATATATTTCTTAAGGCTAAAGGGATCAAGGGATATGGGGAGAAAGCAGGGACAGGGTTCTGAATTTGGATGAGCAGCCATGATCGCATTGAATGGCAGAGCAGGCTAGAGGGGCCGAATGGCCTACTCCTGCTCCTATCTTCTATGTTTCTATGTTTCTATGTAGAAGCAGCTTGAATGTAGAGACTCATTTGTGTTTGAAACTCTCCAATATCAAACCAAGATTCCACAAATTGTATAGTTGCAAACAAGCTCAATCAACTCACTGAGATAAGGGTGAGTCATCAAGTGTTCTTTTACCTTCAAGTTTATTCAGTTTTATAGTACTGGTACTGTGCTATTTATTTTGCTTTCTGTCTCAAGCAATATGTTATGTTAGCCAAGAAAATAAAATCCTCTTGTTCTATGCAAAAATGCGGGGGAAGAAATTGGTCTTCTCCAGTAGCACGAAACGGGTTCATGGCAAATTGGAGGCCTATTTTGCACCACATTCAATTTCCTTTTTTATTGACTTCAATGGAAATGAAAATCATGCCTGGTGTAAAACGAGCTGCTGATTCACTATTGCCTGTTTCGCACTTCTGGCGAAGACTAATTTCACCCCCATTCTTTCTTAAAAATAGGGGGCGCGTATGGGGAGCCTCATCTCCCAAGGGGAGCTCAGCATAAAAAGTTTGGGAACCTTTTCTCCAGGCGATTGAAACTAGTTTAAGAGACCACATTGACCATGACTTATATTATTTGGTACCTACCTGTTGTATGATGCAATCTCTAACCCAGCCAGGAAACAGTCCAGCTATTTCTTGAAGATGTATACTGAATCAGCACTCACCACTTGCCGTCATGTATGGATTTGATAATATTATTGAAAAGCCCATCCCTTGTTCATCATGTGCTTAATTTATTTAATGAATTTATGGCCAATTCGTTTCTTAGGGGAATTTTTCAGGTGGGAAAATTGTTTTTTGACAGCGGTTAGGGAACCCACTGTCAACCTGCCTCCACACGAGTCTCCCAGATTTTGGGTCTGTCAGCGCTGAACAGACCCTTCACCATGTGGCGGGGGAGGCAATTTAGATCAGTAAGAGATTGTTAAGAGGCACTTAAATATAATTTTAAGCTTACCTTTCCATTTTACGCGTTCTCCCACGGGTTATACGCTGCTCGGGGATCACATTAGCTCAGCAGGTCGTGAGTGGATTCAGCATTGAATTATCTGATTAATTGACAGCTGCAAAAGTGGTATAAAAGCTCCCATCTCACAGCTGTTCACTTTCCAAGCTCAGAATCTGTTGCTTACTGCATTTGGAAGACAGATTGAGCTTTATGCAGCTTGCAAGTGTTTGGAGCCAACTCTCTATCCAGTGCCACATCATTGGAACAACCTCTCTGACCATTGACAGATTTGCTTCTGTCATCTCAACTTCACCTGCCATCTATTACATCAGTATTGGTGGCCTTGAAACAATTTCACCTTGGTCCTCAGAATCCCACCATGATCAGCCCCAACACCAGCAGCACCAGGCACACCAGCAGCACCGACAACAACACCAACCTTCTCCGCATTCAACTGATGCTGTACAGGACACAGGGCATCAGCACCCGACCACATTGCTGTCCGGGGCACCAGGGATGGCCTTACCATGTCCAGATTTACTTCACTTGACGCTGTACACCCTGGCAGCCACATGATGCGCCAGGTTGGCACCACCCCACACCAAAACCATAAAGCATCCCTACAATGCCCAAGCCATTCCTTTCTCACTCATTGTCATTGCGGGGGGTACCGTTCTGTCTCACCATTCACTGCAACTCACTAGGCCACTTTCAAAGGTGCACACAAATCTGTCCAAGAACGCAAAGTGTTGAAAATAAAGATTTCAATGTTTGACACCACATTAACAGAAACTTCACATGAACATTGGCTAAAACACTCAAATGCCTACCCTTGTGTGTTGTTAGTTGGTATAATTGCACTAGGATGAGGCTGAGTGTGAGGGGGAAGTACTAATGTAGATAGAGAGGGATGGGTGGAGGTGCAAGGTAAGTTGGTGTGAGTAAGGATGTGCAGGAGTAGGGTAGGGAAGGCAGAGTGATGGGGTTGTGATGGGTGGCACAGCAGAGTGAGTTTGAGTGTGGCTTTGCAGTAACGTTTTGTGATCTACTGAGATCATTGAAAGGTTGGCACCACTGCAGCCAGGGACTCCTGACAACATCCCTGCTTGTGTCCTCTTGTGCAATGTGCAACCAGGCTGTGTTGATCTCCTGGGGAGGTCCCTTCTGCCCATGGGAAGGAAAGAGAACCTCCCTGCATACTGTGACTCCCTCCATAAACATATGGAGGGAGTCATGGGAGAGCCTGGGTGCAGCCGTGCACCTCTGTGCAGTGCTTGTCAGTGTTTGCAGCACCTCAATGCTGTAGAACACTGACAGCACAAATGTCAAAATAATTTGCGCATGGTCCCTTTAAGGAAACCGGCTGATGACGCGTCATCAAATGACGTCATCAGACCCGCTTCCTTCAATTGGCCAGCAAACGTGCTGGGCAGGCTTAACAAGCCCAATCAATGTAAGATCACTCTACAGAGCGGACTGGAGCCAGCAGCGGGGTCGCACCCCGGCCGCTCTGGACCCGCCTCGGTAGGCGAAATCGCAACCTTAGTTTCTGAGGACTTTCTCTTTTCATTCCATATTTTCCTTATTGAAAACTGCATTATTTGTGTTTACCTCAGATACATTCTTTGAATATGTGGTTTGTGATAAATTGGATCCTGAAAACCATTTTCACATAACTTTGATCCCAGAAGAGAGTTTGTAGATGTGTGGGAACTTAATAAGCTGCAATTTTCACTGCCCAACTATTTAAAGTATGCAGTGGTGGACAAAAATCCAAATAATTAAACTTTTAATAAATAAAATATTAAACTGAAAATCCCTTAAGAACTTACTGGTGAGCTAAATAACAATAGGATCAGAGGGACCTTGGCCTGCATGTACATAGATCCCTGAAGGCAGCAGGACAGGTAGATAAGGTGGTTAAGAAGGCATATGGGATACTTGCCTTTATTAGCCGAGGCATAGAATATAAGAGCAGGGAGGTTATGATGGAGCTGAACAAAACGCTAGTTCGGCCACGGCTGGAATACTGTGTGCAGTTCTGGTCGCCACACTATAGGAAGGATGTGATTGCATTGGAGAGGGTGCAGAGGAGATTCACCAGGATGTTACCTGGGCTGGAGAGCTTCAGCTATGAAGAAAGATTGGACAGGCTGGGGTTGTTTTCCTTAGAGCAGAGAAGGCTGAGGGGGGACCTGATTGAGGTGTACAAAATTATGAGGGGCATAGATAGGGTAGATAGAAAGGAACTTTTCCCCTTAGTAGAGGGGTCAATAACCAGGGGGCATAGTTTCAAGGTAAGTGGCAGGAGGTTTAGAGGGGATTTGAGGAAAAACTTTTTCACCCAGAGGGTGGTTGGAATCTGGAACTCACTGCCTGAAAGGGTGGTAGAGGCAGGAACCCTCACAACATTAAAGAAGCAGTTAGATGAGCACTTGAAACGCCATAGCATACAAGGCTACGGACCAAGTGCTGGAAAATGGGATTAGAATAGACAGGGCTTGATGGCCGGCGCAGACACGATGGGCCGAAGGGCCTCTTTCTGTGCTGTATAACTCTATGGGCTGGATTTTCATTGACCCGTGGAGGTGGATTTGGAGGCGTGTGAGGGGTTAAAATTGCGAAAACTGGCGGGTGGGCACAAGCCCGCCTCCATCCCGCCTCCACGCAATTTTCATTAAATCGTGTCTGCTGGTCTCGACTCCGTCCCGCCTCTTAACAAGCACTAAATTGCCTCTATAATGCCATTTTGAAAGGCCTTTGTGATTTTAACCCTTTTTCTATGTGAAGCACGCCTGTTCTGAACCATGAATGTGAAACCTGGCGGGAGCACATTTCGATAGCAGGCAGGCAGGCAGGCAGGCAGGCTGGCTGGATGGATGGATGGATGAGGAGGAGACATATCTGGGAGTGGTGGTGCAAAAATATCTGGGAGCAGACTTAGGGCTGCTGCTGCTCATTTTGCATCCAGGTCCTCTCACAGCAAAGGCCAGGCAGTCTTTGCAGACCTTCATTGCAGCAACAATGATGACATCATCAGAGGTGACTTTCAGACTGAAAACACTAATTGGTTCATGGGTTCCCACATGCTGGAACTCAATTGCCCAATTAGGTGAAAATCGCATCAATCTCCCACATCCAATTGCAGTCGGGTGGATAAAGGGGCTGGCAGGTGGGTGGCTTTGTGGGTTTTACTGTAGCTGGCCGGGTTTCTCAGGCCTCGGGAAACCCGATAGCTGCAGCGAGGTGAGTGCAGCCTCCGGGAGCACTCCTCGTGAGTTGAGAGGAGCAGGAGTTCGTCCCCCACAGGCCCCCCCGCTACCCCACCATCAGATCCCATCCCCCCCATAGAAACCTGACCGACCCCCCACCCCGCCCCCCCCAACTCCGGCCTGGGATCAGACTCCCCAGGGTCGGTGGTTAGACTCCCTTGGAATCGGACCCTCCCCCTGGCTCGGGATCAGACACCCTTGGGATTGGACCCCCTGGGGTCAGTGATCGTACCCCCCTTGGGATTGGACACCCCCATTCCTGGTCCTGCGGCCTCCTCTGGAGTGCTCCCTGCCAGTCAATCAGACTGACTTCCGGGCGGAGAACCTGTCAGGACCAAGAGTCGCACGCTATGGAGTTAAATATCTACAGCATGTGAGGAAACCCAGACTTCCAGGTTTCCCATCCAAAATTCCACTCCCCCACCTACGAAACATGCCCCAGTAAATATCCAGCCCATTATATTGGTAATGGTGCTTTATTGCGTTTATTTCACAAGCAGCACAGCCGTAAGTGAATTTCAGAGGCTCTTATGAGTGACAGCAGCATCTATTCTTGGGTTGGTTGCTGATTGTTCTCACTACATTGCTGGAATGCTCTGCTTTGAAACAAGTTGAGCTAGGGCCCTCCAGACAGCTCAGTTGGTAAGTTGTCCACCTGATGTGGAATTGTACCATACAATCGAGGAAGCTCCAAAGTTCAATTGCTGGTCTGTTCTGAGATCTCAGTTTTTTTGTAATTCATTCTTGGGATGTGGTTGTAGCTGGCAATTTGGGCATTTAATGCCCATCCCTAGTTGTCCTGAGAAGGTGGTGGTGGGCCTGCTTCTTGAAAGTGGTTTGATATAATTGAGAGGCTAGTTAGACCACTTCAGAAGTCAACCACACTGGAGTCACATATAGCCTAGACTGGGTAAGGACAGCATGTTTCCTTCCCTAAAGTGACCCAGTTGGGTTTTTGTGACAATCTGACAGCTTTGTGGTCACTTTTACAGATTGTTTTTAAACTGAATTCAAATTCGCAAACTGCCATGGTGGGACTTGAACTCATGTTTCCTGGAGTTTTAGTCCAGGCCGCTGGATTACTAGTCGAGTAACATAACCCTACATTACTGTATCCAGGCAGTGATAGGTATACTACATTTGACCTGAGTGCACATGGGCTAGGGAGGGATAAAATTAACCAAGAAGTAATTGCTGATTGTTATTCAATAACCGCTGCTGAAAAGTGTACGCGTGTGATGCCTTACATGACAAAGTAGCTTGCCAACATTCACTGTCTTTGCTCACTCACGAAGAATACTATTTGGGCAAGGTACTGGAGGGCGGCTGTTTGAACTCTAACTCAACACAGTTTTGCCATCTTAGAGCCATTTCAGTCCCAAACAGATGGCACTTGCTTCTCCCACCTCCCCCCACTCTGGAACATTCAATGATTCTAAAATGAAGTGATTTAAGAGAAAACCAGATAGCTGGAAACATCATTATGAAAGAAGGCCATCCAGTGACATATAGAACCATATAACTGTACAGTAATTATATGAGCCTAGAAATTCCTATTGACAGTAAGCCTAATGCTGGCTCTATTTGAATCTAATAAACATTCAAACTGAGAGCAGGGAGTAGTATACATTTCCCAACAATTTATACTTGATTCTAACTTGCTCTTGTGGTGAAGAGGCTGATGTGTGCAGAAGTGCAGAACTGGTGAATAAAGGTAGTTTAGTCTGTTACAGCTGACATCATTGCTCATTAAAGGAAGGATTCCTACCGCCCATGTGAATCAGATGGTGCTCCTCAGTCAGCCTATCACTTGTGGGGATTGAAAAGGAAACTGCTGGAGTTTCAGGATACACTAAAGCTGAAATTTCTGGGCCCTGGAGCATATATACTTGAGCCCTTTGCCGCCAGATAATGCTATTATCTGGGCAAGTGAAGCAGAATTTGGCACGAGAGCTGGTTATGTTGATCGTCTCCACTGAAGCGAGTGCCACAAAGAGGTGGGACTGGGAAGATGACATCATCTGTCAAAATTCCCAGCAGTTCCAAATCATTTGCCCCATTGCAATGTATGCCACCGAAACTTAACTGGACCAGCCACTTAAATACTGTGGCAACAAGAGCAGGTCAGAGGCTGGGTATTCTGCAGCGAGTGTCTCACCTCCTGACTCCCCAAAGCCTTTCCACTATCTACAAGGTACAAGTAAGGAGTGTGATGGAATACTCGCCACTTGCCTGGATGAGTGCAGCTCCAACAACACTCAAGAAGCTCGACACCATCCAGGACAAAGCAGCCCACTTGATTGGCACCCCATCCACCACCTTAAACATTCACTCCCTCCACCACCGGCGTATCGTGGCTGCAGTGTGTACCATCTACAAGATGCACTGCAGCAACTCGCCAAGGCTTCTTCGGCAGAACCTCTGAAATCAGTGACCTCCACCACCCAGAAGTACAAGGGCAGCAGGTGCATGGGAGCACCATCACCTCCAAGTTCCTCTCTAAGTCACACACCATCCCGACTTGTACATGTATCGCCTTTCCTTCATTGCCGCTCATCACATTCCTGGAACTCCCTACCTAACAGCACTGTGTGAGTACCTTCACCACGCAGACAGCAGCAGTTCAAGAAGAAGACCCACCACAACTTTGTCAAGGGCAACCAGGGATTGTCAGTAAATGCTGGCATTACCAGTGATGTCCATATTCCAAGAAAGAAAAAAAAAGCGTTTCTGCCGAAATTCCGCCAATGTTATGATGGCAGAGTGGGTGAAAACGTGAGGAAATTCATGGCAATAAAGATGATGATACTTTAAAGGGGAATCATGAGCTGCACTTCATGTTGCAAAACTGAATCATTTCTTCATGCCACTGTGCACTGTAGTGCATTCTCTAGCACCACTGGTGAATGATGAATTTTGCCTCTAGATTTGACTATTCCAACGCACTCCTGGCCAGTCTCCCACTTTCTATCCTCCGTAAACTTGAGGTCATCCAAAACTCTGCTGCCCATGTCTTAACTCACACCAAGTCCCAGTCACCCATCACCCCTGTGCTCACTGACCTACATTGGCTCCCGGTAAAGCAATGCTTCAATTTTAAAATTCTCATGCTTGTTTTCAAATCCCTCCATGGCTCCATCCCCTGAGATATCTGCACTCCTTCAATTCTGGCCTCTTGCGTATCCCTAATTTTAATCACTCCACCATTGACTGCCGTGCCTTCAGCTGCCTGGGTCCTAAGCTCTAGAATTCCCTCCCTAATCCTCTCCACCTCTCTACCTCTCTCTCCTCCTTTAAGGCGCTTTATAAAACCTATCTTTTTGACCAAACTTTTGGTCACACGTCCTAATAGCTCTTATGTGGCTCGATGTCAAATTTTGTTTGATAACACTCCTGTGAAGCGCCTTGGGACGTTTTACTACATTAAAGGCGCTATATAAATACAAGTTGTTGTTGCTGTTGTGAATTCTCTATCACCACTGGTACGTGGCAGTGTGTTCTCTATCACCACTGGTGCCAGCATGCATTGGAATAAATAAATTTCAGCCCATGATGTCAGTGAACATGAAACAAATTGCTCACCATTACCCTTTAATCCAGCTGCAACCTTTGTGGAGGAAAAGAAGATTGTGTAGAAACAATAAAGAACTCTTTGGATACACAAACAACTTGATGGAGAAGACTCAGAGGTCCTGTTAAACCACCAGTGTCAAACAGTCCACATGAATTAATTTTGACTGACACCTGAGTAAAGTGAATCATATTATTTTTAAACTGTTGCCAAGTTGTTTAATGTTCAAAGCTGAAACCATCCCATGTTCTGACTGAACTGTTTTTTGTAACAGAGTTCCGCAGCATTTAACACTGCAGAAAGGAAGGGAACTGGGGACCATTTTCCACTCGAGCTCAAGCTGCTGCTCACAGCAGGCAACTAAGGAGAATTATGAAATTTAGAAATAAAATTTAAATTTCTTGTTTTTTTTTAATGAAGAGCAGCTATCACCCTGGCACTTCATCAAGCCAAACCATCGTCATAATTTATGAACTTTCCATTAGGCTCCAACAACAGTTGAAGAAAATTTACAAACCTCCATCTAATCACTGGAGATTTACCAACAGTATTTCACCCTGGGATTTATTCCAGGAAACTTTCCCAATTGCACGGAGTTTCTCATAACCTTAAGCCATTTCATAGCTCAACCAATTTAGGAAAGCCTCCAACAACACAAGTTTACACAACAGTATGTGTTGTACAGAGCCTAATGGGATCCATGTTATTGACTAATGCAGTGTTCATTATAACACCCTCTTTCTTAGCAGTAAATTCCTCATTTAAGTCTCATTTTCCTGTGGAATGTGCAGCATATTACACTGACCCTGCATTAAGAGTAATTTCATAATCACTGGCATTACTTAAATGCGTGATAGCTGTTACCAAGCAGTAAAAAAAAATAGTAAGTGGCTTAACATTTCCTGTCAGCAGTGAGATTCTTAACATAATAATAATGGTGTTTATGGTTGAGATTACTTGCTTAGAACATTTAGTTATTATAAATAAATCTGTTTAAAGTCTCAATTTTCACATATTAATCAAATAGAATAATGAATAATGGAGTGATTACGAGGCTGTAATCTATTCGAGGGGTTCAGCCAGCAAAGTAACAGTTAAGCTCACATAATTTATTTTTAATGCTTTTATGATTTTGATCAGGTGAGGGTTGTTCAATGGAAGAATTTAAATTTTGTATGGTATCAGCATCAAACAGGTCAAGTATATAATAGATGCAGATCATGGCTCCTTCTGCTCTCTCCCAACAATTCGCCTTGGCTTCAACATCAGGAGAGCAATGCCTATTGCACAATTTTCCATTCCTCACAGTCAGCCTGAGTACGATTGACAATTTAGTGGCAGTTAGCACACAATCAGGAGCCATTCTGAGGTCTGGATTGTGACTCTCACTTGTATAGAACCCTTTCAGCCAGCAGACAGATGAGAGTTTAATGGCATCATTCAGGCCTGGTTTTGAACCCAGGTCCCAGAAATAAAAATGAGAAGTCGCACAACACCAGGTTATAGTCCAACAGATTTATTTAATTTTACAAGCTTTCGGAGCGGTTCGCTCCTTCCTCAGGTAAGTTAGCAGTGAGAGAATCTCCCAGAATTCACAATTTAAACACAGACAAAATCTTTTGTCTGTGTTTAAATTATGAATTCTGGGAGATTCTCTCACTGCTAACTTACCTGAGGAAGGAGCGAACCGCTCCGAAAGCTTGTAAAATTAAATAAATCTGTTGGACTATAACCTGGTGTTGTGCGACTTCTCATTTTTGTCCACCCCAGTCCAACGCCGGCATCTCCACATCATGACCAGAAATAAAAGGCTAGCCTCTGGGTGGCTTATAATCATGAATCTAAACACTTATTATTGATAGAACATGCACTTTGTGTTAGTTGTGGCTCCGTTGGTAGCTCTCTCGCCTGAGTCAGAAGGTTGTGCGTTCAAGTCCCACTCCAGAGACTTGAGCACAAATATCTAGGAAGATGCTCCAGTGTAGTGCTGAGGGAGTGCTGCATTGTCAGAGGTGCCATCTTTCGGATGAAACGTTAAACTGAGGCCCCATCTGTTCTCTCAGGTGAACGTAAAAGATCCTATGGCACTATTTCGAAGAAGAGCAAGGGAGTTATCCCCAGTGTCCTGGCCAATATTTATCCCTCAATCAAAATCTAAAACAGATAATCTGGTCATTTTCACATTGCTGTTTGTGGGAGCTTGCTGTGCACAGATTGGTTGTGGCATTTCCTACATTACAACAGTGACTGCACTTCAAAAAGTACTTCATTGGCTGTAAAGCACTTTGGGACATCCAGTGTTCATGAAAGGCGCTATATAAATGTAAGTCTTTCTTTCCTTCCTATCTCCTGTGGCATAGCTCACAGTAAGCCTATATTATAAGAACAGGAGCATTAAAGAGGTAATCTTTCAAATTCAAGTGGCCAGCAGGTAACTTTGGAAATTTTGGGGTGTAGTGCACATAATTTCTTAACCACTAACTTAAATGGTTATGTAACCATGAGCAGCACCTTTCCTGAATTTCCAATATGTGCTCCCAACAGGTGAGACTTACTGCTGGCAGCACAATATTGGAAAATTGCTCCTATAACATGTAATGCATTATTTTCTGGTAAGGTGGAGCTGTGTGCAACCTCACCATTGGTGTAAAAAAGCATATCCTGAGGTTAATTGGAGAGTAATCTTTGTAGATTAACAGCTGCTTGTAAATCTCTAACTCCTCCCTCAGGTCAGAAAAATACAGCGGGAAATGATGCTGAGTTGGAGGATATGCTGCTTTAAAGCAATAGAGGCGTTTACGTCGTGTAGGGCATCACATCAGGGTCACTGATTTATAATGACAGAATAAATTAAAATCCATTTTATTATATGCCATTCTGAGATTTAAACCAATGCTTTGGAGATCGAATTCTACGACTCTGTTCATTCTTCTTTGAAAACCATAAAGTTACCTGTATGTATTTAACTTTTAGCCTGTATCAGTTTTAAAACTGAAGATAGATGGTATGCAAGATGTACCAGATGGAGGTAGGTATGGGGTGGGGGGAGGGTGAATTTTTGAGGGGGTTCTTCTGCTCATTGGCTGTAACATTGGCAGAAGTGTTGTGGAAACCCTAGAAGAATGGCGTAAACACCATTTATGCTGTTTTTCTGGGGTTTTTGTGCCTCTTCTGCCGAACTTACGGCAGATGAGTGAGAGTACCTCTGCAGAAGTTCACCCCCTCACTAGGTGTTTAGCCGTACTGGGGAGCGGGGGTGGAGCTTAGCTGCACTGGAGGGCAGTCAAGGGCTTTGTTAGCAATGGGGTCATGTTTTTGGTATTTCTCAGTATTGGGGTCGGGGTTCTGCAGTTGGCAACACTGGGGTGGGAGTGCTGAGATTTTGACAACATGTGTGATCAATTACTTTAATCGTAGAATCATAGAATAGTACAGCACAGAGGAAGGCCATTTGGCCCATCGAGTCTGCGCCGGCTCTTTCAAAGAGCAATCCAGTTAGTCCCACTCCCCCGCTCTTTCCCCATATCTGTGCAATTTTTTCTCCTTCAAGTATTTATCCAATTCCCTTTTGAAGGCTGCTATTGAATCTGTATCCACCACCCTATCAGGCGGTGCATTCCAAAACCTAAACCCTCATTGCGTAAAAAGGTGTTTCCTCATGTCACCTCTGGTTCTTTTGCCATTCACCTTAAATCTCTGTCCTCTGGTTATTGGCCCCTCAGCTATTGGAAACAGTTTTTCTTTATTTACTTTGTCTAGACCCCTCATGATTTTGAACACCTCTATCAAATCTCCTCTCAACCTTCTCTCCTCGAAGGAGAACAACCCCAGCTTCTCCAGTCTATCCACGTAACTGAAATCCCTCATCCCTGGAACCATTCTTGTAAATCTTTTCTGTACCCGCTCCAAAACCTTCACGTCCTTCCTAAAGTGCGGTGCCCAGAATTGGACACAATACTCCAGCTGGGGCCGAACTAGTGTTTTATAAAGGTTTAGCATAACTTCTTGGCTTTTGTACTCTCTGCCTCTATTTATAAAGCCCAGGATCCCATATGCTTTATTAACTGCTTTGTTAACCTGTCCTGCCACCTTCAAAGATTTGTGTACAAACATCCCCGGGTCTCTCTGTTCTTGCACCCCCTTTCAAATTGTACCATTTAGTGTGCATGGTCTTTCCCTATTCTTCTTGGCAAGTTCTGGAACCTTCCCAAAGGCCTCAACAGAATTCTTGCCAGCTCTCAATGTGCAGGAGTTCCATTGAGGAACTACAAGAGTGTAATGGATGGAATTCCTGGGGGTGCTCAAGAACTCCCGCAGACACACCCTGTTGTCATGGGATGGGGTTGGGAACAGGAGTTGCCAGCTCCCCCGACCGGAATTTATGTTACTTCTTGCACAGAAGCAAAAACAGTGTGAAGATTTACTTGAATTATTTGATTGTTTGGTTTTATGGTATTTGCTAGTTAATGAATTGTAGTTTGGAAAAAAAGATTGGAGGGTTTTGATCGTTTTGTGTTCTCCTGGTTACTCATTTTTCATTGGCATTTCTTGATTCATTCACACGTCGATATTCCATTGGCAATGACAGATAAGTAATTATTTGTGCACTTATGATTTTCTTTGTCCCCCAGAAGTGTGGCCTCTGAGATCACATTTCACAAAGTCACAAAGATAAAAAAGATAAATACAGATGAGAGGCCATTCAGCCCATCGAGCTGATCCTTCCATTGAAATCTATGCTTCCCTTCAATGCAGCATTTAACAACCTCCTGAATTACTCCAGAATTTTGCCTTCGCTATGCTGCTCAGAAAACATTCCAGGTATTAATCACTCTGTGTCTAAAAAGGTGCTTCTTCACAACAGTCCTGAGCTTGTCTTTTGTACTTTTATTTCCTTGTCCTGTGGTTGTGGTTTAACTTTCTAACTTGGCATCTCATGCACTTCAATAAGGTCCCCTCTTATTAGCCTCCTTTCAAAGCCGAAGGGTCCGAGTTTTCTAATCTTCCCTCGTAACTCATTCCTCTGACACTAGGGACCACCCTCAAGGCCCTGACCAGAACTGATTGCAGTGTTCAAGTTGCAGCCTAACCAGATTATTCTACGGCTTCAGCAGGACAACTTCAAAACTCTAAGCCTTTGGCAATCGAGCTCAGAAATTTGTTTTGTTAACTGCTGCTCTGCAATGATTGGCTATGGTCAGAGCTGAATCTATTACCAATCCCAGATCTCGTAATTACATACATTGTGATTTTTAAAATTATTTTTCTTTTCTTTTGCATTGCCCCTCCCTACCCCAGATTTTCCCTGTTCCTCTTCTGGAGGGCACACAGTTCCATGAGCTCTGGCAGGTTATTTAACCGTAAGGGAGCTTCACAGTTGAGCTTGTTCCTGTCTTTACCCAATGTCCATATATACGCACAAGTGCAGACACACAAACACACGTGTAATCAGGAGGGGAGCCCTGGTTGATTGGCTGATTTTTTTCTCCCATAGCCCAGTAGGACTCAGGGCACTTGTAGCAGCCCTACCCCTGCTCCGGCTGAGATCAGCTAACTCAGCACAGAACCGGAACTTGACCTAGACCGTCTGATTTGTATGGCTCAGTTGGGGTGGGTATTATATTTCACATGGCCCGATCAGTTCATTTGTATATGACACAAGAGGTAACGTAGCAAATCTATACCTGGATCTGTGATCAATAACTTAAGGTAAACGTTTTAATGTATTTCAGAACATAAAATCATGAGGGCTGATTTTAATCCCCATGCCAGAAGAGAATGGAAGTTCTGGTGGGGTTTATAATAGAGGTAGCATCCTGACCTCCAGCTTGAAGCCACACTTATGCTGGACGGTATTTTAACTCCCAGGTTGCAGGAGATGTGTAAGGTCCTTGTTTCAGGCAGGTGAGGGCCTCTTTAAAATGCAAACGCTGGGGTCTGATTACGTAATTTAGGTCCCATGCCATTTTAACGTGGTCCCACGTTCGGCACCAGTGGAACATCGGAAGAAACATAGGGACAGGAGTAGGCCATCCACCACTCAAACCTGTTCCACCTCACCAGAATCACTGAGTGCCAAGGAGCAGCTTTAATTTTTAAAGGTTTCCCTGTGGGCCAGGAGGTGCAGGAGTCCAATATATCATAGTTTCTGCTCTTTTAGGGTGAAGTCATGCAATGCACACAAGAGATGAATGCCAGAGGGGAGTTGAGAGTAACTGTTCTTGACATCAAGGCAGCATTTGACCGAGTATGGCACCAGGGAGCACTAATGAAACAGAGGTCACTGGGAATCAAGGGGTAATTCTTCCAATGGTTGCAGTTAATACTTACACAAAGGAATACGTTTGTGGGCGTCCCCTAGGCCCGCTGCTCCTTAGTGCTCAGTGGTTCTGGTGAGGTGGAACAGGCTCGAGGGGTGAATGGCCTACTCCTGTTCCTGTGTTTCTTCCTATGTTCCCCCGGCCACCGAACGTGTTTTTTTAAATTCGTGTATGGGATGTGGGCGTTGCTGGCAAGGCCAGCATTTATTACCCCTCCCTAATTGCCCTTGAGAAGGTGGTGGTGAGCCACCTTCTTGAACTGCTGCAGTCCGTGTGGTGAAGGTACTCCCACAGTGCTGTTAGGTAGGGAGTTCCAGGATTTTGACCCAGCGACGATGAAGGATCGGGGATCTACTTCTAAGTCAGGATGGTGTGTGACTTGGAGGGGAACTTGGAGGTGATGGTGTTCCCATGCACCTGCTGTCCTTGTCCTTCTAGGTGGAAGAGGTCGCGGGTTTGGGAGGTGCTGCCAAAGAAGCCTTGCCGAGTTGCTGCAGTACATCTTGTAGATGGTACACACTGCAGTCACGGTACACCGGTGGTGGAGGGAGTGAATGTTTAAGGTGGTGGATGGGGTGCCAATCAAGCAGGCTGCTTTGTCCTGGATGGTGTCGAGCTTCTTGAGTGTTGTTGGAGCTGCACTCATCCAGTCAAGTGGAGAGTATTCCATCACACTCCTTACTTGCGCCTTGTAGATGGTGGAACGGCTTTGGGGAGTCAGGAGGTGAGACACTCGCCACAGGATACCCAGCCTCTGACCTGCTCTTGTTGCCACAGTATCTATGTGGCTGCTCCAGTTAAGTTTCTGGTCAATGGTGACCCCCAGGATGTTGATGGTGGGGGATTCGGCGATGGTAATGCCGTTGAATGTCAAGGGGCGGTGGTTAGACTCTCGCTTGTTGGAGATTGCCATTGCCTGGCACTTCTGTGGCGCGAATGTTACTTGCCACTTATCAGCCCAAGCCTGAAAGTCGTCCAGGTCTTGTTGCATGTGGGCATGGACTTCTTCATTTTCTGAGGAGTTATGAATGGCGCTGAACACTGTGCAGTCATCAGCGAACATTCCCATTTCTGACCTTATGTTGGAGGGAAGGTCATTGATGAAGCAGCTGAAGTTGGTTGGGCCTAGGACACTGCCCTGAGGAACTCCTGCAATGATGTCCCGGGGCTGTGATGATTGACCTTCAACCACCACAACCATCTTCCTTTGTGCTAGGTATGATTCCAGCCAGTGGAGCGTTTTCCCCCCGATTCCCATTGACTTCAGTTTTACTAGGGCTCCTTGATGCCACACTCGGTCAAATGCTGCCTTGATGTCAAGGGCAGTCACTCTCACCTCACCTCTGGAATTCAACTCTTTTGTCCATGTTTGGACCAAGGCAGTTATGAGGTCAGGAGCCGAGTGGTCTTGGCAGAACCCAAACTGGGCATCAGTGAGCAGGTTATTGGTGAGTAAGTGCCACTTGATACCACTGTCGATGACACCTTCCATCACTTTGCTGATGATTGAGAGTAGACTGATGGGCCGGTAATTGGCTGGGTTGGATTTGTCCTGCTTTTTGTGGACAGGACATACCTGGGCAGTTTTCCACATTGTCGGGTAGGTGCCAGTGTTATAGCTGTACTGGAACAGTTTGGCTAGAGGCGTGGCCAGTTCTGGAGCACAGATTCTTCAGCACGACAACCGGGATGTTGTTGGGGCCCATAGCCTTTGCTGTATCCAGTGCACTCAGCCTTTTCTTGATATCACGTGGAGTGAATTGAATTGGCTGAAGACTGGCTTCTGTGATGGTGGGGACCTCAGGAAGAGTCCGAGATGGGTCATCCACTCGGCACTTCTGGCTGAAGATGTTTGCGAACGCTTCAGCCTTGTCTTTTGCACTCATGTGCTGGGATCCGCCATCACTGAGGATTGGGATGTTCATGGAACTTCCTCCTCCCATTAGTTGTTTAATTGTCCAACATCATTCAGGACTGCAGAGTTTTGATCTGACCCGTTGGTTGTTGGATCGCTTAGCTCTGTCTATAGCATGCTGCTTCCGCTGTTTAGCACGTATGTAGACCTGTGTTGTAGCTTCACCAGGTTGGCACTTCAATTTTAGGTGTGCCTGGTGATTCTCCTGGCATGCTCAATGGTTCCAGGGATGAGGGTATACAGTTTCGTGGATAGACAAGAGAAGCTGGGATTTTTCTCCTTGGAGTAGAGAAGGTTAAGAGGAGATTTGATAGAGGTGTTTAAAATCATGAAGGATTTAGATAAAGTAACTAAATAGAAACTGTTTCCAATGTCTGAAGGGTCGATAACGAGAGCCACAAATTTAAGGTGATTGGCAAAAGAACCAGAGACGACATGAGGAAAAACTTTTTTACGCAACGAGGGGTTAGGATTTGGAATGCACTGCCTGATAGGATGGTGGATACAGATTCAATAGTATCCTTCAAAAGGGAATTGGATAATCACTTGAAAGAGAAAAAATTGCATGGATATGGAGAATGAGCCAGGGAGTGGGACTAACTTGATTGCTCTTCAAAAAAGCCGGCACAGACTCGATGGGCCAAATGGCCTCCTTCTGTGCTGTACTATTCTATGATTCTGTGAGTTCACAGTGTTCTGCTCCATTCACAACTATTTCAATAATGAAACAGAACATACCAGCCTACATCAGGACTTGGACAACGTCCAGGCTTGTCGCTGACCAGTGGCAACTAACATAAGTGCCAGGCAATGAGTATCTCCCCAACAAAAAAAGGCTCATCCACCTCACACTGACATTTAACCTCATCATCAGTTCCCCAGCATCAGCATCATTGGGGTCACAATAGACCAGGGCCTGGAGTTTCCGCTCAATTACGCTGGTTTTTGGCACAATTCCCCCAATATCGGCATAACCGGCGCAAAAGCTCGCGGAATTTTAATCGCAAATTGCGTTCAGCGTAACCCGAGTTTCCGCAATCTTTAGCGCTAGTTTTATAAACATTGCACTGGAAGCAGGCCCCGCCCACAAAACTGGCCACGCCCCACAGAGTGAATTAATCACCATTGGGAGTTTCTGCTAATTGCGCTCGTTTGCAGGTCTTCGAGAAGCCTCCAAAAATTAAGCTGGATCTTTTGGGCGCAAGCACACTAATAGCTACAGTTTGAAAGGCTTTGAATGAATTTTTTTTTAAATTTACTATGGAACTGACTACTGTACCCCAATCTAACTAGAAAATAGTTTTGTATATTTTTAAAAGTCATTTTCAGTAATTTATAATTGTGTTAATCACAGGGGGTGGATTGCCACTGTAATTTAAATTGCTTATTTTTTGTAATAAACATTTTCAGCTGCATTAGTCAAACTTTACCAAGTTACCACTCTTAAATATATCAAGGAATATTTATTAAAGCAATTTTTTTTGAAATTACGTTTTAAAACGCTGCCTGATTACGCTGGTTCATGGCAGATTTTGTATTCAGTGATATGCAAATGAATTTGAATGGAAACTCGGGGGAAAAAACACTTTTGAGAATGGGCCCAATTTTGGATGCAAGTTGCGCTGAAATCGTCGATTGCGCCCAAAGCGGAAACGTTACCCCCAGATGCTTAACTGGACCAACTGTATCAACAATATTGTTACATAACATAACAGAGACTGGGCACTCTGCGATAAATGGTTCACCTCTTGACCCCTCAAAGCTGCTCCACCATCAAGTTAGGAGTGTGATGTAATAGTCACCACTCGCCTGGATGGGTGTAGCCGCAACACCACTCAAGAAGCTTAATGCCATCCAGAACATAGTCATTTGCTTCATTGGCACCCAACCACTGGACTCAATATCTACTCACTCCACCATTGGTGCACTGTGGCTGCAGTATGTACGATCTACAGGATGCAGTGCAGCAACTCTACAAGTTTACTTCAACAGCTTCTAGCCCCGTGACCTCTACGACTGAGAAGGACAAGAGTTGTGGGACCATCATAAAGTCGCACACCACCCTGACTTGGACGTATGTCGCAGTTCCTTCAGTATTGCTGGATCAAAATCTTGTCATTCCCTACCCAATACCATTGTGGAAATACTATCAGCAGAAGGACTGCAGCAGTTCAGGGATAAAGCCCACCACCAATTTTTCAGAGCAATTAGAGTTGGGCAATAACTACAACTTTGCCAGTATCACTCACATCCTGAGAATAAATAATAAAACAAAATTAACTCAAGTAAAAATGGTATACGAGTCATATTGGGCTGCAGAGTTAAATAAATGAAAAGGATAACACATAATACTTAAAGACCCAAGGACACACAACAGCAAAGAACTTAGCTCATATCACAGAAAATGCACAATTGGAGCTCTCCAGGCAAGATCACTTTAGTTTTATATTTCCAAACAGTGAGAAGTAACTTCCTCACCTGGAGGGCTTCAATTATGAGAGAGCCTACATACACCTTCTTAGACCTGACTGTCCCAATATTTAGATTTACTGGGAATTTAAATGTAGTTCCTGAATCTTTTGCTTCACTTCTTAAAAAGCAATTTATAAAAATAACCAAAATATGGCTTCATGCCTATGATTTCCCAGGCAGTCATTCCTCAATCTCAGCTGTGCCGTCCGGGAAGAGAGGCCAGATGATTCTGCACAGAGAGGACGGGAAGTAAGAGGTCGAGTCACCCTGAAATAATATTAAGCATAAGCCAAGAGTCAATTACAGATAACAGATTTCCTCATAGACTTGCATTCAGGGGTTGGAATGCATCTTACAGAAGCATAACAGAAAATACCTTCAAGAGGCACCAAAGATACTGAGTGGGTAATTGCAAAGCCTATTGTGGGACTGAGCCATACCAGGTCAAGAAGGTGATAGATTTAATACCCGTCTATGTTGAGTTAGTTGATCTCAACATGGGTGGTAGTAGAGGCACTACTATTAGATAGGATAACTGTAGTAGTGAAGAAATTGGTGGAACTTAAAAGTGAAATAGGCACTGGGCCTTGATGGCATTCGCTGTAGAATGCTGAGTGAAGTCAGAAAGGAATAACAAAGCCTCTCACCACAATCTTTCAAAGATCCTGGGATATGCAAGCTGTGCTAGTGGATTGGAAGTTTGCCAATGTAACACCTCTGTTTCAAAATGAAGAAAGGGATAAACCAGATAACTGTAGACATGTCAGCCCAACATCGGTAGTGGGTAAGCGTTTAGAGGACATAATACGGCATAAAATGAATACTTACTTTGAAAATCATGGATTAATTACGGACAGCTGCCATAGATTTGTAAAAGACAAGTCTTGACTGACAAATTTAATTTGAGGAAATAATGGAGTGTTGAAGTCTATTGAAGACTGAAGTCAATAGAAAGGAGAATCGGGCGGGGTGTGAATTGGGCAGTTGATCCGCTACTGCCAGTTTCCACCCCCACCCAAGTTGAAAATGACCCCTATTTTGTACTAACAATTGTGGAAGGCTGCTTGTGATCATCAGCTCAAACACTGTGCTGCTGCGGCTCTCTTATCACACACACACACACACACACCTATTAGCACAAAGTACCAGCTCCCAGTGCCTTACAGCTGACTTATGACTCCTTCACTAAGGTGGATGACTTGAATGTGATATCTTATGACGTGGGGAGAATGCAGGAGACCGGAGGGACAGTGCATGGTACATGCTATACTGGTGCAGTGCTGCTCTTGGACACTTTTGGCTGTTTGGCAATAGAACTGGGAATCAGTGCCACACTATCTGACCTGTGTGGGTAATTCCTCTGTTCATAAAGCACAGGTTTCCAACTGTAGTTACATCATCCTCATACATTTGAGATGTACAAGGAAGATAAAATGTACAGGATAAGTGATGCCAAAGAGTGAGTACGTTACAAAGCCAAACCAAGAGGCTTTGAAGGGGCTTTGATTGCATACCAAGTTGTAACTGCACCTTTTACTGATTTCTTCATGTTATCTTGACTCTGATTTTTTTTAATTTGATATAATTGATCTAGATGAAGAAATTGGAAATTGAGAAAAGTTGAGCAGTAATGAAAGGAAATTAAGTTAAACAGTAAAACACATGTGTGATTCACTATCACCCGATTCATACTGAATTGAGATGAAGTTTTGTTTGGCTTTTAGAGAATATGATTTGTTTGTATTACAAAACCATTCTACAACATTTTTATAATATCATTTATACATTATAAATCTTGCTGCAAAATGTTAGTTTACAAATCATAGTCTGGTGTAATATATTTTCTTATTTTCTCTATTCTTGTCAATTTTCTCCCCTCCCCACCCGAAGGTGTTGACCCCTTGCATTGTGCAGTTCCAAGGACACTGGCCATCCCCCTGTACCTTGTCCAAAGGGCCATAATTCATGTGTGAGCCTTGACAGTGTCAGCCAGGGATATCACAGCCAAGTGCTATCCTGGCCCACTCATGTCAGGTAGATTACTTCAGTTGTAAAGTCCTGTTGAGTGAATGCTCTTTAAATACAGATTACTCATCTTACCATTTTTACAGCCCAAATTATATGCAGTCACCATCCGTATAAACTGCACGATTTCTATTATTACTGCAATTTACTGGATTATAGAAAATTCAACATAATGAAGATATAGAACAGTATAGATTTTGGAAAATATTACACTACATAATAAGCTATGTAAGAAATTGTACCGCAGAAAAGTCCTACTGGTATTTTAGTTTGAGTTCCAAATAAGTGAATAACATGTAGTTGAGAAAGATTATTTATTTGACAGGCTTGGACAAATAACTCAATGTCCAGAGGTCATTCGCAAACCTCTAGCTGCTTATGACATCATCTAAACCCCATGTTTCAATTGCAGCCTTGAACTCCTTCCCGCACATCCATGAGTTTTTATATCACACAAGTGTGGGAACTAAGGAAATATTTTCACACATACATGATCATCAGCTAAAGGGACTGAGCCTGATTTCCTACCAGTCCCTTGGTTACTATGACTACCATAGACCTGATAGTCAGTGAGACTGCGGAGATATGCAATATATTTGATGTAAAATAACTGTGTTAAATCTTGATACACCCCTCCTGATATTCCGCTCCATTGACTTCAATGGAAAGGAAAATCGGAAGGAGTGTTTAACAGGTGGTTGATCTTCTAGCTCTTGTTTTATTCCCTCGCCAAAGTTGAAAGTTCCGCCCAACGTCTGTAGTTGCATATTTTTCAGCAGAGGTCACTAGATAGCAATCAGGACCATGTACTGTTGCTTATTTGTTCCCATAAAGTCAATTATACCCCCCCCCCCACCTCTTGTTGCTTTGGCTGAGATCAGCTTATTCAACAAAAATCAGGGATCAAAGCTGGGGCTTTGCTGTTCTGTATGGCTCAGTATCCCACTCTGAACTGCACATAACCTACTGAGCCATCAGGGGCGCCCTAGGCCAAGGTATTATGATATTTCTGCGTGTGCCCAAAAGCAAATTTGTGGAATAAACTGATTGACCAGTCACTATGCATCCAGATTAAAATGATGAAAAGCTCTATCTGGGTATCAGTTAATGTATTGTTTGTAGTTAGAATACAACCACAGTCAAAATGCTATATTGCAACTAAAGTTACATCCCAAAGACCTTATAAAGCCACCACTTGACAATTTCAACAACATTCCTCTGCTCCTGAGTTTACCCCCTTCATTTATGCCATCTTCATTAGGGAAAGGTCAGTAGATTCAACCCTGCAGCTATATCCGTGTTGTAAGTGCTTGATTGAATTTGGGGAGGTGTGCTTACATGATATGGGGATCCCCTGGTGGTTTCCTTCCCCTTGCATTTGTAACCAAGGAAAGACTGTTGGAGCTTGGTATGACTTGCAGTGGACAGAGTACTGTCACCTTCAACAAAAGAGAACACGGTGGTGAAACTTACCTTGGGTTTGAATGCAGTTGAGACTGAGATTCTAGCTCAGATTTCCTGGTGAGGACTCCAGGTTCCAGCATTAGTTATTGGATCACTCAGGGTTCTCATTGTAAGAGCTGGATTTTAATGAACTGTAACATGGATTCTGTACAGCTCGTTTACAATGCAGGTTTCATCCTTCAGTGTATCTGGTCTGGACTCCACTCTTGGTAGCAAAAATACTACACTGACAGACTTTGTCAGAATGCAAGGTGGATGCAAATAATTCCTGGGTATCTGTGCTTGGTTTCGTGCCCACATGGAGATGCCAACTGCATGTAACTAATCTTTGGAAATTGCCACTATAGATTCTATCACAAGGTGAGCCATTTTGATTGTCAAATTATGATAATTTGCAAAAATTGTTGTTAATCTTTAGAGAAAACTTTTATCGCTCAACTGAAAGAGAGAGGAGACTACCAGTGACCCAGATAGATCCTAGAAGCATAAGGCACCACATCAGTATTATTTGGGAGGGTCTGTAACATCTAAAAATCATACTCTATTTCCATCTTGGGAGCAATTCACACTGCTAACCAACCAAAATGCATACAAGGAAAGGCCAGCTTAGCTGTGCGCTTATACCATAAAGTATCCTTACTTAATAAACTCCTCCTTTCTGCCATCACCACTATGGCTGTTGTGTTAAAACAGAGAAAATGTGCATGAGTTGTGGTTCTGCTCTGTTGTGAAGGCTATGGGGACTGACACTGCTCTGATTAATTAAGATCCACTGTATCTACAGATATTGTTTTGGTTCCATCCAGACACCAATACAAATTCATTGAACGTTCTTCAGCCTCCGAAGCACTTCACTGACTCTAGTAGATATTTCAGTTGGCTCCAGAACTGCTTCATTGGACTTTATTAATCACGTTCTAAATATGCTTAATTAATATTCCACTAGATGCATGTCTCTAAATCTAATCTGGTTTTTAGGGTTTTATGATGTTACAGAGGACAATATTTTAAAAATGATGTAGGAATCTTCAGTCTGAAAAAAATCATATTGGCAGAATAAAACAAATTCTCTGCTAAAAACCATACCTCATGGAATAAAAAAAACCCTGAAGTACACACGTAAGCATCCGAAGAGGGTAAATGTGCAAGGTGTCACCTGCGCTCAGGACAAATCCTCTATTTTTTCAGGAGACATTGTGAGTAAAATTCTTCTTCAGAGATACAGAGTAGGCAAAGGTTCAAGGCACGAATGATAATATTTTCCATGGATTCCACTCTATACAGTTACACATTGAGTGGGAATTTTTTTCTGTAACTGTAACTATCTGCTGCTTGGGTTTCAGTGTTATTCTATCCTATTTAGCAGCTCAAACACTCTAACTAGCTATATCATTTTCATATGCCAGAAATATTCTCAAAGCATATTTAAGAGAGGGAAAAATGGGCAGCTCTTGAAGGTTCAGCTTTCTACAGGCTGTGTTTTTGTGCAAGTTTTCCTTGGTGGCAGTGAACAAAGTGTTCCACTGTGGAGTAGGTTGTATGCCGGCAGACACAGTGTCTGTACAGGGAGTTCCTGTCCCTGGCCCAAACCCACAGACCCTCAGCAACGAAGGACAAGGTCATCCATTGCTTTTTCTGCTTCCCACTGGAGCCCACTTCTCTCTGCTCTGGTGGAATGTGCGAGTACATAAAGGGGCACTTTCACATCACAAGTGAAGAACTCCGATCCAAGACTCCACGAGACAAATAAAAGGTTTTATTTTTCTTCTTTCAGCAAAACATTTGTAAAACTAATTTCGAAATTTTCTGCTGCACGGTCAAATGCAACTTTCTTTTACGTTGAGAATTTGGGGTGACTGGTTTACTTATGTTTGAATCATTCCCTGTTTGCTCCTTTTCCTCAGGGGGTCATTAGTGCTGAAAAACTTCACATAATGATTGCTGCAGTGGGGTTATTTGGTGTTGAGTACAATTCCAAAGAGCTACTGAAAATAGCAAACAGTGTTCTTCCCTGTACTTCTATGTTCTAATAACATTTCGAAATGTCTTGATCAGTATGTAAAGCTCTTTAACTACATTACTGTGGTGCTATCTCACACTAGTTTACTATCAAGTAAAATCTTAGTGCTGGAGCCTGCAGGGAAGTAAACAATGTTTAAGAAGCTCACACATTTGTGCTTAATTACTGGAGTGAATGTGACTCCAAACAGGATATAATAACACTGCATCTCATTGCAAGTGCTTACTTCTACAACTTTATTTATCCTGTCAAGGCTCCTGGCTACCACATACAGATTCCCTGTCTCACAAGTCTGCCCCTCTACTGCACAGCTAGTGGAGATTTCAAGGATTTCAGAATATAACTGGCAATAATTTATCCCAAATTTGCACTTGCAATAATTGATAAAAGGTAGCTGAACTGATTAACATAAAAAGAAAAAAATGCAAATACTGGAAATCTGAAATAAATGTATAAAATGCTAGAAATGCACAGCAGGTCAGTCAGCATCTGTAAAGAGATTATGATGGCCCGGAATTTACGGTCAGCGGCGAAACAAAGGCATTCGTTGCTGGCCCCTAAGTAAGCTTTGCACAAAGATCTCATGATCTCTGTGTTGAGAATTTCGGGTTTTCCGACGCGTATTTGATAGAATCATAGAATCACAGAATGGTTACAGCACAGTAGGAGGCCATTCGGCCCGTCGAGCCCGTGCCGGCTCTCTGCAAGAGCACTTCAGCTAGTCCCACTCCCCTGCCCTTTCCCCGTAGCCCTGCAATTTGTTTTCCTTCAGGTAATTATCCAATTCCCTTTTGAAAGCCATGATTGAATCTGCCTCCACCACCCTCTCAGGCAGTGCATTCCAGATCATAACCACTTGCTGTGTAAAAAAGATTTTCCTCATGTTGCTTTTGAGTCTTCTGCCAATCACCTTAAATCTGTGTCCTCTGGTTCTTGACCCTTCCGCCAATGGGAACAGTTTCTCTCTACTCTGTCTAGACTCCTCATGATTTTGAACACATCTCTCAAATCTCCTCTCAACCTTCTCTGCTCTAAGGAGAACAAACCCAGCTTCTCCAGTCTATTCACGTATCTAAAGTCCCTCATCCCTGGAACCATTCTTGTAAATCTTTTCTGCACCTTCTCTAAGGCCGTCACACTCTTCCTAAAGTGCAGTGCTGGGAATTGGATACAATACTCCATTGAGGCCGAACCAGTGTTTTATAAATGTTCATCATAACTTCCTTGCTTTTGTACTCTGCCTCTATTTATGAAATTGAGAGGTCGCACAACACCAGGTTATAGTCCAACAGTTTTATTTGAAATCACAAGCTTTCGGAGCTATCGATTGCCCCTTCCTCAGGTGAAGTAAATAGATACAGAATCGCCAAAGCTCCGAAAGCTTGTGATTTCAAATAAAACTGTTGGACTATAACCTGGTGTTGTGCGACCTCTCAATTTTGTCCACCCCAGTCCAACACCGGCATCTCCGCATCATGACCTCTATTTATGAAGCCCAGGATCCCACTTTCTCAACCTGCCCTGCCTCCTTCAACGATTTTTGCACATATACCCCCAGGTCTCTCTGTTCATGCACCCCCTTTAGAATTGTACCCTTTAGTTTATATTGCCTCTCCTCGTTCTTCCTACCAAAATGCATCACTTCGCACTTTTCTGCATTAAATTTCATATGCCACATGTCCGCCCATTCCACCAGCCTGTCTTTGTCCTCTTGAAGTCTATCACTATGCTCCTCACTGTTCACTATACTTTCAAGTTTTGTGTCATCTGCAAATTTTGAAATTGTGCCCTGTGCACCCAAGTCCAAGTCATTAATATATATCAAGAAAAACAGTGGTCCTAGTACCAACCCCTGGGGAACACCACTGTATACCTTCCTCCAGTCCGAAAAACAACCGTTCACCACTACTCTCTGTTTCCTGTCACTTAGCCAATTTCGTATCCATGCTTGACCCTGAAATAAGCTTCCGACCACATATCCACAGCATAACAAAGACCGCCTACTTCCACCTCCGTAACATCTACCGTCTCCGCCCTTGCCTCAGCTCATCCGCTGCTGAAACCCTCACCCATTTCTTTGTTACCTCGAGACTTGGCTATTCCAACGCACTCCTGGCTGGCCTCCCACATTCAACCCTACGTAAACTTGAGATCATCCAAAACTCGGCTGCCCATGTCCTAACTCGCACCAAGTCCCGTTCGCCCATCACCCCTGTGCTCGCTGACCTACATTGGCTCCTGGTTAAGCAGCACCTCGATTTCAAAATTCTCATCTTTGTTTTCAAATCCCTCCATGGCCTCGCCCCTCCCTATCTCTGTAATCTCCTTCAGCCCCACAACTCCCCGAGATATCTGCGCTCCTCTAATTCTGCCCTCTTGAGGTTCCCTGATTATAATTGCTCAACCATTGGTGGCCGTGCCTTCTGATGCCTAGGCCCTAAGCTCTGGAATTCCCTGCCTAAACCTCTCCGCCTCTCTACCTCTCTTTCCTCCTTTAAGACGCTTCTTAAAACCTACCTCTTTGACCAAGCTTTTGGTCACCAACCCTAATTTATCCTTATGTGGCTCGGTGTCAAATTTTTGTCTTCTAATACTCCTGTGCAGCGCCTTGGGACGTTTTACTACGTTAAAGGCGCTACATAAATACAAGTTGTTGTTGTTGTTGTTGCTGCCGCTGTCCCTTTTATTCCATGGGCTTCAACTTTGCTGACAAGCCTATTATGTGGCATTTTATCAAACGCCTTTTGGAAGTCCATGTACACCACATCAACAGCATTGCTCTCATCAACCCTCTCTGTTACCTCCACAAAAAACTCAATCAAGTTAGTTAAACCTGATTTGCCTTTGACAAATCCATGCAGGCTTTCCTTAATTAATCTACACTTATCCAAGTGACTGTTAATTTTGTCCCTGATAATCGTTTCTAAAAGCTTCCCCACTACCGAGGTTAAACTGACTGGTCTGTAGTTGCTGGGTTTATCCTTACACCCTTTTTTGAACAAGGATGTAACATTCGCAATTCTCCAGTCCTCTGGTACCACCCCCGTATCTAAGGAGGATTGGAAGATTATGGCCAGTACCTCCGCAATTTCCACCCTTACCTCCCTCAGCATCCTAGGATGCATCCCATCTGGTCCTCGTGACTTATCTACTTTAAGTACAGCCAGCCTTTCCAGTACCTCCTCTTTATCAAATTTTATCTGATCCAGTAACTCCACTACCTCCTCTTTCACTATGACTTTGGCAGCATCTTCTTCCTTGGTAAAGACAGATGCAAAGTACTCATTTAGTACCTCAGCCATGCCCTCTGCCTCCATGCTTAGGTCTCCTTTTTGGTCCCTAATCGGCCCCACCCCTCTTACTACCCGTTTATTATTTATATGCCTGTGGAAGACTTTTGGATTCCCTTTTATGTTAGCTGCCAGTCTATTCTCATACTCTCTCTTTGCCCCTCTATTTCCTTTTTCACTTCTCCTCTGAACTATCTAATTTCAACCTTGATCTCACTTGTATTCTCAACCTGACATCTGTCATATGCCCCCTTTTTCTGCTTCACTTTACTCTCAATCTCTTTCATCATCCAGGGAGCTCTGGCTTTAGTTGCTCTATCTTTCCCCCTCGTGCGAATGCACCTCGACTGTACCTGAACCATCCCCCTTTGAAGGCAGCCCATTGTTCGATTACAGTTTTGCCTGCAAATCTTTGATTCCAGTTTACCTGGGCCAGATCCGTTCTCAACCCACTGAAATCGGCCTTCCTCCAATTAAGTATTTTTTTACTTTAGATTGCTCCCTGTCCTTTTCCATAGCTAATCGAAACCTTATGATACTATGATCACTTTTCCCTAAATGTTCCCTTACTGACACTTGCTCCACTTGACCCATCTCATTCCCCAGAACCAGATCCAGCAATGCCTCCTTCCTCATTGGGCCAGAAACGTACTGATCCAGAAAGTTCTCCTGAACACACTTCAGAACTTTTTTCCCCTCTCTACCCTTTACACTATTACTATCCCAGTCTATATTAGGATAATTGAAGTCCCCCATTTTCACTACTCTATAGTTCTTGCACCTCTCTGTAATATCTCTGCAAATTTGCTCCTCTATATCCTTCCCACTAGTTGGTGGCCTATAGAATACACCTAGTAGTGTAATGGCACCTCTATTGTTTCTTAACTCTAACCAAATAGATTCTGTCCTTGACCCCTCCAGGACATCCTCTCTCTCCAGCACTGTAATATTCACCTTAATCAATACTGCCACCCCACCTCCTTTCTTTCCTTCCCTATCTTTCCTGAACACCTTATATCCAGGAACATTTAGTACCCAATCCTGCCCTTTTTTGAGCCAGGCCTCCATTATCGCCACAACATCATATTCCCATGTGGCTATTTGCTCCTGCAGCTCACCAACCTTATTTACCACGCTTCGTGCGTTTGCACACATGCACTGTAAACCTATCTTAGACCTTCTTGTATTCTCTTTTAGTCTGCTCCCACCTAATATCGTACTATTTCTTACTCTAGTGCTATCTGTCTCTCCCAATCCTTTGTGCACCTTGTTTCTCCTTTCTAATGCTAAATCCTGGTGCCCATCCCCCTGCCAAATTAGCTTAAACCCTCCCCAACAGCACTAGCAAACCTCCCCACGAGGATATTGGTCCCGGCTCTGTTGAGGTGCAACCCATTTGGCCTGTACAGGTCCCACCTCCCCCAGAACTGGTCCCAATGTCCCAGGAATCTAAAGCCCTCCCTCCTGCACCATCTCTCCAGCCACGCATTCATCTGCTCCATCCTCCTATTTCTATATTCACCAGCTCATGGCACCGGGAGTAATCTGGAGATTACTACTCTAGAGGTCCTGCTTTTTAACCTCTTTCCTAGCTCCTTAAAAACTACCTGCAGGACCTCATCCCTCTTACTACCTGTGTCGTTGATACCGATATGGACCAAGACCTCTGGCTCTTCACCCTCCTCCCTCAGAATGTTCTGGAGCCGCTCAGTGACATCCTTGACCCTGGCACCAGGGAGGTAACATACCATCCTGGAGTCACGTCTACGGCCGCAGAAACGCCTGTCTGTTCCCCTAACTATTGAATCTCCTATCACTATTGCTTTCCCGATTTTCCTCCTCCCCCTTTGTACAGCTGAGCCAGCCGTGGTGCTGTGGACTTGGCTCTGGCTGTACTCCCCAGAGGAACCATTGCCCTCACCCATATTCGGTACTGAATACCGGTTATAGAGTGAGGTGCACTCAAGAGACTCCTGCACTACTTGCCTGGTCCTCCTTGTCTGTCTGCTGGTCACCCATTCCCTCTCTGCCTGCACACTCTTACGCTGCGGGGTGACCACCTCCTGAAACGTAGCTCTCAGCCTCACGGATGCACCGCAGTGACGCCAGCTGCTGCTCAAGCTCCGAAACCTAGGCGCTTGAGCTTCTTCAGCCGACAGTACTTCCTGCACATGTGGTTGGCCAGGACACGGGAAGCCTACTGGAGTTCCCACATGGCACAAGATGTGCATTCCATGGGACTGAGGTGCCCTGCCATGCCTCTATTTAATAGACTATTAACTAACTTAACAGATATAAACTCAAGACTTAAAAAAAACAATCACCAGCTACTCACCAATTTTATTTTTTCTTTTCAGCTCCTTCCCTTGTGCTGATGTCACTTACCTTGCTCCCTGACGTTCGCGCTCCCTCCAAGCTCCGGGCTCTCCGGCCGCTCCTCTCACTCTCTCCTCCTTCCACCTCTGCTCCGAATTCCCACTCTCTCCAAATTCGCAACTCTCGCCCTCTGTTTAGAAGCACTCTGTTTAGGATCAGTCTGCGCAGACCACTCTCAAATCAATAGAAGTTAATGAGGATTCCCAACGAAGAGCTGCTGTGACATCAACAAGCTGTCTAAGCAGCCAATCAAAATGCAGAATTCTCACAGACAGCGAACCAGGAAGTAGATAAGGTCCTAAAATTCTAACATTTTAAAAATGTTAGAGAGAACAAAACAAAGATTGGGGCTTTCACATGGGGAAAAGGCAAACCTGAAATAAAGATGGACAAACTTATTTTTTTTTTTAAGTTTCTTAAAAATTGTATTTTTTATTAAAATGAATAAATTTGACATTGCACAAAATTAAAATTAGTTTTTCAGGGCCCTAACCTTTGCTTTGCAGTCACTACACTGTTAAAACCCCAGTTACACCTAATCCCTTTCGGTCTAACTTTTAATGAGGTATTTAACAGCGTAATTACTACAGAATAGCTGAAGTTTTCATCAGTTTCCATGATTTGAGAGATTACACTGATTGCCGGCTCTGTAGGTTGGTGGGGGGGTGGGGGCACAGCCTGTGTCGGAGCAGTGAACGACAGACCGCAACTTCAGGATTTCAGCATTAGGCTGTGTATGCGCTAAATCCTGAAGTTGCCGTCAGTTTCAAAGGTGAAATGATGGTGAATGCTGCCAGTTCGCCATCATCTGGACCGCAAATTTTGGGCCGATATATCGGGCAAATCTGATGAAGGGCACACGCCTGAAACATGTCTTTTCTCTTTACAAATGCTTACTGGCTTGCAATGTATTACCAACAATTTCTATTTTTACTTCAAATTTATGAACAGACATTGGTTCTAATAGTCATAATAGAATAATGCACGGACTCAAAAGTTTTCTCTCATATTGTAGGCATATTGCAGGTATAATTTCACACCACTACCTCCTTTAGAGGTGTGCAAATGGGCAGCACTGAACTATATTCTCACCAAGTTATACTGCCTGCATGCACCACTCCCTGTTTAGAGGAAAGCAGAACTCTGCCCATGTGTGCTTTAACAGAGCTCTACCCACCAGCCCCTGATCGCTGGCGGATATGTCTAATATTTGAAAAGAGTTGATGGGTCTACTAGTTACTTTCCAGATTAGAAAGTTAAAGGTGGACAGCTGTTGTTTTCAAGCATTAAAGCTCAAAAAATTGACTTTTGTGCATGTGTGAAGGAGCCATTTAAGTTATTTCAATGGAAAAATATTGTATTTTCAAATTGGATGAGTTTGAAGACTGGTGAAGTGATATGGAGTATCTTTGGGAGAAAGAAACTTTAACAGCTAAGTCCAAAGGCCTGGCCTGATCAAATCAGATAACCTCAAATTAGCCAGTTAATAGGCACCAGTAAACTTAATTTTATTAATTTATTTTCAATACAGCAGCAGTGGGAGCTGTGCGATGAGCCCAGCAGTGAAGAGGCATTAGATTAAGCAGCAACCTTCAGGAAAGCACTCATAGAATAACAAACATTAAACATTAACAGATAACAATGATTAAACTATAATATAGATTAGACTCTTAATTCTGTGTAATTTTGCTTTCAAACTGCTAAATAATTCCTTGCTATATCTTCCTACATGAAAACAGTGACTGCACTGCAAAGTAATTCATTGTATGGAAAACACTTTGGGATATTTTTGAGAGACGTGATAAGGCCCAATATAAATGCACATTCTTTCTTTATTGTGAAACACTCATCAATGTTATCCTCCAGTTGGCTATGTCATAATCACAAAGAACCGTAACACTGGCCCCGAGGAGTCCTCCTCAATCACCCACCCCCTTCACCCATTACATCAAGTGAGTAATTTTTTTAAGAATGACAAAAAGCAGTTATATAATAGAAAATATAACATATAGCTAATGATTACTGGCAGAATTTCAGGGTTCAAATGATATGCATAGCCACATAGATTGTGAACTCCTCAGGACACTACAAGTAGATTGCACTGGTTAGTTACTCTCAACCATTGATTATTCTACAGATAATACACAAATTTAATGAGCTACACGCACAAGCACATTTTTTCCTTTCTTCTTACACCAGTTATTTTCCTCTCCCCTTGTGCTCTCCTGAGGGCATTTCCAGCATGAGTTGATGCATTGTGATCAGGAGTGGGATCCCTGGCCGATTTTCTACACTTTTAACTCGGGGTCACTAAAGCCAATTGTCGTGGCCCTGCCTCAGCCCAGATTGAAATCAATCTGTACCGGGGATTCAACCTGGAATCTTCCTGGTCTGTATGACTCAGTTATCCCCTGCCTTAACCAGCTGAGTTATCGGGGAGCTTGGACTAAAATATTTACATGCAGGATATTAGAGCCTAGTCCAATATGTCTGAGTACTGCTCTCTGGTCATAGATAACGTGATAGGGTTGATTTTTCAAGTACATGCTACTGGCATGGAGCTTCACCCACTGGCTGCATATATTGTGAAATTATGAGCCCACTCCCCACAATGTTCATCCACTAAAAGAACACATGCAAAATTGTGGAGAGCACAACCTCGATTTCCCAATATGCATTCTTGGTAAGCGTTTGGAAGATCGCCCTAATATTTCAGAATGATATACCCCTCCAATTTATCTTTACGTTAAGAAACATTTGCATTTACAAAATCTATTTTGTCAAAATAAGAATATCTGCATAAATATGAAGCAAACAGCATGAACTATTTGATGGCATAAGCTATTACAAGCTTATGCCATCAAATCACTTCTATATCTTATGCAGGAAATAAATATTTTGAGCATTTCAATAATCTCTGCATTACTACAATTAAACCTCTGCTTTTTTAGAAGAAGAAAAGAATAGTGGAGCCTGAACATCGCATGATAAGGGGACTGCTGACTGCAGCTCAACAAGGCCGCAAATGCTTGACAGCAAAAATAAAACATGAGTCAAGGAATTAATGCAACAAATCAAATTCTGATCAAATTCGGCAACAATATGTCCCTTATAAAAAAAAAATAATTTATGGTACTTCTAGAACATACAATTTGAGGAAAACCTTTATGTAAGTAATTTTTCTCATTCTGTGCGACTCATTTACTTGTCCATTTTTGAAAGGAAAGAAGAGTAAATAATTAGCAAATGGTAGAGCAAACTAAACTAACAGATACCTGGCAGATAAAGGTGGAATCCAGGCACAGAATTTTTACTTTTGATAAATCAATGTTTAAATCTCTGCTTTATTTTATATTACTGAATGCATTGTTTGATTCTTTACGAGTACTTTGGTTTTTTAAAATAATTTTCAAACCATGTTCAAGATATTCAGCAATATTTTCTGCTAACACTGATTCATTATCAACTCGGTTTATTCAGTAAATGCAAAAAAAAACCAGTAACTACTGAGCTTTCCTTACTTTATACAGAGGGGTGTTGAAGATGAACAATGGGACGTTCAAGCAGTCATGCAGTCACAAGCAAGCATGTGAGGCCAACAGCTTTTGAATGAAAGTCATTTTTCTCTAGTCTGCTGATTTGGAATAAAGACTCCATTGCTTAATATCAAAAATATATATAAGCAACAGCCCCAAATACAGCAACAAGGAGATGCTCTTTAAGAGATGCTGGTTGGCCATTATCCCTTTTTATGCTGGATTTTATTTATTTTTTGAGGATGACACTCCCTTTTTCTGAACTTCTTTCACCTCTACCTCTTTTCTGTATGTCCTGTGCCACATGTCATCCTTGGCCACATAACCTGCCCCCAGTCCTCCACCAATACTGCGCTAAAACCAGCCGCTAGGAGGTGCACGAGACTGGTCGCAATGTACACTTTAATGTACAATGTACACAGATTGCGGGTTAGCAGTAGAAACCACCCGATTTTCATACTGTTGATTTCAATAATTTTCAGATGACATTTGCCGACTTTTGCTTTTTACTTAAATATTCTCTACACGTTCTGATACCAAAACAAGATTTAAAAAAATAAAGAATCAGAGAAAACACAAAAAACATAGAAGACCAAAAACCAGTGCTAAAAGCATATAGCACAAATAAAAAAAATACAAAGATCCTTTATCTCTTTAAGAACTCGATTATGCATGGAGCTCCCATTTTGCTTACTCCTGATGGTTGAGCAGAGCTCACAGTGCAATCCTATACTTAAAGGAGACAAATTACATTAGGGACCATTTCCATGTTTTGTGAAAATTTTATTATGAGTTAAGTGCTTGCATATTTTACATGAAGATTGTGTGCTGTCCTAATTGAATGGAGATTGTTGTTCCAAGTTTAGAGTCTTGCCTTGGATATTGTCTTAGGTTTGGGGGAACCGGTCCCTCCTGTAAGCTCTCTGAGCATCTTACATTTAGGGTGTTTCTGCACTGTCCACTATCTAACTATATGATAGCATAATCCAGGGGTGTAGCATTAATGTTCCCTTACATTCTGAACTGGATATTCATATCTTTCAACCATGTATGTCTTTAATCTCTTCAACATAGACGAGAAAACACTTGGTAAGACACAGCCTGATATACTAGATGTGCTTTATTTCACAGTGAGTGAGCATACAGTTCAACAATTATGGTTAGATTTACTTAGCTCAAATAGTACAGCTTGTCTTCATGTAATAATACAAAATGATGAATATGCTATGCGTCCCCATATCAATGGGTTATCTAGCTTAACAGAATGGCTTAGAAATTGAATCATGAAGCACCCGTTGTTCGCCTGAAGGTTGAATATGGTGTGTGCTGTGCGGCGCATGCCATATTGGTTAGGGCGCCCTGTAGTCATCCAGGGCACCCATCTGAAACTGGCGTTAGGCTCATTGCGTACGCAAATCGATGGCCTAATGCTTATTTCAGGCCCCTTTACAAAATTGGTTCTCGACTGACCGCAACATGCGGCGTGCAAACTGCAGTCAGTTTTCTCAGGTGAAAAGCAGCCAAACTAGCAGTCTTTAAAAGAACCACTGGTGGTTGCCAGCAAAACAGTAAGTAATGTTTTATTTACCTGAATGTGGAGCCAGGAGTAGCAGGAGTGCTTCTCCTGGCTCCATATTAAACCTGCGGGCCACTACTGGCCACTGCTCGTCCCTCCTCCCGATTTCCTTCCCCCCCTGGCCCGACACACCATAGGTCGGGTACCGGCATCCCCCCCCCCAGCTCTTCTTCATTTCTTCACGACTGACGCACTGCCATTTGAGGTACGACTGGTGTTCCCAGCATGCTAGTCGCACCCTAATGACACAAGAGGACCAATTTGGTTCTTCTGTCGGTCAGTTTCAGCGCGGTGGTTCACGGTTGTCATTGGGATTGTGCCGGTAACTTTTAACGACCTTCCAGCATTTTCCTTCTGAATCTGGCCAAAGCTTGCTCTCACAGCTTTCTGCTTAAAACTTAACTGACTTCACAGCCATTGCTGTACCTGACTGACTGTCTAGAGGGTATTTTAACACCCAGGTGGGGCGTGCAGGCTGCCCTCCCCCGCGGGAGCTGCAGTTGGAGGCCCAGTCCATTTAACAGCCGAGCCTCATTAACATACCACTGGCCAGCTACCCGCTGAATGTGGGGTTTTTTGCCTCTCCCAGGAGATTACATGGTTCTGGGTAGGTAGGATGTGTTTGTATCATGATGCATAAGGCATCACAACTATATAGGACAGGCTAGATGGACCAGCTGGACTTTTCCTGTCCAACATTTTAATGGCCCAGAAATTTGGCTCCCTGGCTTCCCGCGGGTGCAAGGATCCCGCGCGCACCTACCTACCGCGCCTGCCGTTGACCTCTGGGCCCACGGGGACTTCAGCTCATGGGCCTCCTGCAGCTGCCGGCGCGCAGTGCTTGTGTATCCCAGGGGCGTAGTTAGTGCGATGCGTCCCCTGGGATCACGTGGGCCATGGAGAGCCAATGGCAGCAGACCATCTTTCATTCATAGATTTGACAGGAAGCTGTCAAATCTATGAATTGAAATCGGCCCCAAAACAACACCTAAACTTCAAATAAATTAAAAAAAACATCACATTTTTAAAATAACTATAAGTTAAATAAATTAACTACTTTAAACAAAAATTTTAATTTTTGAAAAAATTAAAATACTTTTTAACAATGCTAAAAATAAACTTACCTTTCTTTAAAGTATCTAAAAAAAATAAACCTGTTGAAATTTTTTTTAAACTGTAATTAATTAACCGCTTACCTTGTTAAAAACGGGTCCTGCACCTCCTTTTTAAAAGCGCAGCTTCTTCCATTCTTACCTTCCCGGAGAAACCTGAAAAAAAACCTAAGTTCGCTGCGTGTGCGCAGCCTCTCCCACGCACGCGGTTCACCTCTAAACCCCTCCCTTCACGAGACCGGAAGTTCCGGTTTCCCGCGCATGCGCAGTGCATGCAGGAAACCGGCACTTCAGGAGGCCTTACGGGTGAGTACACAGCGCGTACTCACCCGGCAAGTGCCGAATTTTTGGCCCAATATATTTGGGATGAATTGCAGTGTGCAGTCTAATGTTGGTTTTGAACTTTAATGACCAAAAAGGGAATTGGATATATACTTGAAAAGGAAAAATTTGCAGGACTATAGGAAAAGAGTAGGGGAGTGGGACTAATTGGATAGCTCCTTCAAAGAGCCGGCACAGGCACAATGGGCTGAATGGCCTCCTTCTGTGCTGCAGTATTCTATAATTCTATGATAATCAGTTTAAGGTCAAATATGTATATGTAATTCATCTCTGACCATCTATTATTTGATTTACATTGTGTGATGTATATGCAGAGCGCTGAATACAGTGAGTTCTGAAAAAGCAAATAAGAATTCCCAATAATACTTGTTTTTAACCGAAACTGCTCTTATTAGAATCCTGGGCATGTTTTGGTTGCTCCAAAAAAAAAATTGGCATTGAACTATCAGTTATGTTACACATAAAAATGAAAAAGAAACGTTATTTTTCTATTTGGCAGGTAGATGATAGTGGGAAAACCCAGCACACAGCCAAATGAGTTAATGAGTTATGCTGATACACCAGCTTATTTTCAGCATTTAAGAATAAGCCACTGAACACATTCTGAGGTTTGTGTTATGGTTTGTAGTAGTCATTGTGTGTGAGGTAATTTATAATCTCTACAGATATAAGCAACTAGGCAGACTTGTAATCAAGACAAGCTACATCTAACGGAAATAAAATGTGATTGAAATGATTTGGGGAAAAGTACATCCATCGAACAAAATTTGACTTAAAGGAAAAGTCAGAAACATTTGAAAATCCATTATAGTGAACTAGAGCACTAAACCCTGAAAACCAGAGCATGGGATGCCAACAGTGTTGCCACACTAAGATTTACTGCACTGTACGACGGGATGAACATTCACTCTAGCAGTTCCCCAAATAATTAAAAAAAGTGGGAATAGAAAGAGCCCACAGGGAAACTTCATCCCTGTGTCATTATAACTCGGTTCTAGTTAGATGGCACTGTTCAGGAAAGGGAACAATATCTACATTATCACTTCCCCATCTCACTAGCCACCCCTCACACTCACCCTCATCCTACTGCAAGCATACCAACTAATAACACACAAGGGTAGGCACTTGGGTGGTTTAGCCAATGTTCATGTGAAGTTTCTGGTAATGTGCTGTCAAACATTGAAATCTTTATTTTCAACACTTTGCGTTCTTGGACAGATTTGTGCGCACCTTCGGAAGTGGCTTAGTGAGTTGCAGTGAATGGTGAGACAGAAGGGTACCCCCACACCCCCCACCCCCGCAATTGTGATGAGTGTGAAAGGAATGGCTTGGGCATTGTAAGGATGCATTATGGTGCTGGAGTAGGGTGGTGCCAACCTGGCAGCCACGGTGTACAACGTCAAGTGAAGTAAATCTGGACATGGTGAGGCCATCGCTGGCGTCTCGGGCAGCAATGTGCTCGGGTGCTGATGGCCTGTGTCCTGTGCAGCATCAGGTTATTGCGGAGAAGGTTGGTGGTGTTGTTGGTGCTGCTGGTGTGCCTGATGATGTTGGTGTTGGGGCTGATCGTGGTGGGATTCTGAGGACCAAGGTGAGATTTTTTCAAGGGCACCGATGTTGCTGGAATAAATGGCAGTTGAAGTTGAGATGACAGAAGCGATCTGTCAATGGTGAGAGAGGTTGCTCCAAGGAGGTGACACTGGATAGAGAGTTTACTCCAAACACTTCCAAACTGCATACAGCTCAAAAGTGGGTGCCAAATCATGAAGGCTCCAGCTGTGAAATGGTAGGTTTTATCGCACTTTGCAGCTTTCACCTATTCACATCCATGGAGAGTCATTGAGAACTCGACATACTTACCTGACGTGATACCCGCTCTCCGGGAACCTCGTTAAAAACCTGGTAAAATGGTAAGTACATGGGAAAATGGTGCTTAACTACCTTTTAACAAGCTTTTAAGTATCTAAATTGGCTGACCCACCGCTTGGTGTTGGGTCTGTTCAGGGATGACAGACCCGACACTTGGGAAACTGGCAAGGAGGCGGGTTTACAGAGGGATACCGACCCGCTGTCAATCTTTGTGATTTTGACAGCGGACCTGCCTCCAAACCCACACTCTGAATGCCGGTAAAATTCCGGCCACATTGTGAGGGGAAGATGGAGAAAATAGAAACCCTGAAACAGGTGGCGAGGATGGCCACTAGATTAAGAGAATTGGAGTTTTTACTTTGAAAAAGCATGGACTTCGAGGAGATATAATTGAGGTCGTTAAAATAATGAAAAGATTTGACTTTGGATAGGCTAGTTGAGCTAGAAATGTTAGAAAGGACCATGGGATGTATGTATAAGTTATGAAAGGATAGAACGAGGTTAAATGCTAGGAGGTACTTCTTTTTGTACTGTTGTTGACCTCTGGAATAAGTTGCCGGCATATGCAGTGATTGTGGATTCGCTGCAAACCTTCCAGAGGGAACTGGATGAGTTCCTGAGAGTGGCAAACATATCTACATATAGAAGGTAGATGGTTCATTCGGAAATGTGTCATCCAGTCACTATGCTGTCCTGTAACCTGCTTGTCTGCCTTCGTGGTGGAGGGAGATGAATTTCCCAGAATTATTTCCTAAATTGGCTTGTATTTTTTTCTCATTTTTTGCCTCTTCCAGGAGATTGCATTGCTGTGTGTGTGAGTGGGGGGAATAAGGGACATGGTGAGATTGTGTGGAAGTGGCACCATGCCAGATGGGACAAGCTGTATGGGCCAGCTGGTCTTTTCCTGTCAATCTTGTACATTCGTAACACACAGGATGGACTCCCAGTAAAATACTAAATGCGAAAACCCTAGAATAATTTAAGAACCAATTGGATGCTACAGTGGTGGGACTCATCTCAGTATTCTGGTGCTCATCTCTGAATTGCCTGTAGATGAAACTTGTGATGACCAGCAAAATAATTCTTCTTAACTGCGGCTGATCTTGTTGGGTTTTTAGTTAGTCTGTTGGCTAATAGTGGAATTTTTGCCACGGCAAGGAAAATAAAACTATGCTGGTTTGTTTCCAGCATATTATAATAAGTGATTATTATAATTCTATGATACCACAAATCTTTATTAGTTCTTAGAATCACTTCAAGTAGAGTTTCCCAGTCACACTGGGAGTTGTATATATTGGCCTTTCCATCAAAGCTGCCAAGAAATACATCAGGGTCAATGGCAAAGTAATTCAATCCATCTCCCCCCACCCCCCATACATGATATTTTGCCAGCCCCCCTGTACTCTTGATGTATGACATTTTGACCCACCTTCCCCTTCCTGTCAGTAATCTCAGCAAAATTAAATAGGGAGGTTTTATCATTGGCGTGATAAGCTATTTTACCAGTATTTTAGACAAGTGATACTTATTGAAGATAGAGAACACACAGCTCTCATCCTATGCTCATTACACAAATATAAAAATTAAAGCCCCAGCTTAGTTTTACAGAAAACAGGATAAATTACATACATTATTAGACTGCAAAAACGATATCAAATCTTTCTCACCACCATTCTATTGCTTTATTCAGATTTTATCAGATTAACCAGCATCACCAGTATAATGTTGAACTCTCCAGGAGGATGTCCCATTCATCTCCTCGTGCAGCCTGATGGGTTTGTGAAAATACAGTCAGAAGCAATTGATTATGATAGGATTCATGAAACTTGTAACACATATTGTGATGAGTGGCCAAAAGAAAATGCTGAAAAAAATTAAAATAAAGGATTAGTAGTGTGGGCAAGAAACGTTTTCTCCACTTTAGACGTTTCTTAAGGAATCAGAAGCAATAAATGAAGACAATATTATTTGCAATTTTTTGTACCTATCACTACAGCTATAAATATGAGCCAGCTTGTACACAGATAATAAATGAGCAAAAACATCACAAATACTTACAGCTCTAAATGAATAAACGCAGAAATACTGTAGAAGCTGTGGGCTCATTACATTTATCAAATTCAATTTTATTGTTTGTTCTTTGCTGTGGGGGATTTTAAAACTGCCCGTATGTTTGTTATATATTGTAGACATTATAAACTCCACACATTTTCTTTATCTAAGCTGCTCTTTGAAGGCAGTTGATCCTGAACTGTAAACCCACTGATTTCTCAGTTTACAGCTGTTTTGGGATGGTTTCCAGTATATTAACATCATTTGCATGCAACTTACTGGCATGTAAATGACATTTGTCTGCAACATTTATAGAGGCCCAAACCAATGACATCAACTGAAATACAATTTGACTGATTTATACACAAATGTTCCATGTAAATTCAACATGCGTACAAACAAGTTTCCCTAGGGACTACCCTAGTCTCTCTTCGTCCATGTTGATCAATCTGTGGGTGGATTGATTTCCCAGTTTATAATACCTTAGCTGCCCAGATAGGCTTAAAGAGCTGGATATGTATATTTAGAGCAATGTAGACTCAAAGCCGATTTGCTCGAAGTTTACGAAATAATGACGAGTTTGTGTTTACATGGACAAATTATTTCAACTGGATAGGTTAGGGAGGACCAGGGGTCACACTCACAAGTTACGTAAGGGCAGAACCAGGTTGGATGTTAGGTGGCTCTTCTTTCCCCAGAGAATAGTAGACCTGTTGAACAGGTTGCTGGCTCGTGCGGTGAATACTGATTCACTGCTTTACTACAAGCGAGAGCTGGACCAGTTTCTGGCTGTGGTGGAGATATTGGCCCAGAAATTGATCTCGCTCTGTTCCCGCGGGGGTAAGGCTTTCCCGCGATCTCTCACCTCGCTTGTGCTTTTTCAGATCCAGCTCGCACGAACTTCATGTTCTAGAGATCAGCTGGGCAGTGCTTGCGTATCCCAGCGGCGTAGTGAATTCGTGCGAGCTGTGGGATCACGTGACTCAGTTAGACCCAATGGCAGCACACCATCTTCCATTCATAAGTTTCACAGCACCCTGTGAAATCTATGAATCTTACACCCCCCCAAAATAATAGCTAAACCTCAATTAAATTAAAAAAAACCATCACATTAATAAAATAAGTCTAGTTAATTAAATTAACCATTTTAAATAAAAAATTAAATTTTTGAAAAAATTTAAAATCTTTTAAAAAGTTATCAAGCCACCGTGTCCAAGACTGTCACTGACCTCATCTCCTCTGGAGATCTTCCCCCCACGGCCGCCAACCTCATAGTTCCCCAACCCCGCACAGCCCGCTTCTACCTCCTTCCCAAGATCCACAAACAGGACTGCCCCGGTAGACCCATCGTTTCAGCCTGTTCTTGCCCCACGGAACTTATCTCTTCCTATCTCGACTCTATTTTTTCTCCCCTTGTCCAGTCTCTTCCCACCTACATCCGCGACTCTTCCGATGCCCTCCGCCATTTTAACAGTTTCCAGTTTCCCGGCCCCAACCGTCTCCTCTTCACTATGGACGTACAATCCCTCTACACCTCCATTCCCCACCAGGATGGCCTGAGGGCGCTCCGCTTCTTCCTTGAACAGAGGCCCAACCAGTCCCCATCCACCACCACCCTCCTCCGCCTGGCTGAACTTGTTCTCACATTGAACAACTTCTCCTTTGACTCGACCCATTTCCTCCAAATTAAAGGTGTTGCTATGGGTACCCGCATGGGTCCTAGCTATGCCTGCCTTTTCGTGGGATATGTGGAACACTCTTTGTTCCAGTCCTACTCAGGTCCCCTCCCTCACCTCTTTTTCCGGTACATTGATGACTGTATCGGTGCCGTCTCCTGCTCTCGCCCTGAACTAGAACATTTCATTCACTATGCTTCCAATTTCCACCCTTCCCTCACCTTCACATGGTCCATCTCCGACTCTTCCCTTCCCTTCCTCGACTTCTCCATCTCCATCTCTGGGGATAGGTTATTGACTAACATTCACTACAAGCCCACCGACTCCCACAGCTACCTGGACTACACTTCCTCCCACCCCGCCTCCTGTAAGGACTCTATTCCATTCTCCCAGTTTCTCCGTCTCCGCCGCATCTGCTCTGATGATGCCACCTTCCATACCAGTGCTTCCGACATGTCTTCCTTTTTCCTCAACCGAGGATTCCCCTCTACCGTGGTCGACACGGCCCTCGACCGTGTCCGTTCTATCTCCCGCACATCTGCCCTCACCCCTGCCCCTCCCTCCCGGAACCACGATAGGGTTCCCCTTGTCCTCACCTTTCACCCCACCAGCCTCCACATTCAACGGATCATCCTCCGCCATTTCCGCCACCTCCAGCGTGATCCCACCACCAAACACATCTTCCCCTCACCTCCCCTTTCAGCATTCCGTAGGGACCGCTCCCTCCGCGACACCCTAGTCCACTCCTCTACCACCCCCAGCACCCCTTCCCCTTCGCCCGGCACCTTCCCGTGCACGCGCAGGAGATGCAACACATGCCCTTATACCTCCCCTCTTCCCACTGTCCAGGGCCCCAAACACCCCTTCCAGGTGAAACAGCGATTTACTTGTACTTCCTGCAATTTAGTATACTGTATTCGCTGCTCACGATGTGGACTCCTCTACATTGGGGAGACCAAACGCAGATTGGGTGACCGCTTTGCGGAACACCTCCGTTCAGTCCGTAAGGGGGACCCCGAGCTCCCGGTGGCCTGTCACTTTAATTCACCGCTTCACTCCCACTCTGACCTCACCGTCCTCGGCCTATTACACTGTTCCACAGAAGCTCAGCGTAAGCTCGAGGAACAGCACCTCATCTTTCGTTTAGGCACGCTACAGCCCTCTGGACTCAATATCGAGTTCAACAATTTTAGATCATAACCTCAGCTCCAATCACATTTATATTTTATTTTATCCACCCTTTTATTTGTCCCCCCCACCTTTTTTTTTTCCTCCTAGAAGCTGGCAGCTGTCCTTCATTCTGCCAGTGGATTTCACACTTCATTCAGCCTTAATCTGTCACATTAACACCACCTCTAGCCTTGCATATCTCTTAATGTCTCTTAATGTCTCTTCATCTTCCCCTTTGTTCCTTTATCCCCTCCCCCTTTTCCCAGCTTTACCCTGGCCTTAAATCTATTTGATTTCCGGCTCTTCCCAGTTCTGATGAAAGGTCATCGACCTGAAACGTTAACTCTCTTTCTCTCTCCACGGATGCTGCCTGGCCTGCTGAGTTTTTCCAGCGTTTTCTGTTGTTATATATAAAAATAAACTTACCTGTCTTTAAAGTCTCTAAAAAAGATATACCTGTAAAAAAAAATTCAAAAAAATACTTAATTCACTACTTACCTTCTTAAAAGCGGGTCTTACTCTTCCTTTTTACTTTTCCAAAATCTTCCGTACTTACCTGCGCGTCCAAAGCATGAAGTGCACAGCGTGCGCGCAGCCTGTAGCGCGCACGCGATGCACCGAGGACCCGCCCCCTTTTCAGAAGAGCAATTGCCGGTTTTCAGCGCATGCGCAGGGCATGCAGAAAACCGGCAATTGCAGTGGGAATAAGCGAGAGTACGCAGTGCGTACTCTCGCGTCCCGGGATCAATTTTCGGCCCATTGTCATGCAAGAGATAGTTACCCTGTAATATAAGTCAGGGTCAATGGCCACAATTTCGCCTACCTATGCGGGTCCGGTGAGGCCGGGGTCGGTGGTGGGGTGCGACCCTGCTGCTGGCTCCATCCCGCTCTGTGAAATGAATTTTACGCTGATTGGGCTTGTTAAGCCCGCCCAGCACGTTTCCCGGCCAATTAGAGAGAGCGGGTCTGATGATGTCACTTGATGAAGCATCATCAGCCAGTTTCCTTAAAGGGACCATACACAAATTGATTTTGACAGGTCTGGTGTCAGTGTTCTACAGCATTGAGGTGCTGCAAACACTGACAAGCACTGCACAGAGGTGCACGGCTGCACCCAGGCTCTCCCAGGACTCACTCCATATGCTTATGGAGGGTGTCATAGCACGCAGGCAGGTCCTCTTCCCTTGCCATGGGCGGAAGAGACCTCCTCAGGAGATCAGCACAGCCTGGTTGCACATTGCACAGGAGGGCACAAGCAGGGATGTCATCAGGAGGATCAGGCTGCAGTGGCACAAACCTTTCAATGATCTCAGTAGATCACGAAACGTTACTGCAAAGCCACAGTCAATCTCATCCTGCTGTGCCACTCATCACATCTCCATCACTCTGCCTTCCCTACCCTACTCCTGCACATCCTTACTCACACCAACTTACCTTGCACCTCCACCCATCCCTCTTTATCTACATTATCACTTCCCCATCTCACTAGTCACCCCTCACAATCACCCTCATTCTAGTCCAATCATACCAACTAACAACACACAAGGGTAGGCAATTGGGTGTTTTAGCCAATGTTCATGTGACGTTTCTGTTAATGTGCTATCAAACATTGAAATCTTTATTTTCAACACTTTGCGTTCTTGGACAGATTCGTGTGCACCTTTGGAAGTGGCTTAGTGAGTTGCAGTGAATGCTGAGACATAACAGTACCCCCCACAATAGTCTTGAGCAGCGACCACGACACCACACAACCCTGCCACGGCAACCTCTGCAAGACATGCCAGATCATAAACACAGACACCATCATCACATGTGAGGACACCACCCACCAGGTACATGGTACATACTCATGTGACTCGGCCAACGTTGTCTACCTCATACGTTGCAGGAAAGGATGCCACGGAGCACGGTACATCGGCGAGACCATGCAGACACTGAGACAACGTATGAACGAACACCACACAACAATCGCCAGGCAGGAGTGTTCCCTCCCAGTCGGGGAACACTTCAGCAGTCAAGGACATTCAGCCTCCGATCTTCGGGTAAGCGTTCTCCAAGGCGGCCTTCGAGACACACGACAACGCAAAATCGTCAAGCAGAAACTGATAGCCAAGTTCCGCACCCATGAGGACGGCCTCAACCGGGATCTTGGGTTCATGTCACGCTACATGTAACCCCACCTGACGTAGAGTCATCCAGACTCGAGTCGTCGTTGGCTTGTTCTCTCGACACAGATGCGGCCAGACCTGCTGTGATTTCCAGCAAAAAAAAGTTTTTTGTTTTCCATACAGACCCCAGCATCTGCCACAATTGACCCCTTGTGACCCCACCTCATTGTCTTTGATGTAATGTTTTCCTGACTGACCTGTTTGGATACCATCCAAACCTTTGATTGCCGTGATTATCTCTCTGCCGAGGTGTGATAAAGGGCAGTTAGAAAGATTAACTGTAATCATCTGGCAGTGTTCTCTGACTATATATGCTGTGCCTATATGCATCTCTTCACTTCACCTGACGAAGGAGCAGCGCTCCGAAAGCTTGTGATTTCAAATAAAGCTGTTGGACTATAACCTGGTGTTGTGCGACTTCTCACATTTGAGTGTGAAAGGAATGGCTTGGGCATTGTAGGGATGCTTTATGGTGTTGGTGTGGCGTGGTGCCAACCTGGTGCATCATGTGGCAGCCAGAGTGTACAGCGTCAAGTGAAGTAAATCTGGCTATGGTGAGGCCATCCCTGGTGTCCCGGGCAGCAATGTGGTCGGGTGCTGATGCCCTGTGTTCTGTGCAGCACCAGCTGATTGCAGAGAAAGTTGGTGTTGATGTTGGTGCTGCTGGTGTGCCTGGAGCTACTGGTGTTGGGGCTGATCGTGGTGGGATTCTGAGGACAAGGTGAGATTTTTTCAAGGGCACCGATGCTGATGGAATAGATGGCGGGTGAGGTTTAGATGACAGAAGCAATCTGTCAATGGTGAAAGGTTGTTCCAATGAGGTGACAGTGGATAGAGAGTTTGCTCCAAACACTTGCACGCTGCATAAAGCTCAATCTGTCTTCCAAATGCAGTAAGCAACAGCTTCTAACCTTGGGATAGTGAACACCTATGAAATGGGAGCTTTTATAGACCATTTGCAGCTGTCAAGTAAAGAAATCATCCCATGCTGACACAACACCCGACCTCCTTACCTGACGTGATCCCCGAGCAGTGAGGAAGCTGTTGGCGAACTCTAGGCCGCGAATTTTCACCTGGAGGCAGGATGGTGGTGGGTCCACTGTTCGGCGGGTTCCGGACCCGCTCCCGGTTCCTGCCGCCTTGCAGTTGAAATCTTCCGTTGATTGGCCTCGTTAAGGTCGACGTGCGGGTTCTCCAAGGCAATTGCTGGGTGTGGGTCAGCTGCTCGCGTCTGATGAAGCGATGTTGGACTGATTATTTAAAGGGGTCATGTTCCCTCTGCAGATTCATTTCCGTTTTGTTCCCTGAAGTGGCTGCTGCAGGTATGGCAGTGCCAAAACCTAAGGCTGCTCCCCGCTTCGACGCGGACTCCCTCCATGCAGGGAGGGAGTAAGAGGACGGAAGGAGGAGGCCTCCTCAGCATACCAAGGCAGCTTGGCTGCAAATAGTTGAGGAGGTCAGTTCGAGGTCAGTCTGCACACGCATCTATTGTAATCAGCAAAATTGAGTATAACATCACACTTACCTTCCATCTGCCTCCCATCTCTTCTCACCCCCACACTCTGCATTGGCAACCTTCCCCTGCACATCCCAACTCACCCTAACATCCCTTGCACCCTCACCCATCCCTCTCTTTCTCTGTACAGAATCATGTCACCATCTTACTATGCACCACTCACACTCTTATGCAATGCCAACAACTAACAACGCACAGGGAGGGAACTTGGTTTGTGCACCTCACTCCTTCATAGCCTCGCTCTAAACATCTATGTCATTCATTCTTAACACTCACTCCATCAATCTCTCTCAAACTCCACTTGTGTCCCTCATTACAGAAGAAGAAAGCCCACAATAAAAGGGAGAGGGGGAGGACAGGAGGAAGCCCACCATCCCTGGCGCGCCTAACGAGCGCTGAGGAGGCAGACCTGGAGATTATCGGAGGTGCAGAGGAGTTGGAAGTGGGGGACAGAGAGACGGGCATAGAACAGCAAGCTGGTGACAGAATTGATTTCCAACCCTCTGATTTAGCAGTCATGAGTGACTAATATGGGAGATGATGTTCATAGAGATTGAGTACTGAGCATCTGCACAATGGGATGTGTCTGCAACATACATTTCACTTGTCTAACTCATGCCTTTACTCCCCCACTCCCCGCTGTCCAGGAGGAAGAGCAGGAGCACTCCTCAGAGGAACCACCAGCCTCTGAGGGAGCAGCGTCACCAACATTCAGCACACCCAGCACCAGCGCAGAGACGCACACCTCGGTGGGTTTTGTGCGAGATAGAGTAGTGTTGTCACCTGGTGTATCACAGCTCACAAGTGAGCAGGAGCAGATGTTGGAGACAGGTATAGCAGTGGAGAGTCCTCGTCAGAGGATGCAGGGCGCTCCCAGCTCTGCTCAGCTGCATGTAGACGCTGAGCCTCTGGGGCCATCCAGAAAGGGAGCGGTGCTGGAGCTTCAGGAACAAGTGCAGGAGGCTCTGTGTGGATTTGCTTCCACGGTAACTGTGAGTGTGCAGAGACTGGAGGAGTCCATCTTAAACATTAGCAATGCCGTGTTGAACGCTATGGGCAATCTAGGTGCCACCATGGGAAGGATGGCAACCTCCATGGAGGACTTAACTCGCCAGACGCAAGCCAACCTGGTGGCTCTTCTAGATATGGCAGCTATGGAGAATAGAAGGCCATCTATCGTGGAGAGGAACCAGAGGTACATGGACGTCTCGGTTATGAGGACTGTCAGTACAGAGACGGGTCCTCATGGCCCCACCGATGTGCAGCAAGGTGCTCTCCAGCAACTTGCTAGCAGTGAAGTGCGGGTGACCCATGAGAGGGTCGGTGGTGTTCGAGCACAAGGAAGTGGGGGCTCCTCTCCAAGCGCTCACACTCCCTTGCCACTGCCGAGCCCTCGGTCAGAGCCCCATCTGCCTGAGCCAGCAGAGATGGCCGAGTCTGCCCCTGCACAGCCGCAGGAGGAGCAGACTTTGGCGGGGCCCTCCAAGGCTCCCAAAACCAGAGGACAGCCGCCAAAGGCGTCTAAGCAGGAGCAGCAGGGAAGTGAGTAGGCTGCCTCCACATATGCTGAAGCCACAGGGGTCTCACAACGTAGAAGCACGCGTAAGAGGAAGATGTCACGTTAATAATCACAAGGGTTCTCACTTGGGTGTTATGATAGATTTATTTGTAAAGTTTCTGTTCTTTGCCAATATTGTAATAAATTGATGTAGAACGAAGATTTGGCATCGTTGCCATATGTGTGCTGACAATTTGAGGTGGCACAGTTTAGGGTAAGTGTGCCTTTAAAATCCAGCAATGCAGGTTACAGTGGATCGATAGTGCACAACACATACTTGCAGCCTAAACACAGAATATGCCCCCCAAATTATTCAATCACCAACCTGACAGATTTCATAATGACAAGATTTGAGAGTGCAGCTTTTACACTGCAGTTGCAGCTGTGAAGTCTCCAGCTCGCTGGTGTTCACGCCACACTTACCTGGCATGTTGTTGGAACGTCGTGAAACCCGACCCAGAAGCTGGAAAATCCAAAAACCCTGTGAAAATAGCTCTAAACTACCACTTAATAGGCAGTTAAATGCCTTTAATCCCTTTCCTGCTGCTTGGTGTCGGGTCCGTTTGCAAATCGGAGACCCGACATTCAGGAACGTTGCGTGGAGGTGGGATCACGGCAGGTTCGGAACCCGCCGTCAGTCATTGCAAATTTAACCTCTGACCCGCCTCCAATCCTGCACTCTGAGTGCCGGCAAAATTCTGGCCTTATCTAAAGGTGAGCTTAAAATAGTTTTTAAATGCTTGTTAACAAGCTCTTAATAATCTAAAATAACAACAGAAAACGCTGGAAAAACTCAGCAGGCCAGGCAGCATCCGTGGAGAGAGAAAGAGAGTTGACGTTTCAGGTCGATGACCTTTCATCAGAACTGGGAAGAGCTGGAAATCAAATAGATTTAAGGCCAGGGTAAAGCTGGGAAAAGGGGGAGGGGATAAAGGAACAAAGGAGGAGATGAAGAGACATTAAGAGACATTAAGAGATATGCAAGGCTAGAGGTGGTGTTAATGTAACAGATTAAGGCTGAATGAAGTGTGAAATCTACTGGCAGAATGAAGGACAGCTGCCAGCTTCTAGGAGGAAAAAAAAGGTGGGGGGGACAAATAAAAGGGTGGATGAAATAAAATATAAATGTGATTGGAGCTGAGGTTATGATCTAAAATTGTTGAACTCGATATTGAGTCCAGAGGGCTGTAGCGTGCCTAAACGAAAGATGAGGTGCTGTTCCTCGAGCTTACGCTGAGCTTCCGAGGAACAGTGTATTAGGCCGAGGACGGTGAGGTCAGAGTGGGAGTGAAGCGGTGAATTAAAGTGACAGGCCACCGGGAGCTCGGGGTCCCCCTTACGGACTGAACGGAGGTGTTCCGCAAAGCGGTCACCCAATCTGCGTTTGGCAGCTGTCCTTCATTCTGCCAGTAGATTTCACACTTCATTCAGCCTTAATCTGTTACATTAACACCACCTCTAGCCTTGCATATCTCTTAATGTCTCTTAATGTCTCTTCATCTCCTCCTTTGTTCCTTTATCCCCTCCCCCTTTTCCCAGCTTTACCCTGGCCTTAAATCTATTTGATTTCCAGCTCTTCCCAGTTCTGATGAAAGGTCATCGACCTGAAACGTCAACTCTCTTTCTCTCTCCACGGATGCTGCCTGGCCTGCTGAGTTTTTCCAGCGTTTTCTGTTGTTATTTCGGATTTCCAGCATCTGCAGTATTTTGCTATCGTCTTAATAATCTAAACTGCCTCCCCAGCCGCTTGCTGTCGGCTCTGTTCAGCGATGACAGACCCGACATCTGGGAAACTAGCGTGGAGGTGGGTTGACAGCGGATTCCTTAACCTCTGTCAAAAAAATGTTTTTCCCAGCCGACCCGCCAACAAATGCGCCCGCTGACCCCCTGAAAAATCCCCCCCAATGTGTACACAGAGAACAGAACAGATACCTGTGGGTATTCACTTCCAACCACTCTGAGAAACTGCCCTTACCTTCCTTCTAACCACGTTTTAATCCAATTAGCTACACTTCCCCAATTCCATAGCCCTTACTCTTTTCTGTGTGGTACCTTGTCAAAGGCTTTCTGAAACGATGTGCAGCTATTATTGCTGCATTTCTTCATGGTAACAATTGATTTTTGTTCTTGATGTTATATATCCTGAGACATATTCATTCATGTTATTCAGCTTTTTGGGAACACGAGGTGTATTCTGGATCGTAAAGAATGTACGAAAAAATTCTTAACACTGTTGAAAGGCTGTTGGTGATAACGCTCATATGCCAGAGATCTCTTGAGTGGATTTCGAATGTTGACTTTTTCGTTGTTACGTATGTGCTGTCTCATTTTTAAAAAATTCATTCTCGGCATATGGGCATCACTAGCAAGGCCAGCATTTATTGCCCATCCCTAGCTGCCCTTGAGAAGGTGGTGGTGAGCTGTCTTATTGAACCGTTGCAGTCCGTGTGGTGAAGTGCTGTTAGGTAGGGAGTTCCAGGATTTTGACCCAGTGACGATGAACGAACGGTGATATATGCCCAAGTCCAGATGGTGTGTAACTTGGAGATGGTGGTGTTCCCACGCGCCTGCTGCCCTTGTCCTTCTAGGTGGTAGAGGTCGCCGGTTTGGGAGGTGCTGTCGAAGAAGCTTTGGCGAGTTGCTGCATGGTGCATTCATTATAACATACACCTCAATTTAACACATAAAGTTCTTGATCATCACAAGCCATATTGTAACTGTGCTTCCTGTCAAGCTTATGATGGAAAATATCTTAACTTGTTTGTGATTTGGTCACTTATAATCTTCCTCACCCCTGAGCAAGACAACAGGATATTCTCATAATAGGGTTTTACTGTTCTTTATCCTCTTAACGGAAGGGTGTCCCTCAGAAGTTTAGAGTACGTTATTATAATACTAGTTGGAACTAATGTATTACACACTATGAGCACAATAAATTTGTGTGTACAGACATTAGATGCATACTAGAAAATGCTTTGATTTGTCAGGTATATTTGAATGAATTTAAAAATTATTTCAGTCTAATAAATAGAAAAGAAAAATATTTAAACAAATGTTAACAATAACCGCAATACAAGAAACCGAATAGACTGCCATGGACAGCAGAGAAGTAAAGCTGCTATCTGTGTAGATTGAAATCAAATTGTCAGCATTGTGGTGTGTCTGATAAACTAACACACAACAGACAAGTCGGATACAGTCTGATCTTGCGTCATTGTAAATGAAGATATGCATAACATTTACATTTTGAATTAATCCTAAAGACTCAGGAACCTGTTGAGATATTTGCGAATATAGGCATGAATATGCCATAAAAGGAGATTTGCCTTGAAATTCTGACTCGTGATTGAAAAAAAAGTGTGAAGGATTTTTTTAACGAGCCAGCAGTCTTTGGAACAAACCCCCAGTAACAGACCAAAGCAGTGGTGTGAATCTCAACTGTGCATACCTTTGTTAACTTTAATGAAGTTAATGAAAATTTGATCCCTGAGTTTAAACTCAGGGTGGGTATCGGACGGGTGAGGGTGGAGGGGGGGGGGGGGGGTGCGGTGGGGGGGTGGTGGTGGCGAGGCGAGGGGCAAGTTCTCATGACATCACCAGCACGAGGCCCGGGTGATTTTGACTCCTGGTCCTCATTTTAATATGGTTGCTGGGCTGCCCACCTGGTGTTAGAAAATGGGCAGCCTGCCCACTTTCGTGGCACAATTTACGGCCGGCCTATTAAAAGTGGGATTGCACCTCTTAAAGCGAGGTTGCATTCCCTGCTTTCAGATTTCTTGGCAACACTGTGGACAGAATGCTAAGGGCAGTACTGAGTCACAGAGCTGCCCCAGGTTTTCTAATGCCTCTGTAGAATTCCTGTTGCAGGAGTTCAGGGCAAGGAGGGATGTACTGTTTCCCAGCACCCACAGGAGCATCCTGAGGGAAACTATCCAGCAGGCCCGGGCAGAGGTGGGTGAGAGGGGCAGTGCCACCAGCATCACCCCCAGGACTTGGGTTCAATGTAGGAAACGCTTCGATTACTTCAAAAGAGCAGAAAGGATGAGTACAGTTCTACATCTCTCTATCTCTCTCAACACCTGCCAACACTCCTTTCACCCCCTCCCCCACCACTCTCTCTTCTCTATCACATCCTTCAACATACAATCACAAGGGCACACTGCAACGCCTCTCTTCGTCATTCCAATAAGGATGTACCCAGAACGTAAGCTGAGGAAGGACCAGGCATGCTTTAAATAGGAGGATCCTGTTCCTGCACCAGCAAAGTAATGAGCCACTTGGTTCCCTGCACGGCACGCTGGAAGGTTGCATCCAGCTCACTAACACCAAATGCCAACATTACGAATGCCATCATGAAAGCATTGTCAAGCTGAAGAATGCCATTCGCACCATGGCAATGCCAGTGCCATCTGTAGTGGAGACAGTGGGTACATGCAGGAATAGTGTAATAAGGGCCTCTCTCATGGATGCTTCTGCCACTGTCAATGTGCTACAAGTAACAATCAAAGACGTAACCGTTAACAGCTTTTACTAATTCAGAACAGATTGCAGTCAAGTATTATGATGAGATTCAGGGACCATGTGGCAGAATACTCCTTTACTCTGCTTCAAGGTTTCCCCAGACACGTCTGCACCTTTTATGAAGACTCACCCTCAAAAAGTACCATTAATGCAGCACGACAATTGTCCCATATGTTCCCCATAATACGTTAGGGCCTTCAACTGCATATTGCTGCAGTAATTGTTGAGCTGTCAAGGTCATAGAGAAAGCATTCCAGCAGAATCCCAAAGAACTACTCAGCAGACTTTGCAACCCGCTCCACCACTTCCTCCCTCCATTAGAAGTTCAGGTAGAAATCTTGCTAGGAAGTCTTGCTACAATTGTACAGGGCCTTGGTAAGACCACACCTGGAGTACTGTGCTCAGTTTTGGTCTCCTTATCTAAGGAAAGATATACTTGCCTTGGAGGCGGTACAATGAAGATTCACTAGATTAATTCCTGGGATGAGAGGGCTGTCCTATGATGAGAGATTGTATAGAATGGGCCTATACTCTCTGGAGTTTAGAGGAATGAGAGGTGATCTCATTGAAACATACAAGATTCTGAAGGAGATTGACAGGGTAGATGCTGAGAGGTTGTTTCCCCTGGCTGAAGTGTCTAGAACTAGGGGGCATAGTCTCAGGATAAGGGGTAGGCCATTTAAGACTGAGATGCGGAGGAATTTCTTCACTCAGAGGGTTGTGAATCTTTGGAATTCTCTACCCCAGAGGGCTGTGAATGCTGAGTCTTTGAGTATATTCAAGGCTGAGATAGATAGATTTTTGGACTCTAGGGGAATAAAGGGATATGGAGATCGGGCGGGAAAATGGAGTTGAGGTCGATGATCAGCCATGATCTTATTGAATGGCGGAGCAGGCTCGAGGGGCCGTATGGCCTACTCCTGCTCCTATTTCTTACGTTCTTATGTTCTTACAGCATGAGTTAGAGGTTGCCATATTAGCATAGAGATGCTGGCGTTCAAACCTGTACCTATTATGACAGAAATGAAAACATTTTATTTCACCAACATCTTGCAGGGAATTATTACTATTAATATGCAAATAACCAAGAGGCTTGTAACAATGATACTACTTACATTTCTAAATTGCTCATCCCATACAGAGAGATATTTTTAGCATGCTTTACAGGGCAGTGAATAGAACGTGAACTCAGAGGGGGGAAAGGTATATCATTCCCATATGATTGGATTGAGATGCAACAATACAGATAGAGGAAAAGGTAGCTTAACTGAATGGCTTGCATGGAGGTGCACTGTTAAAAAGCCAATGTTTATGTACCAATGAAGAAAAACCATCAATCAGAACCTGATTAACTAATCAGCCCAAATGCCCTGGCATCTCTTCTGACGGTGGCTATTGTCCATTATCATCTGCTTCCCCTTCCACGTGTTTCTTAAAAATTTTTTAAATCTCAAACCTGACCCCAACCCGCCTCCAACCCACCCACATCTGGTTTTAACGGAGGCGGGGTGGGGGGTGGGGGGTTGTAGGCAGCCAACCCGCTCCCAGGAGGCAGGTTGGGCACTTTAAATATTATAATGAGGCTGCGTGTCTCATATTTAACCTTCCTTCCAGGTTTATCCCTGGCCAGCCGGGTTTCCCGGGCCTCGGGAAACCCGGCAGCTAAAGGGAGGCGAGGACTGCTTCGTGGAAAAGGTAAGTGCCTTTACAGCACTGCTTATGGGGCAGGAGGAGCAGGAGTGCTTCCCCCTGGCCCTCCAAGCTTACCTTCTTCCCTGCCCACCATCGGCCACCCACCCTCCCCGCCCAATCCAAGGAATCCCCAGGCAATCGGACACCGCCCCCAGATCGGTGACCACCCACCCCCGAGATCGAGCCTCCCCAGGATCGGCGACCACCCCCACTATGATCCAGACCCACCCGCACGCTCCCACTAACCCAGCTGCAAGGTCCCTATCTATTCCTGGCCTGCAGCCTCCTATGGAGCGTTCCCCACCTGACAGCAAGCCAAGCCTGTCAACCAGGCTGGCTTCTGGGCTGGGAACCTGCTTGAAAAAAAGACACACGATGTGACGTTAAAACTTCCTCCCTGGAACTGGTAGAAAGTTTTCCGGTGGCATTTAAATGAGGCCAGGGTGTTAAAATACTCTGGGCCTCTTTTTGCTGCAACGTTTGAACTGACACCAAGGGGGGAATTTTAACCTAAAAAAACAGGTAGGTTTGGAGCGTGGGGATAGTTGAATTGTTAAAAATCGCAATCTCGACCTGAACCCGCCTCCGGTTTTAACGGAGGCGGGATGGGGGCGGGCAGCCAACCCGCTGCCAGGAGGCAGCACGTTAATTTTAATATTATAATGAGGCTGAAGTCTCTTATTTAACCTACATTTTGTGTTTAACTGTAGCTGGTTGGGTTTTATACACTTCGTAAAACCCGATAGTTACAGCAAGACGAGGACTACTGCATCCAGGAGGTAAGTACCTTTACACCTACTTCCTGGATCCAGGGTCCCTGCCTAACCCACCTCCCGTGATTAGAGACTCCCCCACAAGGCCTCCGATCACTCCCCCAGGCCTCCCCCTGCTCCAACCTCCGATCCACTTTGGACAGCCACCCCTCCACCCCCGATGTACTCCTGGGCTGACCTCCGATCTATTGCTGGGCCTCCCCCCCTCACCCCTCCCAATCTATTGCTGGGCTGACCCCGCTCCCACCACCAATCTATTACTGGGCTGACCCCCCTCCTCCCCCCAATATATTGCTGGGCCTCACCCACCCCCACCCCACCCGACTACCAAACTATTGCTGACCCCTCCCCCCCACCAATCCATTGCTGACCCCTCCCCCCACCAATCCATTGCTGACCCCCCCCACCAATCCATTGCTGATCCCTCCCCCCCACCAATCCATTGCTGACCCCTCCCCCCACCAATCCATTGCTGATCCCTCCCCCCCCACCAATCCATTGCTGATCCCTCCCCCCCACCAATCCATTGCTGACCCCTCCCCCCCACCAATCCATTGCTGACCCCCCCTCCCCCCCACCAATCCATTGCTGACCCCCCCACCAATCCATTGCTGACCCCTCCCCCCCACCCCACCAATCCATTGCTGACCCCTCCCCTCCACCAATCCATTGCTGACCCCCCCTCCCTCCCACCAATCCATTGCTGACCCCCCCCACCAATCCATTGCTGACCCCTCCCCCCCACCCCACCAATCCATTGCTGACCCCTCCCCCCCACCAATCCATTGCTGACCCCCCCCACCAATCTATTGCTGACCCCTCCCCCCTACCCCACCAATCCATTGCTGACCCCCCCACGACCAATCCATTGCTGACCCCTCCCACCCCACCAATCCATTGCTGATCCCCCCCCACCAATCCATTGCTGACCCCCCCCCACCCCACCAATCCATTGCTGACCCCTCCCCCCCACCAATCCATTGCTGACCCCTCCCCCCCACCAATCCATTGCTGACCCCCCCCACCAATCCATTGCTGACCCCCCCTCCCCCACACCAATCCATTGCTGACACCCCCCACCAATCCATTGCTGACCCCTCCCCCCCACCCCACCAATCCATTGCTGACCCCTCCCCCCCCACCAATCTATTGCTGACCCCTCCCCCCCACCCCACCAATCCATTGCTGACCCCTCCCCCCCACCAATCTATTGCTGACCCCTCCCCCCCACCCCACCAATCCATTGCTGACCCCCCCACGACCAATCCATTGCTGACCCCTCCCCCCCACCCCACCAATCCATTGCTGACCCCCCACCCCACCAATCCATTGCTGACCCCCCCCACGACCAATCCATTGCTGACCCCTCCCACCTCACCAATCCATTGCTGACCACCCCCCCACCAATCTATTGCTGACCCCTCCCCCCCACCCCACCAATCCATTGCTGACCCCCCCCACGACCAATCCATTGCTGACCCCTCCCACCCCACCAATCCATTGCTGATCCCCCCCCACCAATCTATTGCTGACCCCCCCACCCCACCAATCTATTGCTGACCCCTCCCACCCCACCAATCCATTGCTGACCCCCCCTCCCCCCCACCAATCCATTGCTGACCCCTCCCACCCCACCAATCCATTGCTGACCTCCCCTCCCCCCCCACCAATCCATTGCTGATCCCCCCCCCCACCAATCCATTGCTGACCCCCCCACCCCACCAATCCATTGCTGACCCCCCCCACCCCACCAATCTATTGCTGATCCCCCTCCCCCCACCAATCCATTGCTGATCCCCCTCCCCCCCACCAATCCATTGCTGACCCCCCTCCCCCCACCAATCTATTGCTGACCCCCCTCCCCCCCACCAATCCATTGCTGACCTCCCCACCAATCCATTGCTGACCCCCCCACCCCACCAATCCATTGCTGACCCCCCCTCCCCCCCACCAATCCATTGCTGACCCCCCCACCAATCCATTGCTGACCCCCCCCACCAATCCATTGCTGATCCCTCTCCCCCCACCAATCCATTGCTGATCCCTCCCCCCCCACCAATCCATTGCTGACCCCTCCCCACCAATCCATTGCTGTCCCCCCCCCACCAATCCATTGCTGATCCCTCCCCCCCCACCAATCCATTGCTGTCCCCCCCCACCAATCCATTGCTGTCCCCCCCACCAATCCATTGCTGACCCCTCCCCCCCACCAATCCATTGCTGTCCCCCCCCACCAATCCATTGCTGACCCCCCCACCCCACCAATCCATTGCTGACCCCCCCACCCCACCAATCCATTGCTGACCCCCCCCACCCCACCAATCCATTGCTGACCCCCCCCCACCCCACCAATCCATTGCTGACCCCCCCACCCCACTAATCCATTGCTGACCCCCCCACCCCACCAATCCATTGCTGACCTCCCCTCCCCCCCACCAATCTATTGCTGACCTCCCCTCCCCCCCACCAATCCATTGCTGACCTCCCCTCCCCCCCACCAATCCATTGCTGACCTCCCCTCCCCCCCACCAATCCATTGCTGACCTCCCCTCCCCCCCACCAATCCATTGCTGACCCCTCCCCCCCACCAATCCATTGCTGACCCCCCCACCAATCTATTGCTGACCCCTCCCCCCCACCAGTCCATTGCTGGCCTCTCCCCCCCACCAATCTATTGCTGACCCTGCCCCCCCACCAATCTATTGCTGGGCCGACCTCCCCCTCTGATCTATTGCTGGGCTGACCCCTACGCAAACCTTCCCTCCCTCCTCGCTGTGGCCTAGTGCTGCAGGCCTACTGCCTGGAGCCAGCCATCATCTCAATCTGGCTGGCTGCGGATGGGAAAAAGAGGCCTCGCATGCAAACCAGGCCCTGCCGTTAAAGTCAGCAGGGCCTGCAGGAAACCTGTGATCCCAGGGAGCCCCCCCCCACCGCCCCCAACCCGCCTTCCCCATGAAAATCCAGCCCCAAAACGCAAGCCAAAAATTGTCCCTCAGTTAAAATCAGGGCCCGAGTGGCAGCATAAGCTTTGTTTTATCTGTTTTGTGCCTGGATTTGAGGGTGATGTTTAGGTGTCATGAACTGCAATTGCAGAAGATGGCATGGTCACCTAGAAACCAGCCTTCCAGCCTGTCCTCCCCTTAAAAGATTTGCAACACATTGCTTTGCTTCATGACGCAGGCATTATGAGCACTGCCGGGGTCATGTGGATATATGTACATGATTTTGAGACAGTGGTTGCCGACCATCTGCACAGTCATGCAACAGAATTCCTTTCTATTGAGGTACGAGATTACACCAAGCCCTGATGCCCAGATGGCCACCATGTGTTCAGTTTATTGCGCCTTGCACTCTGGGAAAGCAAGTATGTGCATAAAATTGAGTACCTCTTTCCTGATACTGCTGATGGTTATTGGCGAATTGGATAAAGATGTGATGCTGAAAGAGGGTATTTGTGACCGCTGTGCTACTGTGCTGGACATGATGACAGGCTTACACCCAATATATACCGTGTAGATGCCTAGCAGCTAGAGACATAGTCCAGTATGACTGCCACTTTTATTGCCACAGTTGAAGCAATGGGTATGGTAATATAATGGTACTGTCAACTCACTGGTCACAAGTTCCTATTCCCACAATGCCATGTTATGAAATTGAATTCAGTAAATCAGGCAATTCATGGGTGGGAAAAAGGTTTTTTGCTGTTGACAGCTGCCTCACCATGTAGAATCTTACAGCACAGAAGGAGGCCATTCGGCTCATTGTGCCTGTGCCGGCTCTTTGAAAGAGCTGTCCAATTAGTCCCACGCCCTTGCTTCTTCCTCACAGCCCTGCAAATTTTCCTTTTCAGTTATATATCCAATTCCCTTTTGAAATTACTATTGAATCTGATTCCACCACCCTTTCAGGCAGTGCGTTCCAGAACTCCCATGTTCTTCTTCCAATAGTGTGATGGGATCTTTTACATCCACCTGAGAGGGCAGGCAGAGCTCCGAGTTTAACGTCTCATCCAAAAGACGGCACTTCCGACAGGGCAGCGCTCCCTCAGTACTGGGAGAGTCAGCCTAGATTTTACGCACAAATCTCTGAAGTGGGACTTGAACCTACAACCTCTGACTCAGAGGTGAGAGTACTACCACTGAGTGATGGCTGACACTGCTAGACACAAAGGGGCAGAAATTGGGTACCTTTGCGCCTCCCGTTATCGCCTCCGGGGGGACGATAATGGGGCGCTAACCACTTACTGCCCAGGCAGGCGAGAATATCGCCTCCCGCTAAATTCGTCAGGAGGTTTGAGGCGGCGGTATGGTGTTGCGCTCTGATCTCCTTCGCCCGGAAATCGTGACGTCATCACCATGCGCGTGGCCCTGGTAGCGCCCAGGACCTGAACTTCGGTTCTGGCCCCTGCAGCATCGTCGGCCGAAAACACCGGCAGCTGCAGGAGGTGTTGATCGGGAGGCCGGGCGCTTCAGGAGTGAAAGTTAAAGAGGAGGCTGCCGAGGTAAGTCCCTAAATTTTTGAAATGGTTTTGCTCAATTTTTTTTTCCTTCTTTTGGGCCGTGATCGATCAGCCTGGCACTCTGCTGGAGTGCATGGGGCTGATCGAGCCGGATCACAGCTGCCGTCGGGGACCAGCTAACTGTTCCCAATGCAGAGCCTGCAGCGATGGCTCTTCCCTTTAAGGGAGGGAAGGAGCCTCGGATCGCGGCAGCTCTGCACGGACATTGTGCAGCGCTGCACAACCAATGCCCCGCCTGCGTCCTTTAGCGCTCTAGGAAGGAAGTGGAGCACTTGGCGCTTGGCGCTCCACTTCCTTCCTGGAGCGCTAAACCCAATTTTGTGAAAGCTGGAAATCATTAGCGCCTGGCGCTAAGTTTCCCAGCTTTCAAAGGTTACCGCCCCCAAACGCGCCGATAATGAATTTCTCCCCCTAAATGTACCTTTGTCCCTTCCGATATTGGGCTCTCGTTTCCTCCTCCCCCACCGCTCACCTCCATTTTAAAGAGGTTACGATAGATTTCCAATTGAGGATAGCAGTATTTTTTGATTTTTGGAGGAAGAAGAGGAGAAACAGAGGGCGGGTAGGCCATTAAGTAATCCCCTACCACTCCAGACTACACAGACCAGCGTGTTTCTACCTCCAGATGACCCAGAACAGGGGTCAGCTGCGATCGGTGATTTATGCCACATGTTGCAGCCCAACCTACAGCCCATCTCCACCACAGGCACTGCGCAGCCAGTGGCTGTTAAGGTCACAACCATCCTGAACTTTTACGCTACGGTATCATTCCAGGGAGCTACTGGGGATATCGCTGACATTAGTTAATCAGCTGTGCACAGTTGTAAAAAGAAAATCACAGATCCATTGTTTGGTAGAGCAAGTTCATCCATTTCCCCACCAACAATCCCCAGCAGCGTGGCAGACCATTGCAGTTTTACAGAGTGGCAGGTTTTCCCAAGGTCTAGAAGTCATGGATTGTACGCACGTGATCATACCTGCTCCCCTGATCACTCCGTCTGCCCACGTCAACAGGGAAGGATTCCACTCTCTGAATGTGAGTTTTTGTTTGTGACCTTCAGCCCCATATCACGCAAGTGAATTCTTGCTTTCATTTTAAGGCAGCCAAGCATAACCATTTTCCAATTGAAATTTCTGAGTGAATCCTAGGAGATCAAGACTATTCTCTACAGCTGATGACACCTGTGCACTTGCCCAGGAAAACAGCTGAGAACCACCAAAACTAGACTCATTCTGCCACCACAGTCACTATACAGCAGACGATTAGAATTTTAGAATTGAAGAAACAAATTTAGTATTGATATAGCACCTTTCACATCTTCAGGAATACCCAAAACTTTTCAGAGCCATTGAATTACCTTTTGAAGTGTAGTTGCTGTTGTTTTATGGGAGAACATAGCAGCCAATTTGCACACAGCAACATCTACAAATGAATGAATGACCAGTTCATCTGTTTCTGGTGACTTTGGTTGAGGGAGAACGTTGGCCAGGACACTCGGAGAACTTTGTGCTCTGCCTTAAATAGTGACAAGTAATCTTTTATTTCCAACTGAACAGATAAACCTCGGTTTAACACCTCAGCCGAAAGATGGCACCCCTTACAATGTAACACTTCCTCAGTACTAGACTGAAGTGTCAGTTTAGATGATGTGCTCAAGTGGAATGGAGCTTAAACCCAAAACCTCTGGTTCAGAGGTGAGAGTGAGAACGGGGGGAAGTTGAGGGCTGACCTGGAGGGGGGCGGGCGGGCGGGGAGGGGTTGGTGTACCTGGCTGGGAGCTTTTCTTTTGGCTCAGAGCTGAGAATGTGTGGGTAGGTGGGGTGGGGGTGGGTGGGGGAAGGGCGAGGGGGGGCGTGGGGGGGGCGAGGGTGGGGGGGGTTGCGGTGACCTGGTAGGTCTTCTTCTTCTGCTTCTTCTTGGTAAGTCACATCTGGAAAAAGAAAAGAAGAGAGATTCGAATGGGTTTCTGAGGAACAGAGTTCACATGACTTTCAGTAAAAGGAATGAGATTCGGGTTTCACGTTCTCATTTGCGGGCAGGTAATGTGGGGTACAGCAGCATGAGAAGGAGCAGGACATCTAACTGGGACCAGGTTCACTGAAATCATTTTGGTGGGCTACTGGTGGATGGGGGGGTGGGGGGTAGGGGAGGGGGATTTTTACATCGGAGAGTCTGCCTCAGGGGAAGGTGGGAGATTACTGTGGCAGGCCTTGCTGCCAATAGGCATTAGAATTTTTCTTTTTAATTGAATTATTCAGTACTGAGGAGTTGAATTGATCATTCGCAATTGATTCAATTCCCACCAGGGCGATTAAAATCCAGCCTGCATGCCATAGCAATGCTGTGTGCCAGCAGTGCATAGTGTTCGGTGCTGTTATTCTGTAAATGACATAATGCGTAACGTATTCTCTGTTATTTGCACGTCATTACAATATGCCTATCCATACATGGGTGGATGTAATTAATGTCTGATGTCGCTTCCAGTGGGATATCTTGGGAATGGTGGCTGGGACTTGGCTGTTTGCTCGATTTTCCACCCCTGCATTCTGGACATACTCCAGGCTTCCTTTTTGAAACTGCTGAACGGGCTGGATTTTGCAGAATATGTGACAAAGAAGGTGTGCACAGACGACTGAGTAATGAGGCTAATATCACTCAAAGTACCCTGAAATGACCAGATAGCATAAACATTGAGAGTGGTACTGACCTTCGCAGCAGTCCCTATGGTGGAGGTGAGTTGAAGATCCAGTTCCAGCAGGTGGCACAACTCATTGAGGCCTTCCCTGGGGAAGTGCATCCTATTCAAGCAGTACTCCTGGTTCAATTGGAGGTACGACCATTGACGTTTATAAATTCTTGAAGTCGAATATCCCCAGAAAGCTCCCATCCATCTCATGTGGTACTGGCCTCTCTGATTTCATCAAGAAAACACAGATACATGGATATTCCCAATGGAAATCCCATGATGGCCCTTGTAGACTGAATGAAAGTAGAAAGTGAGAAGTATCACAGCTAATTATTGAGAGATAGAGGTTGCAGCAAGAGTCTGAAGGCAACAAACAGAAACAAAATGGGGAAAATTGATGCCAAAAAAGAATTTACAGGGAAAGTGATTGTGATCTGCTTTGACTTTTTAATTTCATTTCCGCCTTGACAGCTGATCTCGGTATGACAGTACGCCCCTTTTAAACAGGTTTACATCATGTAAATGAAGCAAAAATTAGAAGAAATTGGATACATGACCTCATCCAGTGGTTACTGACTCATTTGCACATGCCTGCATGTACGTGGATGGCTTCTGATGCCCACCCATCAATTCTGGCGGAAATTCACAATGACATGGCCAGGCTCCATCCCATTTTGCAAACATCTCTGCTCAGGTTACACCTGCAACAGACCAAGAAAACGATATAAATTATTAGGATAACGCTTGCTTGCAGCACTGAGGGAATGCTGCGATGTTATAGGTACAGTCTTTCGGATAAATGTTAAACTGAGGCTGTGGCGTTCTGCTGCAATGGTTCAGGTGGAGGTAAAAGATCTCATGGCAATATTTAGATATGAGCAGGGAGTTCTCTTGGTGCCCTGGCCAACATTCATCTCTCAACCGACATCCCTAAAATGGATTCACTGGTGATTCATCTCCTTTGCTGTTTGTGGGATCTTGTTGCTTGCAAATTGGTTGCTGCATCTTCCCACTGACAACATTGATTACACTTCAAAAGTAATTCATTGTCTATGAAGTGCTTTGGGACATCCTAATGACGTAATAAGGTACTAAATAAATGCAAATTCTTTCTTCCTTCTTTAATACTACAGCATACTCAGAAAAACAGCACTGTTAGAAATTCAATTTATACTAGCGAAAAATTATGATTTTTGTGTCTCTTTCAATTTTACGTTGTTATTGACTTTGAAAAGTCTGGATACCCTAGAAAAGAATAGCTACTCCTTATCAGTCTTTACTGTGCTGTATTGCACTGCATCTCTGTCCTTTATCTCTTTCTGTGAAGGGTAGATTTTCCAACATCAAAACCTTTCCAGTCAGCGGGATTCAGGTGTGTGGGAACTGGAAGCTGGGCCTCTAGTGATTTTGGGGAGCTGGCGTGCTGGATGGGCCATATGTGACATCATTCTAAGAGACAGCATCCATATCCCTATTGCTGGGCCTAGCCACAGCTTTCCTATGGGGAGCATGTGCTGGAATACTAAACAAGGCAACCCCCCCCCCCACACCCCCTGTGATTCACTTGATGCACTCACCTCAAACAGCAGCAGATTACATGCCGAGAGCTTGTTTTGAATGCCTAATGGGCCTTTACCTTGGAAAATTCATTGGGGTGGCATGTACCATAACATTTTTGCCACCTCCATGCTCTCTACCCTTCTGTCTCACACTCACACTCTTTACCACACCCTACAGACAAGCATGTGTACAAGTATGTGTATGCAGACATGTACACAGACAAACACGTATCTCTCCCACAGAATAAAGATGAGTAGAGAACAGTAATTTTCCAAGCTTGTGCTCTTGATGGGGATTCTCATCCACATATTGGAAATTTGGGCTTGTGTTCCGACTATTATTTTAAATGATCAGAAATTGTGTGCAACGCATGCTGGAATTTCTGATAGAAGTCTCAGTGGGTAAGGTTCTCTGCTGGGGAGTGCAAAGTCAGAAAATGACCCCTGAGAAGTCCATCATACAAATGCACCCAATTTGGTTTTGGGCTTACACTTACCTGTTCTTAATACACATCTAAACATTATCTCCTTCTAAGGAGTAACTGTGTTTGTTTCATAATCTGAAATTTAAATGGACTTGATAGAATCAACCATTTTATCCTCCTCACCAACTTCATGCTTCCAAGATCTTTGTTTCTCACTCTGTGTCTCCAAGATTCCAGTTCTCTTTTACCTATTCCCCTGCCTACTCTATTTCTGAGATTCCTGCAATTCCTATGTTTCTGTGATCATGCCTCCACCATGCAGGTCCAAGATTTCCTCTGCTCCCTTTGCTTCTTAGAAACTCCCCCACTATCTCTGCATCTGAGCTTCTTCCATTATCTTTGCATCTCTGAGATTGCGCTCCACATTCTTTGCATGTCTAAAATTTGTTTCCTCCACATATTTGTATTTCCAAGATTCCTCTCACTCTCTATATCTTTCAGATCCTTTGCCCATTTCAACATCTCTAAAGGTGCCTTTACACTTCCCCAAATAAACTGAGAGCAAATCATTTTGAACTTCGCTAAAGTTTGCAGAGCTGTTTTACATTGGCTCTTCCAAATCTAAACTTACTTCCCTGTTTCAAAATCCGTTTGAAGCCATTGACATTACTGTATTTTAAGGATGCTTCCAGTCGTCTGCATTTTTGAACCCAAACAGCAGACGGCTACATTTACACTGCAGTCTGGGGGTTTCACTCCTGGAGTTCCACTGCAATCTCTAGTCAGATCACTAATGAGAATCTAATTGCAGTAATGAAGTGGAGCTCACTTTGCAGTGATACTATAGTTGGTTTGTAAGTGCATCTTAAGGTTCCCTGTACAGCATAGGCAGTATGGTTGGCAGACAGGAAATGGATTTTCCAGAGTGAAATGGGTGATACCGATTTATACATCTCTCCCGATTTTCATTTAAGTTGGGAGAGATGTATAATGGGCAGTTGAATCGATACTGCCGGTTTTACATTATCACTCAAGGTCAAAATTATCCCCATTAAGCATAAAAGGATAGATTATCAGAATCCTCATGCACTGTGAGGCATCTCACACACGGCAAGCGTATCTCAGAAAACTGCGCGTCTGTTGCCTGTGATCTCAAAGGTATAGATGGTAATAGATGGCATCCATGTAGCTAGGAATGGCCCCTATATGAACTGCAAGGGTTTCTACTCCACCAAGAACACCTTTGGCAAAGTTTCCAGGATAATCGTGCTTTGCTTTATTCTGGCCATTGAGAGAGGTATACACCTGGATCAGCTGCAGCAAGAGGCCATAGAAAGAAGCTGCAGGAAGTGACAGATGAGGCAGAAGAAGCAGAATGAGGTGGCACTAACTGACAAAACCAGCTTCTTCCAAGAGCCTGTCTCATGCCCTTTGTGACCCTCTTTCCATCAGGCTAAAAAGCTGGATTGCCAGATTGCAGATAATAACACCTCAACTGAAGAATCTTTATATTTGTGGGCTTGGTCCCTTGAAGACATTCATACATGCCAACCTGGAAAACTAGCAAAAGCTGACACAGTCCGAGAATAGCTGACAACACAAAAATACCCCTTTAATAATGGGCCTTACGACATGTGAAAATAAGGAGTTCATTGAAAGTACACGGAGACATGGGCAGGCAATAATTTAAGCTGCAGACTTACCCGACATTCAATTTGCTTTTATTGTAGGGAAAAGTCCTGATGTACATGAAAGTGCAGTTTGCAGCAATGGCGAGTTTAGAAATTACTGAAGAGAGACGTGAGCGCTGAAGGTGTGAGTTTGAAGTTTCTAAAAGATCTGGAGATAGTCCCCAGAAAGGTTTGGTTTTTGACAAGTTATTTTGTGCATTTTCTGGTATTTTGAAGCCAACTGTATTTCTGTTTTTAAGCCAAAATTGGTTTCTCCTGAAAGGGTTGCAGATATTTTAAATAGAAATTGGAAGTAGTTTTAGGGACTTCAATAAATCAAAATAAAAGGATTAGCACCATCTGTTAAAGTAATAAATAGAGCAATGTCAAGCGAATTCATTAAACATTCACCAGCTATTACTAACAACAGTAATTTCTGGCCGTTTTTATGATTTGAACCTGTCAAACAGGTTTATTTCCTTCTAATGGTAATAAAAATCATTAGACAGTACAATTATTTTTCTGAAAGTGAAGTGCAGAAAAATGTGGTTTCCACATACAGTCATGGAAAGCTGACCTTTCAACTCTCAGATACTCATATTGATTATTAATGTCACTCCTCATATTTCCCTATGGATGTTGACCAGTGGTGTGGATTCAATTCCTAGTTACCCCTTGGTGACAAGGGATGACAATTATATGTGCGTAAACAAACTGGAAACAGCTAAGTTAGAGAATATTACCTGGCACTGCGACTCACACACGAATAAGTCAAGGTCTGTATCATACATTGCAACAGTGCCTTGTAGTACAATCCTATATATGAGAATCTTAGTGTAAGCTGTTTAAATTAAATTAAAATGAACAGCATTCTACCCTTCTCACCAGTGCAATGACAGGAATGTTCAACAGAGTTAGTTATGCATTAAAACAAGGGAACATTCTCCTTATCTCACAAAGGTGGCCAGTCTTGAAGAAAATAAACCATCACATAAGACAACAGCTGAGGATGCCCCAGAAAGTTATGTTGAATAAATTTAAAGGATTTTAGCAGCTTATTTGTTATGTACATTTATTAAAGGGTCAAACACTAAATAAAAACACCTGCAACTGTGATTCTCAGATACCATCAGCTCATCTTAAAACTCTTCTGCCTCAAGTCCATGCTTAACCAACAGTGGGCTAAAATATTGGTTCTATCAGCATTCCATTCTCCTTCTAATTGACCTAATTGGTTCTGACAAATTCCAATTGTGCCATCCAAATTATCTGATTGGTTATTATTGACAAAATTCAATCCCAGTGTACTCTTTTGATGCACACTTAAAACAAATAGACTGTAACTAATAAAACTTTAAAGGAACCTTGACAAATTAAATTAAAATTTGGTTGTCAATCCCAGTGTAAAAAGCTGATCTTCTTGTGATGCACTGACAAGCTGACATATGGACTGAAAAGCTGCCTGTCAACTTAAAACATTGATGGTTAGTATGCATGGACATTGCAATCAGCCACAATGTTACAGACAAAAATGGCTGTTTTGGCCCATTTAGCTGTTGCAGCTGCACTTGATTTTCCTCTTCCCCAGAGGCAGATGATCTATCAAGATTACTAATAGTGCTGGGCTTCTGCCACAAATACGTAATAAGGGTGCACTGAGAAAAATCAGGCTGGTTCTCGGCAGAGTTGCACTGATGGGCAGAAGTGCAGTTTTGGTGCAATTTTAGCAGATAATTTATCACTGAGCAAGATCTAGTCCATGGATTTTGTTCTGCACTTCAGCAAATAGTTTTACGGAAATAACAATTGTTGGAACAATGGTAAAGATAGGTTTGGCTCGACCATCTGAAACTGCAATGTTGTTTGTCGCAGCTTGTTCAGATTAATGTCCTTGGGTAATTGAGGCTGAGTCCTAGAAAAGGCATAAACACTGCAGTCAAATAAATTGCTGCATTTGAAGTTTAACTCACTTTTTCTCCTGTATATAAAAAACTACAGTTGAAGTCATTGTATTGCTCCTTAGCGAACAATTTATGAAATCTAGTTTAGGCATGCAAGTAGTAGTGATAAAATAATTTTGAATATATTAATTCCTTCTGTCATGTCAGTTATACAAAAACATCACATGTTTTTCAGGCCTCATGACATGATATAATGACTAACTAGTGACTATTCTCTTTGGGGCAAGTTAAGCAGGGTCGTGTTGCTCCAAAATGAGACAGCTAGTGATTGAAGATTGGAATTGAGTTTACTGAACTTGGCAACCCAGTACTTGGTCTGAAATATTCCAGGGCACTATTGATGATTGACCAGCTAGCCTGATGCACTAATGGAACTTGAAGGGATAGAGCTGTCACTCAGCTCCAGATAACTGTGCAAGCTAATGCCAATGCTCCTAGATGGACAAGCAGCAGGAAGCTAACCAGTACTCTGTGCTGGTAAGCTGCATGGTCTTAGCTGGTTAAAATCCTATAGTGCCCCTGTGTACATTTACATGACTGTTGAAAACCTGTGCCTAAGCTTTCTGGACTTAAATAAGTCTTGTGTGTCTATATTGCCAAGGTTTTCAAACTGAGGTTACTGGACACTAAGGGATCTCTGAATCCCTTTTAGCCAATATTGTAAAGTGATCCCTCTCCTCCGACCCTAACTTTCAAAATTGCCATTCATCCCCACTCCTCAAATAATCTATCATCGACCCCTCTGTCCTTGTAAAGAACTGTCCTAATCTCCAATCTTACTTTCCTCTCCGAAGTTCTTGACTGTTGTCATCTCAGATCGGTGCTCACATCTCCCACAGATCCCTGTTTGAATCCATCCAATCAGGTTTCTGCCCCTCCCACTGCACTGAAATGGCCCTAACCAAAGTCACAAATGATATTCTCTGTGATTGTGGTGCAATATCTCTCTCCAACCTCACGGCAGCCCTCGACATGGCTGACCACATTATCTTCCTCCAACACCTCTCCTCTGTTGTCCAACTCAATGGGACTCCACTCGCTTGGTTGGACTTTTATCTATCCAATTATCGTCAGAGATTTTCTAGCAATGGCTTCTCCTCCATCTTCCACTTCCACCATCACCTCCAGAGAACCCAAGGATCTATCCTTGGCCCCATCCTCTTCCTCATCTATATGTTGCACCTTGGCAACATCATCCGAAGACATGGGATCAGTTACCACATGTACACTGGTGATAGCCAGCTCTATCTCCCCAACAGCTCTCAACCCTCTAATGCCTCTGTGCTGTCAGCCTGCTTCTCCAACATCCAGTCTTGATTGAGCCATAATTTCCTTCGGTTAAATATTGGGAAAACCAGAGGCATCTTCAAAAGATCCGTAGCCATGCCATTGACGCCATTCCCTTTCCTGGCCATTGTCTCAAGCTGAACCAGACACTGAGTGGTTTCCAACCCCATCTCCTCTCCATCACAAAGATGGTCTATTTCCACCTGTAACATCACCCACCTCCACATCAGCCATCTTCGCTGAAACCCCTATTCATGCCTTTGTCACCTCCAGACGCGACTATTCCAATGCTCTCCTGGCCAGTCTCACAGCCTCCAGCCTCTGTGAACTTCAGTTCTTTCTGCTGCCCGTATCCTATCTCACATCAAGTCTCACTCACCCATCTGCCCTATCCTTGCTGACCTACAATGGTTTCCAGTCTCCCAATGCCTCAAATTTAAAACCCTTATCCATGTGTCTTTATCTGTAACCTTCTCCAGCCCTACAACTCCACCCGCACCCCCCCCACCCCGGTCCCTCCACCCCCCCCGGTCCCTCCGCCCCCTCACCACTGCTCTCCAATCCTCTGACTCTGGCCTCTTGTACATTCCCCCCTCCTTTGGCCTCAGTATTAGTGCTGTGCCTTCAGCCGCCTTGACCTTATGCTTTGAAATTCTATCCTCAAATTCTTCCACTTCTCCACTTCCCTCTCCTTTACGATGCTCCTTGAAACCCACCTATTCCTCTTAATCTCTCCTTTGGTTCAGCATGTTTTGTTTATGTCTCTATAAAATGCCTTGGCCTGTTTTTCTACATTAAAGGTGTTATATAAATGCAAGGTTTTTATTGTATTGTATTGTATGCTGTTTTCGGAGTCTATGACGGTGTCTTGGGCTGCGTTTCGAGTGGGTAATCCTTATTTCTGAGGATTAAACATCCAACTTGTCTGGAATAAGTGGGGAATCCATCATGTGCCTCTTAAAAGATGGACATTTGTCCCAAACTATGCATTCACAAGCATAATCAGTTAGCAATGGATGCAGACCATTCAAGGAGTGATATCCTATTCTGAACACCATGGAACGTTCCACAGCCTGAATGACACCCTATACCATGGGAATGCCACATCTTTAGAAAAATATGTCCACTGCTGCATGCTGTTGCTGAAACATACGTGGCCTGGGTAATGCAGATTACTTGCTAAGCAAGAATACTAGGAAAAGCTGACCAACAGCCCCCCCAAAAAGCTGACAAATCAAGAATGGCCCTGATTATAAGCCTATGACATATGAACACAAATAGTTATACAGGCTTGTAACTTCAGCTGTAGATATACCCAACATTCCTTCACTCATATGGGAGGGTAAAAAAAACATAAGTACATAAATGTTGAAGAAACAAAATTAATTTTCTAGTGGGGGGTGGGGCATAGACCCGAAGAGAATGTTGATTTTGACTCCTGTAATGCTTAGGTGATGAGAGAATACGGACATCGAACAGGAGACCACCAGGAATAGGACGACCTCTATTGGACCACCAAGGTCTCATTCCTTTGATGTGACCCTGGAAGTGTACACAGAATCTTGATTTACAGGAGTATGATATGGATATCAAGGATTAAAATGTTCCAAAAAGTACAATTTATATACTTGGAACTTCAAAATGCTGACTGCACTCTCGACATTCTTCTCTGTATGACTGTGATTCTAAATTTCCAGCACCAGTGTAGTCATGATATACCTGGGGTGTAGTGGCTGTTACAAAAAGCCCTTAGCAAAATCAGTTAGTGATGGCACAAACATATTTTGCACCATTTCTGCCCTGGTGAAACTTTTGTCCATGTCTAAAACACATATTGAAAATAAGTATTTAATTTAAATTCAAAATACAGAAGGACCTGGCCAACAAAAATAAACTGACCAAATCCAATAGGTTGGCCAAAAATTCAGTAGCTTCTGTATTTTATTAGTTTTTTTATTGTTTTTTTTTTACAGCTTTTTTAGAAAATGTATTTGGACTTTTTTCTCAAATAGCTTGAGTTTAAACAGTTATTCAGAAAAAATATTTATTTTACAAAGTTTAGAAGTTTACAGTAGTTTTGTGACTAGAGAAAAACTCAGAAAGTTTCTGTTGAAGTGGTGATGACACCTGCTTTGATCGTACCGTGCCCTGTTTGATGAGTGACATCTGCAAGTGTAGCTTTTTAATGTATCACAGTGCTATGTCACGGACAACAGCCTCCATCATCCTGGGACATCTGTTACTTGGGGTCTTCTACACTTTAGCATTATCCTGGGCTGCAGTCATGATATTGCCATCTAAAAGCAGGCTAGAGAAAAGCCACTTACTGACACCACCATTTTCACCTTGTCACATCTTGTCAGTAATTTGAATAGCTGTATGGAGGTGACTGTGGGGGCTCCATGCTGTTTTATCCAATTCTATTCTCTATCAGCTTGTGATTTCAAATAAAACTGTTGGACTATAACCTGGTGTTGTGCGACTTCTCATTTTTATTCTCTATCAGGGAAGAGCTTGCTGGCTCAAATTTACTGGCAGTGATTTTAACAGTTGCTTCCAACACTTGCTTAGAGTGCCTCAGGAATGTAATGTCCCTAGTAAATTATGTCCTTCACATCAGTGGCCTTAAGTTTCCCCATCAGATATCCTTTCTCTTCTACCACCATAAAGTGTGATAACAACAGCTGGTGTTTGTAGGTCCTTTGAGGTTTTCCAGTGTATCCTGATCTATTGGCTGCTTTGGGGCTGTCATCGTGGGAGGAGAAGAAGGTTCTTCTGATGTCTTCACTGTGAAGGGACTTATTTGAAGGATGCATTGGAGCATTGTCCACAATAAGGATGGCCTGATGGGAAGTTTGTGCTGCTGTAAATGAAGCTTCATGCATGGTAAGAACAGAGAATGCAACCACTCTGTGAACAACTTAATGTTCTTCCAAATGTTAGGCTGGGCCTTGGAAGTTCAGGTTAAGAATTTTAAAAGCTGGGAATTAATAGGTTTGCCAGTCACCATTAATAGGGAGCTTATGCATCTTCATGGTGTTGCTGCATGCGGAGATTGTGAGGCACTCCTTGCTGTGCTTGCTCCTTAGTGCAGCTGACTGAGCAAGATCAGCATGTATCTTGTTTGGCAGCTGTTTGTTGGAAACGCCTATTTCATCTGAGTTGTAGACTTGTTCTACAACAAAAGCTGGCAGCTTTTCTTCAGTTATTTTCTTGAATATTTTTCGTGAAGGAGGCTATTATGTCCGAGTCAGATGACAAGCTCTCCGCACTGAGACAGCTACCTTACACTGCAGTGTTTTTTCCATCTATATAATTAGCTTAAGCTGCCAGTAAATTCAGGACTTCTATTTGATACGTTGTTGAGCTGTAGGATGGGACCATTAAGGGGTAAATACCTCTTTCCCACAGCTGTTAAATCACATGAACAGTGCTTTATTCAGCTATGAGTGAGCAACCACAGCTTTCTTGTGGTGATCATATCCTTTGAAATGATCTCTTCCACTCTTTTCTCTTCACCTTCCTGCTCAAGTTTCTTTCTCTTCCTTCCTTCAAATAGAATCTCTCTCTCGGCAACTTAATTGGGCCCCAAAGAAGATTTCACCTTCTGTCCCCTCTCTCTCTCTCCTCTCAAGAAGAGAGAAGATTATCAGAAAATTTAATAGAGTTTTTAAAATTATGAAGAGTTTTGATAAAGTGAATAGAGAAAGGTATTTCTCTTTGCTTGGTGAGTCAGTGATGTGGGGTCATCAATTTAAAATTATTACTAAGAGAATGAGGAGAAAGGTTAGGACAAATATCTTTACACAACACGTTCTTGGACCATTCAGTATTGGGGGCAAGGCTCCTGGCTGTGACCTCCTCGGGAGTATTGGAGGTAGATATCATTGCACCTTTTAAGGGAAAATTGGATAAATATTCAAAACCGATATAGGGTTATGGGGAGAAAGTGGGGCAGTGGGATTAATTTTCAGTTGCTCGAAGAAAGCCGGCACAGACACGATGGACTGAATGGGCTCCTTCTGTGCTGTAAATATTTATTGTTCAAGGGGGTCCCTCTCATCTCATTTCACATTCAAAGGGTGGCTGCCCTCTTCTTTCTCCCATAAAGCTTTAATATCTCTGCTTTCTCTCTTCTGTCAACCCACTCCCTGGGCTACAGCAATACTGAACTAAATAAATAAATACTGTTGTTAGCAGCTTGTTAATTGGAGAAAGACTTTTGTGCACAATTATATTGGGCTACCTTTGGTTATATGAAAAAAGAACATTCCTCTGTGGATGGATTGGAGTTCCAGCCATGTGGTAGTTCCTGGTAATTGCATGGGGGCTAAATTGGGCCACGTTACACCCGTTTTTAGGTGCTAAGTGGCTACATAAGGATTAAAATGGGGCCTGAGATGCGCGTGCATACTTCTGACGGGAAGTGCGCAGGGCACCATCTTGGTAAAGAGATTTGAACGTGCATGCCTAATGACTGCCGGCAACATGTAAAACAGGGAGTTGATGACGCAAATCAGTGTTTTGATTTCACTGATTTGATACCAGCGCTGCCATTTTCAAACACCCCACTCCAGCCAACACCCTGTCTTAGCCTCACACAGCTGAACACGACGTTAAATGGAATGAACAACATCAACAATAACTTGCATTTATATAGCGTCTTTATCGTAGTAAAATGTCTCAAGGTGCTTCACAGGAACGATTATCAAACAAAATTTGACACTGAGCCACATAAGGAGATATTAGGACAGGTGACCAAAAGCTTGGTAAAAGAGGTAGGTTTTAAGGAGTGTCTTAAAAGAGGAGAGCGAGGTAGAGAAGTGGAGTGGTTTAGGAAGGGAATTCCAGAGCTTAGGGTCTTGGCAGCTGACGGTATGGCTGCGAATGGTGGAACGATTAAAATCGGGAATGCACAAGAGGCCAGAATTGGAGGAGCGCAGATATCTTGGAGCATTGTCGGGCTGAAGGAAGTTACAGAGATAGTGAGGGGCGAGGCCATGAGGAGATTTGAAAACAAGGATGAGAATTTAAAAATCGAGGCGTTGCTGATCCAGGAGCCAATATAGGTCAGCGAGCACAGAGCTGAGGGGCAGAGTCAGGCGATGTTACGGAAGTCGAAGTAGGCAGTCTTAATGATGGAGTGGATCTAGGGTCGAATACAACACCAAGGTTGTGAACAGCCTGGTTCAGCCTCAGACAGTTGCCAGAAGTGGGATGGAGTCGGTGGCTAGGGAACAGAGTTTGTGGCTGGGACCAAAGACAATGGCTTCAGTCTTCTCAATACTTAGTTGGAGGAAATTTCTGCTCATCCAGTACTGGATGTTGGACAAGTAGCGTGACAAATCAGAGACAATGGAAGGGTTGAGAGAGGTGATGATGAGGTAGAGCTGGGTACATGAGGAACCTGATTTGTTTTCAGATGATGTAGGCGAGGGGCAGCATATGATGAGAAATAGGAGGGGGCCAAGAATAGATCCTTGGGAGACTCCTGAGGTAATGGTACGGGAGTGGGAAAAGAAGATAGTGCAGGTGATTCTCTAGCTATGACTGGATAGATAAGAATGGAACCAGGCAAGTGTGGTCCCACCCAGCCGGACGACGGAGGAGAGGCATTGGAGGGGGATGATGTAGTCAACTGTGTCAAAGGCTGCAGATATGTCGCGAATGACCCCCCAACAGCTCTATTTAAAGGGATCATGAACTACTTATCGGTTAGTTGCTGGATTATTTCTTCTAGCTGCTGGTGCAATTGTACGCATTTTTGGAACTTTCCTATACTTGGTTAAAGTTCCAATAGTGTACAGCAAGTGGTCTGGCTGCTGTTGAAGTAGGTTTTTTGTCATTTAAAATCTTGTGCTGAAACAAGTTGCTTCCAGACATAGGTAACTTGGTAGGGTTTCCTCTGGCAATTGAACATGAATGGGAGAAGGAATAGAGGCCACACAGAGCAGGACAAGCTGCTAGAAGAGGGAGGAGGAGGAGGGCACTCAGCAGGAGGCCATATCTGGTTTGAGTCTTCAGGAAGCAATTCTCTTACCTCAACTTCAGCGAGACGACTTTGCGTCACAAAATGGAAGAAACCGCGCATTCGCGAAATTTGAATGGGCCGCACAGCCAATTAAAGGAACCGTGCACGAAAATAATAAGAAGGAATATTGCCACTACCTCTTCCCACTGCCTCTTGAGCATATGTTTGGAGAACCTCCTGCCCCCATGTGGATATAGGATGTCTTTCCTTCTCTCCACTTCTTACACCAAGACCTCCAGTGCCTTGTCAGAAAACCTTGGTGCACGCTCTCTCGCATGTTCAGCCATTCTTCAACATATCACAGCAGACTGCCTTTACATAGCACTAGCCACTTATGATATCAGGCCCTCTGCTCATGTGTGTAGCCAATGAACAGCACGGTGAGCACTGGCTGCACGCAGCAATCATTTAAAAGAGCAGGCAGCACCAATTTAACATGCTGCCTGCAATGTGTACAGCGATCCCACCCCCGTTTTCGCGGGTTATCCAATTTAACCTTGGCAGTCTCTTATCTCAGAGACAGACAGAATTGTAGTCTTTCACATTGGAGTTAGACTCCTGTGTTTGCATATTTTGTTTGTTGACATTGGGGTCCTTATATCCGGCCTCTGAATGTGAGGAACAGCTGGCCGGTAAGGATTATGAAGTCTGTGACAGGAGGGTGTAGTTGGAGCTCAAGATGTTCAGAGGCCTGGTAGGGCACATCAGGCTGTTTATGGAAGTGTGAGGGTAGCTGTTGGAGCCACATTTTGAGGGAAACCTGTTCTATGTTATGTAATAAAGTTTATTTTTAAGGGTATATACTGGGTGATGAACTGTAACTGAAGAGAACCTTGGGGAAGGTTTTTTTTTGAATGGCCTCTCATGGGGGGCAAATTTAATTGGGGAGAAAAGTTTTGACCAATATTATTGTTGGATAAGGAAGGAAGAAAATACACAGACTTAAAGTAATAGGGGGCTATTTTGGGGCTAGCATGAAAACAGGTGCTAAGTGGATCCTGTGCTAATAAGACAGGCCTGTTTGAAAGTATGGATTTAGCCTGCAATGTAGGGGCTAATTGGTGATTACCATGATTTAAACATGCCTGGAGGCACTAAACTGGAGACCTCCATGTTTAGCACTCAAGCGCTGATTAGGAGCAATTTTCGTGTAGCAGTATTTATAGCCTCCACGCACACACTTCCACTGAAGGTATGGAGTGCGCTGGCTGACAGACAACGGCACATATCAGGATGGCTCAGGGCTCAAAGGTTCTCGGATGCGGCACTGGTGGTCCTGTTGGAGGAGGTACAGAGGAGGGCTGTCCTGTACCCGCAGGGGGTAACGAGGCCACAGAGGCAAATAATGCGGCGGATGTGGCAGGTGATCACTGAGGAGGTCACAGCCAGGAATCCTGGCCCCAGGACACGGCTCCTGTGCCGCAAGAAATTTAACAATTTGACATGAATGGTCAAGCTGAGATCCCATCTCACAAACACACTTCTCAATAACTGCACCACCACCAGCATAACAACCTCAACACACTGCATCCACCATCTAATTGTACACTAACATTCACGCAGCCCACACTATTCAAGCTTCACAGGCACTCCTCACACCTCAGACATATCTCACAGCTCTTCAACCATATGAGGCATTATACACACACAAATACACCTGCCAATACACTCATTCACAAACACCACTCTTTCTCTTCCAGGACAAGGACATAACGTAACAGGAGCCAGCAGGACCTGACCGGGGGAGGGGAAGCACGACTCCATGAGATCACTCCCCTTGAGGAGGCAGTGCTGGTGGTAATCGGGAGGGGGGATGCCAGATGTCGTGGTCACAGGCAGTGCAGGGGACATCTTGCCTAGAGGTATGTGGCCACTCCAGCTTCCTTACATATCCACAACTATTCCTAATCCCTAATCCTCAAACCTATCCTCACTCACAAGCTCCATATGGTCTCATCACACACATCCTCCTATAGCGGCCAAACGCACTGCACCCTAACCCTTCCAGCATTCTCATTGCAGGCTCCCAGGAGCAAGATACACCTCGCCCCTTGGAGGAACTAGAAGAGGAGCAAGCGCCACCTCGCGGCCCCCCCACCTCCCCGGAGGTAGAGGAGGAGGAGAGCGAGGAAGATGGCACTGCATCAATTGCTACCACTGTCGCAGGCACCAGCTCAGAGACTGGCACCACACATAACTTAGAGGCTAGAGCAGAACACGGATCTTCACAGTGGCATGCACCGAGCACTAGTGGGCAGCAGCCACGCCGAGTGGAAGGGACACCACAGATGCCACCTTGCCGGGGAGCAAGGTCACATACTAGTTCTGCTATAGAGGAGTCAGATGAGGACCTTGCAGGGCCAATCTTCAGAAGATGGCTGATCAGTCTGACAAACCAAATGCTTGGTGCAATGGACAGCCTGTCTGAAAGCCTAGGGGTCATGGCTAGAGGAGTCCACCTCCACCTTGGTCCATGGCTTGACACAGAGCCTGGAACCCATCCTCTCCAGTGTGGAGAGGCTGGCCAATTCCATCCAGCAACCTGTGGAGCTCAACATCATGCAGCGTCTGATGACTGAGGTCGCAGCTTCCACTGCAGTCATTGCAGCTTCCATGGAATGATGAAGTGCTGTAAAGGAAGCCCAAACAGCTTCCACTGCACTACTAGCATCGTTCATGGAATGGCAAAGTGCTGCAATGGAAGCTCAGGCTGCTGCCATGGTGGCTCTGGGGTCCTCGGTTGGAAGGGGCTTGCAGAGTGTCTCCGATGCCCACAGATCTGTCCTCCACCAGATCAGTGGGCTGGCTGAACAGAGGCCCCGAGGTAGTGGCGTGGGAATCTTTGAGCAGGAACCTACTGGCCTCTCTCTGGATGGCAGCATTCCTGCTCCCTCGTCCGGCACTTCACCATTGCCCTTACAGTTGCCTGTCAGCCAGGCAGCCCAGACTGCTCAAGCCCATGCTCAGATGGTGCAGTCTGAGGTGGGGTCAATCTTGGCTCACAGCATCTCAAGGGCATCCCATGGCAGCAGCCTGAGCTTCCATTGCAGCACTTTGCCATTCCATGAACGATGCTAGTAGTGCAGTGGAAGCTGTTTGGGCTTCCTTTACAGCACTTCATCATTCCATGGAAGCTGCAATGACTGCAGTGGAAGCTGCGACCTCAGTCATCAGACGCTGCATGATGTTGAGCTCCACAGGTTGCTGGATGGAATTGGCCAGCCTCTCCACACTGGAGAGGATGGGTTCCAGGCTCTGTGTCAAGCCATGGACCAAGGTGGAGGTGGACTCCTCTAGCCATGACCCCTAGGCTTTCAGACAGGCTGTCCATTGCACCAAGCATTTGGTTTGTCAGACTGATCAGCCATCTTCTGAAGCTTGGCCCTGCGAGGTCCTCATCTGACTCCTCTATAGCAGAACTAGTATGTGACCTTGCTCCCCGGCAAGGTGGCATCTGAACTGCCCTCTTCCAGGTACAGTCCATCTAGCTGGAACCCTCTAGTGCTCCCCCTGCTCCCCCTCATCTTCCTCCTCCTCCTCCTCTTCCTTCTCCTCTTCCTCCTCCTCCTCTTATGGCTCCTGAGCTTGACCCTCTGGCACAATTACTGGTGGTAACGGCTGGTCTTTCATGATCGCCAGATTGTTGAGCATGTAGCAAATCACCACGAATCTGGAGCCCTCCTTGCCCTCCTGTTCCTCCTCTCCCTCTCCCCTCATCTCCTCCTCCCATTCCTCCTCCAGACCAATGGGGACCCCTAGCAAGATCCCCATGACCAACCATTCTCTTTCTCCTCATGACTCCTATAAGGTCTCCAATAAGGTACAGTAGCACAGCACTCATAGCTGTTCCTCCTTCTGTCATTTCTGTCTCTCTATGTGTTCCCCAATTTTCAGCGTTTCTGGCCCTTTAAAGAGTTGCAGCCTGTTACACACTGCAGCAACACTGCATTTCACTCCTTTCCAATGACGATAAACCAGTCAAGAGCGGGAAGACTGCTGAAAATCCACCCTGCGTATAAAATGAGGCCCCCTCCCAGGAAAACGAGATGAGTTTCCAGCTCTGTATAGTTGAATGGCGGAACAGGCTGGAGAGGCTGAACGGCCTACTTCTGTTCCTATGTTTCTATGTCACATGGGTGGGTGGAAGTTTCACCTCGCCGCATTTCTGGTGAGTGGAAGAAAATCCAGTCCTTACTCTGTCTCTGACCGTCAGCTGGACTATGAGTGAAAATGATCTACACTTTAACAGTGGTCACATTGTAAGTGATAATGTAGTGGAAAACCATGTACCAGTTAAATGACAGACTTTCTGAGAACAGTATTGTTGTGCAACATCAGATTTGTCAAGATGCTGAAAGCAAATTTTAAGTACATCAAAGGTCGCCTTAATCATACTCTCGGCAAACTGGTGCTCCTCATTATACTTAATTAGAACACAGGAAAGTATGGAATGAAAAAAGTCAATTGGATCCATTAAGCCTGGGTCTCCACAGACCATGTACAATATACTTTATCAAAAATAGAAAAAGCTGGAAACACAACATATCAGTCAGCATCTGTGGACAGAATAGACAGTATTTTGCTTTTTCTTTATCACAGACTCTATTTTTTCCATCTAAACTAGTGAGGGAATATTCTGCATAAATATTTCCTAATCACTAAGTCGCAGATGATGTGGATACAGTTTTAGGGGATGCTTTTCCTCAGGGGTTCTCCTGATTGAACATAAGAACATAAGAAATAGGAGCAGGAGTAGGCCATTTGGCCCTTCGAGCCTGCTCTGCCATTCAATAAGATCATGGCTGATCTACTACCTCATCTCTACTTTCCTGCACTATCCCCATATCCCTTGATTCCCTTAATATTCAAAAATCTATCAATCTCTATCTTGAATCTACTCACGACTGAGCCTCCACAGCCCTCTGGGGTAGAGAATTCCAAAGATTCACCACCCTCTGAGTGAAGAAAGTTCTCCTCATCTCAGTTCTAAATGGCCAACCCCTTATTCTTAGACTGTGACCCCTGGTTCTGGAATCCCCATCAGGGGAAACATCCTCCCTGCATCTACCCTGTCAAGCCCTGTAAGAATTTTGTATGTTTCAATGAGATCACATCTCATTCTTCTAAACTCTAGAGAATATATGCCTAGTCTACTCAATCTCTCCTCATATGACAATCCCCCAATCCCAGGAACCAGACTGGTGAAACTTCGTTGCACTCCCTCTATGGCAAGTATATCCTTCCTGAGGTAAGGAGACCAAAACTGTACACAATACTCCAGGTGTGGTCTCACCAGGGCCCTATATAATTGCAGTAAGATGTCTTTACTCTTATACTCAAATCCTCTTGTAATAAAGGCCAACATATAATTTGCTTTCCTAATTGCTTGCTGTACCTGCATGTTAACTTTCAGTGATTCGTGTACAAGGATACCCAGGTCCCTCTAAACACCAACATTTCCCAATCTCTCACCATTTAAAAAATACTCTGTTTTTCTATTTTCCTACCAAAGTGGATAACTTCACATTGCTCCACATTATATTCCATTTGCCATGTTCTTGCCCACTCACTTAGCCTATCTATATCCCCATGAAGCCTCCTTGCATCCTCCTCACAACTTACATTCCTACCCAGCTTTGTAACAACTTACATTCCCACCCAGCTCTGTACCAGATTGGCTACTGTAACTTCGGCGAAAGATTGTCAAAAACCCCTTTAAGGGGGGTTTCCACTGATCTTCTGCTGTAGTAACAGTGGCCAATCAGGAGAAGCCCCCTGCGAAAATTCCTAGAGTAGCTATGGTAAGTTCTGAACCTTCAGAGTGTATTTGCGCAATGATTTATTATATCAATGGATAGAAAAAGGACGGATGAATTGTAATCACTGTAATATGAGAGGGGAATGGCGAATCCCATGCAGTCTGCCAAATGGCTTATCAATGGTACCCTCAGGCATAGCTGCATGATAAATACCCATGCAGTCATGAAGTGGTACCATTTCCCCCTGCTGATAGGTCAGCTTCCCAAGCCCTACCAATGGTTTCAGGCTGCTAACAATCGGATGTCTGTTAGGCAGAGCCATGAGTGACCAATAGCAGCAGCCCTACGAACACCTTCAGCACTGATAAAGCATACACAGAAGAAAACTAGGGGGGAAATCTAGACAACGGGTGGGAAGAAGAGGTAAAGTTCAAGAGATTTTAAAAATGAGACCGAGGAGCGTGGCGAGGTTAAGATATTTTTTAAAGGGCCTGGTAACCATCCCCTGACGCTGGAACATCCTGTGGGGTTTAACAATGTTTCTGAAAGGAGGCGGTGTTACTACCCCAGGCCCAGTTGCAAATTCTGCACAGCATCTTCGGTGGTCTTAGAGGCTCTGTTTCTTTTCTCCCCATTATTTTCAAAAACTATTTACATTGGAATCAGGTGGAAATTCATATCTGAAACATGCTAGTACCTGTGAGCTGTACTGTAAACTGGACTGAAGATATTACATTTATACTAAAGTCACCAACATTAAGAACATTTGTAGAGTCAAAAAAGTGTCTTCAGAGCATATACAATATCTGATGATTTAGCTGTGACCACTATCGTGCCTATATTCTCTGGTGATCCTTGGATGAGATTTGTCCCCATTCACTGACAAATTAGAGACCTTTATGTCGTGGATTCTGGTTACTGGGAATAGGCTCCAGGTTTGGCTTTGTGAATATCCAAAGTTGAGGAACTCTGAAGCCACAGCTGAAACTTTAAAACTATTGGGGGGAAAAATTGGGTTGATTTGCGCCTCTCGTTAAATCATCTAGCGCCCGGGCACGGCGCCGCTAATGCCTCCCGCGATATTCAGCGGGAGGTTAGCGTCGGAGATAGCTGGTAGCGCCTCGCGGCGCTGCACCGCCGGCGATGACATCATCGCCATGCGCAGCGCCCTGGTCGCAAACTTCCCTTGTGCCTCCTGACCTATCACCGAACGATATGTCCGACAGGGTCAGGGGGCGTTTTTGCAGTGGCGGCAGCGGTAGTTAAAGGGGCAGGTGTCGGGTGGCCATTTTTTTTTGGCCGACTGCCAGCACCTTTTTTTTTATTCGTTCACGGGATGTGGGCGTCGTTGGCAAGGCCAGCATTTATTGCCCATCCGTCATTGCCCTTGAGAATGTGGTGGTGAGCCACCTTCTTGAACTGCTGCAGTCCGTGTGGTGAAGGTACTCCCACAGTGCTGTTAGGGAGGAAGTTCTAGGATTTTGACCCAGCGACGATGAAGGAACGGCGATATACTTCCAAGTCAGGATGGTGTGTGACTTGGAGGGGAATTTGGAGGTGATGGCGTTCCCATGCGCCTGCTGCCCTTGTCCTTCTAGGTGGTAGCGGTCGCAGGTTTGGGAGGTGCTGCTGAAGAAGCCTTGTTGAGTTGCTGCAGTGCATCTTTAGATGGTAGATACTGCAGCCACGGTACACCGGTGGTGGAGGGAGTGAATGTTTAAGGTGGTGGATGGGGTGCCAATCAACGGGCTTCTTTGTCTTGGATGGTGTTGAGCTTCTTGAGTGTCATTGGAGTGGCACTCATCCAGGCAAGTGAAGAGTATTCCATCACACTCCTGACTTGTGCCTTGTAGATGGTGGAAAGGCTTTGGGGAGTCAGAAGGTAAGACACTCGCTGCAGAATACCCAGCCTCTGACCTGCTCTTGTTGCCACAGTATTTATGTGGCTGGTCCAGTTAAGTTTCTGGTCAATGGTGATCCCCAGGATATTGATGGTGGGGGATTCGGCCATGGTAATGCTGTTGAATGTCAAGGGGCGGTGGTTAGACGCTCGTTTGTTGGAGATAGTCATTGCCTGGCACTTGTGTGGCGCGAATATTACCTGCCACTTACCAGCCCAAGTCTGAATGTCATCCAGGTCTTGCTGCATGCGGGGATGGACTGCTTCATTATCTGAGGAGTTGCGAATGGCACTGAACACTGTGCAGTCATCTGCGAACATCCCCACTTCTGACCTTATGATGGAGGGAAGGTCATTGGTGAAGCAGCAGAAGATGGTTGGGCCTAGGACACTGCCTTGAGGAACTCCTGCAGCGATGTCCTGGGGCTGTGATGATTGACCTCCAATCACCACAACCAACTTCCTTTGTGCTAGGTATGATTCCAGCCAGTGGAGAGTTTTCCCCCGATTACCATTGACTTCAGTTTTACTAGGGCTCCTTGATGCTACACTCGGTCAAATGCTGCCCCTTTTCCCTTTTTTTTCGTGATGCCGGCCGGGATCGCTCAGCCCGGCACTCCTCTTGCGTGCCGGGCTGTTTTCACGGCACCCCGCTCCAGCAGGGCCCCGGTGCGTGCAGCGCTAGGCCCCTCCCCTTTAATCAGGGGAGGAGGCCTGCAATGACGTGGTGCTATGTGCCTACACGCGTGGCGCTGTTGCACGTAGCGCTGCGATCTTCAGTAGTAGCGCCCCAAGAAGGAGGTGGAGCACTTCCAGTAGCGCCCCACCTCCTGCTTGGGGTGCTACTGCTGAAATTCCGGCAGAGCGGTGCTAACTTTTTTGGGACACTAACATTAGTGCCCCGGCGATGTTGGCGCCCCAAAAGGGACGCCACCCAATTTTTCCCCCTCAGTTTCTTTTCTCTTTTCTGTCACACCATTTTGCAGTCTGCACCCTCTTCTATAATGAAGCATTTGTTTTGATGACAGGTCTGTGAGATAGCATCAAATTGCTGGTAGTTGAACCAGATTCTGCCTTATACTTGACTCTTAGGTACAGAGGTAGGAATAACACCTGTCTGTTTCTTTTCTCCCCACTGTAGAAAGGATTTAAATTGGAATCAGATAGAAATGCACATGTGATTCAGTTTGGCAGCTCTGAGCTGTGCTGCAAACTGATTGTAAATGCCATATATATGCGAAGAAATTACCAACATTAACAACATTTGTAAAGGTAACTGAAGATGCTTCAGAGTGTAGACATCGTGTGCAAGACAGTTCAATTTGCTTAGCTTCCCCTCTTCCTGTTAGGAGTGATTGTCAGTGGCTGTAAATTCTACATTCCTTTAGTCTGCACCACATCCTAATGATTAAGTGTAGAATCAGACAGTGTGCTCCCTCCCGTTCCCTTCACCTCACCTTAGCCTAATCTGTTGATCCTTGCTGAATTACTTCATACTGGGAGTGCCATTACACACTAATTTGAAGCCTTCACAAATAAACAAAACCAGATTCTACAAAACACACATCAAAGCTGGAGAACTGGTAACTGCTCACAAGTTAGGTTAGGATGAAGGTGCAAACAGCTCTTCAAGTGGGAACCACCTGCTGGATTCTGATAGTGTTAGTCATCTGGCCAGGCCATTTGGTCTGTTAAGCAAGTAGCAAAGATATGATGAGCAGCAGAGCTTCTTATGGAGTGTCAAAAACAGCAGGAATTACTCAAGAACAAAAGGATAAGGATTTCTGTGCCCTACTTTTTTGTTAATTTAGCATATCACATTTCAAACAGATTCAAAAGTTAGGTATATGCTGCTACCATTTGATAAATATAGGTGATTGAATAAATCTAAATCTAGCATTTTAATCTGTCAGCAGTTGATTACATACAGGCAGGTGTGGCTCACAAAGCAAGGTTTGTAAGTACAACTCTGGTTTGTTCTTTTGCCAATTGTGACATTATAAATTTAAGATTCTAGTGCCAGTCTTTTTAGCACGGTTGTATTGCAATATTCTGAATTCTCTTGTGACTTCACAGTTGTTAATGTTGTCACAAATCTACAAGAATCAGTAGCTAGATGTGTTATAAAGAGATCTATGTCTTAAGGCAAAGTAATCAGATAAAAAAATTTCAAAACTGCGCCAGTGCAAATTGAAATGTGGGGTAGGTAAGGAGACACTTGGAAAATCAATTTCAGAGAATGAGCGGATTGTACTTTCTTGGGAATCTTTTAAGGGAAACCCAAATTTAGGAGTGGACATTGGACATATATACAAACTGCTAACTGACTTTCTGACTTATGTTCAAGCTCAGACTGTGCTCCCCAGTGGGGATTGGATTTGCAGCCAAAAAAATCAACTTTTGAAGGATAAATTTTGGATTGGATGGAAAATTAAAAGCAGAACAATCAACCAATTTCCCTCTCCAAAAGATACTACAGGGGCATCAGGATAACACGAAGAAAACTATTGTTTGAAGTGAAGTCACGAGTATTGAGTGGAAAGTTAATTTACATCCAGTGCTCATGAAGGTTGACTCACCGACAAGTCACCCAGCTACTGGTGTGATGGGCTTCAGTGCTTCCCAGCCAGATTGTTAAAAGCAAGAGGGATGCCAAGTGGAAGCAAAGCGTCATGCATTAGGGAAGGGAACAAGTGACATCACTCATCTCTCCCAAATCTAGAGTGGGGCAGTCTGTGGCCTCCCTAAATTACTGACTGGCTTAAAAAAAATAAAAGGGAAGCATGTGCAATAAAAAGTAAAATGGAGTCACTCTGCTTGACTTTGTACCCAGACTGGTTTCAGTAAGAATATTCTAGACACCAGTCTAAAATATGTCTATATTACTGGTAAACCCAGTCATACAGACATAGAGCAGGTTGACGTCTTTGCATAACATTCCTGTACTCGCTACTCAATGTGATGGATAAAGAGTTTTAGAAAGTTGAGAGAAAGCACTACTGGATGGTTCAACTGTGTCTAACACTACTCTCTGCATTCCTACCCCTCAAAGAGGTAAAATAGGTTAGCAAAAATACCATAAAAAAGCTGATTTAACTTTTCTCCCATGCTTTTAGTATAAAAAAAAATATGGGCCCTATGCCACCACACTGGCATCCTTTGTGTTTTGGACACATGGAAGAGATCAAAAGCTTCCTCTGGTGTCAGACCATCCCTGGGTATAAATTGACAAATACTGAAATCACACTGGCATGAAACCCACATGGAAAAGGTGAAACTTAATATCAGTGCAGTCCATATCACTTTCGTATACAATGGCGAAGACATGACAATAACTTCAAAATGCCAAAAAGTGACTTTGAACAACATGTGACTAACATGTGACATGGTCTGGGGGGTAGAAGCACTGTCCTCATAAATGGAATATAATTTAATTAGAATTAATACTGAGGGGCTGAAATTCTGATGAGCCCACGACTGCCCAAAATGATAGCAACCAACTCCAAATAAATTGCAGAGATGGCGTCATTAGCATGGCCCATTTCACCTGCAAGAGCTCATCACTGGCACCCACCTCAGCAAAGACTTGGAATGTTAGAGTGATTCTATGCCACTCTGACATATTAGATGCAACCAATGAAGGGTCTCATAGTAATACAATGGCCCCAACTCTACAACTCCCAAAGGTGCTATTGGCCCATCTCTGTAAGGTGACTGATGGCTACTGATGTGGGCACTTGCGTCGTGTACATCTTCTCTCCTATTCCTTACTCCAACATACGTCTCTTTTTTTCTGCTAGCAGGGAAAGGCTGCATACAATTGGCCCTAGCAAATGCAGACAGGAGGTGGGGGTCACCGATGCTATGACTCTTGGGGGGAGAAATTCAGTTGGTTGCGTCTCCCGTTAGCGCCTTAAGAGGGCGCTAATGGGGCGCAAAGCAACTAGCGCCTGGGCGTGGCGATGTTTGCGCCGCTCGCAAAATTAACTAGACATTTTGCGGCGGCGCTAAACACTACCGCCACGATCTCCTGCGCCGGCAGATCGTGACGTCAGTCGAGTGCGCAACACCCCGGTAGCGCCCCGGAGCGGATATTGAGTGGCGCCCCCTGCCTTACTGCCTGCCGCTAGCAACGACAGGTTGAGGGGAGCGTTTTGCAGTCAGGAAGGGACTGGGGGAGCACTATTTAAAGGCGACCGCTTCCTGCCTTTTATTGTTGGTGACATTTTTGAACCATGCATTCTGAGAGAGAGAGAGAGAGAGACTTCTGGAGAGATTCAACGCTGTGTGAAGGATTTTGGGTACTGAGCAGAATTTTGCAGGTTCATTTTGATTTGCCCTTCCTTGTATTGATTTAGAAGAGACTGTGGGGGCTGCACTCTGAGCTCTTTCCCTGGGCCTCTCCATTGTTCTTTCCAGCAGATTTGATTTACAGGTCTCTCCAGGCCGAGATTCAAGGCTGCAATGAGCAGGATGTGGATGGAAAGCAAGATCAACCCTCCCCTTTAAGAACTGGCTGGCGCCATTGTGTGTGTGTTCCATTGTTGACTGACATCACATGAGCTTCGCCAGCGCTCTGAGGTAGCGCCTCGCTCCGCGGCCTTTGCGCCTTAAGACAGGTGTGAAGCGCCTGATTTAGCACTCCAATCACCTCCAGGGGCGATAAAAGTCAAGTTTGCAGTCGGAGGCGATAATTAGCGCCAGGCGCTAATCTTTGCGCCCGGCCGATAATTGCGCCCCAAATGGGGCGATACTGAATTTCTCCCCCTTGATTCCTTCTGAGAAGAATCTGGGCATGGAGGCAATACTACAACAACAACAACTTGCATTTATATAGCACCTTTAACGTAGTAAAACGTCCCAAGGTGCTTCACAGGAATGACATCAAACAAAATTTGACACTGAGCCACATGAGGAGATATTAGGGCAGATGACCAAAAGTTTGTTCAAAGAGGTAGGTTTTAAGGAGCAGCTTAAAGGAGGAAAGAGCGGTAGAGAGGTGGAGAGGTTTAGGGAGGGAATTCCAGAGCTTAGGGCCTAGGCAGCTGAAGGCACGGCTGCCAATAGTGGAGCGATTATAATCAGGGATGCTCAAGAGGGCAGAATTGGAGGAGGGCAGATATCTCGGAGGGTTGTAGGACTGGAGGAGGTTACAGAGATAGGGAGGAGTGAGGCCATGGAGGGATTTGAAAACAAGGATGAAAATTTTAAAATCAAGGCATTACTCAACCAGGAGCCAATGTAGGCCAGCGAGCACAGGGGTAATGGGTGAACAGGACTTGGTGCGAGTTAGGATATGGACAGCAGAGTTTTGGATGAGCTCAAGTTTATCGATGGTGAAATAGCGGAGGCCGGCCAGGAGTGTGTTGAAAAAGTCAAGTCTAGAGGTAACAAAGACATTTATTGAGGGTTTCAACAATGTACGGAGGTAGAAGTAGCCGGTCTTTATGATGGCACGGATTTGTCGTTGGAAGCTCATCTCGGGGTCAAATACGACACCAAAGTTGCAAACAGTTTGGTTCAGCCTCAGACAGTTGCCAGGGAGAGGGATTCAGCTGGTGGCTAGAGAAAGGAGTTTGGGATGGAGGTCAAAGACAATGGCCTAGAAATTTGTCTCATGCGGTGGCGCAAAAAGGGCGGAATTGGATCAGCCGCCCGTTACACGCAGTGCCTAATATTCAGTTCATTGACTGCAATGGAACTGAATATCAGGCGTTGTGTATAATGGGCGGCCGATCTGATAATGCCCGCTTTACGCCACAGCCCAAGATGAATTTCTAGGCCACTGGCTTTGGTCTTCCCAATATTTGGTTAGAGGAAATTTCTGTTCATCCAGTACTGGATGTCAGACAAGCAATAGAGAGAATAGCTCAGCTGTTAAACTAAGGAATTAAGATCTGAGTTTAGCAGAAGTCTCCCCCAAACTCATGGCTAGTATAATTCTTTGTCTTCTCATTCACTTCCTCCCACATGGGCATGCACGACACCACGCAGCACAAGACACGACAACATAAATCAGTTATACATCTTTGGAGTGGAACTCCTTTCTGTTCATGAACAGGATGGCACTAAGGCTAGGGACACATAGGGTCATGTGTGCCAGCAATAATGCCCTGTACTTTGGGGAATCCTGCAAGTTGGTAATACTGCAAGGCTCTCTTGTGTTCCTGTGTGTCTTCTATGGGGAAATAGATTAATTAACTGGCGTGGGGAAACAAGGCAACTGTGACCTTCATGATTCATTGTGTACTGTAAGTTGAGAGATTTGGCAGATGTTTCCTGCTGTTGCTTGGAAGGACCGATTTATTTCAATGGGATGTATTTGGGCGGGTTCTACAGCAGGTGGGTGATGTGCTCTGCCAGATTACCACCCAGGCGGTGAAGGTGAAAATTTCCTCTAACTATATGAAAATCCTGTAATCTCTGCATGCAGGTGTCTTCAGGTATGTCCAGGTATGATTTCTGTCTGGCACTGTACTCATGGGTGGTAGCACAAGGGCAATCCTAATTGAGCATCTAGAATACAAAGACAGCTGTCTGGAATGCCTCCTCTGATTCTCTTCCTTCAAATCCCACAAGTATAGAGGGACACCAAGAGCAGTTCCCATATAGACATCATACAATGAAATATCCCTGGAGAAACAGGCTGAGCTCGCAGATGGAGTGCAGCTTTAAGAAGTTGACTGTACATTTATTTGTAGCAAAGCAGCTAAGCAGGAAAGAAGCCCTGAAACAGGTAGAAAAATATACAGTAGTTAATTGCAGCTAATCCAAACAAATCAGGAAACATTAAGACCAAACACCTAACATGAGGGAAGGGCCATTTTTGCATTACCCCTCCCTTCTGTTTCATATGGGAGCCAAACAGCTGGAGCACTGTTCAGGTGCTCCAGCCACATTACAGAGCCTAGTCATAACTAAAATATTTTTATGCCCTTAATGAACCTAGCATACATTTAGTGTGTAGGCTTTCAGCACCACAGATGCTTCCCAGTCAGTTAATAGTGCACCGTGTGCACTGGATGCTGAGTAGGCTTCAGGCTTCGGTCCCACAGAATGAGAGGAGGCAGTCCCCAATGCACAACAGGGTTACAGGTGCCGAAGATCAGATTATTGGCTTCATAGTATAAGTTGTTTGGAGGGGACTTACATGAAGACCTGTCTTGCCTGATTTACGCAATGTCCGTTGTAACTGGACAAATCAGATTAGCTTCCCAGTCTTTTCAATTCAGCACTCTGAATCGATGCTCTTGGGAGAGACTTCACCATAGCTGATTTTATTTTATTTTTAACTACACTCTAAGTAACATTTTTTGTGAATTACCATTAACCACATACTGTACATTAATATGAGTCAAACCCAACTGAGCCTTCCCAAACTTCCCCAACACAGAGCTCTCTAGAAAAGGCCAATGTTAAATCACTACAAACTAAGATAGTGTATTGAGATTACGTTAAGATTTAACTATTAGATTAATCTACTTAATTTATCTTTTAAGCAGCTACAGTGTTCCATAAAGGTTAAAAATGTGATTTTTTTTGGAAGTGCTGTTAAAAAAAACCCACAAAACCCCTTGTTGCTCTGTTAGAGGTCAGGTATGAGGTAAAGATTGTCTAGACAAACCAGTAACCCTGTCTGGACAAACCAAAGAAAAATACACGTGTCACCACATTCACTTTGGGCAGGCATGTAGTTTGTCCAATTTCACCGATAGTCTGGACAATCCAATAAGTGGCATGAGGTTTAATATATTAACTGGTTTGGTGAGCTATATATTTGGTGCGAGTGATTCGATACCAGTATGCACAGCAGTTTATATGTGGTGTGCACACTGTCAGTAAAGTATTTTGTGGTATACTCACTATCAATGCAGTTTTCTGTGGTGCACCCACTGTCTGTACAGATTATATGTGATGTACCTTGGGAAATATGCTTCAGAGACAAAGAGGAAATTAGACATATGGGGCAGTTACTACACTGGGAAATCCTGTTTAGTTAAAGTTCAAGATTTAGTCAAAAAGTGAGGATCAGCAGAAGGTGAAAAGAAAGGAAAGAAAGATAACACAGTTAAAATAAAGATAGGGGCGTGAAATTCGATTGGGTCTGAAAGCAGGCACGGGGAGTGCTAAGCGCAATCTGCCCGCGCCCGTTCAAAGTGCTGCCTGTTCATTATAATGATTGGAGCGCTGAGCTCAGCGCAAAACACGCTGCTGGTTGGCTCAGCGCTCAAAAGGGGGGCCAATATCAGGTGCAGTCTACTGTCCAATAAAATTTTGCCTGGGCTCTCTACACTTCTTAAAGGCGAGGTACTTTGTTGCAGAAGCACTTCATTGTCACTCTGCATGCAGCCATGGCTCAACAGGGACGTGAAAGGGCAAGGGGATTCTCTGCTGCAGCACAGGAGGCTTTGGTCCTGGGGATATACAGAAGAAGACAGGTCCGTTACCCACAGAGGGGCAGGAGGCCTTCCTGGCAGAACACCAGAAGGCAGTGGGAGGAAGGCACCTAACAACCAATGTTCCCGCTAATGTTTTTTGGGTGTGCGGCTCCTTTAAGGGGCTGCACAGCCCATTCAAATTGCTGCGCATGTGTGTTTTTTTCCATTATTATGCCATTGAGCAGCCTGTGCAGGACCTCCTCTGAGGAGTCGTCGTCCGTGACCTGGACCACCTCCTGTGGGACGTGTGAAGGCCCTGTGGGAGATAAAAGACATGAATGAGTACTGTCAAGGTAAGAATGCTTGAAGCTATCATTAGGCATATGATCATATTTCACTCGCTGTTGACATCAAGTCAACATGAGCGATTGTTGTATGCCATGTGGCTGTCTGATATTTAATTGTGTCATCAGGTAGCTGGGAGGTCCCCATCTCCCCATCTCCCCATCTCTGATGATCAGGCAGGCCCAGACTCCGCTGATTTCAAGCGCTCGCTCCTTTGCACTTGTTAGCTTTGAGATGGCTGAGGGCCACCTCCAGTTCTCTGCCTCTCCTTCATGTTCTGTGCTCTCTTCTCCTGCTGGGAGGGAAAGAAGAGACCTCTGAGTGAGAGTAATGGCATGTGTGGGACAGATGGATGGAGAGCATTTATTGAAGGTGACTATGAGGGAGAGGCATGACATTGCATAAGGATGAGGGTGAGTGTCAATGGTGGATGGACAGATGACGATGTGAGGAAGTGCACAGATAGAGAGGGATCGGTGTACCTGCAAGGTAAGTTGGTGTGAGGAGTGATGTTCTGGAGAAGGCTTCAGAAGACAGAGGGAGGGGTTGGGGTGATACGCATATCAGGATGTAGGTGAATGCACCATTGCTCTCACCTTTCCTGCCCTGCTTAGGTCATTGAATCATTTCCTGCATTGTATCCAGGAGTGTGGCACCACACACCTGCTGCTGACCTCTTGTACCACCTCCAACCATGCCTTCTTGGTCTCCCCAGCTGGCTTCTTCCTCCCGTTGCTAGGGAACACTATATGCCTCCGGGTCCGCACAGTCCCCAGCAGCACATCCAGGGAGGGGTTGCTGAAATGAGGTGCAGCCTTTGACCTTTTGGATCCCATTCTGGCACTTCCTTCTCTTTGGCTCCCAAAGGAGGGGGTGTCGCAATATTAATCAAGGAGTCAATTACTGCTGTAAGGAGGGATGATATCTTAGCAGGTTCCTCTAATGAGGCCATATGGGTAGAACTTAAAAACAAAAAGGGGGCAAGCACTTTGCTGGGAGTGTACTATAGGCCCCCAAACAGTCAGGGGGAGATAGAGGAACAGATATGCAGGCAAATCTCAGAGAAGTGTAGAAATAATAGGGTAATAATAGTAGGGGATTTCAACTTCCCCAATATTAACTGGGATAGTCAGAGTGTGAAAGGCTTAGAGGGTGTGAAATTCTTAAAGTGCATCCAGGAGAGCTTTTTGAGCCAGCATGTAGAAAGTCCTACAAGAGAGGGGGCGGTACTGGACCTAATTCTAGGGAATGTAGCCAGGCAAGTGGTAGAAGTGTTAGTAGGAGAGCATTTTGGTGACAGTGACCATAATTCGGTGAGATTTAAGGTAGTCATGGAAAAGGACAAAGATGGACCGGAAATAAAGGTTCTAAATTGGGGGAAGGCCGATTTTAATATGATAAGGCAGGATCTGGCCAAAGTGGACTGGGATCAGCTACTTGTAGGAAAATCCACATCAGAGCAGTGGGAGTCTTTCAGAAAGGAAATAGAGAGAGTACAATGGCAACATGTTCCCGTAAAGGTCAAGGGTGGGACCAACAAGCCCAGGGAACCCTGGATGTCAAGGGATATACGAGAATGGAGTAGGAAAAAAAGGGAGGCTTTTGGCAGATACAAAGGACTAAAAACTGTGGAAGCCCTATAGGAGTATAGAAAGTGCAGGGAGGTACTTAAAAAAGAAATTAGAAGAGCGAAGAGGGGGCATGAAATAACACTGGCGGGCAAAATAAAGGAAAATCCCAAGGTGTTTTATAAGTATATTAAGGGCAAGAGGATAACCAGGGAAAGAGTAGGGCCCATTAGGGACAAAGTGGCAATCTGTGTGTAGAGCCAGAAGATGTAGGTGGGGTTTTAAATGAATATTTTGCATCTGTGTTCACTATGAAGAAGGACGATGTAGGCATAGAAATCAGACAGGGGGATTGTGATATACTTGAACAAATTAGCATTGAGAGGGAGGAGGTACTAACGGTTTTAGCGGGCTTAAAAGTGGATAAATCCCCAGGCCCAGACGAGATGTATCCCAGGCTGCTGTGTGAGGCAAGGGAGGAGATTGCAGAGGCTCTGACACAAATTTTCAGAACCTCTCTGGCCACAGGGGAGGTGCCAGAGGACTGGAGAACAGCTAATGTAGTATCATTATTCAAGAAGGGTAGTAGGGATAAACCAAGGAATTACAGGCCAGTGAGCCTAACATCAGTGGTAGGGAAATTATTGGAAAAAATTCTGAGGGACAGAATTAGTCTCCACTTGGAGAGGCAAGGATTAATCAAGGATAGTCAGCATGGCTTTGTCAGGGGGAGATCATGTCTGACCAATTTGATTGAATTTTTCGAGGGGGTGACTAGGTGTGTGGATGAGGGTAGTGCAGTTGATGTGGTCCACATGGACTTCAGTAAGGCTTTTGACAAAGTCCCGCATGGGAGACTGGTCAAGAAGGTAAGAGCCCATGGGATCCAGGGCAACTTGGCACATTGGATCCAAAATTGGCTTAGTGGCAGGAGGCAGAGGGTGATGGTTGAAGGTTGTTTTTGTGACTGGAAGCCTGTGTCCAGTGGTGTACCGCAGGGATCGGTGCTGGGTCCTTTGCTGTTTGTAGTGTACATTAATGATTTAGATATGAATGTAGGAGGTATGATCAGTAAGTTCGCAGATGACACAAAAATTGGTGGGGTGGTAAATAGCGAGGAGGAAAGCCTCAGGCTACAGGATGATATAGATGGGTTGGTCAGATGGGCAGAACAGTGGCAAATGGAATTTAACCCTGAAAAGTGTGAGGTGATGCATTTTGGGAGGACTAACAAGGCAAGGGAATACACAATGAATGGTAGGACCCTAGGAAGGACAGAGGATCAGAGGGACCTTGGTGTGCATGTACATAGATCCCTGAAGGCAGCAGGACAGGTAGATAAGGTGGTTAAGAAGGCATATGGGATACTTGCCTTCATTAGCCGAGGCATAGAATATAAGAGCAGGGAGGTTATGATGGAGCTGTACAAAACGCTAGTTAGGCCACAGCTGGAATACTGTGTGCAGTTCTGGTTGCCACACTATAGGAAGGATGTGATTGCATTGGAGAGGGTGCAGAGGAGATTCACCAGAATGTTACCTGGGCTGCAGCGCTTCAGCTATGAAGAGAGACTGGACAGGCTGGGGTTGTTTTCCTTAGAGCAGAGAAGGCTGAGGGGGGACCTGATTGAGGTGTACAAAATTATGAGGGGCATAGATAAGGTAGATAGAAATGAACTTTTCCCCTTAGTAGAGGGGTTAATAACAAGGGGGCATAGTTTCAAGGTAAGGGGCAGGAGGTTTAGAGGGGATTTGAGGAAAAACTTTTTCACCCAGAGGGTGGTTGGAATCTGGAACTCACTGCCTGAAAGGGTGGTAGAGGCAGGAACCCTCACAACATTCAAGAAGCATTTAGATGAGCGCTTGAAACGCCATAGCATACAAGGCTCTGGACCAAGGGCTGGAAAATGGGATTAGAATAGACAGGGCTTGATGGCCGGCGCGGACACGATGGCCGGAAGGGCCTCTTTCTGTGCTGTTTAACTCTATGACCCTATGGGGGAGAAATTCAGTATCACCCCATTTGGGGCGCAATTATCGGCCGGGCGCAAAGATTAGCGCCTGGCGCTAATTATCGCCACTGACTGCAAACTTGACTTTTATCGCCCCTGGAGGTGATTGGAGTGCTAAATCAGGCGCTTCACACCTGTCTTAAGGCGCAAAGGCCGCGGAGCGAGGCGCTACCTCAGAGCGCTGGCGAAGCTCATGTGATGTCAGTCAGCAATGGAACACACACACAATGGCGCGGGCCAGTTCTTAAAGGGAAGGTTTGATCTTGCTTTCCATCCACATCCTGCTCATTGCAGCCTTGAATCTCAGCCTGGAGAGACCTGTACATCAAATCTGCTGGAAAGAACAATGGAGAGTACCAGGGAAAGAGCTCAGAGTGCAGCCCCCACAGTCTCTTCTAAATCGATACAAGGAAGGGCAAATCAAAATGAACCTGCAAAGTGCTGCTCAGTACCAAAAACTCCTTCACACAGCGTTGAATCTCTCCAGAAGTCTCTCTCTCTGTCTCTCAGAAAGCGTGGTTCAAAAATGTCACCAACAATAAAAGGCAGGAAGCGGTCGCCTTTAAATAGCGCTACCCCAGTCCCTTCCTGACTGCAAAACGCTCCCCTCAACCTGTCGTTGCTCGCGGCAGGTGGTAAGGCAGGGGGCACCACTCAATATCCGCTCCGGGGCGATACTGGGGCGTCGCGCACTCGACTGACGTCACGATCTGCCGGCGCAGGAGATCGTGGCGGTAGTGTTTAGCGCCGCCGCAAAATGTCTAGTTAATTTCGCGAGCGGCGCAAACATCGCCGCGCCCGGGCGCTAGATGATTTGCGCCCCATTAGCGCCCTCTTAAGGCGCTAACGGGAGGCGCAACCAACTGAATTTTTCCCCCTATGACTCTAACTCCAAATTCCGTCAAATTGCATTTTTAAAGTGTCCCATTACATACTGGAGTTGAAATTGCGTCATGCGGACCATCATCAAGCCCACTGATGCTAATTGGTGGGAAACTAAGAAATTATATAGTAATGCATTGACTTGTTTAAAAAGCCACTGACAGACACGCTGCACTGACTTCCATGTTTCCCAGCGCATCGCAAACTTAAAATCCAGCTCTCTGAGTTAGGGAAGGGAACACACAGTGGACTGTTTCACCGCTGGCTCCTGATCTTTATTCTTTGACCACTGTTGGAAGTGTGCTTGATGACCCAATGTTGGGTAAGCATCCTGTGGGTTAATGAGTACACACTGCAGCCACGGTAAGCCGGTGGTGGACGAAGTGAATGTTTAGTTTTGTGGATGGGGTGCCAATCAAGCGGGCTGCTTTGTCCTGGATAGTGTTGAGCTTCTTGAGTGTTGTTGAAGCTGCACTCATCCAGGCAAGTGGAGAATATTTCATCACACTCCTTACTTGTGCCTTGCTTTGGGGAGGCAGGAGGTGACACACTCACCGCAGAATACCTAGCCTCTGGCCTGCTCTTGTTGCCACAGTATTTATGTGGCTGGTCCAGTTAAGTTTCTGGTCAATGGTGACCCCCAGGATATTGATGGTGGGGGATTCGGCGATGGTAATGCCGTTGAATGTCAAGGGGCGGTGGTTAGACTCTTAATTGTTGGAGATAGTCATTGCCTGGCACTTCTGTGGCGCGAATGTTACCTTTCACTTATCAGCCCAAGCCTGAACGTCTTCCAGGTCTTGTTGCATGCGGGCAGGGACTGCTTCATTATCTGAGGAGTTGTGAATGGCGCTGAACACTGTGCAGTCATCAGCGAACATCCCCATTTCTGACCTTATGTTGGAGAGAAGGTCATTGATGAAGCAGCTGAAGATGGTTGGGCCTAGGACACTGCCCTGAGGAACTCCTGCATCGATGTCCTGAGGCTGTGATGATTGACCTTCAACCACCACAACCATCTTCCTTTGTGCTAGGTATGACTCCAGCCAGTGGAGAGTTTTCCCCCCGATTCCCATTGACTTCAGTTTTACTAGGGCTCCTTGATGCCACACCTGGTCAAATGCTGCCTTGATGTCAAGGGCAGTCACTCTCACCTCACCTCTGGAATTCAGCTCCTTTGTCCATGTTTGAACCAAGGCTATAATGAGGTCGGGAGCCGAGTGGTCTTGGCAGAACCCAAACTGGGCATCAGTGATCAGGTTATTGGTGAGTAAGTGCTGCTTGATAGCACTGTCGATGACACCTTCCATGTCTGATGATTGAGAGTAGACTGATGGGGCAGTAATTGGCCGGATTGGATTTGTCCTGCTTTTTGTGGACAGGACGTACTTGGGCAGTTTTCCACATTGTTGGATAGATGCCAGTGTTGTAGCTGTACTGGAACAGCTTGGCTAGAGGCACGGCTAGTTCTGGAGCACAAGTCTTCAGCACGACAGCCGGGATGTTCCACTCGGCATTTCTGGGAACATACACTGCAAAGAATCAGTATCTGCTGTTTCTTTTTTCTTGGGATCTGGGCAATGCTGGCAAGGCAGCATTTAATGCTCATCCCTAATTGCCCTGAGAAGGTCGTGGTGAGCCTTCTTCTTGAATCGCTGTAGTCCTTATGGTGACGGTGCACCTATGATGGTGTTGGTAGGGAATTACAGCATATTCACCCAGCGATGATGAAGGAACAGCAAATTATGTCCAACTCAAGATGGTGAATAACTTACATAGAATTACATAGAATATACAGCATAGAAACAGGTCATTCGGCCAAACTGGTCCATGCTAGTGTTTAAGCTCCACACAAGCCTTCTCCCACCCCTCTTCATCTAACTCTATCAGCATAACCTTCTATTCCTTTCTCCCTCATGTACTTATCAAACTTCCCCTTAAATACATCTATGCTATTTGCCTCAACTGCTCCTTGTGGTAGTGAGTTCCACATTCTAGCCACTCTCGGGGTAAAGAAGTTTCTCCTGAATAAGGAGACCAAAACTGTACACAATACTCCAGGTGTGGTCTCACCAGGGCCCTATATAATTGCAGTAAGATGTCTTTACTCTTATACTCAAATCCTCTTGTAATAAAGGCCAACATACCATTTGCTTTCCTAATTGCTTGCTGTAACTGCATGTTAACTTTCAGTGATTCGTGTACAAAGACACCCAGGTCCCTCTGAACACCAACATTTCCCAATCTCTCACCATTTAAAAAAATACTCTGCTTTTCTATTTTTCCTACCAAGGTGGATAACTTCACACTTCTCCACATTATATTCCACTGTACCCCTGGATCCCTTTGCTTCTTTACCCCATTTAGACTCTTATTTATACTGAAGGAATATGTGGCCTCCTTATTCTTCCTACCAAAATGCACCAACACACACTTACCTATATTGAAATGAATTTGCCAATTATATGCCCATTCTGGAGGGGAACATGAAGGTGATGATGTTCTCGAAACATTGCTACTATTGTTCTTCTCAGTGGAACAGGTCACAGGGGAGGGATGTGCTGTCAAAGTAAGCTTGGTGAGTTGCTGCAGTGCATCCTGCAGATAATACAAACTGTAGCTACAATGTGCCAGTGAGGATGGGATAGATATTGAGTCCAGTGACCTGGCACCAATCAAATGAACTGCTCTGTCTGTCCTGGGCCTTGTTGATTGTTGCAGCTGCAACAATCCAGCTGTGTGATGAGCATTCCATCACACTCCTGACTTGAACCTTGTAAATTGTGGAGATGAACCAGTCATTGCTTAGTGCAAGGACTCTGCCTTACTCTTGCAACTAAAGTGGATTGTCCAGTTAAGTTACTGGTCAATGGTGACCCGAAGATGTTGATGTTGGGGGCTCAGTAATGTTGATGCCGTTGAAGATCAGGTGAAGGTGGCTGCCTGTTAACTGGCACCTGTGTGGCATGAATATTACCTGCCACTTGTCAGGCCAAGTCTGGATGTTGTTTAGGTCCTGCTGTAGGTTGGCATGTGCTCCTCAATTATCATAGGAGTTGTGAATGAAGCTGAATACTGTGGAATCATCAGCAATTAGCTCCACTTCTGAGGGAAGGTTATTGATTGAGCAGTCAAAAAAATTTGGCCCCAGATCACTTCCCTGAGGAAATCCTGCAATGATGTCCTTTGGGCTGCAATGATTGGCTTCCGTCAACAATGACCATCTTCCATTGTGTTAGGTATGTCTCTAGTCACTGGCAGGTTTTCCCTTTGATCCCACTGACCTCAGTTTTGCTAGGGCACCTTGATTCCATACTCAGTCAAATCCTGCTTGATGTCAATGCCAGTTATTCTCAATTCTCCTCTGGCTATTACATATATGTTAGGTTCAAGGCTGTGATGAGGTCTGGAGCTTAGTAGTTCTGATGGAGAGGAGAGGATAGGAGAAAAAAATGTGAAAGGATGCAGTACTAAACTATTACACATGCTCCTGCTGTACAACCCTATGCAGCCTCGGAGCTGGGCCTGTGCAGGGTCATTGCAAGTATGAGAACAAGGCAGAAGAGGAGGTTCCTGGCCTCCCATCTTACATTCCTGAAGGATTGCTCACTGTGCACCCCACTGCAGGGGTGCACAGCAAAATATCACGCTGCGGCTTTCTCCTGGAGCTTTGCTGACCAGAGGCTCTGTGGAGGACACAGGGGGCGAGCCAAAGACAGAAAGGTTCGTGATAGATTTCAATTTTATCCCACCCTCCCTCAGGATGTCTACAAGTAGTCGGGATCTTCTCACTGATGATCATTAGCAAACAGAAGATCCCGAGGCTAACAGTCAGCTGCAAGCCTGAGAAATGTGCTGGACTATCACAATGGCCTGGGATAGGAAATCCTAGCACATCTGGGCCTGGTGTGCTGCTTCCGTCCAATGCCAGCGCAGGGTGTGGGCAGGAAAATATGCTTTCTTAAGTCTTAACCAATTCCAAAAACAATGAGCATTACTGGAGTAGAATGAAGTGCAGAAAAAATGTAATGAAAAACAGGAATAATGAAACAAGAAAAATGTGTTTCATCTTAGCAAAGGAAATACATTTTTCTGATCAGGACTATGCTCACTGTGCCATTTAATGCACTATAATGCTGTTATTTGTGAGTGTACTCACTGATGTTTGTGCATATTTTTGAACACGGGAACTAATAATACAATTAAGTCACTAACAATTCAAAGAAATTCTTAGCCAAATATTACAGTCTGTCGGTTCATAAAAATAATGATCTATTTATGTTTATTGCTGAACATCTTCCAAGAAATAATCTTTCCAGTTACCTTTTCTTGCCACTTCCAAATGTATGGAAAATTTACGATGTGTCAAAAAAAGAACCATGTAGTGACTGATGCTGAAGGAAGTTCAATACTCAGCTTCTTAATAATAAACTGTTAAATGGTAATGACAAACTAGCAGATCCTTAACCAGATTTTAAAACAAAACTAAGAGTTTGGCTCAAGCCTTCTTTGACTCAGTAGACAGTTATTTTAGGCAATTTTGTTCTGTGTGGAGTTTTATGATTCCAAACTCATATGAAGTGCTGTAAGTATTTATTAGCTATAAGAAAAGAGTTTGGAGTTGACACATCCAATTACGAAGTGGCTGTTGGGTGCTGATGTTTCCTGTCATTTCCCACTCTGCAAGAAATACCTTATTCTAAACTAGCGCTCCTTTGCTTAAAAAAAACCCCATTATGAAGCCATTAATGTGGTCCACAGTTTCTGAAGTGCTACAGTGGATCAAGCGCAGGTGCTGGGTATTGAGGCCTACCCAGTGCCCAATATGCATGGCACCCCATTGTGCAAGTTCCAAGTGCTGTAGGTGGTTACAATCTATGCACACACTCTGTGCCAGATGCATTAAGGCATATAAGTAAGAGGAAAGCCCCGTAATGTGCCTGGAATGCCTGGGCAGCACTTTAGATGCTCGGTGCTCATTTTCAAAGGGCACATTAAGGAGGCCTTCAACCATATGAATCTTCTGCATTGCTGGTTGGGCTATTTCCTGGTGTACCAGGTTAGCCAGCTAAATCATACAGTCTGGAAATGTTCCAGCTTCCATCTCCAGTGTGTGATGCATTAGAGACAATTAACCTCAGGCCCTTCGGTTAGGGAGGAGACAGTCAGCCAGGATTGCAGCTCTTGAATACTATTCAGCAATCCCTGCTGCATGTACATGTGTATGCACATTGGATAGGAATAGGATAATAGGATCGGGTTCAGCTATGTTGGCTCCTTATGTGGTTAAATCGCCTGCCAATATTCAATGCTGAAGCCTACATCTGAACAGTGGTCATGTGGCCAAGGTACTGGAGGAGATCCAGTCCCCATGGAACTGTACCCAATGAGGAGCTAATGCCTTCAGGAGAGGAGAGCAGGGGGAGGGAAGAAAATAAAATTGTCAAGAAGAGGAAAAAAAGTGAAATCACTTTCTTATGAAGATATTGCCTGGGGTATCTCCAGCATGGTGGGACAGAAGTGATATCATAACACCTACCATGTAATTCTTCCTGGATTCTGCCTGGCAGGCGCTTGCAGTGAAAACCAAGCAAGAAAACTGAGCATTGGAGCAGGGTTTCCCCTACAGGTGGGCGATTCTATAGAGGGGCAGCCAGTGACCTCCTGGGACTTTAGGAAAGTTTTTTTTTCCTTTTCTAAGACACAGCAGGGCTGCACTGTGTGACTTGATGGTCATCTGGCTGCTATTCCTCACAGCTGTCAGCAGGCCAAAATACCACCAGCAATTTCTACCACTCAAGTTCTTTGAGGTCTGCAGCAACCCACAGTTGCCCTTGTCCAGTTTGGTGCAAGCAGCAATTCCCAAGCAGTAGTCCAGCCTGGTGCTTGCACCAGCCAATTAGATGAGCTGAGCCCGGAAGTATAGCCGGGTTCAGCAGAGGTCAAGACCGGCTTTAAGCTGGAGCAGGGTTGAGGAGAAAACTCGGGACCAAACTTGTTGCTTATAAATATCTGGCATCCTGCTCTTTAAATAAACTGTATATTGTAAGTCTTTGCATTTGAAGTGCAGTACTTGAAGTGTTACTAAACAACATTTCAATTCTTGTTGGAGCTATTTGAGAAGTGCTCAAAAGCTTGCAATAAACAATGAAATCAAAACAATTTTGAACAATTTTGAACAAAAGAAGATAGTACAATTTTTTCCCATTTAATTTTTGTGTAGGTAGATTGACAATTACTTCTCCCCTCCTTCCCTTTGCACATAGCACCTTGGAAGTCTGTTTGAACCAAACTGCAGTAATACGATGTGGCTCAGTGACTTTTCTCTTCCCTTGCTTCATTTGCACTCAGATTCAGCAGCTGCTTTGAAATCATGTGATATCCCAGATTTGTACCATAGTTCAGTTGAAGGTCTTGGCTGTGTTTAGGCATGTCAGCTGAGTTAACTTCTTACACTGTAAGGCTGATTGCCCGAGGGCTTCTGTCTTTCTGAGAATGCTTTGTTTTCCACAGCCTGTCCAATCAGAACTCTGCATCCAAAGAATCTGAGTCGTAATAGGTGACCTAAATTATATGAGAAACAGGTATGGAGAATCATGTCCAGACAAAGGCTTTCTTTAGTCACTTAAAATAAATATACCATACTTTCACTGCTTTGTTTGGGGATGTTGAGAAGTCTCCAGTCAATAAAAAACCTCAATCATAAATGTTTCATCAAAATTGTTTTGTCAGCAGCATTATTTCATTTCTCAGGAAATCTATTTAATATTGACTATTTTATTTCATTGAAATTCATGAAAAAAATGAGGTCCTGTTCCCACCCCTGGAAAGTATTTTATTGCATTCTGTTGATTGGATTGTTGACCAGCTGCGTGTTTTGTCATGTACATTGATGCTTGTGCCACTGAAGATGCAATTTTAGGAATTTTGCTGTTCTCTGCTTGGTAGGTTCAGATACTCGGTAAGGGATCATGCACAGAATGCATCGGTGTTGTGCTGAAGGGTGAGATGTTAAATCGAGGCACTGTCTGCCTGCTGAGGGAATGTAAAACATCCTATGACACTATTCAAAGAATAGCAGGGAATCCTTCCTCAACCTACACCATGGAAAACAGATTATCTGGCCATTTGCTGTTTGTGGGACCTTGCTGTGCTCAAATTGGTTGGCATGCTTACCTACAAAACAGAAATTGCACTTCAATTAAATGTAAAACACTTTGGGATGTCCTAACATAATAAGGTGATGCGTAGATTCAAGTTCTGTGGCCTAGAAATTGGATATGGCCACGAAACGGGCAGTGTTAAAGCCCAATGATGTTAAGCTGCGCCACCTCAAAATGGTCTAGGTAGCATGCAAAATTCATGCTCGGTCCTCATTAACATGATTATAGTCTTGATTTCAGCGTTAAAACTGCTGCTCATTGGCTTAACGCTGAACAGGTGGACCAATATCGGGTCCAGTGTAATTCCCAGTCATGTGTGGCACAGGCTTTATTCAGTACTAAAAGGGGAGGTGCATTGAGGCTACAGCACCTCATTGTTAAACCACTCAGAACTGTAGCTATGAGAAGAAGAAGAAGGTGCTGCAAAGCCATGGCAGAATGTCCTCAAAGGGAGAGCGCCTGGAGATTTTCCGACGTGGCTCTGGAGGCACTGGTTGTAGCACTGGAAAGGAGGCGGGCTGTCCTCTTCCCACATAGTGGAAGGAAGCCCTCACCACACACCTAATGAAGGCTGTGGCAGGAGATAGATGCCCACTTAAGGAAAGACATCCTTGCTCTCGAGGCAGTGCAAAAAAGGTTCACTCGGTTAATCCCGGGGATGAGGGGGTGGTCATATGAGGAGAGGTTGGGTAGATTGGGACTCTACTCATTGGAGTTCAGAAGAATGAGAGGCGATCTTATTGAAACATATAAGATTGTGAAGGGGTTGGATCGGGTGGATGTGGGGAGGATGTTCCCGATGACGGGTGAGACGAGAACTAGGGGACATAGTCTTAGAATAAGGGGCTGCTCTTTCAAAACTGAGATGAGGAGGAACTACTTCACTCAGAGGGTGGTAGGTCCATGGAATATGCTGCCACAAAAAGCTGTAGAAGCTACAACATTAATTAAATTTAAAACAGAAATAGACAGTTTCCTAGAAGTAAAGGGCATTAAGGGTTACGGGGAGCGGGCAGGAATTTGGACATGAGTCTAGGTTCGGATCGGTCATGGCCCTGTGGGTAGTGGAGCGGGCCCAGGGACTGTGTAGCCTGATTCTGCTCCTATTTCGTGTGTGCAATTCTGTTAGATGCAGGAGATGGTTCTGTGATAGATAGTAGATTGGCGGTTAGGATCAGATCAGCCATGATCTTATTGAATGGCGGAGCAGGCTCGAGGGGCCGATTGGCCTACTCCTGCTCCTATTTCTTATGTTCTTATGTATGTTCTTATGTCACAGCCAGCACTGTGGTGTCTAGGTCGGCCATCCAGTGCCAAAAATAGTTTAATGACCTCATACGGCAGGTCAAGGTGAGTGAAGGCTTCAGCAACTGCCATATCCCACCATCTGCACTACAAACCTTACACACTACTCAATGCACCACACCCCCATCACTCACCTATCAACAATTTCTACCTATCAACACTCACACCTCATAATCAGAGCTTCACTGCACTCTCACAGCCTTACCACTGCTGCAACACTCACACCCGCATCTCATTCCTTGCACACACTGACAGCTATTCAACTATGGCAGGCACATCACCCAAACACATTGCACCGCACTCACTGACACACTTCTCTTTCTCTTGCAGGCCAAGGTCGCGCATAACCAAAGGGAGCAGCGTGAGACTGGCGGGGGTCAGGCTGACACCCACGACCTCAGCCAGCTGGAGGAGAGAGTGATGGACATCATTGGGCGGCAGAGCATAGAGGCCGTAGCAACCGGCGAGGTTGAACCTCTTGGGGACAAGAACAGTATGCTCATTCCTAATCCTTCTTCTCACATCCCACTTTCCCCTCATCCCACAATCTCTTCTCACTTTCAAGCTGCTGATGCTGTATGCATGGATATCTTGCTTAACCCCACCCTCCCATCACCATAACCCAACTCTTGTGCCTTTCTGCTTTCAGATAATCAGCAACAAGCACTCGAGCAGCCTGTCCCCGAGGTGATACACGAGAGCAAGGGGGGAGAAGAAGAAAAAGAAGACACAGCGTCTCTGCATCTGTCACGCGAAGACACCAGTTCAGAAACTGGCACTGCGCGGACTTTAGAAGCTAGTGTAGAAGTGGGATCCGCACAGGGTGAGGCACTGGGCATGAGTGGGCTGCAGCAAGGCCAGGGAGAAAGGGTAGTTCGGGGGCCAGCTCCCCGGAGGGCGAGTTCACGGGCGAGTTCTGCTGCACAGGACTTAGATGAGGACCTCGAAGGGGGCGTCCACCTCCAACATTGCACGGGGCTCTGCGCAGAGCTTGGAGCCCAGGATTTCCAGGATGGAAATGATGGAAGACTCCCGAAGAGACCATGTCGACCCAGACGTGATGGGTGATGTCGTGGCTGTCATTGCAGCACAGGCGGAAGCGACCCACCATTTTAGTGCTGCAGCAGAAGCGCAGACCGCTCTCATGAAGTCTCAGCTTGATGCCACCTAAGCTCAGACTGCTGCCATCATGGCTGGGTTTACCAGTATCGTACGGGGCTTGCAGGGTGTCACAGCAGCCCAGCAAGCTGTCCTCCAAAAGATTGCTAGGAATGCTGAGGCGCTGCCCCGGGGGAGTGGCCGTGGGTCTGTGGAGCAAGAACCTGCTGTCCTCTCTCAGGATGACAGCATTCCTGCTCCCACCATTGCCACTCCGCCCTTGCCCTTGCCACTGCCTGTCAGCCAGCCAGCCCAGACTGCCGCCGCCCATGCCAAGGTAGTACAGTCTGCAGCTGAGCCTTCTAGGGCCAGAGCTGCTCGAGGTCGCCCTGCAAGGCCATCTGAAGTGTCCCCCATGCTCCACCAGCCCTGCTGCAGCCACTGGTGGAGCACTCCGTAGAAGGCACTAAGAGATCGCACAAGGGTGATTAGTTCATGTCGTTACTGTAAATGTGTGTGATGTGATTTTTGATCAATTTATTAATTTTGTTTGGAATTTTTTGTGATGTCTCTCACTTCAGTTTTGTGCCCAGGAGGACGCTGTGATATTTCGTGTCAGAGGGATGGAATGATGGGGATGTGGTGAGCAACGGGGATCTGAGGTTTCATTCATTGGAATCGGAGTCTGATGAGGCGTTCACGGACAGCCCATCTGGAAGGGGGATTGGCTGCCTACCTCCTCCCTCCCTCCTCTCCTCTTCCTCTTCCTCTTTCTCCTCTTCCTCTTCCTCCTCTTCCTCCTCCTCCTCTCCCAAGTCCTCCTCCTGAGGTGGTCCCACAATCCCTGCTGGCAAGGTTTGCGTCCTCATGATGACCAAGTTGTGAAGTAGCAGACCACCACGAAATGGGACACGCACTCCGGCGTTTACTGGAGGGCTCCTCCCGAGCGGTCACAGCAACGGAACCGTTGCTTCAGCAGCCCGATGGTCTGCTCGATGATGTTCCTGGTGGCAGCATGGCTCTCATTATATGAGTGCTGGGCACGAGTGTTGAGGTAGTGGAGGGGCGTCATGAGCCAGGGGCAGAGTGGATACCCCTTGTCTCCGAGCAGCCACCCACGAGTTTGCTGCGGTGGCTGGAAGATTACTGGCACACCGGTTTGACGCAGGGTGAAGGCATCATGGCTGCTGCCAGGATAGCGGGCATTAACCATCAGGAAGTGCTGGGTGTGGTCGCACACCAACTGTACATTAAGAGAGTGGTAGCCTTTATGGTTATGGAGGATCTCAGGATTGTTATGTGGCACCTGCAAAGCCATATGGGTGCAGTCGATGGCACCCTGCACCGTGGGGAAGCCCACTATCCTGGCAAAGCCGCATGCGCACTTGTCCTGCTTCTCTCTGCTCAAAGAGAAGACAATGTAATCCCGTCTCCTGATGTAGAGTGACTCAGTGACCTCCCGGATGCAGCAGTGGACGGCAAACTGTGAGATATTAACTACGTCTCCTGCTGCAGACTGGAAAGATCCACTGGCGAAGAAATTGAGGGCCACGGTGACCTTGACTGCCACTGGGAGAGCCGTGTTCGCCCTGCTCTCAGGCTGCAGGTCTGGTTGCAGGAGGTGGCAGAGTTCTGTGACCACCTCCTTGCTGAAGCGGAGCCTCCTAATACACTGCTCTTCACTTAAGTGGATATAAAAGAAGTGCTCTCGGAAGACCCTCGGTGGGTCAGGCCTCCTGTTGAGAGCCTTCCTGGCCCTCCTCCTCTTCACTCTACGTGCATTTTCTCCTCTCCTTCACTGCCTCCGCTCCCTCTCCCGAAGATACTCGAGCACGAGGGGGACTGCCAGTAGAGCCCCCGTGACTGTGAGCAAGTGTTGTGAGCAGAAGCCTTTAAATAATAATGAAGGCGTTCTCCACTTGCAACAATACTCCCTGTTACCTTAGAACTTTCAACGAAGTTTATAAAGCTGCTGGAGTTGCAGAAAGTTGCACAGAGCCAATCAAACTGAACAAACATGTCAGGTGCAAGTAGTTGCTGATGATCCCTTTAAGTACCATTGCTGGAGCCTCCTTCCTGCTTGTCAACGGTTGCTCAGCTCGTCGCACTTAAGGCAAGCCAGTAGGTTCAATGGCGAACTCAAAACTTGCAGATCAGGCGTCAAGTGAGCGTTGCACACTAACTGACGTCACAATCTGCCTCATTTCCATGATTTTCGCGATTGTTAATATCGGCAGCATTGCTGGCCATCTGAAAATGGCGGCCGCCACGGGACCCACCGCCAGCTGGTGGAAGAGCGGCAGCCACGATTTTTTTCGCCCAATTTTGACAGTACCAGGTGGCGATAAGCCACACAATTTCTAGGCCAATGGTTCTTTCGCAGCTCTACAAATACCAAAATCTCCAACATTTCAGCCTGGCGATAGGAGTCCATCAGCAGTGAAACAACTGCAGTAAGAGTGTAACATTAAAACTCCAATAGTGCTTTATGTTTCATGGCCTAGAAATTCAATGGCATTGCGCCTGTTTACCAGATGCTAAACTGATGCCTAAGCCTCCAATATGGCGGGTACAAAGTGCACGCACATTTCCAGCTGGAAGTGCATTGCCACCATATTGGAACGGGCTTTTCCATTGGTTTCAGGAGCGCATGCCAGAACTATGGAAAGCACGGAATACGTTATGTAAATTAGGGCCCTGCACTTTTTGCAGGACTCTTTTTCGATTTTGGTATGCCCCAGTGCCTGACTTGCCAGGTGTTGAACTCGACAAGCAACACGTGGCATTAATTGGTCGGTAGGAGCTCTCGCCAGAGCTATTTAAAGGAATAGTTTACAGGTTAGTTGCTGGTTTGGCATTTCAGGATTCTGGTTAACTTCTGTGCGTTTCTTGGTGTGTTTTCTGACTTGGGAAAGTTCAGTTTGTCTGCTGAGGAGAAGATTCTGTTGGCGTTGCACTATTGTTGGCTGTCTCATAAATAGTTTGACTACAGTCATGAGTGGTCTCATCGGGCTGCCTTCAGAGCTGGAGGACAAGGGGCAATGGCAAGGAAGAGCAGGTACATCTGCCACAAAGGAAAGAGGAGGCGGGCACTGCAGAGGAGGCCATACCCACAGTGAGACTATGAGATGGACCTCAAATCCGTGCCATTCATAGGAAATCTGTGAGAGTTGATATGTCTGCAGATGGGGTATAACAGGCACCAAAATTGGCCCCAGAATGTCTTTGTGAATCCTCTTTTAATGCTCCATCCTCAAACAGTTACTCTCTCACTCATTTTTTGTAAATCATTTTTTCCTACTCTTTATGCATGCCATAGCATATTTCATGATAGTGAACGTAGGTTTGCAACCCATACACAAATTTGAAACCAGCTGCTAGGATGCATATACAAAAGCAAAATACTGCAGATGCTGGAAATCTGAAATAAAAATAGAAAATGCTGGAAATACTCAGCAGGTCAGGCAACATCTGTGGAGAGAGAAACAGAGTTAACGTTTCAGGTCGATGACCTTTCGTCATCAAACCTGAAACGTTAACTCTGTTTCTCTCTCCACAGATGCTGCCTGACCTGCTGAGTATTTCCAGCATTTTCTGTTTTTATGCTAAGATGCATATAGTTTGCTTGTCATCCCTCCTGGGGAAAGCATTTTACCTGCATTTGTCATTTCCCTTAGATAATCTCAGCAAAACATGGAACCCATGAGGTAAAAGGAGACCTATGTCCTATCACATTGTGGCACCGTGCATCAGTACAAAATGCACTGAGCAACTGTCTCATCTTCAAATTATTTTATTTCATTCACTTTCACCCAATTGATGCTTCCTGCTGCCACATTCCATGTTTTGAACTGAATCCTTTGCTGCTGAACCTACTAGCCTACCCTCATAGAATTAATTGTCAAAAAAGAAATCTTTGTAAACGAGAAAGCTGATTATCATGATACAGAAATACAAAAGTTATATGTGTATTTTCTGATTTGTTATGACTCCAGTCGGATAAACTCAATAATGGTTCAGGTTATCTTTGAAGCCTGAGTCTTTTCCATGAGGCAAACTGTCCAAGCGGATGAGATATTAATGTGAGAAATTATAAACATAGTTTGATTTTTCTAAACGAAAGTAGAGTGATGTGTTTGATTTCCAGCAACATACTGCCATCTTTTAAAGTAAACTCAAACATCCAAATTAAACAAAAACATAAATATTAGCCAGATGTTCTCCAAGAATTAAATCATTCTTGTCTCAACATTCTCATAAATTAGGAAAGAAATCTTATTTTTAATTGAATGGAGATGAGATCAAGCCAGCTCATGTGCTTTTTTTTACTGGAGCTGAACTAGAAAGCTGTGTAACTTATTACTTTGATGTCACTGAATCCAATCACGTTAATGTCATATGATTGCAACCATCTTTGGTATGGGTCACGAGTAGGTCAAACAACTGGAATTGGGTTGGGTTCAGCATCGCCTGAAACAAACTGAAAGCTTCAGTTGTCAGGTTAGTCCGGCAGAGATCAAAGAAATTCTCATACTCCTCAACTGATTTACTGCGGAGATTATAACAGTTTTGATAAAATATGGATGTCCCTCTTTCACATAGAATCTTTCAAAAGATTTAGATATGTCATTTGTGACACTAAGCAACTTAAAGTCCTCCAAATCTACCGAATATAAATCAGGTCATTTAAAATGGACACAAATTCAAATAGTGATTTATTGATGATGGCAAACACAGGAGCTGGAATCATTTCTTTACAATGAAACACAGTACATGCATGTATCAATAGGATATTCAGTGGCTGAGTAGTGGATTATGGGAAACACCATCTCATGAGAGTCAGGTGATATTGATAACAGAATGGGCATTGCACACACCGTAACCAGAACAAATTTGCTGAATTACATTAAAAAAAATTAAAAACAAGCTTTCCATTCATTAAGATTTTACGACTACCTAGATTTTGCTAAATACTGACATGGCACAGTTAAAACTGACGTGTGAGTCTGCAAATTAATATCTAAACGTTATTGACTGTTTTTCTCATCGGCAGATTTTCACATTGCAGGCAAAATTGCAGGAAGTTTTCAGTGCTGGTGATTCTCTGTGAGTCGCACGAATTCTGCAGGAAATGCTGCAGGAGAGGCCATTGTATCTTTCTCAACTAAGAAGTCATCTGTTACGTGGCACAAAGTAGCTGCTGGCATTTGCTCGCCAGCTGACAGGTGTTCAGAAACACCTGGCAGGTGCTTTTAACCCACCCTCTGGGAGGCTTGATTAAACTAACTTATAAGAGTTGGAAATCATCCAGAAATGTATTACAGGAGTTATTAGAAAGGCCAGCAACTACTCCTCAGACTCTTATAGCAAACACACTTGGAGTGCTCACTGACCTACATTGTCTCCTGATCCGGCAACGCCTCAATGTTAAAATTCTTATTCCTGTTTTCAAATCCCTCCATGGCTTTGCCCCTCCCTGTCTCTGTAACCTCCTCCAGCCCTACAGCCCTCCGAGATCTCTGCACTCCTCCAATTCTGGCTTCTTGCGCATCCACTATTTTAATCGCTCCACCATTGGTGGCCATGCTTTCAGCTGCCTAGGCCCTAAGCTCTGGAATTCCCTCCATAAACCTTTCCGCCTCGCTACCTCTCTCTCCTCCTTTAAGAGACTCCTTAGAACCTACTTTGACCAAGCTTTTGGTCATCTGCCCTAATGTCTCCTTATGTGGCTCGGTGTCAAATTTTGTTGGATAATGCTCCTGTGAAGCGCCTTGGGATGTTTTATTACGTTAAAGACGCTATATAAATGCAAGTTATTGTTGTTGTTGAAGTGGTTTCTCCTGGGCAGGGTGCATCAGAGAATCTGATTGTGATATAGATGAGGTACATGTTACATTCTCTTCCTTCTTCCTTTTAGTATTGCTCTCCTTCCGTGTTACATCCCTAATATTCTAGACTGATATGACAGATGAAGACCACCCTAGTTATACATTTAGAGAATCGGAAAATTGAAGTGATTTTGAAAGGTTAGATGTTACAAAAGTAATAATGTGTTTCTTTTTTTCTCAAAATGGCCTAGTTTGTACTTCTCAGATTGATGATAATGATGCAGAACCCTGTCCTCTGCTCCTGGAATTCTTGGATTTGGAAGTCCTACTCCTTTGGTTCCACCATTATCAGATGCCTCATCCTTGCTCGTATGAGTTCTCAGAATTATCATATCAGATTCTGATGGTTTTCATTGACCATTGACCTTTGAATGTCTGTACATGAACTTGCAGTGTGAAATTCCAGGGAAATCCCAGTGCAACTACCACCAAAACCTGATCCTAATGCCACTGCTTCAGCTTTGAATTCTTTTAAACCTTATGAGGTGAAGTGATGGTGATCTGCTTACTGGACAAGCTTAATACCAGCAATGTTATACCTGATATCTGTAAAATCCAGGGCCATTGAACCCTCTGCAGAATCCTTGTTTTCATCTGAATAGAAATCACCAATTATATTATGTCAATTCCACTTGTTTGCTGATTTGCAGATTTTTGAGGAAGATGTTCAATGTTTGAAAGGGATTTAGTTAAATCCAAAGCTAGAGTCTTAAATCTAAACAGAGCAAACTATGTAGGTATGAGGGGCGAGTTGGCTAGGGTAGATTGGGAAACTATATTAAAAGGTATGGCGGTAGCCAAGCAATGGCTAGCATTTAAAGAATTAATACATAATTTACAACAAATATACATTCCTTTAAGGCCCAGAAACTCCACCGGAAAAGTGGTCCAACCATGGCTAACAAGAGAAGTTAAAGATAGTATTAGATCAAAGGAAGAGGCTTATAATGTTGCCAAAAAGAGCAGTAAGCCTGAGGATTGGGAGGATTTTAGAATTCAGCAAAGGAGGACCAAGAAATTGATAAAGAAAGGGAAAATAGAATATGAGAGTAAACTAGCGAGAGACATAAAAACAGATTGTAAAAGCTTCTATAGGTATGCAAAAAGGAAAAGATTAGAAAAAGTAAATGTGGGTCCCTTACAGGCTGAGACAGGAGAAATTATAATGGAGAATAAGGAAATGACAGGGAAATTAAACAAATACTTTGGGCTGGATTTTGAATGACCCATGGAGTCGGGTTTGGAGGCGTGTGGGGGGTTAAATTTGCGGGATCGGGGTTTCCGACCCCATCCCGCCTCCACGCAATTTTGACAAAATCAGTCGCGGGGTTCCCGACTCCGTCCCGCCTCCAAGAGGTGGGAGAGGCCATTAAAGCCCTTAACAAGCTCTAAATTGGCTCTGTAATGCCATTTTGAAACGTTTTAGCTAGTTTAACCCTTTTCTGACGTGAAGTACGCCTGGTGTGAAACACTCCAGTGAAACCTGGCGGGAGCACAAGTGGACAGCTGACTATCAGCTGCAGGTCCACTATTACAACGGAGATGTGATGAAGGTAGTAGTATTAGGTCTGAAAGTCGCCGCTGCTGCATTGAATGTGTTCAGAGACTGCCTGGCCTTTGCTGTGAGAGGACTTGGATGCAAAAAAACTCTCTCTCTCTCTCTCTCTCTCTCTCTCTCTCTCTCTTCCCCCCCCCCCTTCTTCCTTCCCCCCGCCCCCATATTTTGCATCCAGGTCCACTCACATCAAAAGCAAGCCAGGCAGGTCCTCTCTCACCAACAGTCTCTGAGACTAGGCAGTCAGCAATGAAGACATCATCAGAGGCGACTTTCAGACTGAAACCATTGGCCCAAAAATTCGTGAGGAAGCCTTCGTGCGAGGGTAAGGCCTCCCCGCGATCTCTCACTCCACGTTGGCTTTTTCAGTTCCAGCTCGCACGAACTTGATGTTCTGGACAGCTGCTGTGCTGGGCTTGCGTATCCCACCGGCGTAGTTAATTCGTGCGAGCTGTGGGATCACGTGACTCAGTTAGAGCCAATGGCAGCACACCATCTTCCATTCGTAACTTTCACATAAGTGCTGTGAAAGTTATGAATACTATAGCTCCCCAAAAGAACAGCTAAACCTCAATTAAATTTTAAAAAAAACATCACATTAATAAAATAAGTATAGTTAAATAAATTAACCATTTTAAATAAAAAATTAAATTTTTGAAAAAATTTAAAATCTTTTTAAAAGTTATAAAAATAAACTTACCTGTCTTTAAAGTCTCTAAAAATGATATACCTGTTAAAAAAAATTCAAAATAATACTTAATTCACTACTTACCTTGTTAAAAGTGGGTCTTACTCCTCCTTTTTTTATGTGTAGAATCTTCCGTACTTACCTGCGCGTTGAAACCACTAAGTGCACAGCGTGCGCGCAGCCTGTAGCACGCACGCGGTTCAGCTAGGACCCGCCCCCTTTTCCATTCACCAAGTGCCGGTTTTCAGCGCATGTGCAGTGCATGCAGAAAACCGGCAATTGGAGACAGAATACGCGAGAGTACACAGTGCGTACTCTCGCGTAGCGGCACTAATTTTTGGGCCATTAATTGCTTCATGGGTTCCCACATGCTGGAACTCAATTGCCCAATTAAGTGAAAATTGCATCATTCATTCACATTAATCTGGAGTCGGGGGGACAACACGAAATGCGGATTACACGACCCCAACCCGACCCCAAGACAAAATCCAGCCCTTTGTGTCTGTCTTCACGGAAGAAGACGCAAAAAACTTCCCGGAAATAGTGGAGAATCAAGGGTCTAGCGAGAATGAGGAACTGAAAGAAATTAGTATTAGTAAAAAAAAGTACTGGTGAAATTAATGGGACTGAAAGCCGATAAATCCCCTGGACCTAATGGCCTACACCCTAGGGTTTTGAAAGAGGTGGCGATAGAGATAGTGGGTGCATTGGTTGTCATTTTCCAAAATTCCATAGATTCTAGAACGGTTCCCGCAGATTGGAAGGTAGCAAATGTAATCCCACTATTTAAGAAAGGAGGGAGAGAGAAAATGAGGAACTACAGACCAGTTAGCCTGACATCAGTAGTAGGGAAAATGCTAGAATCTATTATTAAGGACGTGGTAACAGGGCACTTAGAAAATAAAAATAGGATTGGGCAGAGTCAACACGGATTTATGCAAGGGAAATCGTGTTTGACAAATCTGTTAGAGTTTTTTGAGGTTGTAACTAACAGAATAGATAAGGGGGAACCAGTGGATGTGGTGCATTTGGATTTTCAGAAGGCATTTGATAATGTGCCACACAAGAGGTTATTAAACTAAATTAGGCCTCATGGGATTGATGGTAATATACTAGCATAGATTGAGGATTGGTTAATAGACAGAAAACGGAGAGTAGGAATAAACGGGTTATTTTCAGGTTGGCAGGCTGTAACTAGTGGGGTACCGCAAGGATCAGTGCTTGGGCCTCAGCTATCCACAATCTACATTAATGATTTGGATGAGGGGACCAAATGTAATATATCCAAGTTTGCTGATGATACAAAGCTGGGTGGGAATGTAAGTTTGAAGTATTATAAGAATGTAAGAATCCAATGACTTGCGCACATAAAGCTAGGCTGACACTCCAGTGCAGTGCTGAGGGAGTGCTACACTGTTGGAGGTGCCGTCTTTTGGATGAGACGTTAAACCAAGGCCCCATCTGCCCTCTCAGGTGGACGTAAAAGATCCCATGGATCAAAGAAGATTAGGGGAGTTATCCCCGGTGTCCTGGCCAATATTTCTCCCTCAACCAACATAACAAAAACAGATTATCTGGTCATTTTCATATTGCTGTTTGTGGGAGCTTGCTGTGCACAAATTGGCTGCCATGTTTCCCACATTACAACAGTGACTCCACTTCAAAAGTACTTCATTGGCTGTAAAGCGCTTTGAGATGTCCGGTGGTCATGAAAGGCGCTATATAAATGCAAGTCTTTCTTTTCTTTCTTTAAGTTGTGAGGAGGATGTAAGGAGGCTTCAAGGGGATATAGACAGGCTAAGTGAGTGGGCAAGAACATGGCAAATGGAATATAATGTAGAGAAATGTGAAGTTGTCCACTTTGGTAGGAAAAATAGAAAAGCAGAGTATTTTTAAAATGGTGAGAGATTGGGAAATGTTGGTGTTCAGAGGGACCTGGGTGTCTTTGTACACGAATCACTGAAAGTTAACATGCAGGTACAGCAAGCAATTAGGAAAGCAAATGGTATGTTGGCCTTTATTACAAGAGGATTTGAGTATAAGAGTAAAGACGTCTTTCTGCAATTATATAGGGCCCTGGTGAGACCACAGCTAGAGTATTGTGTACAGTTTTGGTCTCCTTACCTAAGGAAGGATATACTTGCCACAGAGGGAGTGCAATGAAGGTTCACCAGACTGGTTCCTGGGATGGGGGATTGTCCTATGAGGAGAGATTGAGTAGACTAGGCCTATATTCTCTAGAGTTTAGAAGAATGTGATGTGATTTCATTGAAATTCTTACAGGGCTTGACAGGGTAGATGCAGGGAGGATGTTTTCCCTGGCTGGGGAGTCCAGAACCAGGGGTCACAGGCTCAGAATAAGAGATCGGCCATTTAGGACTGAGACGAGGAGAAATTTCTTCACTCAGAGGGTGGTGAATCTTTGGAATTCTCTACCCCAGAGGGCTGTGGAGGCTCAGTTGTTGAGTATATTCAAAAATGAGAAGTCGCACAATACCAGGTTATAGTCCAACAGATTTATTTAAAATTACAAGCTTTCGGAGCTATCCTGCCCCTTCTTCAGGTACTGTGAGAGAATCTATCAGAATTCACAGAATATAAACACAGAGAAAATGCATAGATTAAATCTTTCCCTACATCAAAGACATACTAAGAGCACAGCCAAGACAATGAGATGTGTCCCAGGGGGTCCAATGCGTCAAAACACCTGCTGGCTGCATATCCTCTCCATTTGGGTTTGTTTTTTGTGTTTGTTTCTTGTGTTTTTTTTTTAAAAACTGGAAAGACAGGCAACGATGTCAAGTCACGTTCTATAGCGTGACATGAACCCGATATCCCGATTGAGGCCGTCCTCATGAGTGCGGAACTTGGCTATCAGTTTCTGCTCGATGATTTTGCGTTGTCGTGTATCCCGAAGGCCGCCTTGGAGAACGCTAACCGGCTGATCCGAGGCTGAATGCCCTTGACTGCTGAAGTGTTCCCCGACTGGGAGGCAACCATCCTGCCTGGCGATTGTTGTGCAGTGTCCGTTCATACATTGTCTCAGTGTCTGCATGGTCTCGCCGATGTACCATGCTCTGGGGCATCCTTTACTGCAATGTATCAGGTAGACAATGTTGGCCGAGTCACATGAGTATGTACCATGTACCTGGTGGGTAGTGTCCTCACGTGTGATGACGGTATCTGTGTTCATGATCTGGCATGTCTTGCAGAGGTTGCCGTGGCAGGGTTGTGTGGTGTCGTGGTCGCTGTTCTCCTGAGAGCTGGGTAATTTGCTGCGAACGATGGTACTTTTGAGGTTAGGCGGCTGCTTGAAGGCGAGTAGTGGAGGCGTGGGGTTGGCCTTAGCAAGGTGTTCGTCGTCATCGATGACATGTTGAAGGCTGCGAAGAACATGGCGTAGTTTCTCCGCTCCGGGGAAGTACTGGACGACGTAGGGTACTCTGTTGGTTGTGTCCCGTGTTCGTCTTCTGAGGAGGTCTGTGCGGTTTTTCGCTGTGGCCCGTCGGAACTGTCGATCGACGAGTCGAGCGTCATATCCCGTTCTTACGAGGGCGTCTTTCAGTGTCCGTAGGTGTCCATCACGTTCCTCCTCGTCTGAGCAGATCCTGTGTATTCGCAGGGCTTGTCCATAGGGGATGGCTTCTTTAACGTGGTTAGGGTGGAAGCTGGAGAAGTGGAGCATCGTGAGGTTGTCCGTGGGCTTGCGGTAGAGTGAAGTGCTGAGGCGTCCATCTTTGATGGAGATTCGTGTGTCCAAGAATGAAACCGATTCTGAGGAGTTGTCCATGGTGAGTTTGATGGTGGGATGGAACCTGTTGATGCTATCGTGTAGTCCTTTCAGTGATCCTTCGCCGTGGGTCCAAAGGATAAGATGTCGTCGATGTATCTGGTGTACAGCGTTGGTTGGAGGTCCTGTGCAGCGAAGAAGTCTTGCTCGAACTTGTGCATGAAGATGTTGGCGTATTGGGGTGCGAATTTGGTCCCCATGGCTGTTCCGTGTGTTTGGGTAAAAAACTGGTTGTCGAAGGTGAAGACATTGTGGTCAAGGATGAAGCGGATGAGTTGTAGGATGGCGTCTGGAGATTGGCTGTTGTTGGTGTTGAGTACTGAGGCTGTCGCAGCGATGCCGTCATCGTGGGGGATACTGGTGTAGAGTGCCAATACGTCCATCGTGGCGAGGAGTGTTCCTGGTTCAACTGGTCCATGGGTGCTGAGTTTCTGCAAGAAGTCTGTAGTGTCGCGACAGAAGCTGGGGGTTCCCTGTACGATGGGTTTCAGGATGCCCTCGATGTACCCAGAGAGGTTCTCACATAGGGTTCCGTTGCCTGATACGATAGGACGTCCGGGTGTGTTGGCTTTGTGTATCTTTGGGAGGCAGTAAAAGTCTCCTACGCGGGGAGTACGTGGGATGAGAGCGCGTAGGATGTTTTGAAGGTCTGGATCGAAGGTCTTGATCAGTCTATTGAGTTGGCGGGTGTGCTCTTTGGTCGGATCTGCGGGTAGCTGTCTGTAGTGTTCCAGGTTGTCCAGTTGTCGGTATGCTTCTTTGCAATAGTCCATTCTGTTCTGTATGACGATGGCTCCTCCTTTGTCCGCTGGTTTGATGACGATGTTGCGGTTGGTCTTGAGAGCGTGGATGGCATTGCGTTGTGCTCGGGTGACATTCTGGACTGTCTTGTGAGTGCGGCTGATGAATCTGGCGTTGATGCATTTCCTGACAGCTTGAGCATACATGTCAAGCTTAGGGCAGCGACCCTCCGGAGGGGTCCAATTTGACTCTTTCTTCCTCGGTTGTAGCACTGCGGTTCCCTCTGTCTGCTGTTCCGGATCATTGATTGTCTCATTGGGTTTGTTGCTGACATCTTGGGATTTGTGGTAGTATTCCCGGATCCTCATTCTCCTGATGAATTCCTCTGTGTCTGCCGCGAGACCGATGGGGTCCATTTTGGTGGTGGGGCAGAACTTGAGCCCCAGGGCAAGAACTTCGATTTCGTCTGGTTGAAGGGTGTGGTCCGACAGGTTGACGATGGACTTCCCTGTGGTTGCAACCGTGGTACCGGGGGAGGCTTGGTTGCAGCTGGTGGTGATGCCGAGTTTCTCAAGCTTCCTGTTCTTGATGCGCATGTAGGAAGCATAGTTCCGTTGCCTCGTCTGTTTGGCGGTGTCTCGTAGCTGGTCTGCTGTGCCCTGAGCACAGGCTGAGAGCATGGACTCTATCTTGGTTTCGAGGTTGCGACGTCTGCTGTACAGCTGGTGTACGAGATGGTTGAGGAGTGTGCGAGAGGTACGACGGCAGAGTCTCTCAGCGTAGTCTGTGTTGTATGTCGACTTGAGTGGGTTCGTGATCTGTAGTCCTTTCGGAATCTTGTCTGCTTTCTTGCATCTCTGCAGATACTTGATGTCTGTGTCAATATGCGCGATCTTCTTGGCGATTCTCTCCACTTTGAGCCGGCAGTTTGCGGTGTCAATAGTGGTCATGATGCGGAGATATATTCAAGACAGAGATCGATAGATTTTTGAATATTAAGGGAATCAAGGCATATGGAGATAATGCAGGAAAGTGGAGATGAGGAAGAAGATCAGCCATGATCTTATTGAATGGTGGAGCAGGCTCGAAGGGCCAAATGACCTACTCCTGCTCCTATTTCTTATGTTCTTATGTTCTTATGAGTAGCTTTAGAAACCTCTCGTAAACTGGGAGCAGACCCAATAAATTCAGCCTCTTGTGGGCAATTCAAATGTTGCAAATTGAATTGGACCAGTAGACAGAAACCCCACCTCTAGAGCAGATTTCATTTTGGGACCAAGACAGAAGTTGTACTCTGTAAACTACCAGTTCCCTGACAAATCAACTGTTCCAGGAGTGTATATGCAATAGCTGGTTCCCATTCACTGCTTCCCCCAGCAGCACATTGATCCTGCTGATTGGGCATCAAGGTTCCACCCTACCAGACTGTGACTCCATGATTGGTGTTCTAATTCACTGTCCCACCATACCAGCTCATGCATATGGTGATAAGTCTTGCAGCGCACCATATTTTACAGTAAAGAAAATGAACAGGCACATGGACACTGCATCGCTGGCCAGTGCAAGCCTCATTTGCACAGTACAATGATGCACTCATGTCCCATGCTGAATTTCATGTTCTTCTGGTGAGCTCTCCCTGCATTCACTTCGACCACACCTATAACTTTTAGGAACATAGGAACAGGAATAGGCCATTGAGCCCCTTAAGCCTGTTCCGCCATTCAATGAGATAATGGGTGATCTGCGACCTAACTCCATATATCGGCCTTTGGCGCATATTCCTTAATAATTTTAGTTAACAAAAAGCTATCAATCTCTGACTTAAAATTAACAATTGATCTAGCATCAATAGCCATTTGCGGAAGAGAGTTCCAAACTTCTACCACCTTTAGTGTGTAGAAGTGTTTCCTAATTTCACTCCTGAAGGGTCTGGCTCTAATTTTTAGAGTCTGCCCCCCAGTCCTAGAATCCGCAACCAGCGGAAATAGTTTCTGTCTGTCTATCCTATCTGATCCCCTTAATATCTTGAAAACTTCGATCAGATCACCCTTAACCTTCTAAATTCTAGGGAATACAACCTTAATTTTTGTAATCTGTTCTGATAACTTAACCCTTCAAGTCCGGGTATCATTCTGGTAAAGCTACACTTTTTAAAATTTGTTTATGGGATGTGGGTGTCGCTGGCAAGGCCAGTATTTATTGCCCATCTCTAATTGCCCTTGAGAAGGTGGTGGTTAGCTGCCTTCTTGAACCGCTGCAGTCCGTGTGGTGAAGGTATTCCCACAGTGCTTTAAGGAAGGAAGTTCCAGGATTTTGACCCAGCGACGATGAAGGATCAGCGATATACTTCTAAGTCAGGATGGTGTGTGACTTGGAGGGGAACTTGGAGGTGGTGGTGTTTTCATGCACCTGCTGCCCTTGTCCTTCTAGGTGGAAAAGGTCACTGGTTTGGGAGGTGCTGGCGAAGAAGCCTTGGCGAGTTGCTGCAGTGCATCTTGTAGATGGTACACTCTGCGGCCACGGTACACCGGTGGTGGAGGGAGTGAATGTCTAAGGTGGTGGATGGGGTGTCAATCAAGTGGGCTGCTTTGTCCTGGATGGTGTCGAGCTTCTTAGGTGTTGTTGGAGCTGCACTCATCCAGGCAAGTGGAGAGTATTCCATCACACTCCTTACTTGTGCCTTGTAGATGGTGGAAAGGCTTTGGGGAGTCAGGAGGTGAGACACTCGCTGCAGAATACCTAGCCTCTGACCTGCTCTTGTTACCACAGTATTTATGTGGCTGGTACAGTTAAGTTTCTGGTCAATGGTGACCCCCAGGCTGTTGATAGTGGGGGATTTAGCGATGGTAATGCCGTTGAATGTCAAGGGGCGGTGGTTAGACTCTCGCTTGTTGGAGATAGTCATTGCCTGGCACTTCTGCGGCGCGAATGTTACCTGTGAATGGTGCTGAACACTGTGCAGTCATCAGCGAACATCCCCATTTCTGACCTTATGTTGGAGGGAAGGTCATTGATGAAGCAGCTGAAGATGGTTGGGCCTAGGACACTACCCTGAGGAACTCCTGCAGTGATGTCCTGGGGCTTTGATGATTAACCTTCAACCATCACAACCATCTTCCTTTGTGCTAGGTATGACTCCAACCAGTGGAGAATTTCCCCCCTGATTCCCATTGACTTCAGTTTTACTAGGGCTCCTTGATGCCACACTCGGTCAAATGCTGCCTTGATGTCAAGGGCAGTCACTCTCACCTCACCTCTGGAATTCAGCTCTTTTGTCGATGACACCTTCCATCCTTTGCTGATGATTGAGAGTAGACTGATCGGGCGGTAATTGGCCGGATTGGATTTGGCCTGCTTTTTGTGGACAGAACATACCTGGGCAGTTTTCCACATTGTCGGATAGATGCCACTGTTTTAGCTATGATGTGGAGATGCCGGTGTTGGACTGGGGTGGACAAATGTGAGAAGTCGCACAACACCAGGTTATAGTCCAACAGCTTTATTTGAAATCACAAGCGTTCGGAGCGCTGCTCCTTCGTCAGGTGAAGTGAAGAGATGCATATAGGCACAGCAGAATGGACTATTGCAAAGAAGCATACCGACAACTGGACAACCAGGAACACTACAGACAGTTACCCGCAGATCCGACCAAAGAACACACCCGCCAACTCAATAGACTGATCAAGACCTTCGATCCAGACCTTCAAAGCATCCTATGCGCTCTCATCCCACGTACTCCCCGCGTGGGAGACTTCTACTGCCTCCCAAAGATACACAAAGCCAACACACCCGGACGTCCTATCGTATCAGGCAACGGAACCCTGTGTGAGAACCTCTCTGGATACGTCGAGGGCATCCTGAAACCCATCGTACAAGGAACCCCCAGCTTCTGTCGTGACACCACAGACTTCTTACAGAAACTCAGCACCCACGGACCAGTTGAACCAGGAACACTCCTCGCCATGATGGACATCTCGGCACTCGACACCAGTATCCCCCATGATGACGGCATCGCTGCGACAGCCTCAGTACTCAACATCAACAACAGCCAATCTCCAGACGCCATCCTACAACTCATCCGCTTCATCCTTGACCACAATGTCTTCACCTTCGACAACCAGTTTTTTACCCAAACACACGGAACAGCCATGGGGACCAAATTCGCACCCCAATACGCCAACATCTTCATGCACAAGTTCGAGCAAGACTTCTTCGCTGCACAGGACCTCCAACCAACGCTATACACCAGATACATCGATGACATTTTCTTCCTATTGACCCACGGCAAAGAATCACTGAAAAGACTACACGATAACATCAGCAAGTTACATCCCACCATCAAACTCACCATGGACTACTCCTCAGAATCGGTTTCATTCTTGGACACACGAATCTCCATCAAAGACGGACACCTCAGCACTTCACTCTACCGCAAGTCCACGGACAACCTCACGATGCTCCACTTCTCCAGCTTCCACCCTAACCACGTTAAAGAAGCCATCCCCTATGGACACGGGACACAACCAACAGAGTACCCTACGTCGTCCAGTACTTCCCCGGAGCGGAGAAACTACGCCATGTTCTTCGCAGCCTTCAACATGTCATCGATGATGACGAACACCTCGCTAAGGCCATCCCCACGCCCCCACTACTCGCCTTCAAACAGCCGCCTAACCTCAAACAGACCATCGTTCGCAGCAAATTACCCAGCTTTCAGGAGAACAGCGACCACGACACCACACAACCCTGCCACGGCAACCTCTGTAAGACATGCCAGATCATCAACACAGACACCATCATCACATGTGAGGACACCACCCACCAGGTACATGGTACATACTCATGTGACTCGGCCAACGTTGTCTACCTCATACGTAGCAGGAAAGGATGCCCCGGAGCATGGTACATCGGCGAGACCATGCAGACACTGCGACAACGTATGAACGGACACCGCGCAACAATCGCCAGGCAGGAGTGTTCCCTCCCAGTCGGGGAACACTTCAGCAGTCAAGGACATTCAGCCTCCGATCTTCGGGTAAGCGTTCTCCAAGGCGGCCTTCGAGACACACGACAATGCAAAATCGTCGAGCAGAAACTGATAGCCAAGTTCCGCACCCATGAGGACGGCCTCAACCGGGATCTTGGGTTCATGTCACGCTACATGTAACCCCACCTGACGTAGAGTCATCCAGACTCGAGTCGTCGTTGACTTGTTCTCTCTGCACAGATGCGGCCGGACCTGCTGTGATTTCCAGCAAAAAAAGTTTTTTTTTTCCATACAGACCCCAGCATCTGCCACATTGTCTTTGATGTAATGTTTTCCTGACTGACCTGTTTGGACACCATCCACACCTTTGATTGCCGTGATTATCTCTCTGCTGAGGTGTGATAAAAGGCAGTTAGAAAGATTAACTGTAATCATCTGGCAGTGTTCTCTGACTATATATGCTGTGCCTATATTCATCTCTTCACTTCACCTGACAAAGGAGCAGCGCTCCGAAAGCTTGTGATTTCAAATAAAGCTGTTGGACTATAACCTGGTGTTGTGCGACTTCTCACAAGTGTTTTAGCTGTTCTGGAACAGCTTGGCTAGAGGCGCGGCTAGTTCTGGAGCACAAGTCTTCAGCACGATAGCTGGGACGTTGTCGGGTCCATTAGCCTTTGCTTTATCCAGTGCGCTCAGCCATTTCTTGATATCATGTGGAGTCCCTCCAAGGCCAATACATACTTCCTACGGTGTGGTGCCCAGCACTGCTCACAGTACTCCAGGTGTGGTCTAACCAGGGCTTTGCATAGCTGCAGCATAACTTCTACCCCCTTGTATTCTAGTCCTCTAGATATAAAGGCCAGCATTCCATTAGCCTTTTTAATTATTTTCTGTATCTGTTCATGACATTTTAATGATCTATGTACCTGAATCCCCAAGTCTCTTTGGACCTCCACTGTTCTTAGCTTTTTACCATTTAGAAAGTACCCTGTTCTATCCTTTTTAGGTCCAAAGTTGATGACCTCACATTTGCCTACATTGAAATCCATTTGCCACAGTTTTGCCCATTCACTTAATCTATCGATATCCCTTTGTAATTTTATGCTTTCACCTACACTGCCTACAATGCCGCCTATCTTTGTGTCATCGGCAAATCCAATATATGACTTTCTATACCATCATCTAAGTCGTTAATAAATATTGTGAATAGTTGAGGTCCCAACACAGATCCCTGCAGGACACCACTAGTCACATCCTGCCAATTTGAGTACCTACCCATTATCCCTACTCTGTCTCCTGCCGCTCAGCCAATTTCCTAATCAGGTCAATAATTTGCTCTCAGTTCCATGGGCTTTTACCTTAGTTCACAGTCTCTTATGTGAGACTTTATCAAATGTCTTTTGGAAGTCCATATAAAAAAATCCATAGACATTCCCCTGTCCACTACTTTAGTCACCTCCTCAAAAAATTCAATCAGGTTTGTCAGGCATGACCTACCTTTCACAAATCCATGCTGGCTCTCTCTGATCAACTGAAGATTTTCGAGGTGTTCAGTCATCTTATCCTTAATTATAGACTCTAGCAATTTCCCGACAACAGATGTTCGGCTAACTGGTCTATAATTCCCTGGTTTCCCTCTCTAGCCATTCTTAAATAGCAGAGTGACATGCGCAACTTTCCAATCTAAAGGAACGGTTCCTGAATTGAGAGAACTTTGGAAGATTATAGTTAGGGCATCTGCAATGTGCTCACCTACTTCCTTTGAAACCCTGGGATGGAAATCATTGGTCCTGGGGATTTGTCACTCTTTAGTGCCATTATTTTCTTCATTACTGTTATTTTACTTACGTTAATTTTATTGAGTCCCTGTCCCTGATTCAATATTAGTTTCCTTGGGATTTCTGGCCTGCTATCCTCTTCTTCTACTGTAAATACTGACGCAAAGTAATTATTCAACATGTCCGCCATTTCCTTATTATCATTGATAATATCACCGCTTTCAGTTTTTAAGGGGCCAACATTGCACCTGACTACCCTCTTTTTACTAATATAATTGTAAAAATTATTTTTATTGATTTTGATATCCCTTGCAAGTTTCTTTTCATACTCCCTTTTTGTAGCTCTTACTATCTGTTTTGTGACCCTTTGCTGTTCTTTGTATCTTTCCCATTCACCATGATCTGTGCTATTTTTTGCATTTTTGTATGCCTTTTCTTTTAGTGTTGTCCCTTACCTATTTAGTCATCCATGGTTGTTTTTTTTGGCAAGTTGAGCTCTTGCCCCTCGGGTATAAACTGGTTCTGTATCACATTAAATTCTTTTTTGAACATCTCCCACTGATCTTCTGTCGTTTACCCATTAACAGATTTGCCCAGTTTACTGTGGACAGTCTCTGTCTCATCCCGTTGAAGTCGGCCTTACCCAAATCTAGAATCTTAGTAGTTGTTTCATGTTTCTCCCTTTCAAACGCTACGTTGAACTCAATCATGTTATGATCGTTGTTGGATAAATGTTCACGCACAGTTAGGCTGTTAACTAGATCTGGCTCATTACTCATTACTAAATCTAATATGGCATGCCCCCCCTTGTTGCCTCCAGGACATATTGTTGTAGAAAACTATCCCGGACACACTCAAGAAATTCACCACCTTTCTGACTAGTCTGCTTATCCCGATCTATATGAAAGTTAAAATGCTATATGCTTGTCTAATCTCTGCATTTATACAATCTAGCACTTCAAAGTTGCTACCAGGGGGCCTATACACAACTCCCACTACAGTCTTAAATCCTTTCCCATATCTAATCCTACCCATAAAACTCCACTGCCTGCTTACCTCTCGTTATATCCTCGCTTATCATTGAAGTGATTTCATCCTTAATCACTAAGGCTACTCCTCTCCCTCTGTCATTTTCCCTATCTTTCCTGTAGACCTTATAACCTGGTATATTTAGTTCCCAGTCCTGACTGTCTTGCAGCCATGTCTCTGTAACTTTTCTTTTTTATACTATTGTTTCTTCTTTCTACAAGTGACAAGGCACAAAAGTGCTGAGGATGTGAATCCTTTATACTTCATATAGCACTCCATGGTTTAGATGAGGTACAATGACACTTGAGCTGTTACGTACATATCTATCTTTACCCCATGGCCCACATTTGCTGAAGTGGACAGTCCTTCCTAAACATTTCAGAGGAAACCTGCCTTTGGTGCCTCTGCTCACAGAGGAAGTTGTCACATGGCCATGTCCTGGAGGCTTATCTTCAGCAAACCATAGGAAAATCTGTCCTTTTGTTCCTTTCAAGCCACCGACAGTGGACACATGCCAAATCAGTCAGTCAGCTGACCACAGATGCATCAAGCAAGTGACAGAGACCTTGAGCTGGATTTTCTCAGCCCCAAGGAGGCGGGTATGGAGGCAGGACTGCCGGTAAAGTAGCAGAAAGTGGGGGCGGATGACAAACCCACCCCCATCCCGCCTCCGTGCCCTTTTGCCAGGAGGCGGGAAGATGTGCTGCTTCGGGTCCCGTCTCCTGGAGGCAGGAAAGGGATTAAATCCTTTTAACTGCCTGTTAACAGGTAGTTAACTGGCAGAAAAAAGGATTCGTGCCATTTTACCTTCTCAGGTGAAGGCTTCCTGACCTCGGAGAACTCTGCCGGGTTGGAGGAGTCTAGTAGGAGGTCTGTGGGGGTCGGAGGGACCTGAAAGTAAGATGTAGAGGTGAGCGATGGGTGCAAGTGTGGAGTGGTAAGTATGGAAGGGGAGTGTTAAGTGCTAAAAAATGTTCACTTAGCTTGTTTTCTGCCTACAGCCTTCATCCACCCTGGATCGGGAGACCCGACATCTTCCTTGTCGATTTCACAGACTGGCTGTTGGATCCTCCGACCCAACAGCCATCTGAAATCTACAAAGTTGAAAGGTTTGATGAGTCCTGAACATAAGGTCTCATCAAACTACAGAGAATGTCAGTGTTTGACAGCTTCACAAAGCTGTCAAACGCTGACATTTCTTCTTTCAAGAAGTCTTGACAGATAGCACGTCAGACGTTGACGTGCTCTGTCAGTGACTTCCCCCTAATTGGCCTGCTGAGCCTGCAGGGCGGGCTTAACAAGGTCAATCAGGGGAAAATCACGCTGGTTGGCCAGAAGATGATGGAGGCGGGACATTGACCCGACAAGCAGCAGTCCCACCTCCAACTCGTCTCCATTGAGAAAATCCAGCCCCTTGTTTGCAATTGGCAACATGTTCATCACTTTCCCTGTGGAATGGAGGCATTCTTCCTGATGACTGGGTTTCCTAGAGTTCAGAGCAATGTAGATGTACGAAAAGACCAATGAGTCAGCCTGCAACCTCTTGATAAACAAGATGCACTGCTGTTTTCTAGGGAGGGTGTTTTGGAGTGCCAACCAGAGCATCTGTCCTCACACCCAACCTCACATGGCAGCAAGCCTGCTTTACCAAGCATAAAACTAAGGGTTGGGTGAAGTGTCACTTCATCAGTTGCCTCAGTCTCTATTTTGTGCTTCCATATTAGTTTTCCTTCCACACTATTTTTTTCTGGCACTTCTTTCCTCCCAAACCTCCTTCCCTAATGTTTTAGCAAAGGCTAACAAATAGTTAAAACCCACTTTGAACCTTTATGAAGGCTGACACAATATTTGTTCCCATATGCAACCACTTACATTTATGTGGGAATACCCCCTTAAATCTGAGCTACAAGGCAGATTTTCTGCATGTCTCACTGTGCTGGAAGCTTATCCTAATTATTCAAATCACCCGCCCCACAGAATTGCGTGCAGTCAGCTCAATACGCTGTGGGCTAACATTGCCCTAGCAGCCAACTATTCCCAGCACAAATGTCATATCACCTATTATAGCCCAGCCAGTTTCATAGGTACTTTGATGATGTTATATTACAACTGTGTTTAACATTTGCAAATGAGCAAAAAAAGAGAGAGCCAGCAATGTAAATGGGAAATCCCAATCAATTCAACTTTGCACTTTGGACTGTTGAGTCAAGATTAATTCATCAGAGCTCAACAATATTCGACAAAACAAAAGATTGAACAAAATGATTGTTGGTTAACCATGACTTTGGGCTTTTGGACACATGCAGCTCTCTTTTCAACTCCAAGCCTATCTTGTCTGTGTTTCCTTTTTAGTGATGTATTGCTTATCACCCTTCAAATTGGATGTGAAAACTTGTTTCCTTCCAGCGGTTGCTGGTGATTCACTTCCTCCTCCCTTCCTTATAGTAAAAGGTTGTCATTGTTTTACATTAAGTTCCTGACATCCTTTTCTATTTCAAGTTCCTAGGGTAAGATTCTAAAAGGCAGCTGCAGTCACCATTTTGCTCTTAATTAATCCCAGTCATTAGCAATTGACATTTTACTCTGACCAGACTCTGTAAATTCTGAATAGTTCATTTCAATGTGTATCAGTCCCTTCTTGCACTTGTCTTTGAAAGAACTGAGAGCTATTTCTAACATCATTCGTTTTTGATCCCTGCGACACTGTGGGTGCAGGTAAACATGATGGATCAAGTCTATGATCATACAGGTTAAGCTGATGATATTAAGAATCTTAAATATGTTTTACTTAATCAATTTGTTTGTCGGATTTTTTTGCCTTATAATGAATATTCTATATAAATAGATTCATGCGCTCCTTTATTCACAAGAGTTCTCAAATTATGTGATGATTGGTACTGGGAAAGTTAAACAACTTTTCTGTCATATTACGAGCATCTTCCTTTTCTATATTGCCAACTTCGGAATTACACACGCACCAGACTGGCTCAGATTTCATATTCATAAAAACAGCAACAAGTCACAACTGAAGAGGCAAAGATGTATTAAGTAGCAAGCAGAAATGAAAACCACCAATGATGAAGTTCAAAAAGCTACACAATAAAAATGGGCTGTCAGCAACAGCTACCAATAAAAAAGAAAAGGCGAATCAATCAAATTGATTGAAACAATTTTTGAAAATTATTTTGGCCGCCATCTTGGACTCACATGCTACTGGAGATGGAAGTGTGCGGATCGAGTTAAATGATATCAAGGGGAAGAAACTAATGATTAGAATTTTTTATAGGACATCAGGCCAAGAAGAGACATTGAGGTAGATTTTCAGCTTGTTGGTTGGACATTAAAGTGGCGTTGTTGATCGGCCATCCATTATAGAAACCGCCCGATCCATTGGCAGTTTCTACAACACCATTATACCAAAACCTTTATATCCAAATTAGATTATGTAGTGGATTGAACAATAATGAAATCAGGGATAAATTGGGAGGATTATAATAGGAGTGACAGAGAAAATATAGCGATGATTTTCCTGAGTTTACCTAAAGAGCACTGCAGCAGAATTTCCTGTATGACTTTCCAGGTGGTTGAACCTGATTGCACCGGGGGAGGGTACAGCAATGTAAATTGCATGCAAATGATTGTCAGAGACTTTGCACTTAGGTTTCTTGCTCTGGCACCAGGAGCAATTAAAAAATTAAAATATTATTGTGTTGCCCGCATCAGGTGTTTTTTTTATTATTCATTGGTGCAGTTCTGACAGTGTCTAACTGCAAAGCAACATAAATGGTATATATCTGGTGGGACGGGGCTGCCAGTTCCTAGCTGAATGTGGCTTTTTTTAATATGTAATTTGGATCGTTAATCATATGCGTTGTGAAAGTGGTCATTATTGATTAAAATCTGCCCATTTACACCTTATTAAAATCCAAGTAGTATATCGCAAAGATCACTGGGATTATGGACTGTGTAAACAACCGAAGACTAAAAGCCTCTGGTTACCGTGTTGCTCGTACAACCCAATGGGAAGGGTGGAGTCACTATCCCATCTAATGAACTAACCAGGCAGTAATACAATAGCAAAATACTGCGGATGCTGGAAATCTGAAATAACAACAGAAAATGCTGGAAACACTCAGCAGGCCAGGCAGCATCCGTGGAGAGAGAAACAGAGTTAACGTTTTATCTCTGTGATCTTCGTCAGAACTGGAAAAAGTTAGAGAAGTAACAGGTTATAAGCAAGTGCAGGAAAAGCAGGGAGGGGTGGGGGGGAGACGGGAGGAAGGAACTAAAGGGACAGTCTGTGCTAGGATTGAAGGCAGGAGAGATTAAATGTTGCAAATGGGGTGGCAGAATCATCAACAGCTGCTGCCTGAAAAAAATGGGGGGGTTTATAGTCTGAAATTGTTGAACTCGATGTTGAGTCCAGAAGGCTGTAAAGTGCCTAATCTAAAGATGAGGTGCTGTTCCTCGAGCTTACGTTGAACTTCATTGGAACAATGTAAGAGGCCGAGGACAGAGAGGTCAGATAGGGAGTGGAGCAGAGAATTAAAGTGACAGGCGACCGGAAACTCGGGGTCACCCTTACGGACTGAACGGAGGTGTTCCGCAAAGCGGTCACCCAATCTGCGTTTGGTCTCCCCAATGTAGTGGGGACCGCATCGTGAGCAGTGAGTACAGTATACTAAATTGCAAGAAGTACAAGTAAATTGCTGTTTCACCTGGAAGGGGCATTTGGGGCCCTGGACAGTGGGATGGGAGGAGGTAAAACGGCAGGTGTTGCATCTCCTGCACTTGCACGGGAAGGTGCCGTGGGGAGGGGAGGGGCTGTTGGGGGTGATTGAGGAGTGGACCAGGGTGTTGCAGAGGGAGCGGTCCCTTCGGAATGCTGAAAGGGGAGGGGAGGGGAAGATGCGTTTGGTGGTGGGATCACGCTGAAGGTGGCGGAAATGGTGGAGGATGATCCGTTGAATGTGGAGGTTGGTGGGGTGAAAGATGAGGACAAGGGGAACCCTATCGTGGTTCTGGGAGGGAGAAGGGGTGAGAGCAGAAGTGCGGGAAATGGAACGGACACGGCCGAGGGCCACGTCAACCATGGTAGAGGGGAATCCTCGGTTGAGGAAAAAGCAAGACATATTGGAAGCACTGGTATGGAAGGTGGCATCGTCAGAACAGATGTGGCGGAGACGGAGAAACTGGGAGAATGGAATAGAGTTCTTACAGGAAGCGGGGTGGGAGGAAGTGTAGTCCAGGTAGCTGTGGGACTCAGTGGGCTTATAGTGGATGTTTGTCGATAGCCAATCACCAGAAATGGAGACAGAGAAGTCAAGGAAGGGAAGAGAAGAGTCAGAGATGGACCATGTGAAGGTGAGGGAAGGGTGGAAATTGGAAGCAAAGTCAATGAAAGATATAAAAGCAGTCCTTAAGGTGAATGAGCGCTCTATAAGTTGAATCTCTGCTTATTTCTACCCATCGGTTCAACCTTTAAACATCAATTTAAACACATCTGGGCCGAGTAGCATCACATCACAATGGGTTATTACTTTTGCCATTGGCGCTGCTGTTCCCGATCCAGTGCTATCCTCGCTGCGATGTATTCTAATTATTTTTCCAGCAATTTGTGGCGTGAATTCACCACTGGAGGATCGGGGAGCACAGCGGCCTAACATGACGTTCATCACTAATATCACCAATATCGCCATTGCAGCGAATTCTGATGGTCCCACTGGCTAAGAGAGGGCAGTATAGACCCAGAGGTTCCTGGAAACTTGTGTCATTGGAATGACGTTGGGTTCTACAACGTTGGGTTCATTTTACATCGTAACAGTCCCAAGAATTTAAGATGCAAATGAGTTACGCCATTATTTACAACGCGCCATAAATTCCTGGGACATTTCCAACAATACCTTTGCTGAAATTATGCAAAATTGATTATTGTAGTTCCACCACCCAGTTAAGTCAATACCTATCACAAATTTCCTGTATTTATATCAGTTTTCTTGTCACAGCCACTTAGACTAAAAAACAATAACACAATAATTCATGAGTTCAAAATAATGATTAAAAATAAAATCTCTGCTCTTTCGTGCTATTTTTAATTCTTAGCTAAAACCCATCAAACCACTTTTTCTTTGTTATTATGTGTTAGGTTTCGTGTATATTGTGTGCATGGTGTACGGCACTGAAGTGCCTGCACATGCCATTGATTAAAGTGATAGTGGGGGGGAGAATTTGTTTTGACTCATTTTCGGGCCTGAAATGGTTGACGTGCTCACAGTATGCACTGGAAGCTAGAAGCCCAAGCTTGTTGAAAATTGGACCTTGGACCTCATCTGAATGATTCTAGGGAGCTGTGGGCAACTGTCGGGTCTCCTGTGGCTGTTCACTGGTTTACTTGGTACCAATTTGGGCCAGCTCTGCATTGTGGGAGGTGCTGCCTTTCAGATGAGACACTAAACGGAGGCCCTGTCTGAAATCTCAGGTGGACATTTAAAGTCCCTCGTCGCTATTCAAAGAAGAGCTGGGGAGATCTCCTGGTGTCCTGGCCAATATTTAGCGCTCAACCAACACCTAAACAGATGATCTGGTCATTTATTCATTGCTGTTAGTGGGAACATGCTGTGCACAAACTGGCTGCGCATTTCCCTGCATTACAACAGTGACTACATTTCAAAAGTACTTCTTTGGCTGTGGAGTGCTCTAAAAATGTAAGTTCCTTCTTTCTTATCTAACACAGCCACTTATAAACCTGGTTTTCAAAATTAAATGGTAAGTTCAGTGCTATTCTGGTGCAAGCTCCTGGAAATTATGAGGACATCCAAATTACATCATCAGGGGCTTATTTAAATGCTGCAAGTGGGAAATTGAAAGGTGCTACTTGCTGGACCAGGAAGTTAAGTGGGGCGATAAATTATGCCAATTTATTGGGCATAATTGATCGTAAATATACTATACTGAGTTGATTAAAATACAAGGCAGAAGTCTCTAGGGGAGATTTTCTAGTCACTAAAGCCTGTGTCACGGGAGTGGAATGATTGCTGGGGGACCAAAAAGTTTGTGGCATTTTAGTGCTTGACAGCAATTTTCCAGCACGGCTTTAGACCAGCCTAAAGTGGTCTCGCCAAAAAGGAGCCGTAGCTTCAGTTAACTATTAAAGCACATTTAAATAAAGCTAGCTTGATTTTCCATATGCTCGGTTAAGATTGGGCTGGACACTCACTTTGCACAGGAATGGGCATAAGGGAAGCTTCTTGACTGACAGTGCTCTTAAAGAGTCTAAAGGCTTTTTAGTTTTTTTACATCGCAGCTTTACAGTTCAGTTTTACAACTGGTTTCTGTTGTTACGGTTTTTTGGCATTTCTATGAAATATTTATGGATAAAATTTTTTGTGTTTTCTCTTAATGGCCCTGAAAATACGCAGCCATTCCGGAATACTCTCCTAGTAACCTTGGCAGGGGGACGTCAGAATGGCCATAAACTAGGCCAGAACCTGGATGTGCTGGGTCCCACTTAGAGGCAAAGTTTCCTCAATGGCCTATTGAGGGGGAGCCTCTGCCTGCGAAAGCAGAGCCATTGTTGTAAGTCAGGGGAAGGGGGCAACAGGGCAGGGACACCCTGAATGTTGGTGTTCTCATACCTAGCACCTTCAGTGGGACCCAGCGATGGTCAGTGGACGTATGCCTGGCCAGACCAGGTGTACTTCCACAACCGGAGCATAATTGGGGCCCACCTGGTGGTCCAAGCTGGGATCAAGGCCTGGACTTTTTGTCATTTTATTAGGGCTGCTGAGGGCAACTCCGTGGTATTTCCGGGTGGAGCCCAAGAACCTCCCACTGCAACAGGCACCTACACTAGACTTTGCAGCTCTATTTTATATGGTGGCCACCTGAAATTCAACCCCTAGTAGTTTAGCCGCCAGCCATTTGAAGTCTATTTATGGAATTTCTCCTGATCACAGAAAGTTTGCCAGGGTCAGCAGCAGAGGTTCCTAGTGGGCACAATCCTGGTTTCAGTGCGGCATCGCTCGTCTGCGTTTTTTGGGACCGTGATGTTTACGTGGAGCTTAAAATATTGAAATATTGGCTGCTAAATCACCATACTGGTGACTGTTATTGAAGCATCTCCAAGACTTTAGCAAAAAAGCAAAAGCTTAAAAAAGGAGGGGCGATAAAACAAAAGCTCTTACAAAGAAACTTTCACAGGAACTCCAGGAGCAACAAGGTATCTTGTACAGCATTGGTGTTGCATTGAAGTGGCACTGAAGCTGACGTATAAACAGAGATTGCCAACCAGCAATCCCAGAGCAGGTCATACTGGTATAGTCAAAGTGGAACCGTCAGGTGCTGTTGGTCTTGCACTTCAATTGCTGATCCCAGTAAACGCGGTCTTCTGTTTCTTACTCAGAGCTCTGTAAGTTCTCATCCACTGCAGTGTTTCCAGCTGTTAGTCAATTTCTCGGCCCTATGACACTTTAAAGAATATAAAGGTTTTGCTTTAGGTGCCTGTACTCCAAGTGTCCTGATGTCATCATGCATACATCATAACATTGAAATGTGTACAGTTTTCAAACTGATTTCAAACTGGAAGTCAAAATCAGGCTTTGGGAGAGCCAGTGTACATTGGACTTCAGTGAAGAGTCTTATAGTGGTTGCTAAGTCAAGTTAAAATTAATGGTGGTGGTATTATTTCATGGTTGAAGTGGGAAAGAAAACATGTTAGAAAGAAATGAAAAGTTAGGGCTTCTTTCACTCGAGTTGAGAATGTTAAGAAGTGACCAATGCAGGTTAAGGAATGCCCAAAGCATGTCATAGAAATCAACAGGCACCAGAACCAAACTCTCACACCCACCATTATATCATCAACCATATCTGCAGATCGTGGCACACCTAGCTGACAATGGCCAGGGAAACTGACTCTACAGATTCTGGTTCAGCAAGAACCAGTTGTAGATCTGTACCATCTGCTGTAAGGACACCTACAGCCAAACTGCACAAATGGATAGCACAGCCAATGGCTGTGAAGGTCAACTCCTCTCAATTTCTTTTTCCCTGCTTCCTTCCAGGCTAGCATATGGATAATAGGATCATGTAATGTTACAGTACAGAAACAGACTATTCGGTCCATCGGGTCTGCACTGGTGTTTTCCTCCACATCAGTCACTCAGTCTACTACCATCTCTTCCAATATTATTTTATTCAAACAATTATCTAATTCCCTTTAAAAGAATTCATGGACTTTGCTTGAAACAATGATTTGTGACAGAGAAGGCTGCATTCTAACTACTCTCTCTTTAAGTAGTTTTTTATAACCTCCCCTTTAATTCTGTGATTATCTTAGAAGTATACTAAGAATAAAACTGGGCGGACCACCTGGCATCGACCTAGGCACCAGACACGACAAAGGCACACCCAGCCCAGCCGGCCCTCTAAAGTTCTCCTCATGAACATTTAGGGACTTGTGCCAAAATTGGGAGAGCTGTCCCACAGACTAGTCAAGCAACAGCCTGACATAATCATACTCACAGAATCATACCTTTCTGCCAACGTCCCAAACTCCTCTATCACCATCCCTGGGTATGTCCTGTCCCACCGGCAGTACAGATGCACCGGGGTGGCGGAATAGTGGTATACAGTCCTCAACATTGACTCCAGATCCCATGAAGTCTCGTGGCATCAGGTTAAACATGGGCAAGAAAACCTCTTGCTGATTATCGCCTACCGCCCTCCCTCAGCTGATGAATCAGTACTCCTCCATGTTGAACATCACTTGGAAGAAGCACTGAGGGTAGCAAGGGCACAGAACGTACTCTGGGTGGGGGACTTCTATGTTCATCACCAAGAGTGGCTCGGTAGCACCACTACTGACCGAGCTGGCCGAGTCCTGAAGGGCATAGCTGCCAGACTGGGGCTGCAGCAAGTGGTGAGAGAACCAACGTGAGGGAAAAGCCTACTTGACCTCGTCCTCACCAATCTACCATGTGACATTATTGGTAGGAGTGACCACCACACAGTCCTTGTGGAGACGAAGTCCCATCTTCACACGAAGGGCACTCTTCATCGTGTTGTGTGACACTACCACCATGCTAAATGGGATAGATTCAGAACAGATCTAGCAGCTCAAAACTGGGCATCCATGAGGCATTGTGGGCCATCAGCAGCAGCAGAATTGTATTCCACCACAATCTGTAACCTCATGACCCGGCATATCCCTCACTCTACCATTACCATCAAGCCAGGGGAACAACCCTGGTTCAGTGAGGAGTTTAGAAGAGCATGCCAGTAGCAGCACCAGGCGTACCTAAAAATGAGGTGCCGACCTGGGGAAGCTGCAACACAGGTGGACAACTAAACAACTAACGGAAGGAGAAGGAGGCTCCATGAACATCTCCATTCTCAATGATGGCGGAGCCCAGCACGTGAGTGGAATACCATCTTCAGCCAGAAATGCCAAGTGGATAATCCATCTCGGCCACCTCCTGAGGTTCCTACCATCCCAGAAGCCAGTCTTCAGCCAATCAAGAAACGGCTGAGCACACTGGATACAGAAAGGACTATGGGCCCCGACAACAACCCAGCTTTCATGCTGAAGACTTGTGCTCCAGAACTAGCCACGCCTCTAGCCAAGCTGTTCCAGTACAGTGACAACACTGGCATCTACCCGACAATGTGGAAAACTGCGCAGGTATGTCCTGTCCACAAAAAGCAGGACAAATCCAATCAGACCAATTACCACCTCATCAGTTTACTCTCAATCATCGGCAAAGTGATGGAAGGTGTCATTGACAGTGCTATCAAGCGACACTTACTCACCAACAACCTGCTCACCAATGCTCAGTTTGGGTTCCGCCAGGACCACGCGGCTCCAGACCTCATTACAGCCTTGGTCCAAACATGAACAAAAGAGCTGAATTCCAGAGGTGAGGTGAGAGTGACTGCCCCTGATATGAAGGCAGCATTTGACTGAGTGTGGCATCAAAGAGCCCTAGTAAAATCGAAGTCAATGGGAATCAGGGGGGAAATTCTCCACTGGCTGGCGTCATACCTAGCACAAAGGAAGGTGGTTATGGTTGTTGGAGGCCAGTCATCTCAGCCCCAGGGCATCGCTGCAGGAGTTCCTCAGGGCAGTGTCCTAGGTCCAACCATCTTCAGTTGCTTCATCAATGACCTACCCTCCAACTTCAGGTCAGAAGTGAGGATGTTCGCTGATGATTGCACAGTGTTCAGTTTTGTTCGCAACTCCTCAGATAATGAAGCAGTCCATGCCCACATGCAGCAAGACCTGGACGACAGTCAAGATTGGGCTGATAAGTGGCAGGTAACATTTACCCCACACATGTGCCAGGCAATGAGTATCTCCAACAAGTGAGAGTCTAACCACCGCCCCTTGATATTCAACGGCATTACCATCGTGGAATTCGCCACCATCAACATCCTGGGAGTCACCATTGACCAGAAACTTAACTGGACCAGCCACATAAATACTGTGGCTACAAGAGCAGGTCAGAGGCTGGGTAAAACAAAAATCTCTTGTTACCATATTGCTGACCAGTAGAAACAATCACTCACTATTTTCCTTATCCTTACCCTTCATAATCTTGAAGACTTCTATTGGTCACTCTTTAACATTCTTAACTTTAATGAAAAAGCCCTAACTTCTTATTTCTTTCTTCATAATTGTAACCCCCAAATTTGTGGCAATGCCTCAGTGAATCTACATCCTACCTTTCAGTAATGGGGTCCCAAAACTGCCCACAGTACTCCAACTGTGGCCTATTTAAGGTCTTACATAAGAACATAAGAACATAAGAAATAGGAGCAGGAGTAGGCCAATCGGCCCCTCGAGCCCGCTCCGCCATTCAATAAGATCATGGCTGATCTGATCCTAACCGCCAATCTACTATCTATCACAGAACCATCTCCTGCATCTAACAGAATTGCACACACGAAATAGGAGCAGAATCAGGCTACACAGTCCCTGGGCCCGCTCCACTACCCACAGGGCCATGACCGATCCGAACCTAGACTCATGTCCAAATTCCTGCCCGCTCCCCGTCTTGTACAACTTTAACATTATTTCCTTATTTTAATCCACTAGATTGAAAAATCAAGTATTCTGTTTGCCTTACTATAGCTTTATCTACTTGTACTGCCATCTTTAAAGAACTTGTGTCTCTACACTATGACCCATAATTTGTGGTCAGCGGCGAAGCAAGGGCGCTTGCCGTTGGCCCCCAAGAAAGCTGCCCGCAGATATCTCGCGATCTCTCTGGCGAGGCGTTTGCCTTTTCCGATGTGTAATTGATTGCAGCGCTGTGAATTGGGGATTCCTAGCAAAGAGCTGCAATGACTTCTACAAGCTGTCTGAGCAGCCAATCACAATGAAGAATTCTCACAGACAGCAAACCAGGAAATGAGAAGCTGCTTTTATTAGGACTTTAAAAAAATGTTACAGAGAGCAAAATAAAGATTGGGACTTTCACACGGGGATAAGGTAAAAGCTGAAATATCATCAACAAACTTTAAATAAAAGTAAAACTTTTTGAAAAGTTGAAATTTTTATCATAATGGAGAAATTTGACATTCCACAAATATAAAAATTAGTTTTTCAGGGCCAGAAAGGTTGTTTAGCAATCAATACACTTAAAACCCCAGTTACATCTATTCCAACAAGGCTTAAGATTTAATGGGATATTTAACAGCAATATTAACGCGGAAAAGTCCAATTTTTTGTCAGTTTCACTGATTTCGCTGATTGGACTGATTGCTGGCTATTGGGGGGGGGGGGGGGGCGGGGGGCTCCACAGCGCAGCCTGTGTCAGAGCAGTGAATGACTGATCGCAAGGTCAGGATTTCTGCGTTTAGATGCGCATGCGCTAAATCCTGAAGTTGCGGTCAGTTTCAGAGGGGTAATGACGACGAACGCTGACAGTTCGCCGTTATTACCCACCGCAAATTCCGGGCCAATGTTCCTTCTGCTGCTCTACTCCATTTAAAAATCTTAACAGTTAAGGTGACTTTCCTATATCTGTGTGAGAAGGCTGAGTATTGAGTTTGCTACTCGTTGCTTGACCCAGTAGTTGAATAGATTCAAACTAGTGGGCTACAACTCTCACCATGCACCTGTTCTGACAAAAAGTCATCAACCTGAAACGTTAACTCTGTTTCTCTCTCCACAGATGCTGCCTGACCTGCTGAGTATTTCCAGCATTTTCTGTTTTTATTTCAGATTTCTAGCATCTGCTGTATTTTGCTTTTGTACGCAACTGTGTTCGCCTGATCGTAACTTTGGCAGAAGATTGGAGGAAACCCAAGAGAAATGAGAGATAGCCTTCACTATATGTACAACAGCCTAAACAGAGGAACAGTAAAGAGCTTCTACACCACTGAAAACCTTCTCCTCACTTGCAACAGTGTAACATCTGATTCACTGTGAGTACATCACAGGAGGTCTGCTAATAGCTTCAAAAAGGGGATTACAACAGAATGGAATCATGGACTCTACAGATTTACCAAAGTAACCTAAAATAACTGTTAGATAATTAAATTGTAAAAGAAACAGTAAATTAAGTTACTAACTGTAAACCAATTATTCTTCTAAGTAAGAAAATAGGAGTCAGTAGAACATTATTTTTAATTACTAATTGTTCATAGTTTTGAAGTGATTGCAATTTATTCCCAAGAAAAAAAACTTCCTTTTGACTAATGGCTAAATTGAACGTTTTCATGGTTTTCACAAATATTTTACAGATGGATTCAAAAGATCTCTTACAAATTTGTCAAATATGGATCTCATAAGGTTTTACATTTGGAACAAATTAGCTTTTTCTAAGCCCTTTTCACTCTGCAAAGCATATTATACACTTTCTGTGAATAGATCAAAGATGTTATATTTTCATCTGCCCATTTGGTTGCATGTTATAGATGTTTTTTTAATATGATGCCAGGATTTGAAGCTTTCAGGCTTAGAAGCAGCACTCTTAAATTTAAGCTGTGGTATCACTCAAACGGCAAATGCTTGACTGTAGGTAGGCTGGAAGGGGGGTGGGAATACAATTCTTTCCTGAATACCCCCCACTATGTTTTTTCCCATATTACTGAAGAATTATTAAGCTGGCTTCTCCTCCAGGAATCTGCCAATTTATAGGTGATCCCAGAGGAAAATGAGGTGAGAAGGCCCACCATCAAATCCCCACCCCTAAAACTGTCCACAAACAATTTATCTTTCCCCTCCACCATTGATGTCTGCCGCAGTGCCCGTTGCCCAACCCATTGCATGTAAATAATGTTCGGGTGGTGGAGCTTGGGATTCTGCCCAATTTCTCTTCATTTCTGCCCCTAAGCCACCAATGGAGGGGAAGGCCAGGAGAAAGGAGACAATAAGAAGTTATTGGCAGTGGAAAGCAAGAAGAATCTTTTTCATGAATGAAAGGTACGTGATCTAGCCACTTCTCGAGCTCCTAATCCCTCCAACTGCTGGCTTTTCTGCTGCTGAGCTCATTCAGCATCAATTGTAAATATTGACCTGCACATTTTGGGGGCTCCTGTCCCCTTTAAATCTAGCCCTACCCAGTTCAGGTGCTGCAGCAAGTGCCCTGCATATGCAATTGATCCCGACCCAGGAAAATGGCATTGCGTCACTACAGGACCGGAATGTTGGGCGGAAGTTTTTCTCCAACTCAATTCCAGTAATGACATTGCCCTTAAGGAAAAATCCTCCCCTCTGTCAAGTGATTGGTTGGGCTTCTAGTGAAGTACATTTACGTGTCTATGAAAAGCACTCTGCTAACCTTTTACTGTGCAGTTGTATTGGTACAGTACAGTATTTACCCTTCTGAACATTTTATGGATTCCTGCCTCACTTTACCCCTGCTGTTTTTGTCCCTACATTCATACACCTCTTCCCCCATTGTAGCAAAAGATTGTTTTACTATATCTGTGTGGAAGGGGGTGAATTTATATTGGAAAATTAAAAGCAATAATATCAATTTTATATTTAGTATTAGCACTGCCAACTTTACTTTTATTCTGGTCCTTTTAAAATATATGTCCATTTACTTGTGCATTCTTGGATTAAGTAATAAAGTATTTATGGACAAATTATGCCACAAAGGGCCAGCAATTTCCATTGAAAATAATCAAAGTTCCTGAAACTCTCCTGAGTACATGAGTTATTTAAGCTTCTTCTGCCCAAATCTCCCACTTAATTCCAATATACATGTGAAACAATTTAACTCTACTTCCTGAGCTGTTTCTGCTACAAAACATCTGAACCCACTACCAGCACCTCAAACACTATCTGCAGGGTCATAGATGCGTCAGACATGAAGCATAATTAAAACCTTGGCTCTAAACAAGACTTGGTTGCACTTGTGCTTCAAAGTCTTTCAAAAGAAATGTAACTATTGAAAATATATTTTCAGGGCTTAAGGACCTGGATTACACAAGCTGGTCCTATGTCACAATTCTTAGTAAACCGTTTTAAATATTTTAAAGTCATCAAAACCAGGATTGTTCAATAATGAAAACTAATTATTTTAAACTTTGAGATGGGAGATTTTATAGCACATTTGCAGCTGTCAAGTAATGAGATGATCCTATGGTGATACAACTCCCGACCTCCTTACCTGACATGATCCCCGAGCAGCGTGGATCCCGTGGGCGACCTCGTAAAATGGTAAGGTGAGCTCAAAATACTGTTTAATGGGCTGTTAACAAGGTCATAATGACCTGAATTGCCTCCCTTGCCACTGCGTGTCGGGTCTGTTCAGCCCTAACAGACCCGACATTTGGGAAAGTCCCGCGGGTTGACAGCGGGTTCCTGACCTGACCCGCCACTGATCGCGCCTGCTGACCCCCCGAAAAATTCCCCATTATTCATTATTCAGAGTTAAAAAGAACAGCAAATCCTTGTTGCTGTTTATAATACATTTGATTCCAAGCATTAGATAATGGTTGCATCCCAGAAATTATAACTGGAAAAAAAATGCTAATAACAAGTGCACTTCTAAGAAGTTGCATTCTGTCTCAGGATATTTTATATAGCTGAATAGCTAAAGGTTAACCCAGAAAAAGAAATACAGCACATAAAAGAACACTTGGGCAATTCTGCTCAGTTCTGTGAGTTAGAACACTGTCCTTTCACCTCTGGGACACTGGCTTGAATCAGCTTCAGCCAACTCCTCGCTCTAATCATTGCAACACGCTCTGCAAACTCCTCTGTTTGATTGCTGCATTAGGCTCAGTCAGTCTTTTCCCTCTGATGATTGCTACAGATCCTAAATAAAGATTATTTGGTCAATCTCAACCGCAATCTGAGTGGAGATGATTCCCCCACACCAAGTATTCAAAACTCACCACTAATTGGGCAATCCACCTTACAGAGGCCGTAATCATTGGCAATGTCACGTCACTGCAGGAGGGGGTGCTTTTCTGAGTTTAGGATTTTAAAAAGTCCTGCTTCATAAAGCCTGTGCTATATGCAGCCAGACACTGAATACAAAGCAGAAAGTGTTCTATTCCTCAGTACCTCACCTCACCACAAAATTCACCCAATTTTTAAAAAACTAGGAACACAACCATCACTTGAAAAGTGACAAAGTTAAATTTTATGCAATCGCATCCCTCTTGAAATCTAGCAGAAGCGAACTTGCAGTCTTATGTTTGGAGTCTTTTGAAAGTTATACACCCTGGGCTTATTAGTGTGGACCTTCAATACATTCCAGAACTACAAGCAACTTGTTATAATAAACTGGAGTCAACAAAAATATGGAGTCCAGAGCTCCAACAGATGACTAGTCAACTGACTGTCCCTGTATCTGGGTGAAGAAACACATTATAATCTCTGTGATAATCAACTCAAAAAAATATACTTGACACAATGCTGCATGTTATTTCACTTTTATTGTGAGCCTGTCTCCACAGCAGCTCGATCCATTAAAAAAATGTGCATGCACATTTTTTTAAAGTCAAAAACACTGACAATTTTCAAGAAGTAGATACCTTCCTCACTGGTTTAGGGAGCAAGCAACAACACCAAAATTGCTTCCTTGACATTTACAGGATACAGGTGAGCGCATTAGCCAATCAGCCCATCTAGCAAGTGGCTAAAAACGTGTGACTGCTTTCCATCTCCAACTACAGTTTGCTTTGCATCTATGCTGCCATGTGGGTCAAAGCCCCCTTTTTGATGGTCTACAAACTCAAGAGCACCACCTTATTTACATTGCTAGCTTGGCTCTGACTATGGAGATGCTATTGGCATTGAAATGGTAGTGTAAATGTGCTATCAAATGATATTTAGTGCTCATGAAATTGAGCATTTTGAACACTGCTTGGCTCAATGCGCCTTTTAAAATAGACAACCAATAAGTAAAGAGCAGAAATATAACTTAAATCTCATCACACAGGTGTCAGACCTGGCAGCTTTTGAAAAGGGATCTCAGTGAGATGATTAGGTAAGGGCTATGACTTTTCACCACCCAACAAATTTACCAGTTTGAGGGTGAGAAACTTGGGTCTGAAACTAGTGTCTTAAACTTAAATAAAGGCAATTACAAGGGTATGAAGACAGAGTTGGCTAAAGTGACTGGGAACATAGATTAAATGGTAAGGCGGTAGATAAGCAGTGGCAGACTTTTAAGAGATATTTCAGAACTCTCAACAAAGATATATTGCAGTGAGAAAGAAAGACTCTACGAGAAGGGTGAACCATCCGTGGCTTACTAAGGAAGTTAAGGAGGGTATCAAATTGAAAGAAAAGGCATACAATGTTGTGAAAATTAGTGATAGGCCAGAAGATTGGGAAACTTTTAGAAAGTTGCAAAGGATAACTAAAAAAAATAAAGAGGGAGAAAATAGATTAAGAGAGTAAACTAGCAAGAAATAGAAAAACAGACAGCAAGAGCTTCTACAAGTATATAAAAAGGAAGAGAATAGCTAAAGTAAACATTGGTCCCTTAGAGGATGAGACTGGGGAATTAATAATGGAAAAAAAGAAATAGCAGAAACTTTGAACAAATATTTTGTATCTGTCTTCACGGTGGAAGACACTAAAAGCATCCCAATAATAGTGGAAAATCAAGTGACAAAAAGGAGGGAGGAACTTAAAACAATCATTATCACTAGAGAAAAAGTACTAGGCAAACTAATGGGACTAAAGGCTGACAAGTCCCCTGGATCTGATGGCCTGCATCCTAGGGTTTTAAAAGAAGTGGCTGCAGAGATAGTGGATGCTTGTAATGGTTGTAATCTTTCAAAATTCCCTAGACTCTGGAAAGGTCCCAGCGGATTGGAAAACCGCAAATGTAACGCCCATATTCAAGAAAGGAGGAAGACAGAAAGCAGCAAACTATAGGCCAGTTAGCCTAACATCTGTCATTGGGAAAATGCTGGAATCCATTATTAAAGAAGTAGTAGCAGGACATTTAGAAAATCATAATACAATCAAGCAGAGTCAACATGGTTTTATGAAAGGGAAATCGTGTTTGACAAATTTATTAGAGTTCTTTGAGGATGTAACGAGCAGGGTGGATAAAGGGGAACCAGTAGATGGATTTCCAAAAGGAATTCGATAAAGTGCCACATAAAAGGTCACTGCACAAGATAAAAGCTCATGGTGTTGGGGGTAATATATTAGCATGGATAGAGGATTAGCTAACTAACAGAAAGCAGAGGGCTGGATTTTCTCAATGGGGGCGCGTTGGGGGCGGGACTGCTGGTTGTCGGGTTTCAGTCCCGCCCCCAACGACGTCCAGCCAATCCACGCTATTTTCCCTTGATTGACCTTGTTATGCCTGCACTGCGGGCTTAGCTGGCCAATTAAGGGAAAGCGTCAGTGTATGACGTTTCATCTGTCGAAAATTTTTGACAGATGAATTGTTAGCGTTTGACAGCTTTGAGAAGCTGTCAAACGCTGACAATCTCTGTTCTAAGGTGAGCCCTTGCACAAAGTCTCACCAAAACCTCTTTCCTCAGCAGAAATCAGATGGCTGCTGCATCTGAGAATGCAGCAGCCATTCTGTCATCTCTGCCGTTGAGATGAGGCACCTCCAGATCCCCAAGGGTTGAAGCCTGTAGAAAGAAACAAAGGTAAGTAAACTTTTTCTAACACTTTACACTCACCTCTCATACTTACCTCTCCACACTTGCACCCATCACTCACCTCCACAGCGCACTTTTCGATCCCTCTCACCCCCGCAGACCCACTGCTCGCCTCGTTGACCCTGACGAGGTTCGCAGATGTCGGGAAGCCTGCACTTGCAGGGGTAAAATGAGGATAAGCCTCTTAACTGCCTGTTAACTAACTGTTAACAGGCAGTTAATTGGCTCTAATCCCTTCCTGCCATGAGGAGACGAGTCCCTGCGCAAGTCAGGGACCCGCCTCCCGGGAAGATGGCACGGAGGCGGGTTGGGAGCGGGTACGGTACCCACTCCCAGTTTCTGCCATTTTCCCGGCAGTTCCGCCTCCATACCCGTCTCCCCAAGGCTGGCAAAATTCCCCCCAGAGAGTCGGGATAAAAGGATAATTTTCAGGTTGGCAAACTGTAACTAGTAGGGTGCCACAGGGATCAGTGCTGGGACCTCAACTACTACAATCTATATTAATGACTTGGATGAAGGGACCGAGTGTACTGTAGTCAAATTTGCTGATAATGCAAAGATAGGTGGGAAAGCAAGTTGTGAGGAGGACACAAGGCTGCGAATTTAATAGAGAAGGTGGGTTGGAGTTGGGTTGCCTGATGGGCAGGGTTCCGGTCCCGCTTCCGGTTTCAGGTGCTCCCGATTTGCAAATTTTATTTAAGTGGCCGGCCCAATGAGTGGGAGCGTGTCTGTTGATCTCCACTGATGATGTCATTGCTGCAGTTGTTTTTAAGGGACCCATGTAACCTCAGCCTCTCATTTCTCCTTTCTGCTGCAGTTTGTGGAGGCTGAGTCATTGAATATATTCAAGGCTGAGATGGACAGATATTTGAACTACAGGGGAGTCAAGGGTTATGGGGAACAGGCAGAAAAGTGGAGTTGAGGCCAAGATCAGATCAGCCATGATCTTATTGAATGGTGGAGCAGGCTCGAGGGGCCGAATGGCCTACTCCTGTTCCTATTTCTTATGTTCTTATGTAAAGCTCTATGGAATTGAATTTTAATGGAGGTTCTCCCGAAAGTGCACCATTACTTTGGTGGAAGATGCGCGGAAACCCTGGAGAAATGATATAAATGCGCAAATTAGTGGCGCACATGTTTTAGTAGTATTGTCTAAATTTCATACTTTCTTTTCCAATTTTCTCCCAGTGTCCCATCGCTCATGAAGACACTAGCTCATAATAGTGTACAGACTCACAAGTCCTAGCCATGCTCAAGTATCTGACTCAAATGGCCACTCATCTTGTGTGTGCCCAGGCAGTGAGTGTAGGCAGGCTTTTTGTCCACACAGGTGTACTTTCCAGCAAGAGGCCCTGGACGGCAATCAAGAGGCTTGGCTGATTTTTTTCTTTTTCAGCCCAGTGATGCTGAGGTTAATTGTATCTGCCTAAATTGAGATTAGTTGACTCAATACAGACCAGGGAATACTTTTTTGATCTGTATGACTAGGCATCATATCACATGATGCATTCACCCACTGAGTCATCAATGAAAGAGCATGGTCACAAAAATTTCAAGAAAAAACCCCACCAATTTTTGGGTGGACTTCGATTTAGGCAGCCAACACTCCCACCGGAAACATGCAGGGGCCTAATGAATATATTTAAATAGGGGTCAGATGACATAATTTTCATGTCAATCAATGTTGCCAGGCTACTACCTCAACCCACCCATAAATCATGAGTGGCATAGGTCAGGTGGCAGCCATTTACAACCTTACTTAAAAAGGGATCCTCACCTGCTCTCATTTAAAACACTGCAAGGGTTTGGAATACATTTGCTAGTAGTTTATAGTGGTTTTTGACTAGTTACTTGAGTGTAAAGTGCTTGTAGCAGCTGGCTCGAGGAAGTAGAGCAGCAGCAACAGGTGGGAGAAGCACATGAATCTGCAGCTGCAGGAAGAGCAGCTGGAAGGAGGCAAGCGCACAGGAATCCTTCCCTTCCCAACTGAGTCTGTAAGCCTAGGACAACACACCTGCATTTCTCTAAGGAGCAGTGCATAAGGAAGCTGCACCTCTCCAGGGAGGCTGTACAGAGATGTGCCAGTTCCTGCAACAAGACTTGCAAACCACTGCCACAACAGGCACTGCATTGCCTCTTGCAGTTAAAGACAAGACAGTCCTAAACGGCTTTGCCTGGCTCCTTCCCAGCTGAAAACGGGAGATATCAGCAACAGCAGCAGTTCCTGCTTCCATTAAACAGGTGATTGATGGCATGTTTGTTAGATGCAAACACTTTCATTACTTACCCATAGAAAACCAAAAACAGCTGGATAGGGCTCTGGGTTTACAGGCTTCCCACAAGTCCAGAGGCTCATTGACTGTACCCACATCACCCTACAAGCTCCTTCAGACAAACATTTACATGAATGACAAGGGTTTCCACTCCATTAATGTGTAATTGGTGCCTGATCACCAGCAGTGTATCATGCAGGTCTGTGACCACTTTCCTGGCAGCTCCCATGCTGCATTTATGTTGCGCCAATCCTCCATCCTGGCAATAAGTTCTTTGTGAAAGTGCACAACCCATGGCAGCATCTAAATATCAGTGTGCCCTGGCCATCGTCAATCTGCCAGCTGTCCACTCACCACCACTAAAAACTCCACCTTCCCTTTAAGAACTGCAGGCTGGCTTTAAGAAGCAACAGGCCTGCCAGCTATCTGGCCCTCCCAAATGGCGAGCAGTGCAATTAGTGCTGGCAGCTCATCTCCTGTATTTAAATTATGCAAATTGATTGGGCCCCCTGCCAACATCATTGGGCGGGTGGAGTGGACATTACTGCTCATCTAATCTGCGCCACAAATGAAAATTAGACCCCATGCATTTTTGAGGAACTAACCAAGATCTGGTAAGAATTATATATTTGAAGTAAAGTTTTACAGAATGGAATAATTTTCATACTTCAAGTGGATCCTCCTGTGCTTAAGGTAATAAGGTGCATAGAAAGCGAAATAATGGTGGGTAAGCCAAAGGTTTTCAAGATTGAGTTGAGCCTGAGCTGAGTGAGGGGTCTGGCTTGGCTCTTACAGCCAAAATGCCAGAGGAGCCAAATTAAACACACAATAAATAAAACAAACTCTGGCAATGATGTTGATTGTGATTGGACCATCCATGGAAGAACATGTGATCATATTTAATGGTTGTGCATTTTCACAAAGAACTTGGTTGCCAGGAAATCAAAAACGCACAAGTCAAATCAGGCAGTGAACATTCAAAAACATGTTGGGATAGATAGCAAAAGTACACTGATCATATTGTAGGAAAGGACATGGCAACAACTGCTGCACACAGTGATCTGCTGGCTCCCTTAAACTCTGGCTCAGTATTTGCTTCTATCTCAAGCTGGGCCCAAGCCAGATAACTAACTAACTTGAGCTTCCTTTGACTTGGCCAGGCAAAGTCTTAAATGAATTTTCTTTTACAGTTTTCAATACACAGATATAACTCTCATATAACTTCTTAAGAAAATATTGTTCTCTATGTCAGAATAGTGAATGCTATAAAAGTGACTGTATGATAAAGTACAGAATTTACAAATTAATAAAAACATTCTTTAAAAACTGGATGATGAATTAAAACTCATTTTAATTTATTATGGAGACACTACAATAGAGACTGAAGGTAATCATTTTAATAAAGTTGTACTGGCACATATTATATTAATTTCAAGCACTACATTAGTATCCTTTGCTTTTATTCATGTTTATCTAGGTACTGTGCCAGTATAGTTACAATGACACTTTGAGATCGGGCGAGATGTGTTGGAAGTTATTAAAAGTTGGAGTGTAAATATTCACTGCAATTTTCATCACGAATCATAAACCATTGCTGATGAGATGAAATATAGGTGCACTTTACAAATAATGTGAACATTAATCAATCCAAATTTGTAAAACAACTAACAAGTGAGGTTGTAAAACTGAATAAAATGTTGTTTTATGTGTAACTAGTGAGACTTGAGAGGACCTGAGTAAAAGTTTCAGGTTGTGACTGGTGGCTGGAGATCGATGTTTTGTGGCAGTGGCTAAGTGCAGACCAGTAGGTCCAGGCTCAAGAATTGATTCAAACTCAGTTTGAACTAGTTTGAGCAGCCTGGATTAAAACTTTGCTTTTTTTCAATGCATGCTCATTTATTTATTTTTTGTGGCAGGTTTGTTTTGCTAACCTAGACAGACAGCCATGGTTTCTGCTGTGAAAGCTGGTAAAAATGTGATAAAATGATTATGTGGGTCCGCTTGTGATATTCATGATCTCATGCAATCTAGAATGTGATTTGAGGTTCAGTTTGATTGAGTTAACATTACATTTACTGGCATCTGTGGAATAATGGCCATTCAAAATGTAATGCAATGCTAAGTAAATGGAAAGCATCTTGTAACATAATTAACATAGATTAACACTGTTTACGATTCTAACAGATTATGTTGACTTGAATGGAGGCAACAGAAAAGATATTTGAAACAAAAAAAGGTTGGGTAACTACAGATCTTATACTTTACTTTTTACTAAAGCCCTGTTTAGATGGAATCATATGGGTGGACTGAATGGAATGACCTCATTCATACTGCTGACCCGTTAGGGGCTGTAATCACTTTTTATGAGTAAATGTGCTTGAGGCACATGTCAGATATTTTATGCATGTATATGTCAGACACTGATTGTATGTACATCCAAAAACATTTATTTTTTTATGAACAAGTATACAGTCTGCTGTTCATTCAAAATCATTTTTGTTAAATAAAAAATGGAATTATCCAGCAATTCAAATTAAGTAATTTAAATAACATAGCACTGGAGACATTTTCTTAATTCAAATGAAGCAACCTTGCAGTATAGAATCATGGAATCATAGAATGGTTACAGCACAGAAGAAGGCCATTCAGCCTGTCGAGCCCGTGCCGACTCTCAGCCAGTCCCACTCCCCCGCCCTTTCCCTGTAGCCCTGCAATTTTTTTCCTTCAGATACTTATCCAACTCCCTTTTGAAAGATAAGACTGAGTCTGCCTCCACCACCCTTTCAGGCAGTGCATTCCAGATCTTAACCACTTGCTCCATAAATTTTTTTTTTCTTACGTCGCCTTTTGGTTCTTTTGCCAATCACCTTAAATCTGTGTCCTCTGGTTCTCGACCCTTCTGCCAATGGGAACAGTTTCTCTCCATCTACCCTGTCCAGACCCCTCATGATTTTGAACACCTCTATCAAATCTCCTTTCAATCTTCTCTGCTCCAGCTAACGTAGTACCATTATTCAAGAAGGGTAGTAGGGATAAACCAGGGAATTACAGGCCAGTGAGCCTAACATCAGTGGTAGGGAAATTATTGGAAAAAATTCTGAGGGACAGAATTAGTCTCCACTTGGAGAGGCAGGGGTTAATCAAGGATAGTCAGCATGGCTTTGTCAGGGGGAGATCATGTCTGACCAATTTGATTGAATTTTTCGAGGGGGTGACTAGGTGTGTGGATGAGGGTAGTGCAGTTGATGTGGTCTACATGGACTTCAGTAAGGCTTTTGACAAAGTCCCGCATGGGAGACTGGTCAAGAAGGTAAGAGCCCATGGGATCCAGGGCAACTTGGCACATTGGATCCAAAATTGGCTTAGTGGCAGGAGGCAGAGGGTGATGGTCAAAGGTTGTTTTTGTGACTGGAAGCCTGTGTCCAGTGGTGTACCGCAGGGATCGGTGCTGGGACCTTTGCTGTTTGTAGTGTACATTAATGATTTAGATATGAATGTAGGAGGTATGATCAGTAAGTTTGCAGATGACACGAAAATTGGTGGGGTGGTAAATAGCGAGGAGGGAAGCCTCAGGCTACTGAACGATATAGACGGGTTGGTCAGATGGGTAGAACAATGGCAAATGGAATTTAACCCTGAAAAGTGTGAGGTGATGCATTTTGGGAGGACTAACAAGGCAAGGGAATACACAATGAATGGTGGGACCCTAGGAAGGACAAAGGATCAGAGGGACCTTGGTGTGCATGTACATAGATCCCTGAAGGCAGCAGGACAGGTAGATAAGGTGGTTAAAAAGGCATATGGGATACTTGCCTTCATTAGCCGAGGCATAGAATATAAGAGCAGGGAGGTTATGATGGAGCTGTACAAAATGCTAGTTAGGCCACAGCTGGAATACTGTGTGCAGTTCTGGTCGCCACACTATAGGAAGGATGTGATTGCATTGGAGAGGGTGCAGAGGAGATTCACCAGGATGTTACCTGGGCTGGAGCGCTTCAGCTATGAAGAGAGACTGGACAGGCTGGGGTTGTTTTCCTTAGAGCAGAGAAGGCTGAGGGGGGACCTGATTGAGGTGTACAAAATTATGAGGGGCATAGATAGGGTAGATAGAAAGGAACTTTTCCCCTTAGTAGAGGGGTCAATAACCAGGGGGCATAGTTTCAAGGTAAGGGGCAGGAGGTTTAGAGGGGATTTGAGGAAAAACTTTTTCACCCAGAGGGTGGTTGGAATCTGGAACTCACTGCCTGAAAGGGTGGTGGAGGCAGGAACCCTCACAACATTCAAGATGCATTTAGATGAGCACTTGAAACGCCATAGCATACAAGGCTACGGACCAAGTGCTGGAAAATGGGATTAGAATAGACAGGGCTTGATGGCCGGCATGGACATGATGGGCCGAAGGGCCTCTTTCTGTGTTGTATAACTCTATGGGGGAAAAATTCAGTTGGTTGCGCCTCCCGTTAGCGCCTTAAGAGGGCGCTAATGGGGCGCAAAGCAGCTAGCGCCCGGGCGCGGCGAAGTTTGCGCCGCTCGCGAAATTAACTAGACATTTTGCGGCGGCGCTAAACACTACTGCCACGATCTCCTGCGCCGGCCGATCATGACGTCACTCGAGTGCGCAACGCCCCGGTATCGCCCCGGAGCGGATATTGAGTGGCGCCCCCTGCCTTACCGCCTGACGCTAGCAACGACAGGTTGAGGGGAGCGTTCTGCAGTCATGAAGGGAAAGGGGGAGCGCTATTTAAAGGTGACCGCTTCCTGCCTTTTATTGTTGGTGCCATTTTTGAACTACGCATTCTGAGAGAGAGAGGGAGAGACTTCTGGAGAGATTCAATGTTGTGTGAAGGAGTTTTGGATACTGAGCAGCACTTTGCAGGTTCATTTTGATTTGCCATTCCTTGTATCGATTTAGAAGAGACTGTGGGGGCTGCACTCTGAGCACTTTGCCTGATACTCTCCATTGTTCTTTCCAGCACATTTGATGTGCAGGTCTCTCCAGGCCGAGATTCAAGGCTGCAATGAGCAGGATGTGGATGGAAAGCAAGATTAACCATCCCCTTTAAGAACTGGCCCGTGCCATTGTGTGTGTGTTCCATTGCTGACAGACATTACATGAGCTTCGCCAGCGCTCTGAGGTAGCGCCTCGCTCCTCGGCCTTTGCGCCTTAAGACAGGTGTGAAGCGCCTGATTTAGCGCTGCAATCACCTCCAGGGGCAATAAAAGTGAAGTTTGCAGTCGGTGGCGATAATTAGCGCCAGGCGCTAATCTTTGCGCCCGGCCGATATTTGCGCCCCAAACAGGGCGCGACTGAATTTTTCCCCCTATGACTCTATGGGGGAAAAATTCAGTTGGTTTGCGCCTCCCGTTAGCGCCTTAAGAGGGCGCTAATGGGGCGCAAAGCAACTAGCGCCCGTGGGCGGTGATGTTTGCGCCGTTCACAAAATTAACTAGACATTTTGCGGCGGCGCTAAACACTACCGCCACGATCTCCTGCGCCGGCAGATCGTGATGTCAGTCGAGTGTGCAATGCCCTGGTAGCGCCCCGGACCGGATATTGAGTGGCGCCCCCTGCCTTACCGCCTGCCGCTAGCAACGACAGGTTGAGGGGAGTGTTTTGCAGTCAGGAAGGGACTGGGGGAGCGCTATTTAAAGGCGACCACTTCCTACCTTTTTTTGTTGGTGACATTTTTGCAGCACGCATTCTGAGAGAGAGAGAGACTTCTGGAGAGATTCAACGCTGTGTGAAGGAGTTTTGGGTACTGAGCAGCACTTTGTAGGTTCATTTTGATTTGGCATTCCTTGTATCGATTTAGAAGAGACTGTGGTGGCTGCACTCTGAGCTCTTTCCCATGGCCTCTCCATTGTTCTTTCCAGCAGATTTGATGTACAGGTCTCTCCAGGCCGAGATTCAAGGCTGCAATGAGCAGGATGTGGATGGAGAGCAAGATCAACCCTCCCCTTTAAGAACTGGCCGGCGCCATTGTGTCTGTGTTCCATTGCTGACTGACATCACATGAGCTTCGCCAGCGCTCTGAGATAGCGCCTCGCTCCTCGGCCTTTGCGCCTTAAGACAGGTGTGCAGCACCTGATTTAGCTCTCCAATTACCTCCAGGGGCGATAAAAGCCAAGTTTGCAGTCGGAGGCGATAATTAGCGCCAGGCGCTAATCTTTGCGCCCGGCCGACAATTGCGCCCCAAATGGGGCGATACTGAATTTCTCCCCCTATGACTCTAACAACCCCAGCTTCTCCAGTCTATCAACGTAACTGAAGACGCTCATTCCTGGAATCATTCTCGTAAATCTTTTCTGCACCCTCTCTAAGGCCTTCACATCCTTCCTAAAGTGTGGTGCCCAGTTGGGGCCGAACCAGTGTTTTATACAGGTTCATCATAAATTCCACACTTTTGTACTCTATACCTCTATTTATGAAGCCCAGGATCCCGTAAGCTTTTTTAACTGCTTTCTCAACCTGCCCTGCCACCTACAACGATTTATGCACACATACCCCCAGGTCTCTCTGTTCCTGCACCCCCTTAAGAGGAGTAAACTGTATAGGTGTGCATATTGGAATGCTACTTGCATGGATTTGTTACATGCTAAATGCCAGGCACAATGGATGTATAGAAGAATGGATTGTGTTTGGTGGGACAAGATAGATGCAGTAGTTTTAATGGAGTGGGTGCTGTGGTCAGCAAATCCAGTGACATGGTACATTGCGCTTTCTCCAAACTAGTCCTGCATTAAACCAGTCTTAGACGTGAGTTTTCCTTATACCAGCATGTTTTGCAATGCAGAAATTGTGGAGTTTCAACTGATGATTAGAGATTGGTATCAAGCAAACTTTATGTTTACTCGGACAGCCAGTGCAAAACTGGATTTAAAATAGGAGGCTAGCTTATTTTCATAAAGTTTATATTTGCACATGCTTTGCTTGAAATTGAGTTTCTGATTTTATGTGATTGACTCTCTAATAGTACAGAATGTTACATTTTTACTGGCATTTAGGTGACAAAGCTTTCCAGGCTTTTATGCTTTCAATTTGGGTACCAGCAATTCTAAGGTTGGTATTGCACATAAGAATGACATTGTTTAAAGTTGCTGTTCTGTAGAGAGAGAGAGTTAATACAATAGCTGTAATAAATGTTGCAGCGATTATATTTCTTATGAATGAATGAATGAACTTGCATTTATATAGTGCCTTTCATGACCTCAGGACATCCCAAAGCGCTTTCTAGCCAATGATTATGCAAATTATTGTGCCTTGTGTTTACATGACAAAAAAAAACTTTGCCAATGAACTCTTAGGGGTGACTATGATCTTTTTACTGTGATTGATGTGGTTTGAAGAGAAACATATGCCATTCTGAATGACAATGTCTATTGAAATGTTTGTCAACAATAATGCTCATACTGTGTGAATGCTTACTATAACTCTAATATATTAAAAGTATTGTGTATGCATGCACTTCCTGTCAAGTAGCATTTCATTACTTCCTCCTTCCACATTTTTTCTGTCTATTTCCATTATGCCTGTCTCTCATGCTTTGCTGCCACACATTTGTGTTGTGACTAAACTTACCTATTTGTTTTTCTTAACTCTAATTGAGTCCTCCAAGCTTGGTCCCAAAGGTAGGTGACACTCCTGCTTACTTATCTCTGAGACCTTCCAGCTATTAGCTAAGAGAAGTGACACCATGGTGCTGTTCTCCATAGCACTGCTCACCTGAAATTGGCCCTCCTGATGCTGTCTGACCCCTCCCCATTGCCCCTTCTCAAGGCTGCCACTAACTCTTGCTGCTGCCATCATCTCCCTCCACCTCCATACATAAATCAACCACCGACCACAAGCCCACACTTAACATTGAGCTGCCACTTTCCTCCTTCATGACTGAACCCTTCTCACCATGACCTCCAATCCAGCCTTGAGCCCCAATTCCTGAGGTCTCAGGTTGTCTCCTCTCCAGTAGCGCCAAAAGCCAATGCCAGGAGCCAGCTTAAAGTTTTTCAAGGGCAGTCATCAGTTTTAAAATCATTGCCTTTAAATGTGCTAAAAGCACTCCAAGAACTTTAATCCAAATGAGAAGACGGCCTTCAGCATTATAGGGGAACAAGCCTTGAGGTTGGGTCATGTTTGTGGGAATCTGGGCAGGAGTCTGGTCAGGGCTGGGTGAGGAGGGAATTTATGGAAAGGTTTTCACAGCATTGGGAAGACCCGTTGTTATGTTTCGGGATCATTTCCAACCTTCTAATCCAGGTTATTTTGACTCACATACTTAGAACACTCTCATGAGTAAGTCCCAAGTTCCCAAACCTTCGAGACTATCTATCTTTCCCTTGAGATTTAGGTAAGCTTTCAGTAATGCATCTGGGAAACAAACAGTAATCTCTGTTGAATAATTACTTTTAGCTATTGAAGTTATGACTTCTATAGATATGACTCCAGTTCTTCAAAAGTAGTAGAGCATCATATCAGGTCTTTATTTAAGTTTACAATATTGAACAAATTAATTTTAGAAAGGATATGTAAATAAAAATCATATAATAGACATACAATTATGGTAGACATTCTTCCACGCCAAGCACCAAGACACAAACTGGGATCTGCCTGATTTAGATAGTGAGTTTGAGGGGGGTCCACGGAGATTCATCGAGCACAAGTGAGCTGGAAGGCAGAGGGAAGAAGTAACTGTAGGGCCAGCTCACATCTTAGCTCTGCTTAAGAGGACAGAAATGCAGACTTCAGGAGTACAGCATTTAAAAAAAGGATGATTTCTGTGCACCAGCAATTGCTGAAGTCATAGGGCTGCCTGCTAGGGAACTTCCAAAACATGTTAGGTAAATAGTTGTGAGTTTTCATGCATGGCATCGACAATCTGCAGTCAGCCATGGAGTATGTGGTCACCTTAAGGCCTATTTCAGCTGAGCCCCCCTGCAGGAATCTGATACACCAGTAATAGTGGCCGCGATTTCCCCTACCTCGGCGGGTCCAGGGCGGGCGACATCAGTGACGGGTCCTGACCCCACTGCTGGCTCCAGTCCGCTCTGTAGAATGATTTTACGTTGATTGGGCTTGTTAAGCCTGCCCAGCGCGTTTGCCGGCCAATTGAAGGAAGCGGGTCTGATGACGTCATTTGATGACGCATCATCAGTCGGTTTCCTTAAAGGGACCTTGCGTAAATTGATTTTGACAGTTGTGCTGTCTGTGTTCTACAGCATTGTGGTGCTGCAAACACTGACAAGCACTGCACAGAGGTGCACGGCTGCACCCAGGCTCTCCCATGACTCCCTCCATATGCTTATGGAGAGAGTCACAGCACGCAGGGAGGTTCTCTTCCCTTCCAATGGGCAGAAGAGACCTCCCCAGGAGACCAACACAGCCTGGTTGCACATTGCACAGGAGGACACAAGCAGGGATGTTGTCAGGAGGACCAGGCTGCAGTGGCGCAAACCTTTCAATGATCTCAGCAGATCACGAAACGTTACTGCAAAGCCACACTCAACCTCATCCTGCTGTGCCACTCATCACATCCCCATCACTCTGCACTCCCCTCCCCTACTCCTGCACATCCTTACACACACCAACTTACCTTGCACCTCCACCCATCCCTCTCTATCTACATTATCACTTCCCCATCTCACTAGCCACCCCTCACACTCACCCTCATCCTAGTGCAATTATACCAACTAACAACACACAAGGGCAGGCACTTGTGTGTTTTAGCCAATGTTCATGTAAAGTTTCTGTTAATGTGGTGTCAAACATTGAAACTTTTATTTTCAACACTGCGTTCTTGGACAGATCTGTGTGCACCTTTGGAAGTGGCTTAGAGATCTCAAAACACTTTTTAATGGGCTGTTAACAAGGCCATAATGACCTGAATTGCCTCTCCCGCCGCTGCGTATCGGGTCTGTTCAGCCCTGACAGACCCAACATCTGGGAAAGTCGCGTGGCGGCGGGTTGACAGTGGGGTCCCGACCCGCTGTCAAATTTTTTTTCCCCCACCTGACCTGCCATCAAACGCGCCCACTGACCCCCCGAAAAACTCCCCCCATTAAGTCTCAGGGATACTCGTACTGGAGACGTGCAGCCTCTGGGCTCAACCATCCCTTCCACCTTGGATAGGATGGGAGATCAAATGGATAGGAACTTCACTTTTGCTCAATGGTCTCCTAGATGGGCCAGACTGTCCTGCCAAACATGGAGTTGTTGCAGCCTGCAGCTGGGCCCTCTTGAGCTCCTAGAGGATGTCGACCATGAACATCTCATGAACCCTTGATTGAGCTATAGCAGTCCATCTCCTCCTATGTGGCAGCCTCTGGGGCAAAGCAACTCACAGAAGCACTAGGGTAGGTAAAAGATTACGTTAGCCAGGCATTAATGGCTCACACCAGGATAATGCGTAGGGGGAGATCTTCATGGGTCCGCAAGCATACGACTGAATCACCTGGGTGCAGCAAGTAAAGGAAAATCAGGCAGGTCGGAGTGCACATCTGTAAAGGAGCTTTCCTAATTTTCCTACCGTTTAAGTTAATGGAAGGAACTCGGGTTTGTTCCTTTACAGACACATGTTCTGACCAGGCTGCTTTTCTGATAATTGCTACACCCAAGTAATCCAGTACACGTGGAAAATTACCCTTATACTGTGTAGGCCTTTCTGTAATCCAGTAAAACCAAAATGCTATTTGAAGCCTTTTTGTGCAGAGAATGTGCGGTGACAGTAAGAGAAGTTTTGGCATTTGGGCAGAAGCTGTTGATTGTATGGGGAAGGACCGGGCCAGATGTTGGACATGACTGTCAATGCAGGGGACTTCTCATTATTCAGCTGAAGTGCTCTTCAATGAGCTGCTGCTAACGGGCCAGAAATTCGGCTCTTGTCAGGTGAGTACGCGCTGTGTACTCACCCGTAAGGCCACCTGAAGTGCCGGTTTCCTGCATGCACTGCGCATGCGCGGGAAACCGGAACTTCCGTTCCCCTGAAGGATGGGGTTCAGAAGTCGAACGCGTGCGCGGGAGAGGCTGCGCGCACGCAGCGAACTGCAGGTTTTTTTTTCAGGTTTCTCCGGGAGGGTAAGTATGGAGAAGCTGCACTTTTAAAAAGGAGGCGCAAGGCCTGTTTCTAACAAGGTAAGTGGTTAATTAATTACAATTTAAACATTTTTTCAACAGGTTTATCTTTTTTAGATACTTTAAAGAAAAGTAAGTTTATTTTTAGCACCGTTAAAAAGTATAATTAATTTTTGCAAAAATTTAAATTTTTGTTTAAAGTAGTTAATTTATGTAACTTATAGTTATTTTAAAAATGTGATGTTTTAAAAACATTTATTTGAAGTTTAAGTGTGGTTTTGGGGCCGATCTCTATTCATAGATTTGACAGGCCTTCCTGTCAAATCTATGAATGAAAATGCCCTGCTAGGATTGGCTCTCCATGGCCCACATGATCCCAGGGGACGCTTCGAACTAGCTGTGCCCCTGGGATACACAAGCACTGCTCGCCGGCAGCTGGAGGAGGCCCAGGAGTCGAAGTCCTCGTGGGCCCAAAGCACAACGGCAGGCGCGGTAGGCAAGTACACGCGCGATGCTTGCACCCGCAGGAAGCCGGAAAGCCGAATTTCTGGCCTGTTATTTTGTGGGGCGGGGTGGTGGGAGGCGGGGAGTGACTTCTGGACTTCTAGGTGAGATGAACTATTTTACACCTGCTACCAGCTCATTTACAGGCAGGAAGGAGACAAAAATCACCTGCTATGGACCTCAGTCTTAATTTTTTGTTAAATCTCCCTCTACATTTTTCTTCTTCTGGCTGTAAATTTTTGCAAGTTTGATTTTATTTCATGTTAGTGTCTCCATGTGCTGTTGTGAAATGTTGAAAGTCTGGTACCATTCCTTATGTTACAAGAACTGAGTTGATATCATACTGTTAGTAATTTATTTCTCTGCTATCTTAACTAAGGGGTGAATCTATTTGTTTTAAATGTGTTGTAACATTTTAGGACCTTTTGCCTTTATGACCTGGAAGGGATTTTGTGGGGATATCAGATGGAACCACCATTATAGACAGCAGGGGGGAAAAATTTGTGTTCGCCAGCAAAGTTGCCGGTGTCACCAGCAACTGCAGTTAACGGCCGCTGGAAATGGCCGCAACGCTAACCGAGTGAAATTGGTCTGGGGGCATGGAGATAGGTGGCACAGTGCTCACCTTCTGGTGACATTGCTGGAGGGATTCAGGACGAAGTTTCTGTCCAGGTCCGGCGTTGCATCTTCCCACAGCCTCTGTGAACGAAGCTGTGGAGCTCTCAAGGAATTGTGGGTAATGAAGAGATCTGAGAATTAAAGGGGCCATGCACACTGAAGCAATACAAAATAAAATGCAGTGAATCAATACATTTTTCAGCCCTTTCTGCCTTTTAAAAAATATTCAACATTTAAAAGTTCCAAATGTGAATATTCAGTTGTTAAAGCTGAATTACCTTCCTAACCTCAACAAATGGGAAGAGTGCCTCAGCACTAACACAAATGGCTCAGCAAGCCAGGGAAGGGGCACCCAGGGTCTCGCACTCAGCACTCCAGCTTTGTGCAGGGGGGTCAACACTGCAAGACATGTCCTCTACCCACAGGGGCCAGGAGGCCCTCCAGAAAGAACGATGTGAGAGTGCATCACTAAGGCCATCACTGCCAGCAGTGTCACTCTCCACCACCTGGCTCCAGTGCCCAAAGAAGCTTCATGACCTCAGACCACTGGTCAAGGTCAGTGAATGCATCTTCAAAAGCCGTCTCCTACCAACTGCACCACTAGCCTCACACACTGTTGAATGCACGACCCCTAATCACTCACCTACCAACAATCTGCACCAATGACGAGGCACATCTCCCATTCCTAGCCTCACCTCACCCTCTTGGAGGAGACAGTGCATGCCATTCTTGGCAGGGGCATGGTTGAGCCCTTGGCCAGTGGCGGGGCAGAAAGGATACAAGATGCTGGTATCCTTGTATGTTATCCTCCTTCTGGCATGCACCTCTTGCTTTCCCACCCTCCCGTCAGCACAACTCCACCCTTGTGCCTTCCTCATTTCACACACCCAAAAAATGCAGCCTGCCCAGCCAGTGGGTCAACAAGAAGAGGCAGTCTGTCCAGCCAATGGGACCGCAGGCGGATGATTCCATCCTGGATATCTCGGCCACAAAGGGGCTGTCTGGGATGCATCCTTTTGTCTGATTCCTCCTCTTTGGCTTCCTCCTCTTCTACGTCTTCCTCTTCCTTCTGCAAGCAGATGCTGTAAATGTGAAATGACAACATAAAATGCTGGAAATACTCAGATGGTCAGGCAGCATGTTGACCTGAGACGTGAAATCTGTTTTTCTCTCCACAGATGTTGCATGACCTGCTGAGTATTCGCAGCATGTTCTGCCTTCTCAAAGGCCTTCATTTACCATCCGAGCCCTTGCAAGTGTCCAGCAGCACTCCCTACACACTTAAAAACCTTTTCACATCGATTGCAGCAAGCCACCACTTCAATAAAATCAAAAAACGCAGTCCAAACCCTTAAATTCAAATTTACCTGAATGATGAGTGTGTCCCTTTAAGAGCTGCAGACTTCGCCACTGTCAGCCACTGTCAGCCTGCTTGCACAGCAGGTTAACCTGTTGTGCTTATGGCCCAGCGCTGAATTTAGCGCTAGGGTCGAAGTTCGCATCGGTGGCGTTAAGTCGGCATTGCACGCCGATTGGTGTCACCATGCTGCCACTTTTTTTTGCAGAGCGCAGCACCATGGAGGAGAGGAATATGGCGGCCGCCGTGGGACCCGCCACCAGCTGGCGAAAGAGCGGCGGCCACATTTTATCACCATTTCATGGCACTATGGAGTGGCGGTAAGTACATGAATTACCAACCCCAGTTTCTTTTTTTTTACATGTTATATTAGTTGTGAGATAATGAGGGTAGTTAAGGCCTAGTCCTCGGTATATCCAGTATTTTAGAATGGATTTCCAATCAATATGCCCAGAAGGAGGCTTAGCTGTACACACATACTAGTGCTGCAAGTTTCCACACCAAGTGAGTGGCTTTTCATTCAAGGTGATAAGTTTAACTAAGAGCTCAGAAGACCAATCGTTGACACTTAGACTTGAGGAAGGGGTCAGAGAACATTCTTTGTTCCAGTCCTACTCAGGTCCCCTCCCTCATCTCTTTTTCCGGTACATTGATGAATGTATCGGTGCCGTTTCCTGCTCTCACCCTGAACTAGAATATTTCACTCACTTCGCTTCCAATTTCCACACTTCCCTCACCTTCACATGGTATATCTCTGACTCTTCCCTTCCCTTCCTTGGTACATCTCCGACTCTTCCCTTCCCTTCCTCGACTTCTCTGTCTCCATTTCTGGGGATAGGCTATCGACAAACATCCACTATAAGCCCACTGACTCCCACAGCTACCTGGACTACACTTCCTCCCACCCCGCTTCATGTAAGGACTCTATTCCATTCTCCCAGTTTCTCTGTCTCCGTCGCATCTGCTCTGCGATGCCACCTTCCATACTAGTGCTTCCGACATGTCTTCCTTTTTCCTCAACTGAGGATTCCCTTCTACTGTGGTTGACGTGGCCCTTGACCGTGTCCATTCTATTTCCTGCACTTCTGCTCTCACCCCTTCCCCTCCTTCCCAGAACCACAATAGGGTTCCCCTTGTCCTCACCGTCCACTCCACCAGCCTTCACATTCAACGGATCATCCTCCGCCATTTCCGCCACCTCCAGCATGATCCCACCATCAAACACATCTTCCCCTCCCCTCCCCTTTCAGCATTCCAAAGGGACCGCTCCTTCCGCGACACCCTAGTCCACTCCTCTACCACCCCCAACACCCCTTCCCCTTCCCACGGTACCTTCCCATGCAAGCGCAGGACATGCAATGCCTGCCCTTTTACCTCCTCCCTTCCCACTGTCCAGGGCCCCAAATACTCCTTCCAGGTGAAACAGTGATTTACTTGTACTTCTTGCAATTTAGTATACTGTATTCGCTGCTCACGACACGGTCTCCTCTACATTGGGGAGACCAAACGCAGATTGGGTGACCGATTTCTGGAACACCTCCGTTCAGTCCGTAAGTGTGACCCCGAGCTTCTGGTCACCTGTCACTTTAATTCTCTGCTCCACTCCCACTCTGACCTCTCCGTCCTCGGCCTCTTACACTGTTCCAACGAAGCTCAACATAAGCTTGAGGAACAGCACCTCATATTTCGATTAGGCACTTTACAGCCTTCTGGACTCAACATCGAGTTCAACAATTTCAGACCATAACCTCTGACCCTATTTTTTTTCACATGGCAGCTGTTGATGATTCTGCCATTCCCAGTTACGCCTCATCTAGAGTCATCTTTTGTTTCTTAACTTGTCCCATTAACATCTCCTTTTGCCTTGCACCATCATCTCTTTTGTCTTTTAATCTCTCCTGCCTTCCATCCTATCACAGACCTTCCCTTTTGTTCTTTCCTCCCCCCTTTCACTGCACTTGCTTAAAAATCTGTTACATCTCTAACTTTTTTCCAGTTCGGACAAAAGGTTATCGACCTGAAACGTTTACTCTGTTTCTCTCTCCACAGATGCTACCTGACCTGCTGAGTATTTCTAGCATTTTCTGTTTTTATTTCAGATTTCCTGCATCTGCAGTATTTTGCTTTTGTTCTGGTAGTCTTGTTTCTTTCTCTCCCTCTGGAGAAGCAGTCTGGAACAGTGAGAGACACACAGAGATGTCTCTGTCTCTCTCACTATCTCTAGCCAGTCAGTGTGACTCAGACACTCCGGGCTCTGGTATTAACATGCAGTCTGTAGCAAAGGAAGTCAGCTGCTAGTTAGCTCATGGGCAGATAATTTGCAAGTGAGTTTGGCCTATAATAGTGGCAGGGTCATATATTTTGTTACTTCCTTTACAAAGAGCAGTAATGAATTGATTGAATCTTTGCTTGAAAAGTGTATTCTTTGCATTCACATATTTCAGATAAAATAAAACAATTTATTGGTATATCATTTCTTGAATCATACCTTGTCCTTACGCCTTCCATAAAGACGTGATAGCATGTGCGAGATCATAGTATCAACTATACGTAACAACTAGATATTGAGCAGAAAAGGTGCATTCCTGATCATAGGGAAGATGTGGTGTACTTACAGGGGTGACCAGCGATGCTGAACATGAATACTGGTGAGGTCGATGGTTCCTCTGGGAAGTACAGCCAGAGCCAAGTCACGGCACCATGGGTGGCTCAGCTGTACGGCGGTGGGAGGAGAAAAATCTGGAAAGCAATAGTGATAGGAGATTCAATAGTTAGGGGAATAGACAGGTGTTTCTGCGGCTGCAGACGTGATTCCAGGATTGTATGTTGCCTCCCTGGTGCCAGGGTCAAGGATGTCACTGAGCAGAACATTCTGAGGGGGGAGGGTGAACAGCCAGAGGTCGTGGTCCATATTGGTATCAACGACATAGGTAGAAAGAGGGATGAGGTCCTGCAAGCAGATTTTAGGGAGCTAGCAAAGAGATTAAAAAGCAAGACCTCAACAGGTATTAATCTCCAGATTACTCCTGGTGCCACGAGCTAGTGAGTATAGAAATAGGAGGATGGAGCAGATGAATGCGTGGCTGGAGAGATGGTGCAGGAGGGAGGGCTTTAGATTCCTGGGACATTGGGACCGGTTCTGGGGGAGGTGGGACCTGTACAGGCCGGACGGGTTGCACCTCAACAGAACTGGGACCAAGTCCTCGCGGGGGGTGGGGGGTTTGCTAGTGCTGTTGGGGAGGGTTTAAACTAATTTGGCAGGGGGATGGGCACCAGGTTGTAGAATTAGAAAGGAGAAACAAGGTGCACAAAGGATTGGGAGAGGCAGATAGCACTAGAGTAAGAAATAGTACGGTATTAGGTGGGGTCAGACTAAGAGAGAATACAAGAAGGTCTAAGATAGGTTTGGAGTGCCTGTGTGTAAATGCACGAAGCGTGGTAAACAAGGTCGGTGAGCTGCAGACGCAAGTAGCCACATGGGAATATGATGTCGTGGCGATAATGGAGAACTGGCTCAAAAAAGGGCAGGATTTGGTATTAAATATTCCTGGATATAAGGTGTTCAGGAAAGATAGGGAAGGAAAGAAAGGAGGTGGTGTGGCAGTATTAATTAAGGACAATATTACAGTGCTGGAGAGAGAGGATGTCCTGGAGGGGTCAAGGACAGAATCTATTTGGTTAGAGTTGAGAAACAATGGAGGTGCGATTGCACTACTAGGTGTATTCTATAGGCCGCCAACTATTGAGAAAGATATAGAGGAGCAAATTTTCAGGGAAATTACAGAGAGGTGCAAGAACTATAGGGTAGTCATAATGGGGGACTTCAACTATCCTAATATAGACTGGGATAGTAATAGTGTAAAGGGTAGAGAGGGGGAAGAAATTATAAAGTGTGTTCAGAGAACTTTCTTGATCAGTGCGTTTCCAGCCCATCGAGGGAGGAGGCATTGCTGGATCTGGTTCTGGGGAATGAGGTAGGTCAAGTGGAGCAAGTGTCAGTAGGGGAATGGTGATCATAGTATCATAAGGTTTAGATTAGCTATGGAAAAGGACAGGGAGCAATCTAGAGTAAAAATACTTAATTGAAGGAATGCCAGTTTTAAAGGGTTGAGAATGGATCTGGCCCGGGTAAATTGGAATCAAAGATCGGCAGGCAAAACTGTAATCGAACAATAGGATGCCTTTAAAGAGGAGATGGTTCGGGTACAGTCAAGGTACATTCCAACGAGGGGGAAAGGTAGGGCAACCAAAGTCAGAGCTCCCTGGATGATGAAAGAGATAGAGAGTAAGATGAAGCAGAAAAAGGGGGCGTATGACAGATGTCAGTTGAGAATACAAGTGAGAACAAGGCTGAATATAGAAAGTTCAGAGGGGAAGTAAAAAAGGAAATAAGGGGGCAAAGAGAGAGTTGGAGAATAGATTGGCAGCTAACAAAAGGGAATACAAAAGTTTTCTATAGGCATATAAATAATAAACGGGTAGTAAGAGGGGTGGGGCCGATTAGGGACCAAAAAGGAGACCTAAGCATGGAGGCAGAGGGCATGGCTGAGGTACTAAATGAGTACTTTGCATCTGTCTTCACCAAGGAAGAAAATGCTGCCAAAGTCATCGTGAAAGAGGAGGTAGTTGAGATACTGGACGGAATAAAAATTGATAAAGAGGAAGTAGTAGAAAGGCTGATGGTACTTAAAGTATATAAGTCACCAGGATGCATCCGAGGATGCTGAGGGAAGTTAAAGTGGAAATTACGGAGGTACTGGTCATAATCTTCCAATCCTCCTTAGATATGGGGGTGATGCCAGAGGACTGGAGAATTGTAATGTTACACCCTTGTTCAAAAAAGGATGTAAGGATAAACCCAGCAACTACAGGCCAGTCAGTTTAACCACAGTAGTGGGGAAGCTTTTAGAAATGATAATACGGGACAAAATTATCAGTCACTTGGACAAGTGTAGATTAATTAAGGAAAGCCAGCAGGAATTTGTTAAAAGCAAATCATGTTTAACTAACTTGATCGAGTTTTTTGATGAGGTAACAGAAAGTGTTGATGAGGGCAATGCGGTTGATGTGGTGTATATGGACTTCCAAAAGGCGTTTGATGAAGTGCCACATAATAGGCTTGCCAGCAAAATTGAAGCCCATGGAATAAAAGGAACAGTGGCAGCATGGATACAAAATTGGCTAAGTGACAGGAAACAGAGAGTAGTGGTGAACACTTGTTTTTCGAACTGGAGGAAGGTACACAGTGGTGTTCCCCAGGGGTCGGTACTAGGACCACTGCTTTTCTTGATATATATTAATGACTTGGACTTGGGTGTACAGGGCACAATTTCAAAATTTGCAGATAACACAAAACTTGGAAGTATAGTGCACAGTGAGGAGGATAGTGATAGACTTCAAGAGGTCATAGACAGGTTGGTGGAATGGGCGGACACATGGCAGATGAAATTTAATGCAGAAAAAGGCAAAGTGATACATTTTGGTAGGAAGAACGAGGAGAGGCAATATAGACTAAAGGGTACAATTCTAAAGTGGGTGCATGAACAGAAAGCCCTTGGAGTATATGTGCACAAATCGTTGAAGGTGGCAGAGCAGGTTGAGATAGCGGTTAAAAAACATACGGGATCCTGGGCTTCATAAATAGAGGTCATGATGTGGAGATGCCGGCGTTGGACTGGGGTGGACAAAAATGAGAAGTCGCACAACACCAGGTTATAGTCCAACAGATTTATTTAATTTTACAAGCTTTCGAAGCAGTTCGCTCCTTCGTCAGGTAAGTTAGCAATGAGAGAATCTCCCAGAATTCACAATTTAAACCCAGACAAAATCTATTCACATTATTCCCTGCAACAAAGAGCACAGCCAAGACAATGAGATGTGTCCCAGGGGGTCCAACGTGTCAAACCACCTGCTGGCTGCATATCCTGTCAATTTGTGTTCTTGTGTTAGCCTTTTTAAAAAAAAAACACCTGGGAAGACCGGCCATGATGTCAAGTCACGTTCTGTATCGTGACATGAACCCGATATCGCCAAGTTCCGCACTCATGAGGATGGTTCTAGACTCCCCAGCCAAGGGAAACATTCTCCCAGCATCCACCCTATCAAGCCCTGTAATAATTTTGTATGCTTCAATGAGATCCCCTCTCATTCTTCTGAATTCAAGAGAATACAGGCCCAGTTTACTCAATCTCTTCTCATACGACAGTCCCGCCATCCCAGGAATCAATCTCGTGAACCTTCGTTGCACTCCCTCTATGGCAAGTATATCCTTCCTTATGTAAGGAGACCAAAATTGTACACAGTACTCCAGGTGTGGTCTCACCAAGGCCCTATATAATTGGAGTAAGACTTCTTTACTCCTGTACTCAAATCCTCTTGTAATGAAGGCCAGCATACCATTTGCCTTCCTAATGGCTTGCTGCACCTGCACATTCACTTTCAGTGACTCATGTACAAGGACACCCAGGTCCCTTTGAGTATCTGCATTCCCCAATCTTTCACCATTTAGGAAATACTCTGCCTTTCTGTTTTTTCTACCAAAGTGGATAACTTCACATTTATCCACATTATATTCCATCTGCCATGTTCTCGCCCACTCACTGAGCCTGTCGACATCCCCCTGAAGCCTCTTCACATCCTCTTCACAACTGACACTGCCACCTAGCTTTGTATCATCAGCAAATTTGGAAATGTTACCTTTAGTCCCCTCATCCAATCATTGATATAGATTGTGAATAGCTGGGGCCCAAGCACCGATCCTTGCAGTACCCCACTAGTCACAGCCTGCCATCCTGAAAAAGACCCGTTTATTCCTACACTTTGTTTTCTGTCTTTTAACCAATTCTCTATCCATGCTAGTATATTACCCCCAATTCCATGTGCCCTAATTTTTATCACCAACCTCTTGTGTGGGACCTTATCGAAGGCCTTCTGAAAATCCAAATACACCACATCTACCAGTTCCCCTTTGTCTACTCCACTAGTTACATCCTCAAAGAACTCCAATAGGTTTGTCAAACAGGATTTCCCTTTCATAAATCCATGTTGACTCTGCCCAATCTTACTATTAGTTTCTAAGTGCCCAGTTATTGCATCCTTTCTAATAGATTCCAGCATTTTCCCAACTACTGATGTGAGGCTAACAGGTATGTAGTTCCTCGTTTTCTCTCTCCCTCCTTTCTTAAATAGCGGGGTTACATTTGCTATCCTCCGATCTGCAGGAACCGTTCCAGAATGTATAGAATTTTGGAAGATGACAACCAATGCGTCCACTATCCCAATGGCCACCTCTTTCAAAACCCTAGGATGTAGGTCATCCGGTCCTTGGGATTTATCGACTTTTAGTCCCATTAATTTTGCTAGTACTGTTTTCTTACTAATAATAATTTCTTTACGTTCCTCATTCTCGCCACACCCTTGGTTTTCTTGTATTTCTGGGAGGTTTTTTGTGTCTTCCTCCGTGAAGACAGAAACAAAGTATTTATTTAATTTCTCAGCCATTTCCTCATTCCCCATTATAAATTCTGCTGTCTCTCACTGTAAAGGACCTACATTTACCTTCGCCAGTCTTTTCCTTTTCACATACCTATAGAAGCTTTTACAATCCGTTTTTATGTTTTTCACTAGTTTGTGCTCATATTCCATTTCCCCTTTCTTTATCAATTTCTTGGTCCCCCTTTGCTGATTTCTAAAAAGATCCCAATCCTCAGGCTGACCTCAGGATAATCACAAGCCTGAAGTGATCCTTCACTGTATTTGTTCCAGTTCATAACCATAGTAGAATAATACTGTGAATTCTCTTATATAAAAACAGAAAATGCTGGAAATACTCAGAAGCTCAGGCAGCATCTGTGGAGAGAGAAACAGAGTAAACGTTTCAGGTCGATGACCCTTCGTCAGAACTGGAAAAAGCTGGAGATGGAACAGGTTTTTAAGCAAGTGTAGGGGCAGGGAAAGGGGGGAGGGGAGGAAAGAACAAAAGGGAAGGTCTGTGATAGGATGGAAGGCAGGAGAGATAAGAGACAAAAGGGATGATGGTGCAAGGCAAAAGGAGATGGTAATGGGACAAGTTAAGAAACAAAAGATGGCTCTAGATGAAGTGTAACTGGCAATCGCAGAATGAAAGACAGCTGCCATGTGAGAGAGAGAAAAAAAATGGAAAAAAAAGATAGGGGCAGAGGTTATGGTCTGAAATTGTTGAACTCGATGTTGAGTCCAGAAGGCTGTAAAGTGCCTAATCGAAAGATGAGGTGCTGTTCCTCGAGCTTACATTGAGCTTCATTGGAACAGTGTAAGAGGCCGAGGACGATGAGGTCTGAGTGGGAGTGGAGCGGAGAATTAAAGTGACAGGCGACCGGAAGCTCGGGGTTATCCTTACGGATTGAACGGAGGTGTTCCTCAAAGCGGTCACCCAATCTGCCTTTGGTCTCCCCAATGTAGTGGAGCGAATACTTTCTTGTTAGCCAGCGAGTTTCCTAGATTGAATTTCTTCAGTGAACTAAAAAAAGGTCAGATTTATGTATGACACAATTCTCTGCTATATAGGGAATATTTTTCATGTCATTTTTAATCTCTATCACCTAAAACATGAATTCTTAAAATAGAATAGCTATGGATAAACCACCTGATAGGTTAATATTCTAAACCATGTTAGTTCATTGACAATTAACCAATACTCAACTAATTTTCTGTTTATTGACTCTTGTAATCTGTTAATATTATATGGGAGAATGGTTATAAAATTGGCAAAAAAAATCACTGTGGAATCAATCCCAATGTTTAATTGGTTATCACAGCCTTGTAAAGCTGCTGTTACACTCAGCAGTAATCAATTTTAGAGTTTGATTTCTGTGCTCTCACTATCTCCATAGAAAGATTTAAAATTGAATTCTTGCCTCTATAAAGCTTCCATCTGCTACTGATTTGAAACAACAGGAAAATATAGGCATCGAATGAGGAATGAGACTTTTGAAACAAAGAATAGATCTGTTTCAAAAACTTGTCAGTGGGGGAGGGGTTCATAACCTTGATGCCAAAAATAAGTTATCTGGCTAGTTTAAGTCAGACCAACACTAATCGTGGTCTTTGAGTGATATTAGTTCATATTACTTCTGAAGCTGGCCTTAATTCAAATGAAATAATGAGTGTAACTAGTCACTGGTCTGGAGGTAGCCTCAGGAGTTATTGGACTGCGATAGACACTCTATGGCTCCAATGGTCTGAAATACTAGAGACTATGGAATCAGAACAGTGCACACTTCTTTTCCTCTCAACACTTCATAAATCTCCATAAAACCCAAGTCCATCCAAGAATTGAATACTACTCCCATATCGAGGGAGAATCTTAAAGTGCCTCTCTCACCTTCCTAGACTGGATTCAACAAAAAGCTTATCACTTTATAGGTGATCATTCTGAACTTTTCTTAGTTCTTCCTTCTAAGCTTTAAAGTCCAGACTAAGGGGCTAGAAATTCAGTATAGCCCCGTTTGGGGCACTAACTTTTGAAAGTAGAAAAAGTAGCACCAGGTGCTAATGATTCTCTCCTGCCAGGAAATTCAGCTTTAACGCTCCAAGAGGGAAGTGGAGCGTTAAATCAAGCGGTAACCACTTCTCTTAGGGCGCTAAAGTCCGAGAGTGGGGCGGTAGCGGCAGAGCGCTGAACAATTTGGAGCACATTGCTAATGGCATCAGAGGCTGCTTCCCTCGCTTAAAGGGAAGAGCCATTGATGGTGCACAACCTATCTGTCGGCAGTTCTGCGTTGCAAGGCGACCTGCGCGACTGCCATTACAGCCCCAAACACTCTCGCAAAGTGGAGGGCTTGGACATCTTGCAGCAATGAAACATCAAAAACTTTGAGCAGGCACCAGATTGGTGCAAATAATCAAGGTTGGCCTACCTGAAAACCATTCCCTTTAATTAGCGCTCCCCAAGCGGTTAGCCGAGTTCACAACGCCTCCTCTTCCTGCCGTTGTTCACATCTGGCGATACAGCAGGGGGTGGGAGGCAATTTCACATCTGGGGTGATAACGGGATGCTGCGCACTTTATGATGTCACGATCTGCGAGGCGCTAGAGGCCCAGGCAGTAAGAGTTAGTGCCGGCGCTAAACCGGCACAAAAGTTTGCGGGCGTTGCTGCATTCGCCACACCCGGTCACTAACCCTTAGCGTCCTGTTAGCGCCTCCTCCAGGCGCTAATGGGAGGCACTAACCAACTGAATTTCAGTTCCCAAAATTTTGTGATCCCCATATCTCCACAGAAAAAGTGGTTGTTGTCCCATCCCAAATTGCAAGGACAGTGTAATTTACATAATCAAGGCAGATGACCTGCACCCGTTGAAGTGCTACAGAGCTATTCACCTGTATTAACAAGCAGTAGTCAGAGTGCCACCCTGTCACTCCAATAGGGGGACAGCTAGGCCTGGGAAGGACAAAAGCAAAAAGGGCCCATAATTCTTTCGAATGCTCGAAGGGAACAAGGACCCTCATTTGAAATTTATTTTGGGCAGTTTTGAAGCTTTCCTGGTGCAAGACCTATGCTAGCTTGGCATAGGTTCTGCTGGGCCTATCAATGGCATACTGGTTGAAATTCCCAAGGTAGTCCAGGAACCCCCTCCTCCACTCCTGACATGCCCCCAATGCTTGCTGTAGATTAGTAGGGGTGGGAAGGACTCACCTGCCCTCACACCAATCAGTATTTCTGCGAGATGTTGTGAAAGCAGAAAACTGGTAGACCTGCATTTACCCTCCTGTAATCTTTCCCAAATGAGTCTCTTCCTATCTCCTCTCTTCCCTTCTTCACCCAACAAGTGCCCAGCTACCCATTCCATCTGCATTGCTCTTCAAAAATATCCACTCTCTCTTGAACAAGGCCCTTCCCAAGCATGACCTCATTCTAGAGGGACATCCCCATATATTGGGTCTAACAAACCTAGCTTGCAAATTATGACTTCCTCCCCCTCATGAAGTCTGCCTCAACTAGCTTCATGTTCCACCACATAATTTGCTCAAATTGTATAGCGGCAGCAGAGTACTCATCTCCAGATTGCATATCGGTCTCTCCCCAGACTCCTCTCGCTCCTTCTGCTCATTCAAACATCTCACTCATCTTCATCTCTCATTCAGCTATATCTCCCAACCCACAAAACTGCCAGGTGTCTTCCTCAACAAGAGACTCCTCACCTTCAGTGATTTCAACCTCTACCTCAATTCTTTGCTTCCTTCAACCTCATCTTCCACATTGACTCCCCCACTCACACAAACAGCCTCATTAACACACATGACCTAAGAAGTAACTTTCACTGGCAGGCCTCTCTCTGATCATTTCCTCATCTGTTTTCTCCCCTGCATTCCCTGACTGCCCCAACCTCTCCACCATCAACTTTGACATCTGGAAAAAGCTGATGCTCTCATGCTCTTTCCCTGAATCTGGCCCTCCACTCGGGATGAAATTTGCGCCTCTGTCGACTTCAACAACTGCCACAACTCTTCTTATGATGCCCTTGACTCCATCAGATCCCACTCCCCGAAGCCTCATAACTGTTGTCTGTAAGCTGGAGTATACCTGGTGAGTGAGTGGACTGGATATCTGTCAGCAAATTTAGCTCAATCGTCTCAAGGACTACCTTTGATCTCTTACTATGGCCAAATTCCTTTATTACTCCAAGATTATCCTGGCTAGCAGAAACAACTCCAAACTCCTGGCCATAATACGCCATCCTGTCTGATCACTTTCCGACTGGCCCTTCCATCCTCACCTCTGACACCAAATGTTAGGAGCTCATGGACTTACATCCAAATTAAGGGCATCTGCTCTGCTGCTTCTGCCTTTCCAACCCCTCCCCTTCCCAGCCCCCTCGTCCTGCTCATTCACTCTTCAGGCACCTACCCTGCCATACTTCACATTCTTGTCTTAATCTTCCCCCTCATTGTCATTAAATCTTCCATGAAGTCCACCACCTGTTCCCTATCCCAAGTATTGACCAACCAACTTCTTTTTCTCAGTCCCCTGATCATCAACATTATCAACCTGTCTCTAGATCTTTCAAAACCACTGTCATCACCTTCCTCAAAAAATCTACTCCCAACCCCTACATCCTGTCCAATGTTCCCTTTCTTTCCAAAGTCCTCAAATGCACTGTTGCCGGGCAACTACACTCCCACCTCTCTTACTACTTCCTGTTCAAAGCCCTCAGACAGCTTATGTGACTATAACCATGGCTCACTTTAGCTCAATCTCTCTGCTGCCTTTGACACTGTTAACCACTCTATTCTACTGGAATGCCTCTCCTTCACAACTATGGCTCTGCTTGCTCCTGGTTCCACTTCTACTTACTGCATCACAGACATTACATTGCCTCAAGTGGGTTCTTTTCCTACGCCCACATGGTCACCTCTTATGTACTCCAGAGTTCCCTCCTTGGAACTTTCTTCAGCATTATTTGCATGCTACCCCTTGGTAATGTTATTCAGAAGCATGGAGTCAGTTTTCACATTTATACTAATGACATCTAGCTCTACCTTGCCACCTCTCCATTGACCCCCAACTGCCACCGTCTCCTACTGCCTTTTCAACATTAAGACCTGGAATGAACAAATCCTCTTCCATCTTAACAACAGAAAAATGATGCCACCCTCCAACCCCCGCATGCACCTATATGCCTCCACCCAAAAATCCATCTCATTCTAACTTTCTCCTTGCTGGCTCCTCTGTGTCTAGCAGTCATATATAACATCATTCATATTATGCTGAATTGAAAATTTATTGCAATCACATAGGCAAAGGGCAGTCATCATTGACAGTAGCTACATGGAGCCAGGTCACAAATGGATTCCTGAAGGTCTCTGTTGAGCTCATTGCTGTTCATCATCTTTATAAACAATTTGGATGAGTACATAATGGAATCAGTCACAAGTTTGCAGTTGGAAAATTAGATCAAATAAATAAGTTGCAGGCCAACTGAAATAATTAGGGGAATGGAACAGTGTGTGGCAGATGACCGTCATTGGGGAATAATGCAGTTGTTATGCATTTGGATCTGGAAACTCCAGGCATGTGTATACATCCAGGGTCCCTGCTGAAGATTGTGGAATGTGAGAGGGCCCTGAAAGTCATAGTTGATGAATCATTGAGGGCCCACAAGTTATGTGGCAAGGCCATTGGGAAGGCAAATAAGGTTTTAGGTTGTATTACTAGGAGAATACAATATAAAACTAAAAATACTTTTTTTAGCCTATAAAGGCCTTGTCACAGCCAAACTTGAAGTACGTGGCAGGGGCATCGAGGGCCTGAAGAAAGTACAGATAGGGCAACTAAAATGAAAGTTATCAGGTCAGACTTGATGAGTTGGAGCTACAGGAAACTCTCGTTTAAACGGCACCTAAATATCCGGAATCCTCTAATAACCGGCAGAATTCATACTCCGAAAACTACAGTATACAGTAATTTATAAGTTTTGTTTTACTGTTAAGTAATTAAAGAGTTATGGATTACCCTCAACTGGCATTACTGTACTTAAACAAGCATCTTCCACCATCCATTTAACACAACATTCTGTCGGGGAGTACCCAATTATACTGCACATTTCTTGATTTTTTTATTTTTGTTTGTTAAAAATAGCCTCGGTAGATATACCTCTCCGTTATCCGGAATTTTTAATCAACCGGCACCATCCTGGTCCCGTCGGTGCCGGATACGAATGAGTTTCCTGTATTTACATTCAAGAAACACAGGCTTAGGAGAGATATGATTGGGCTTTTTAAAATGAGGAAGGGAATCGATACTGTCCAGTTGAATTGGCTATTTGAGATAGATAGGGATAGCAGAACTAAGGGGCATGCGCATAAACTATGTAGACAAAGAGTTAGATTAGATATTAGGAAATATTTCTTTTCACAGAGGCATTGCAAACTGGAACTATGTTCCTGCACGCATCCGCCAATCTTCTAACACTGGCCTATTTCTTATTTGCTGTTTCCTCCCCCCAGCCCTGCCAATCACCAACCTCACGCCAGCTCTGCCAATCACCGATCTCCCCAGCCCTGCCAATCGCCCACCTCCCCCCAGCTCTGCCAATCACCAACCTCCCCCCAGCCCTCACGATCCTTGACCTCCCCCCAGCCCTGCCAATCGCCGATCTCCCCCAGCCCTGCCAATCGCCGATCTCCCCCAGCCCTGCCAATCACCGATCTCCCCCAGCCCTGCCAATCGCCGACCTCCCCCCAGCCCTGCCAATCACCGATCTCCCCCCAGCCCTGCCAATCACCGACCTCCCCCCAGCCCTGCCAATCGCCGACCTCCCCCCAGCTCTGCCAATCACCAACCTCCCCCCAACCCTGCCAATCGCCGACCTCCCCCCAGCCCTGCCAATCGCCGACCTCCCCCCAGCCCTGCCAATCGCCAACCTCCCCTCAGCCCTGCCAATCGCTGACCTCCCCCCAGCCTTGCCAATCACCAACCTCCCCCCAGCCCTGCCAATCACCGATCTCCCCCAGCCCTGCCAATCACCGATCTCCCCCAGCCCTGCCAATCACCGATCTCCCCCAGCCCTGCCAATCACCGATCTCCCCCAGCCCTGCCAATCGCCGACCTCCCCCCAGCCCTGCCAATCGCTGACCTCCCCCAGCCCTGCCAATCGCCGACCTCCCCCCAGCTCTGCCAATCGCTGACCTCTCCTCAGCCCTCCCTATCCCCGACCTCCCCCCAGCCCTGCCAATCGCCGACCTCCCCCCAGCCCTGCCAATGGCCGACCTCCCCCCAGCCCTGCCAATCGCCGACCTCCCCCCAGCCCTGCCAATGGCCGACCTCCCCCCAGCCCTGCCAATCCCCGACCTCCCCCCAGCCCTCCCTATCCCCGACCTCCCCCCAGCCCTCCCTATCCCCGACCTCCCCCCAGCCCTCCCTATCCCCGACCTCCCCCCAGCCCTCCCTATCCCCGACCTCCCTCCAGCCCTCCCTATCCCTGACCTCCCCCCAGCCCTCATGATTAACAACCTCCCCCCACCCCCCCAATTGCCGACCTTCTCCCAGCCCTCCCGATTGCCAACTTTCTCCCAGTCATCCTGTTCACTGCCCGGAGCTAATGCTCCCTTCCTAGTGCCAGACACCGTCCCCAAAAATCCACTGCTGTGGCCTCCTGCTACTAGTAAAGAAAGAAAGAAAGACTTGCATTTATATAGCACCTTTCATGACCTCAGGACATCCCAAAGCACTTTACAGCCAATGAAATACTTTTGACGTGTAGTCACTGTTGTAAGGTAGTAATTGCTCCTGCCCGCCGGCGAGGCTGTCCACTTGACTGGCTGCCTGGCGGGAGGCAGTCCTTCTAAATGTTAATGAGGCCGTATTTTTAAGATCAGCAGGGCCTCCACTTCCCCTGCCTTGCCCGGTTCTTTGGTCGATTTCGGTCTCCCACGCACCCGCCCCGGCTCACCATTAATATCGGGGCCCCTGTTTCATTCCCCGCTTAGCTCAATATCTATACAATATCCAGAGGACCGCAGGCACCCGTGGAACTGTACCCCAACAAGAGTCAATACCTTCAGGAGAGGAGTGGGGGAAATTGGGAATAAAAGAATAATGAGTTCTAATAGGTTGATAAAATGTATTAGCCTAATTGCTACAAATGCTTAATTCTACATAGTATAACCCAAAGTTAAGGATGTTATAGAAAATCCTCTCTTTTGATTCTCACTTTTGTGCACCAGATAATAAAATATTGATTTTTATACAATGTGCATGAATTGTCATGTTTATCTCCTGACACGCTGTTTTTGCATGATAGGTTTTTGTTTTGAATATTTTTCATTGCTTTTTTTTCCTCCATTTTTTTGATAGAAAGTGTTGCACGAATAAATAAGTGCTTTCACTGCTTTTTCATCTTTACATTATTTTACTGTTTCATGATTGCATTCCTTGGATTAATTGTCAGCAACCACCCAGGTTTGTGCAAACACTGGTTTGAACAGGTTACAGACCACAATCTTCCCACACCACACCAAAAATGGAGCCTGCTAGAGCACGCAGAAAAATCTGACGGATAGATGTTCCAGTGTTTTGCAATTATTTTTTAAACGGTGGCCTAGACAACAGATTCATTGAACACAGATTTGTTTTATTGTTTTCAAAGCTTTGTGGCGGTTTCTTTTCATTGAATTATATTACTTTTAAGCAATAGGAAGATATTATGGATTTGAACTTTGGACAAACTGCTGAAATATAGCTTAGTGACAATTCTGCATTAACTAACACCACTTCACATTACCACTTAAATCCGGTCTTACCAATATTGTTTATATCAGAGTCAGTTGTCAAGAATTTCACATTGGTTCATCAACCCAACATTCTTGGTATTTTGTTATATTGCATGCAAGTTAATAATATTTTGCAAGAAGTACTTAAAAACCCATGGAACTGAAGACATTGGGTGATTTGTGTTAACAAAAACATACAAGTGGACATTCGAGAATTATTTTCCTGTTCTATTTAATTTGATAACATCCAGATGGCAAATATTATGGGCTAAAAATTGGTTAACACATGAAAACGGGTGGGGGGAAATTGAGATCTGCGAACGCCTCGCGTCCATTGAAAGGAATGCAGGCAGCACGCGACCTTCGTGCTAATTATAATGACTGTAGAACACGCTGCTGTGTGGCTGAACGCTCAGCAAGGGGCCCACGTTCGTGTGAGGCTAGCACCAATGAAAGCTAGCCTCCACTTCTTAAAGGCCGTCTGCACCTCTCATGAAACTGGCTGGGAGAGGCAGTGCAAAGGTCACAACAGGGGAGAGAGCATGCACCAAGGTTTTCTGATGCAGCACTGGAGGCCAAGGTGCAGGAGGTGGAAAGGAGGAGAGAGGTCCTATTTCCACAGGGGTCCAGGAGGCCTCCAGGCAAACTCAAAAACGACAATGGGAGCACATAGCCATAGCTGTCAATGAATTAATCTTCAAATGCCATATCCCACCATCTGCGCCACTAACCTCACACACTGCTCAATGCACCACACCCCATCACTCACTTACCAACAATCTCTACCAAACACGACTCATACCTCACATTCATAGCTTCACCCCACCATCACAAATCTACCACTGCACACCCACATCTCACAGCTTGCACTGTCAGCTATTCAACCATGACAGGCACAACACCCAAACACAATACACCACACTCACTGCCACATATCCCTTTCTCTTGCACAACAAAGTCGCTCACAGTTGGAGCCAGCAAGGACTAAGCAAAGGGGCACAGGCTGCCTACATAATCTCACCCCCTGAAGGAGACGGTGCAGGCCATTCTTGGCAGGGCAATTACTGAGCCCGTGGCCAGCGGTGGGTCTGAAGCAATCCAAGATAATGGTATCTTCATACCTAATCCTCCTCTCACATCCCACTTCCCCTCATCCCACTATCTTTTCTGACTTCAAGCTGCAGATGGTGTAAGCATGCACCTCTTGCTTTCCTCCCCTCACTTCACCGCATCCCTACCCCTGTGCCTTTCTCCTTTCAGATAGCCAAGAACTGCCAACTAGCCAGGCACTGGTGGATGAGCAGGAAGAAAGTGATCATGAAGGAATACCGTCATTCGATCTCACACTCGCAGACACCAGCTCAGATACTGACACTCTGCATGCTTTAGAGGAGAGGTTAGATGCAGGAGCTGCATGTGGTGAGACACTGGGCATGAGTGGCCTGCAGCAAGGGTAGGGCAGGTGCCAGCTCCCCAGAGGGCGAGGTCGCACACAAGATCTGCTGCAGAGGACTCAGGTGAGGACTTCGATGGGGCAGCCTACAGAAGAAGGCTGATGGGTATGCACAATAACATGGTTGGTGCACTGGCAGGCCTGCCTGAGTACAATGTCAAGGAGCATGGAGGAGTCCGGCACCAACCTTGCACAGGGCTTTGTACAGAGCTTGGAACCCATGATTTCCAGCATGGAAGTGATGGCCAACTTCATTACCCCACTTGTGGACCCAACCAAGTTGCAGGGTCTGATGGCCGATGTCTCAGCTTCCATTGCAGCACAGATGGAAGCAACCCAACATCTGACTGCTGCAGTGGAAGCTCAGACTTCTGTCATGCAGGCTCAGCTTGCTGCCACAAAAGCTCAGACTGCTGCCATTGTGGCTGTGTTTACCAGCGTGGAAAGGGGCTTGCAGGGTATCACAGCAGTCCAGCAATCATCCTCCAACAGATTACTAGGATAGCTGAGAGGCCGCCCCGGGGGAGTGGCAGTGGCTCCGTGGAGCACGAACCTGCTGTCGTCTCTCAGGATGACAGCATTCATGCTGCCTCCACTGCCACTCCGCCATTGCCCTTGCTGTTGCCTGTTAGCCAGCCAGCCCAGACTGCTGCCACCCATGCTGAGGTGGTGCAATCTACTGCAGTGTCTTCTAGGCCCACAGCTGCTCAAGGTCTTCCCGCAAGGCCATCTGCAGTCTCCTCCACTGAAAGTCAGCAGCCTTCCATCAGCCATGCTGCAGCCACTGGGGTAGCACTTCGTAGAAGCACTAGGACAGACACACAGAAGACAGGCACTAAGGGATTGCATAAGGGTGATTAGTTGACTTTTTTTGTAACGTTTGATGGATTGATGTATAAAGTTGATTTGGAATGTTTTTGTTTTGTGGTGGCTTTCATTTCAGCATTGTGGCCAAGAGGGTGCTGTGATGGTCCATATCAGAGGTATGTTAAGGTGTGGGACTATTGGTGAATGTGGAATTGGTGTTGTGTTCACTGGAAGTACAGTCGGATGAGTCGATCACGGGCAGCCCGGGCAGAAAGGGGCTGTCTGGGTTGCCTCCTCCCTTCTGCTTCCTCCTCCTCCTCCTCCTCCTTCCTCTTCTGCCTCCTCCTCAGCTGGTCGCCCTATGCCCGGTGGCAAGGGGCTGTGCCCTCATGATAGCGAGGTTGTGGAGCATGCAGCAGACCATGACGAATCTTAAGATGTGCTCTGGTGAGTACTGCAGGGTTTCTCCAGAGTGGACCACGCAGCGGAACCATTGCTTCAGCACCCCAATTGCCTGCTCTATGATGTTTCATGTGGCAGCATGGCTCTCATTGTATGCATACTGGCCACGTGTGATTGGGTTGTGGAGTGGAGTCATGAGCCAGTGGTCAAGGGATAGCCCTTGTCACCCAGCAGCCAGCCTCTGGTTTGTTTTAAAAACAGAAAATGCAGGAAATACTCAGCAGGTCAGGCAGCATCTGTGGAGAGAGAAACAGAGTTAACGTTTCAGGTCAATAACCTTTCGTCAGAACTGGAAAAAGCTAGAGATGTAAAAGATTTTAAGCAAGTGCAGGGGCAGGGAAAGGGGGGGAGGGGAGGAAAGAACAAAAGGGAAGGTCTGTGATAGGATGGAAGGCAGTAGTGATTAAATGACAAAAGGTATGATTGTACAAAGGAAAAGGAGATGGTAATGAGACAGATAAAGAAACAAAAGATGAGTCTAGAAGAGGTGTAAATGGGAATGACAGAATCATTAATAGCTGCCATGTGAAAACATGGGGCCGAGGTTATGGTCTGAAATTGTTGAACTCAATGTTGAGTCCAGAAGGCTGCAAAGTGCCTAATCGAAAGATGAGGTGCTGTTCCTCGAGCTTGCGTTGAGCTTCATTGGAACAGTGGAGGAGGTCAAAGACTGAGAGGTCAGAGTAGAAGTGGAGCGGAGAATTAAAATGACAGGCGACCGGAAGCTCAGTGTCACGCTTAGAGTGAACGGAGGTGTTCCGCAAAGCAGTCACCCAATCTGCGTTTGGTCTCCCCAATGTAGAGGAGACCGCATCGTGAGCAGCGATTACAGTATACTAAATTGCAAGAAGTACAAGTAAATCGCTGTTTCACCTGGAAGAAGTGTTTGGGGCCCTGGACAGTGGGAAGGGAGGAGGTGAAAAGGCGGGTGTTGCATCTCCTGCGCTTGCAAGGTGATTGAGGAGTGGGCCAGGGTGTCACGGAGGGAGCGGTCCCTTCGGAATGCTGAAAGGGGAGGGGAGGGGAAGATGGGTTTGGTGGTGGGTTCATGCCGGAGGTGGCAGAAATGGTGGAGGGTGATCCGTTGAATGTGGAAGCTGGCGGGGTGAAAGGTGAGGACAAGGGGAACCCTATCGTGGTTCTGGGAGGGAGGGGAAGGGGTGAGAGCAGAAGTGCAAGAAATGGAACAGACATGGTTGAGGGCCATGTCAACCACGGTAGAGGGATGAGGAAAAAGGAAGACATATCGGAAGCACTAGTATGGAAGGTGGCATCGTCAGAACAGATGCAACGGAGACGGAGAAACTGGGAGAATGGGATAGAGTCCTTAAAGGGAGCGGGATGGGAGGAAGTGTAGTCCAGGTAGCTGTGGGACTCAGTGGGCTTATAGTGATGTTTGTCGATAGCCTATCCCCAGAAATGGTGACAGAGAAGTCGAGGAAGGGAAGGGAAGAGTCAGAGATGGACCATGTGAAGGTGAGGGAAGGGTGGAAATTGGTTTGTTTTGGTGGCGCAAAGACTGAGGGAACAGCGGAATGGGACAGAATAAAAGCATCATGACTGCTGCCAGGATACCGGGCATTCACCATCATGATATGCTGAGCATGGTTGCACACCAACTGTACATTCAGCGAGTTGAAACCTTTGCGGTTGCGGTACGTCTCAGCATTTAGAAGCGGTGCCCGCAAAGCCACATGCGTGCAGTCGATAGCGCCCTGCACCATGGGGAAGCGCTCTATCCTGGCAAAGCCACGTGCATGCTCCGACTGCTTCTCTCTGTTCAGAGAGAAGACAATTAAGACCCCCTCCTGGCATAAAGAGCGTATGTCACCTCTCTTATGCAGCAGTGGACGGCGAACTGTGAGATGTTTCAGATGTTGCCTGCTCCGGCCTGGAAGGATCCCGTCACAAAGAAATTTAGGGCCACGATCACCTTCACACCACTGGCTGTCATTGTCCTGGAGTAAGGCTGCAGTTCTGGTTGCAAGAGGTGATAGAGTTCTGTGAGCACTTCCTTCGTAAAGTGCAGACTCGCCTCACAAACTGCTCCTGGCTTTGGCTGAAATAAGAGAATTGCTCTCGGAAAATCCTAGGTGGGTAAGGCCTCCTGTTGAAAGACCATCTCCCCCTCTTCCTCCTCCCTCTGCGAGCAGCTTGTCCTCTTCTTCACTGCCTCTGCTCCATCTCCCTGTCATGCTGCAGGCCAAGGGGGTTGACAACTAGAGCACCCATGACTGGGAGCAAGTGGTCTGAGCAGAACCCTTGAAGTTAGAAGCAAGACCTTCTCCACTTGCAGCACCACTGCCCGTCATCTCACCAACTTTAAACAATTCTAGAAATCTCCGAACAGTTCCACAAACTTACACAGAGCCAGTAGAAATCAAACAGCAACTAACCTAACCAGAGTTGCTTTTCCCTTTACATATCGCTGGTGGGGGGTCCTTGCTGATGCTGAGTGCATGTCCAGCTGTGCGAGGTTAACACAGGACGTTAACTCCAGCGTTGAGGACTAAAATGGCAGGGCTGGTGTCAAATCAGCGTTGCATGCTGATTGACGTCAGGATCTGCGCACTCTGCGTACTTCCGGCGCATGCTCCTAACGCCCTCAACAAGATGGTGTCTGGCGCGGAACGCATCGGAAGTGTGCATGTGTGGCGCAGACTCCATTTTCAGCACAAAACGCAGCCCATAGCAATGAAAAAAATCGGGTGCTCTGGAGCCAGATTTTTTGCCCTATTTGATTATATTGATGGTAATGGAGGAGTTTTAATTAACGTATTACAGCAGTTATAATACAATTATTGGTTTGATACTGGCATCATTTTCTCAGCTAATGAGCAGGCAGTAATGAGTTACACTGATTACTCATTCTGCTGTCCAACAATCAGTAAAAGCAGCAGTCTGTGCACGTTTACTTACTGAGCTAAGCTCACCAGATTCTGACTGCCAGGGAAATTTCTAGAGCTAGAAAAACACCAACAGGACAGTCAGGTAGTTCCTAGTATTATAATCTTAAAGATGTTTTGCTAGAGTTAGACTGGGGTGCTTTTTAAACTTCACTACTGCAAGCTAGTGCAAGCTGGAGCAATTTGAGACGACTTCCTCAACACAAAATGCCAAAATGGCATCAGTTCAACTGCAGTTTATGCGGCTTGTCTTGAAGCGCTGTAAAACAGAAACAGCTTCACAGCAATACAGGGGGGAATCTCCTGTGAGGAGAGATTGAGTAGACTAGGCCTATGTTCCCTAGAGTTTAGAAGAATGAGAGGTGATCTCATTGAAATGTATAAAATTCTTACAGGGTTTGACAGAGTAGATGCTGGGAGGATGTTTCCCCTGGCTGGGGAGTCTAGAACAGTCTCAGAATAAGGGGTCAGCCATTTAGGACTGAGATGAGGAGAAATTTCTTCACTCAAAAGGTTGTGAATCTTTGGAATTCTCTACCCCAGAGGGCTGTGGATGCTCAGTCTTTAAATATATTCAAGACAGAGATCGATAGATTTTTGGATACTAAGGGAACCAAGGGTTAAGCTTGCACAGCTGGACATGCATTCAGCATCAGCAAGGACCCCCGACAAGAGATATTTAAAGGGATCAGCAACCCTGGTTAGGTTAGTTGCTGATTGATTTCCGGACGGATCACCCGGCATCGACCTCAGCACTGGCTACGGACACGACAACGGCACACCCAGACCAGTCGACCCTGCAAAGTCCTCCTCACCAACATCTGGGAACTTGTGCCAAAATAGGGAGAGCTGTCCCACAGACCAGTCAAGCAACAGCCTGACAGTCATACTCACAGAATCATACCTTTCAGCCAATGTCCCAAACTCCTCCATCACCATCCCTGCGTATGTCTTGTCCCACTGGCAGGACAGACCCACCAGCGGTTGGCGGCACAGTGGTATACATTTGGGAAGGAGTGGCCCTGGGAGTCCTCAACATTGACACTGGACCCCATGAAGTCTCATGGCTTCAGGCCAAGCACGGGCAAGGAAATCTCCTGCTGATTACCACCTACCGCCTTCCCTCAGCTGATGAATCAGTGCTCCTCCATGTTGAACACCACTTGGAAGAAGCACTGAGAGTAGCAAGGGCATAGAATGTACTCTGGGTGGGGGACTTCAATGTCCATCACCAAGAGTGGCTCGGTAGCACCACCACTGATCGAGCTAGCCGAGTCCTGAAGGACATAGCTGCCAGTCTGGGCCTGCGACAGGTGGTGAGAGAACCAACAAGAGGGAAAAACCTACTTGACCTCGTCCTCACCAATCTACCTGTCGCAGATGCATCTGTCCATGACAGTATTGGTAGTAGTGACCACCACACAGTCATTGTGGAAACGACGTCCCGTCTTCACACTAAGGACACCCTCCATCGTGTTGTGTGGCACTACCACCGTGCTAAATGGGATAGATTCAGAACAGATCTAGCAGCTCAAAACTGGGCAGCCATGAGGCGCTGTGGGCCATCAGCAGCAGCAGAATTGTATTCCACCACAATCTGTAACCTCATGGCCCGGCATATCCCTCACTCTACCATTACCATCAAGCCAGGGGACCAACCCTGGTTCAATAAGGTGTGTAGAAGAGCATGCCAGGAGCAGCACCAGGCGTACCTAAAAATGAGGTGCCGACCTAGGGAAGCTGCAACACAGGACTACATGCATGCTAAAAAGCGGAAGCAGCATGCTATAGACAGAGCTAAGCGATCCCACAATCAACGGATCAGATCAAAGCTCAGCAGTCCTGCCACATCCAGTCGTGAATGGTGGTGGACAATTAAACAACTAACGGGAGGAGGAGGCTCCATGAAAATCCCCATCCTCAATGATGGTGTTTGCAACCATCTTCAGCCAGAAGTGCCGAGTAGATGATCCATATCGGCCTCCTCCTGAGGTCTCCACCACCACAGAAGCCAGTCTTCAGCCAATTCAATTCACTCCACATGATAGCAAGAAACGGCTGAGCGCACTGGATACAACAAATGCTTTGGACCCCGACAACATCCCGGCTGTTGTGCTGAAAACTTGTGCTCCAGAACTAGCCACGCCTCTAGCCAGGCTGTTCCAGTACAGCTATAACACTGGCATCTATCCGACAATGTGGAAGGCTGCCCAGGTATGTCCTGTCCACAAAAAGCAGGACAAATCCAATCTGGCCAATTCTCGCCCCATCAGTCTTCTCTTAATCATCGGCAAAGTGATGGAAGGTATAGTCGACAGTGCTATCAAGCAGCACTTACTCACCAATAACCTGCTCACTGTTGACAAGTTTGGGTTCCACCAGGACCACTTGGTTCCAGACCTCATTACAGCCTTGGTCCAAGCATGGACAAAAGAGCTAAATTCCAGAGGTGAGGTGAGAATGACTGCTCTTGACATCAAGGCAGCATTTGACCAAGTGTGGCATCAAGGAGCCCTAGTAAAATTGAAGTCAATGGGAATCAGGGGGGAAACTCTCCACTGGCTGGAATCATACCTAGCACAAAAGAAGATGGTTGTGGTTGTTGGAGGTCAATCATCACAGCCCCAGGACATCGCTGCAGGAGTTCCTCAGGGCAGTGTCCTAGGCCCAACCATCTTCAGCTGCTTCATCAATGACCTTCCCTCCATCATAAGGTCAGAAGTGGGAATGTTCGCTGATGACTGCACAGTGTTCAGTGCCATTTGCAACTCCTCAGATAATGAAGCAGTCCATGTCCGCATGTAGCAAGAACTGGATGACGTTCAGGCTTGGGTTGATAAGTGGCAGGTAACATTCGCGCCACACAAGTGCTAGGCAATGACTATCTCCAACAAGTGGGCGTCTAACCACCGCCCCTTGACATTCAACGGCATTACCATCGCTGAATCCCCACCATCAATAGCGTGGGGGTCACCATTGACCAGAAACTTAACTGGACCAGCCACATAAATACTGTGACTACAAGAGCAGGTCAGAGGCTGGGTATTCTGTGGTGAGTGTCTCACCTTCTGACTCCCCAAACCTTTCCACCATCTACAAGGCACAAGTCAGGTGTGATGGAATACACTCCACTTGCCTGGATGAGTGCAGCTCCAACAACACTCAAGAAGCGCGACACCATCCAAGACAAAGCAGCCCGCTTGATTGGCACCCCATCCACCACCTTAAACATTCACTCCCTCCACCACCGGCGTACCGTGGCTGTAGTGTGTACCATCTACAAGATGCCTTGCAGCAACTTGCCAAGGCTTCTTCGGCAGCACTTCCCAAACCCGTGACCTCTACCACCTAGAAGGACAAGGGCAGCAGGCACATGCGAACAGCACCACCTCCAAGTTCACCTCCAGGTTCCCCTTCAAGTCACACACCATTCAGACTTGGAAGTATATCGCCGTTCCTTCATCATCGCTGGGTCAAAATCCTGGAACTCCCTACCTAACAGCACTGTGGGAGTACCTTCACCACACGGACTGCAGCGGTTCAAGAAGGTGGCTCACCTCCACCTTCTCAAAGGCAAGTAGGGATGGGCAATAAATGCTGACCTTGCCAGCGACGCCCACATCCCATGAACAAACATTAAAAAAAACAAGGTATTTGGGGATAGTGCGGGAAGTTAGAGTTGAGATAGAAGATCAGCCATGATCTTATTGAATGGCGGAGCAGGCTCGAAGGACTGAATGGCCTACTCCTGCTCCTATTTCTTAATGTTCTTATGTTCTGATACAAAACATCCAGTAAATGCACATTTGGATTCTGCTACAGTAACCAACAGGTTTTTTTTGTGTATAATGCAACATGGATACATAAATTTGAATCTCAAAAAGGTGATTAAATTCAGCAGGTGTAACAGGTTTTAACCAAGCAAATTAAATTACTGTGCACTAGTATTAGCCTTAGCATGGACACAGTATTCAGAAGCACCTTAGAAAGTTGTATTGGAAGTTCGACTCACACTTTAAATACTGCTGAGGACATGGATGTGAAAGCTGCAGCATAGGATTACATCGGATAGACGGCACAGAAACAGGCCATTCGGCCCAACCAGTCCATGCTGGCGTTTATGCTCCACTCGAGCCTCCTCCCGTCTTTCCTCATCTAACTTTATCAGCATAATCCTCTAATCCCTTCTCCATCATATGCTTATCTAGCCACCCCTTAAATGCATCCATACTATTCGCTTCCACCACTCCCTGTGGTAGCGAGTTCCACATTCTCATCACTCTCTGGGTAAAGAAGTTTCTTCTGAATCCTTATTTGATTTCTTGGTGACTATCTTATATTGATGGCCTCTAGTTTTGCTCTTCCCCACAAGTGGAAACATTCTCTGGGCTAGAAATTGGGCTCCTTTGCACCTCCCGTTAGCGTCTCTGGGGGGCGCCATCAGGGCTCAAATGGGTTTGCGACCGGGCACGACGATATCAACGCCTCCCGCTAAATTCGGAGGAATTTTTCATTGCCGTGCGCAACGCCCCGGTTGTGCCAGGAATGAAAAATTCCCTCTCGACCCTTTTCTGTGCGCCTGCCATTAACAACGACAGGTAGAGGAGGCAGCTTTCAGTCGGATGTCCCCTGGAGAAGCGCTATTTAAAGGTGTCCACTTCCGGTGTAGTTTTCGTCGGCCAACAATGCTGCGTTGTTAATTTCACATCGGCAAAAAGACCTTTTGACTGATTTGAGCGTTTTGCTTTTCAATGAGTGTTCTGGCGCATAAAGATTATTGAGTTTTATTGAGGGCAGATTTGAAAGTGCAATATTTGTATCCTTTCATGGGGGCTGTACTGGCACTGGACCTCACCCTCCAGCGTCAACGTCGGAGTCAACTGAGGCACAGAGAAAGAGTGCAAAATGTGGCCAGAGGTAGGAGGGCCAACCGGGCTCTCAACAGGAGGCCTTACCCACCCAGGGTATTCCGGCAGCAGTTCTCATACATGAACTTCACTGAGGACCAGTGTGTTAGAAGGCTCTGCTTCTGCAAGGACGTGGTCACAGAGCTCTGTCACCTCCTGCAGCCAGACCTTGAGCCTCAGATTAGGACCACCACGGCTCTCTCAGTGGCATTCAAGGTCACCATCGCCCTCAATTTCTACGCCAGCAGATCATTCCAGTGTACGACAGGCAAAATCTCCAACATCTCCCAGTTTGCCGTCCATTGCTCCATCCGCCAGGTCACAGATGCTCGGTACAGAAGGAGAAGGGACTACATTTCCTTCCCCATGACCAGAGAGAAGCAGCGGGACCATGCATGAGCCTTAGCCAGGATAGCGAGCTTCCCCATGGAGCAGAGCGCCATTGACTGCACCCACGCCACTTTGCGGGAACCTCATAACAATCCTGAGGTATTCCGTAACTGCAAAGGCTACCACTCACTTAATGTGCAGTTTGTGTGCGACCACACACAGCAAATCCTGACCGTCAATGCCCGCTATCCTGGCAGCAGCCACGATGCCTTCATCCTGCACCAGACCGGTGTGCCAGCTCTGTTCCAGCCACCACATTGAGCTTGGCTGCTGGGAGACAAGGGCTATCCGGTCTCCACCTGGCTCATGACTCCCCTCCGCAACCCTAACACTCCTGCCCAGCACTCATATAATGAGAGCCATGCTGCCACTAGGAACATCATTGAGCAGACCATTGGAGGGCTCAATTAATGCTTCCGCTGCCTTGACCGCTCGGGAGGAGCCCTCCAGTACTCGGCTGAGCAGGTGTCACTTTTTATCGTTGTCTGCTGCATGCTGCACAACTTGACCATCATGAGGGCCCAGCCATTGCCACCAGGCATAGCTGCACCACCTCAGGAGGAGGAGGACGAGGAGAAGGAGGAGGAGGAGGAAGAAGAGGAGCAGGAGGATGAACAGCAGCGAAGGAGGAGGCAGCCACTCAATTGGCGTTCTGCAAGGTCGCTCCGTGACTGCCTCATCAGACTTTGTTTCCAGTGACTTCGAGTCCTCGTTCCGGTTGCTGAGCACGTCGCCATCATTCCATCACTTTGTGATTCCATACCACACCCCAGAACTGAAATGAGACACAGCACCAAAACTGCAACGTTCCAGTAATAAATGAATCAAAAACCATTAAATACATGTATACAACAACAATATTGATTAATCACACTTGTGCAAACCCCTGCCTCCCCTCTTTACAGTCCCCTTTCCTAATCTAGTGCTCCTACGTAGTGTCTCCCCAGTGGCTGCAGCAGGGCTGGTGGAAGGCTGCTGAGTGTCAGTGCCAGAGACTACAGATGGCCTTGCAGGACGCCCTCGACCAGCTCTGGGCCTGGAAGGCCTGGCTGTACACTGTACCACCTCAGGCTGGGCGGCGGCAGTCTGGGCTGGCTGGATGGCAGGCAGCGACAAGTGCAATGGCAGAGTGGCAGTGTGTGATCAGCAATGCTGTCATCCTGAGAGAGGACAGCAGGTTTCTGCTCCACTGACCCACTGCCACTCCCCCGGGCCAGCACCTCAGCATCCCTACCAATCTGCTGGAGCACAGATTGCTGGCCTGCTGCGACACCGTGAGATCCCCAGTGGACTGTGGTGGACCCAGCGATGATGGCAGCAGTCAGAGCTTGCATCGCATCAAGCTGAGACTGAATGAGAGCAGTCTGAGATTCGATGGCAGCAACCATTGACTGCATTACAGCACTAAGACGTTGCGTCGCTTCCACCTGTGCTGCAATGCAAGCTGCCACATCGCCCATGACACGCGTCATGAGGTCTGGATCCGCACGGTCTCTCTGGGAGTCCACTATCCTCTGTACAGTGGAAATGATGGGCTCCATGCTGTCGCAGAGCTCTGTGCAATGTTGGAGGCTGACTCCTCCACGCTCCTTATCATTGCCGAGAGGCTCTTGGGCACCCTTGCCATTGCACCTATCATCTCCGTGTGCATGGCCATCACCCTTCTTGTGAATGCCTCCCCATCGAGGTCCTCATCTGAGACCTGTGCAGCAGAACTCGCGCGCGAACTCGCCCTCCAGGGAACAGCCTCCCGAGCAACCCTTTCCCCCTGGCCTTGCTGCAGCCCACTCGTCCCTGGTGCATCACCCAGTGCAGACCCCTCTACTAAAGTTGCCTCTAAAGAGCGCATGGTGCCCGTATCTGAGCTGGTGCCTGCAGGTGAGAGATACAGTGACACGGTACCTTGCTACTCCTCCTCTTCTCCTTCCTCACTCTCATTGGGGGGCTCAGGGATAGGCTGGTCATCTGGTTGCTGATTATCTGAAAGCATAAAGGCACAGCACTCGTGTTAAGGTGAGGGCAGTGGGGCAGGAATGGAGCAAGGAATGCAGATATTCTCAGGAGTTGGAAAGTGAGAAAGGTTTGTGGTGTGAGGGGGAAGTGGGATGAGAGAAGGCGAGGGGCTGAAGATACAGTTTTTTCCCCCAATGGGGTCAACGTTGCCGACGGCCACGGCGTCCACCACCTGCTGCCCAATGAGTTGCAGCACTCGCTCCTCCAGGTCTGAGAGCTGCTGGAGCTGCGCATCACCCCGCCTGTTCTCTGCTGTTCCCTCCTACTGTGGGCCATCTTGGCCTGCAAGAGAAACAAATGTGTTTGAGTCAGACTCCAGCTATGTGTTTGGGAGATATGCCTGCTGTCGTTGAATAGCTGTGATTGTAGGCAAGGCATGGATGTGAGTTTGAGTAGGTGAAGATGTTTGGTGGGTGAGTGGAGGGAGTGTGGTTCTTTGCGCAGTGTGCACAGACTGAGCTTCAGATGCTGGTATGTAGGAGCTACTGAAGCATGTACTCACCTTGACCACCCGACTGAGGTCGTTGAATTTCTTGTGGCACTATGTCAGGCTGCGTTCCACCACACTACTAGCCGAAACCTCCTGGGCCACTTCCCTCCATATTGCCCTGAACACGTAAGGCGATGGCTTCCTTCCAGAGGCCGGGAGCAGCACTGCCCTCATTCGCTCCACTCCAGCCACCAATGCCTCCAATGCCACATCTGTGAACCGATGAGCTCTCTCCCTGGGAGTGGGAACAGCCATAGCCATCAGGGGATTAATTTGCTCGCAGGTCGCCTCAAAGCCAGCAATGATGAAAATGAGCATCTGCACAATGATGCAACTTCCCCTTTAAGAGCTGGAAGGAACCAGTGTGAAGGATCATTGCTGAATGCTTTGCACCTGAAATTCTGGAGCGTCCACTGAGGTCATTAGCGCTTGATTTATTGCCCCACTTCCTTCCTGGGGCGCTAACACCCAATTTAGTAGAAATTCAGAATCCTTAGTGCCTGGCGCTAAATTTTAAAAATTTCAAAAGTTAGCGTCCCAAACGGGGCGATACCCAATTTCACCTCCTGTGTATCTACACTATCAAAACCTTTCATAATTTTAAAGACCTATATTAGGTCACCCCTCAGCCTTCTCTTATCAAGAGAAAAGAGACTCAGCCTGTTCATCATTTCCTGATAGGTATAGCCTCACATTTCTGGTATCATCCTTGTAAATCTTTTTTGCACCCTCTTCATTGCCTCTCGATCCTTTTTATAATATGGTGACCAGATTTGTACACAGTACTCCAAGTGTGGTCTAACCAAGGTTCGATACAAGTTTAGCATAACTTCTTGATTTTTCAATTCTATCCCTCTAGAAATAAACCCTAATGCTTGGTTTGCCTTTTTTATGGCCTTATTAACCTGCATCGCTACTTTTAGTGATTTGTGTATTTGTACACCCAGATCCCTTTGCTCCTCTACCCCATTTAGATTCTTATTTTCCAAGTAATATGTGACCTTCTTATTTTTCTTACCAAAATGTAATAGCTCACACTTATTTGTGTTGAAATTCATTTGCCAATTATATGCCCATTCTGCAAGTTTATTAATGTCTTCTTGTAATTTGTTGCCATGCTCCTCAGTATTGACTATTCCCCCCCCCCACAATTTGGTGTCATCTGCAAATTTAGAAATTGTGTTTTTGATTCCAAAGTCTAAATCGTTAATGTAAATTGTGAACAACACTAGACCTGCATTCTCTGACCTTATTTATTAGTCTATTATGTGGTACCTTATCGAAGGCATTTTGGAAATCTAGATAAATTACATCTACTGAATTACCCTTGTCTACTCTCTCTGTTACCCCTTCAAAGAATTCAATGAGGTTGGTCAAGCAAGACTTTCCCTTTTGAAAGCCATGCTGACTATTCATTATTATACTTTTGGTTTCTAGATGTTCTTTTATTTTTTCCTTTAGTAGGGATTCCATTATTTTTCCTATCACCAATGTTAAGCTGATTGATCGATGCTTTCATGGACATGTTCTATCTCCCTTTTTAAATATAGGAATTACATTAGATATCCACCAATCCTCTGGCACTACACCTTTATTTAACAAATTATTAAATATGTGTAATAGTGCCTCTGCTATCTCTTCACTAGATTCTGTTAAAATGTACGGATGTAATCCGTCCGGACCAGGGGTTTTATCCACCTTGAGTTTGATTAGTTTATTTAATATTTCTCCACTTTTTATTTTAAATGCGGTTATATCATTTCCAATCTCATCTTACAATGTCATGTCCACCTGATCTATCTCCCCGATAAATACTGAAGTAAAGTAATTATTTAATATTTCTGTCATTTCCCTATCGCTGCCTGTGATTTTATCCTAATGGTCCATTAGTGACCCTATTCCCATCACGACTTTTCTTTTTTTATTTATGTGCTTGTAGAATATTTTACTATTTTGTGTTATGTTCCTTGATAATTTAATTTCATAGTTCCTTTCTGCCTTCCTAATTGCTTTTTTGACTAATTTCTTCATATTCTCCCTTATCATGCACTCCCCTGCTGTCTATGTACTTAATGTATGCCTCTTTCCTTACTCTCAATTGTTCCCTTATGGCTTTATTCATCCATGGAGTCTCATTAGTGTTTAGCTTCTTCTTGCTTTTTGGGGAATATATATTTTCCTACACTCTGTTGAACACCGTTTTAAATGTTTCCCATTGCTGTTCTACATCATTGTTTGCCAATATTGTTGACCGTTTTATTTTCCCAAGTTCTATTCTCAGCCCTGCAAAAATCGGCTTTTCTCCAATCTATTACCCCGGTTTTCGTCATACTTATGTCCTTCTCGATTATTATCTTAAACGTATTATATTATAGTCACTATTGCCTAGATGTTCCCCTACTTTTACTTCTCTTATCTGCTCTGGTTCATTCCCCATTACTAGATCCAATAGCGAATCCTCCCTTGTTGGGTTTTTTACATATTGGGTTAGAAAAGAGTCCTGTACACATTGTAGGAATTCCATTCCCTGATCTCCTTTACCTACCTCTTCTGGCCAATTAATTTTGGGGTAGTTGAAATCCCCCATGATGATTATTCTATGGTTTTTACTCATTTACCTAACTTGTTTGCATATTTCTTCCTCTACCTCCTTTCCGCTATTAGGTGGTCTGTAGACTACCCCTGTTAGTGTGATCGATCCTTTATCTCTATCCACACGGATTCTATTTCTGTCTTACTGATAGCTGCGTCACTTTTTTCTACTGCCATTATGTTAGCTCTAATAAGTACAGCAACTCCACCTCCCCTGTTTCCCTCTCTATCTTTTCTAAATATGTTATACCCTGCAATGTTTAATTGCAAGTCCTGATCTTTCTGTAGCCATATCTCAGTAATCCCTACTATATCTGGTTCTTCGCAATGTTTTTCTGCCTCCAGTTCCCCTGTTTTATTATAGACATTGTGTGCATTGCTGTACAGACAGTTTAACTCATTTTTAATAGCAGTTCCTCTCACTTTATTTTTAACCATCTTTTTACACTCCTGTTCTATAACTCTAATTATTCCCAGGCCATCATTGTCCTACCGTAGTTTAGTCTTTCCTATGCTCTCCTTTCCTGTTTCATTTATATTTAAGCTGGTTTTTTTTCTTGTAGATCACTTGTTACGAATGCTTCATGCATTCAGATACAGAGCCTTTAATTTAAATTTTTGACCATTATTCTCTGCTTTCACCTTATTTGCTGATGCACTATTATCGTTAACTCTCTGTCCCTTCCTGTCACACTCTGCTTATCTTTACCCAAATCGCTACACTGCTCCATTACCTTGACTTTTCTCTTTAGATATCTAAATTTCCTCTCACCTGACCCCTCCACCCCCCCTTTTTAGTTTAAAGCCGTATCTACAGCCCCAGTTATTTGATTCGCCAGGACACTGGTCCCAGCCCGGTTTAAGTGGAGCCCATCCCAACGGAACAGCTCCCTCTTTCCACAGTACTGGTGCCAGTGCCCCATGAATTGAAACCCTTGCCTCCCACACTACTCTGTGCCATGCATTTAACTCTTTGATCTGCTTGTCCCTATGCCAATTTGCGCGAGGCTCAGGTAACATTCCAGATATTATTACCTTTGAGGTTCTGTGTTTTTATTTGGACGCTAGCTCCTCAAACTCTCTCAGCAGAACCTCATTCCTAGTTCTACCTATGTCGTTCATTCCTACATAGAATCATAGAATGGTTACAGCACAGAAGGAGGCCATTCGGCCCATCGAGCCCATGCTGGCTCTCTGCAAGAGCACTTCAGTTAGTCCCACCCCCACGCCCTTTCCCCGTAGCCCTGTGAATTGTTTTCCTTCAGGTACTTCTCCAATTCCCTTTTGAAAGCCACAATTGAATCTACCTTTAGATCCTAACCACTCGCTGCGTAAAAAAGTTTTTCTTCATGTCGCCTTTGGTTCTTCTACCAATAAGAACATAAGAAGTAGGAGCAGGAGTAGGCCATATGGCCCCTCGGGCCTGCTCCGCCATTCAATAGGATCATGGCTGATCCGAACCTAGACTCACGTCCACTTCCCTGCCTGCTCCCCATAACCCTTAATTCCCTTATCAGCTAGGAAACTGTCCATCTCCGTTTTAAATTTATTTAATGTCGCAGCTTCCACAGCTCTCTGAGGTAGCAAATTCCATAGATTTACTACCCTCTGAGAGAAGAAGTTTCTCCTCATCTCAGTTTTGAAACGGCAGCCCCTTATTCTAAGATTATGCCCCCTAGTTCTAGTCTCACCCATCAGTGGAAACATCCTCCCCGCCTCCACCCGATCAAGCCCCCTCACAATCTTATATGTTTCGATAAGATCGCCTCTCATTCTTCTGAATTCCAATGAGTAGAGGCCCAACCTACTCAACCTTTCCTCATAAGTCAACCCCCTCATCTCCGGAATCAACCGAGTGAACCTTCTCTGAACTGCCTCGAGAGCAAGTATATCTTTTCTTAAATATGGAAACCAAAACTGTATGCAGTATTCCAGGTGTGGTCTCACCAGTACCTTGTATAACTGAAGCAAGACTTCCCTGCTTTTATACTCCATCCCCCTTGCAATAAAAGCCAAGATTCCATTGGCCTTCCTGATCACCTGCTGTACCTGCATACTAACCTTCTGTGTTTCATGCACCAGGACCCCCAGATCCCTTTGTACTGTAGCACTTTGCAGTTTCTTTCCACTTAGATAATAACTTGCTCTTTGATTTTTTCTGCCAAAGTGCATAACCTCACACTTTCCAACATTATATTCCATCTGCCAAATTTCTGCCCACTCACTTAGCCTGTCTATGTCCTTTTGCAGGTTTTTTATGTCCTCCTCACTCACTGCTTTTCCTCCCATCTTTGTATTGTCAGCAAACTTGGATATGTTGCAGTTGGTCCCCTCCTCCAAATCGTTAATATAGATTGTAAAGAGTTGGGGTCCCAGCACTGACCCTTGCGGAATACCACTAGTTACTGATTGCCAACCCGAGAATGAACCATTTATCCCAACTCTCTGTTTTCTGTTAGATAGCCAATCTTCCACCCATGCCAGTATATTACCCCCAATCCTGTGATTTTTTATCTTGTGCAGTAATCTTTTGTGTGGCACCTTATCAAATGCCTTTTGGAAGTCCAAATACACCACATCCACTGGTTCTCCTTTATCCACCCTGGTTGCTACGTCCTCAAAGAATTCGAGCAAATTTGTCAAGCATGATTTCCCCTTCATAAAACCATGCTGACTCTGTCCGATTAAATTATGCTTATCCAAATGTCCTGTTACTGCTTCCTTAATAATGGACTCCAACATTTTACCAACCACAGATGTTAGGCTAACTGGTCTATAGTTTCCAGCCTTTTGTCTACCTCCCTTTTTAAATAAGGGCGTTACATTAGCAGTTTTCCAATCTGCTGGGACCTTTCCCGAATCCAGGGAGTTTTGGAAAATTACTACCAATGCATCCGCAATCCCTACCGCTGCTTCTCTCAAGACCCTAGGAAGTAAGCCATCAGGGCCAGGGGATTTATCCGCCTTAAGTCCCATTATCTTACTGAGTACCATCTCCTTAGTGATTTTAATCGTGTTTAGCTCCTCCCCCCTATAGCCCCCCGTTTGTCCAGTGTTGGGATATTTTTAGTATCCTCTACTGTAAAGACTGATACAAAATATTTGTTCAGCGTATTTGCCATCTCCGTGTTCCCCACTACTAATTTCCCGGTCTCGTCCTCTAAGGGACCAACATTCACTTTAGCCACCCTTTTTCTTTTTATATAACTGTAGAAACTCCTGCTATCTGTTTTTATATTTTTTGCTAGTTTACTTTCATAATCTATCTTAATCACCTATCAATCACCTTAAATCTGTGTCCTCTGGTTCTCGACCCTTCTGTTAATGGGAACAGTTTCTCTCTATCTACTCTGTCTAGACCCCTCATGATTTTGAACACCTCTATCAAATCTCCTCTCAACCTTCTCTGCTCGAAGGAGAACAACCCCAGCTTCTCCAGTCTGTACACGTAACTGAAGTCCCTCGTCCCTGGAACCATTCTTGTAAATCTTTTCTGCACCCTAATGTGGACCACGACAACTGAACCTTCACCCTCCCACTCCAAATTCTTCTCTAGCTGTGAGGAGATATCCTTAACTCTGGCAGTGGACAGGCAACACAGCCTTCGGAACTCCCGGTCGTGGCTGCAGAGAACAGTATGGGGGAAAAATGGGGTTGCTTTGCATCTCCCATTAGCACTAACGGGGCGCAAAGTCCCTAGCACCCGGATGCAGCGCTGCTAATGCCTGCCACAAAATTCAGCGGGAGGTTAGCAGCGGCGGTAGCCGGTAGCACCCTGCGGCGCTGTGCCTCCGGCGATGACGTCATTGCCGTGCGCCGCACTCCGCTCGCACCCCGGCCGCAAACTTCGGCTGTGCCCCCTGACCTATCACCGGATAATATGTCCGACAGGGTCAGGGTGGCATTTTTGCAGCCGCGGCGGTGGCACCTGCCCTCTTCCCCTCTTTTATTCGGGGTGCCGGCCGCGATCGCTCAGCCTGGCACTCCTCTTGAGTGCCGGGCTGCTTTCCCGGCACCCTGCTCCCCGGTGGTCCAGCAGGGCCCCGGTGCATGCAGCGCTAGGCCCCTCCCCTTTAATCAGGGGAGGAGGCCTGCAATACTGTAGCGCTACGTGCCGACGCGCGTGGTGCTGTTGCACATAGCGCCGCGATATTCACTGGTAGCGCCCCAGGAAGGAGGGGATCACTTCCAGTAGCGCCCCGCCTCCTGCTTGGGGCGCTACCACTGAATTTACGGCGCTGGGGCGGTAACATTTTTGGGACGCTAAAAGTAGCGCCCCGGCAAAGTTAGCACCACCAAATTTTTCCCCTATCTATCCCCCTGACTCTACTGTCCCTACCACTACAACATTCCTTTTCACTCCCCCCACTTAAATGGCCTCTGCATCCTGGTAACATGGTCAGTTTGCTCATCCACCCTGCAGACTTTGCCCTCATCCACACAGGCAGCAAGAATCTCATACCTATTGGATAAGGACAAAGGCCGAGGCTCCTCCAGCACTGCACCTGGATCCCCTTACCTGCCTGAGTAGCAGTCACACCCTGTACCACTGCCTAACCTAAGGGGTGTGACTGCCTCCTGAATCAAAATGTCCAGCTAACTCTCCCCCTCTCTGATGCCCTGCAATGTCTGCACCGCAGACTCCAGCTCAACAATTCTGAGCTGAAGTTCCTCGAGATGCAAACACTTACTGCAGACGCGGTCGTCCAGGATCGCGATGCTTTCCACAAATTCCTACATGTTTCATGGAAACATTTTTATTTGGAAAACAACTTGTAAAGATGCAATAGAGAGAGAGAGAGAGAAAAATAATTTCATAAATATCAGCATCCTCCTCAAAAAGTGTGTGGTAGGGTGGTATTTTAGCAAAATTCAGAAACCAAAACTTCCCCACTGTGGAATAAATGATTTATGGATTGTCCTTCTGGATGCCCCGAAGAAGCGAATAAAACTCTACCTAGTGTTAAGTATCTCTTCAGTTCTTAAGTCTGCAACACTGGTAAGCAAAATGTTTTCTTTTAGAGCCCTCCATAAAGTGCTGTAAGGGGGTTTTGCCACAACCATTTGCAAGGCCACGAAATAGAGCTGAAAACAGGAACATTGGCTGGAACACTTCTCCCACTGTTGTATCTTTATCCTAAACTGAATTATGTCTAAAACCACTTGGAACGTCCCCAGCACCACTGTTTAAAATTAACTAGGTAACAAAATGTTACAACACCAACTGGAGAGAAAAAATGTGAGTTGCAGACAGCCTTGTGGTATCACCAACTTTTTGGATAGGGCCTTTGACCTTTATCTAAGGTTTTGGATAGAATCTAAGGAATTACCATGGACAAATAAGTTTATTTGTGTTCACGTATGATGGTAAATTTTGAGTATTATAGAATGATCTAATTTGTTATGTAATGGTTTAAATATATATATATTTCCCTATTTAATTTTAAGGTGCTAGCTAAAAGCTCTAAAGTCAGATACACTTTAATGTTTTTACATTCCTTCAACTGAGAACATTTTGAGTGAATACAAAGGACTTTACATGGTAATTCCTTAGATTCTACCCAAAACCTTAGATAAAGGTCAAAGGCCCCCATTTCCAAAATGTTGGTGATATCACAAGGCTGTCTGAAACTCACATTGTTTTCTTTCCAATTGGTGTTGTAACATTTTATTGCCTATATATTATGTATACACCATACTACTATACATTGAGATAAAGGCACCAAATGTGTGAAATGTGGCAAGGAGTATAGACAAAAAATTTTCCCACAAATTAATAATGAATCATATGAAATGGAAAACAATCCACTCATCAACTGTTGAATCTTACTATCAGTGTTCACATAATTGATCAGACTAGTAAAAGTTATAAAACAAATTTGTCACCTCCAATCCAACTGCTTTGCCATCTAGATGGTCACTCATCTGATTAATTACTTCCTATACGTCTAAAGACATCTTTCATTTTTAGCAGATAGCACCTGACCTCATCTAAGCTGAATATTTAGCTTGGTTTATGTTAGAATTAGACTCATGCCTTAAAGCCTTCCTCATCAAATGTTCAGGAACAGGGAGGGCACAAGAGAACTCGGGCTTTCTCCATCAACAAGCTTGTCAGCGCTAACAGGAGAAGACATCTGAGGCAAGCCTTTCCAGCTCGATGCTTTTTCTGTTTTACCAAGCGACGGTTTATTTTTTTTCCTAAGAAGTGTTCATCAATGAAACACTCAAGCAACTCTTTATTAATACACTTAAAATGGGAATTAATTGTTAAGATTCAACATTTAAAGGAGATGGCTCACAAACTTAGAGGTTAGAAGAATTGCACTGCAGAATTAGAAAGAATATTTGTTGTCTTATTATAAGAGAGATTTCATAGTTCAGCATGTCAGAACAGAAAAAAAAATAATTCAAGAGGATTGATTTGTATGAAAGAACTGGGAAGCCAATGTGCGATATTGTAAAACAAGGTACTTGGAAATATTAGCACATTTGATAAGGCACAAAGTACCAGAGACACTTTATAATGACATTTTTTTACCATTCTTCAGTGGCTTAGACCACCAAGTGGGCCTACTTCCGCTGGATGGCAAGTCAATACACCTTCTCTCACTCAACAACAACAAGTATTTATATAGTGCCTTTAACGTAGTAAAATGTCCCAAGGCGCTTCACAGGAGTATTATAAGACAAAAAAAAAATTGACACCAAGCCACATAAGGAGAAATTAGGGCAGGTGACCAAAAGCTTGGTCAAAGAGGTAGGTTTTAAGGAGCGTCTTAAAAGAGGAAAGAGAGGTAGAGAGGCGGAGAGGTTTAGGCAGGGAATTCCAGAGCTTAGGCCCTAGGCAGTTGAAGGCACGGCCACCAATGGTTGAACGATTATAATCAGGGATGCTCAAGAGGGCAGAATTAGAGGAGCACAGATATCTCGGGGGGTTGTGGGGCTGGAGGAGATTACAGAGATAGGGAGGGGCGAGGTCATTGAGGGATTTGAAAACAAGGATGAGAATTTTGAAAGCGAGACGTTGCTTAACCGAGAGCCAATGCAGGTCAGCGAGCACAGGGGTGATGGGTGAATGGGACTTGGTGCGAGTTAGGACATGGGCAGCCAAGTTTTGGATGACCTCAAGTTTACGTAGGGTAGAACGTGGGCGGCCAGCCAGCAATACATTGGAATAGTCAAGTCTAGAGGTAACAAAGGTATGGATGAGGGTTTCAGCAGCAGATGAGCTGAAGCAAGGGCAGAGACGGGCGATGTTACGGAGGTAGAAATAGGCGGTCTTAATTTATGCTGCGGATATGTGGTCGGTCACTCAGCATACTAGCCCACCACTCTTCCATCATACTGGGGATGAGGAAGCTCCCTGCTTGGGAATCCCCTCTCCTGACCACACCCTCTCTTATGGCACTGTCCTTGTTTTGGGTCAGCAGAAGCTCCTGCTCAAACTGAGCCTTGTGAAAACCAACAGGGAAACTGGGGCCTCTTGTCCAGGTCCTGGCCTAATTCCTGGCCCTTCCACTGAACCCGGAGCAGGAGGGCTCCGGTAGGCCTGTGTATTTTCGGCCCCATCGAATTTTACAGCCCAGAAGGAGGTCCTTCAGCTGATTGTGCCTGTGCTAGTACTTCAGTTGGAAATATATACTCCAGTCAGCTTCCCTATCCATTTTACATCCTTTCAAATTCTTCCTTTTCAAATATTTATCCTTTTAAATATGCTGTAGCCTCAGCTTCCATAGCCAGTTGTGTTAAGAGACATGTTCTAATAACTGTTGGTGCAAAAACATTCCTTTTAACTTCTTCTAGTCATAATCATGAGTCTGTGCCTTCTTGCTACTGATTCACCAATTAGTAGAAACAATCTTTCACTATATATCCTCTCAAAACCTTCCATAACTTTGAAAACCTTTATTGTATCCGCTTTAATCTTCTCTGTTCCAGTTTAAAAAGCTCCAATTTTCAAGCGTTTCTTTATAACTATGACCCCTTGTTCCCTCTATCATCCTCGTGAATCTTTGTTGTATCTTTTCAATGGCTCCAATGTCCTTCCCATAATGGATTGCGCAGAACTTCAAGCAATACTCCAACTGTGGCCTAATCAATGTTTGCTACAAATTCAGCATCACTTCCTTGCTTTTATATTCAATGGCCCTGTATAAAAGCATGATACATGAAAGGAAGATCCATTTGCCTTTTTACGGCCCTTTCTACCTAAACTCCCATCTTTAAAGATTTGTGTATCTGCAAGCATAAATCTTGCTATTTTCTTCTTTGTTGAGAGTTTCATCATTTGGGGTATACTTTCTTTCATTGTTCTTTTTCTCAAAATGTGCTACTTCAGATTTCTCCACATTGAACACTATGGCCGGAATTTTCTGGGGTCTGTGTGGGCGCGATTGGAGGTGGGTTGGGTGGGTAATTTGAAATTAGTTGCAGCGGGTTGGGAACCCGCCGTCATATGCCTTTCTCTCGGGCGCGGCTGACCGGCAGAGGCGGGCGACCTAATTCAAATCATTAACAAGTAGTGAGAGCATTTTTCAGCCTACATTTCAAATTTCCCTGGCTGCCCACGGGATTCACGCAGCTCGGGAACCACGTCTGTCAGCCTCAGGCGGGAGTTGAGTGGCCATTGCTCCAGCTGATTAGATGACAGCATCAAATGTACTATAAAAGCTTCCATCTCACAGCTGGTCACTTTCCTCAGGCAGAAGCTGTTGCCGACTTACATTCCCAGCACACATTTAGCTTTGTACAGGCTGCAAGTGCTTCCAGCAAAGTCGGCATCCAGTCTCACCTCATTGTTACAAACTATCACTCCATTGATAGCTTGCTCCTCTGATATCCACTTGATCTGCCATCTATTCCATCAGCATGGGTGCCATTTATACTGTGTCACCTTAGTCCTCAGAATCACACCACGATGAGCCCCAACACCAGCAGCACCAACAACAACACCACCAACCTTCTCCTCAACCACCTGATGCTGCAAAGGATAGAGGGCACCAGTGCAGGGTTGCACCACACTGGAGGTATACCCAACACAGGGGATACAGGCAGAGGATGAGCTTCCTCAACATGATTGAGCAGCAGTGCCAAAGGAGGCTCAGGCTATCGTGCCAGGTTGTCGCAGACATTTGCACATTGCTCGAGCAAGACCTGCAGCCCAGAGGAACGGGTGGACATGCCTTACTAGTGGCTGTCAAAGTCACCATTGCCCTCAACTTCTTCGCCTCAGGCTCCTTCTAGGGATCTGCAGCAGACATTTGCGGCATCTCGCAGTCGGCCACCCACAAATGCATCACAGGTCACCGATGCCCTGTTTCACAAGTCAGCCAATTATATCAACTTTGGCACTGATGAAGCCAGTATTACTGAGTGGGTTCTTGACTTTGCCACTCTGGCTGGCTTCCCATGGGTGCAGAGTATCATCGACTGCACACATGTGGCCATCAGGGCACCCCATCATCACCCAGGAGTCTTTGTCAACCGCAAAGGCCCTCACTCCCTCAATGTGCAGCTGGTCTGCAACCATAGGAAGATCATCATGCATGTATGTGCCAAATTCCCTGGCAGCCACCATGACTCTTTCGTCCTTCACCAGTCCACCCTCCCACAGCTCTTCACATCGCCAAACAGGCTTTCTGGTTGGCTGCTTGGAGTCAAGGGCTATCCACTGAAGACGTGGCTCATGACACCCTTGAGGAGGCCAAGTACTGAGATCCAGGAGAGATATAATGAAAGCCACATTTCCACCAGATGTGTCATAGACCAGACAATAGTTATGCTCAAAATGCGCTTCAGATGCCTTGACAGATCGAGGAGCTCTTCAGTACGCACCAGCCAGGGTCTCCAGAATCATTGTGGTCTGCTGCGCCCTGCGCAACATAGCACAGCAGCGAGGATTAGCGCTGCATAAGGAGCAAGGCACTGAGCGCACAGCCTCTTCAGAAGAGCAGGAGGAGGAGGAGCATTAGCTGGAAGATGAGGAGGAGCAGGAGCAGGAGGAACCTGCGGTGCAGATTACCCCAGCGCTCAAGCACATTGCTGCCCGGGAGGCGAGGGATGGCCTCATCATGTCCATATTTACTTAACTTTATGCAGTACACCCATATGGCTATATGATGCTGAGGACTGGCGGATAGCTAACATAATACCTATATTTAAGAAGGGGGATAGAACATGTCCAGGGAATTATAGACCAGTCAGCTTAACATCGGTGGTAGGAAAAATAATGGAATCCCTACTAAAGGAGAAAATAGAAGAACATCTAGAAACCAAAAATATAGTAATGATAGTCAGCAAGGCTTTCAAAAGGGAAAGTCTTGCTTGACCAACCTCATTGAATTTTTTGAAGAGGTAACAGAGAGAATAGACAATGGTAATGCAGTAGATGTAATTTATCTAGATTTTTAAAAGACCTTTGATAAGGTACCCCATAATAGACTGATGAACAAGGTCAGAGAATGCGGAGTCAGGGGACAAGTAGCAGAATGGATAGCTAGCTGGCTTCAAGACAGAAAGCAGAGAGTAGGGGTAAAGGGTCGCCATTCACAATGGCAGAAGGTGGGTAGTGGTGTTCCACAAGGATCAGTGCTGGCACCACTGACCACTGTTGTTCACAATTTATATTAATGATTTAGACTTTGGAATCAGAAACACCATTTCTAAATTTGCGGATGACACCAAATTGGGGGGATAGTCAATACTGAGGAGGACTGTAACAGATTACAGGAGGACATTAATAAACTTGTAGAATGGGCATATAATTGGTAAATGAAGTTCAACACAGATAAATGTGAGGTATTACATTTTGGTATGAAGAATAGGGAGGTCACTTATTACTTGGAGGGTGCGAGTCTAGGTGGGGTAGAGGAACAAAGGGATCTCGGAGTACAAATACACAAATCACTAAAAGTTGTGACACAGGTTAGCAAGGCCATAAAAAAAGCAAACCAAGCACTAGGATTTATTTCTAGAGGTATAGAATTGAAAAGTAGGGAAGTCATGCTAAACCTATATTGAACCTTTGGTTAGACCACACTTTGCGTACAGTTCTGGTCGCCATATTATAAAAAGGATATAGAGGCACTGGAGAGGTTGCAGAGAAGCTTTACAAGGATGATACCAGAAATGTGAGGATATAAATATAAGGAATGATCTTATTGAATGGCGGAGCAGGCTCGAGGGGCCAAATGACCTACTCCTGCTCCTACATCTTATGTTCTTATGTAGGAAAGGATGAACAGGCTGGGTCTCTTTTAGCTTGAAAAAAGGCAGAGGGGTGACCTAATAGAGGTCTTTAAAATTATGAAAGGTTTTGATAGAGAGAGAATGTTTCCACTTGTGGGGAAGAGCATAACTAGAGGCCATCAATATAAGATAGTCACCAAGAAATCCAATAGGGAATTCAGAAGAAACTTTTTTACCCAAAGAGTGGTGAGAATGTGGAACTCGTTACCACAGGGAGTGGTTGAAGCGAAAAGTATAGATGCATTTAAGGGGAGGCTAGACAAGCAAATGAGGGAGAAGGGAATAGAGGGTTATGCTGATAGATTTAGCTGAGGAAAGATGGGAGGAGGCTCGAGTGGAACATAAACGCCGGCCTGGACTGGTTGGGCCGAATGGCCTGTTTCTGTGCCGTATATCCTATGTAATCCTATGTAAAGGCATGTGCAGTACAGTTCTTACCGGAAGCCATGTTGTGTTGTTGTATATATATGGTGTGTCTCAAGATATCACAGAATTGGCGATGAGGATGCGATTGTGGATTCCCTAGCTGAAATTTTTGTTGGAGGATAATCCTGCCAACCGACGGAGGGACTGTTAGAGGTTCTTTGTTTTGCAGAAAAACTTAAAAATCCGAGGTAAATTTCGAGCACACGTCACTGAACTGTCGATGTTACCAGAGTCCAGATGGCTGTGCCGATGGGAACAATAGGGCGCTTGGGTGAGTTCCATCGCAACCGAGAGACTTTGAGCGTATGTGGAGCGGCTAGAAATGTTTTTCACCGCGAATAGTATTGTCGACGTCCTCGATGATGTAAACCATAATCGGGCAGTTTTAGAAATGAAATGGGCTATTTTTTTGATTGAAGCAGGCCCTGAGGTGTATGAAACCCTGAAAAATGTGCTTGTTCTCGCCAAGCCGAAGGACACACCACTGAAGGAGATCCTAACCAAGTTAGAACAGCACTACAGTCCTGAGCCCCTGGAAATTACTGAAAGTTATCATTTTGGAACATGTGATCAATTAAATGATGAGGGTATCAGTGAATACATTGTAGCTTTAAAAAAGCTATCCATTCACTGTCATTTCAGAAACTTTCAGGACCGAGCTTTGCATGACCGCTTTGTTTGTACATTGACAAATGAACATATCAGAAGTAAATTGTTGACAACCCCTAACTTGACTTTTGACTTAGCTTGTCAGACAGCTATGTCGATGGATATGGCCGACCGATACTCCCGAGAGTTCCGCGGCATTTCCAGTCTTCAGACAACCGAGGTGAATCAGCTGCAGGCTAAAAGTAAAAGGCAGTTGGGCCCCAAGGCAACTGGCCAAGGTAACAGTGCATTGAAGTCATGCTATCGGTGCCTGGGGCAACACATCGCTCAAAGCTGTCCATATGTGAAGGCAGAGTGTTTCTATTGCAAGAAAAGTGGGCGTCTTGCGAAGGTATGCCGACAGAAGAGTAAACTGACTGGCAATTCTAGAAGTAGAAGTCACCCGACGCTACATACTGTTGAAGAGAAGCAGCAGGACAAGGAGTTTCTGGAGATTCATGTTATCAGGAGCATGAAGGTATCTAACAGCGATATTGCGACAAGTTGTTTGATTATCGACTAGAGAAATCGAAGGTAGAGCTGCGAGGCTACTCATGAGAGCAAATCCCTGTAGTAGGAAGTGACACCCTACCAGTGAAATACAAGGATCAGTGTCAGAGTTTGCCTCTCATAGTAGTGGCAGGAGACAAGCCTGCCTTGATAGGTAGAAATTGGTTGGGATCACTGAAGCTGGATTGGAATGAGATTTTCATGGGGAAGCGAAATTTGCATTAAAAGATGATGTCATCAAGCAGTATCTGAAGGTTTTGGCGAAACTGGCAGTCCGATCCAAGACTTCAAGGCGAGTGTCAGACTGCAGAAGGACGCAAGACCAGTTTACTGCAAGCCACGTCCCATACCGTACGCACTCAAGGAGAAAGTTGAGCAAGAACTCAAAAGACTAGGAACTGAAAACATTATCGCTAAGGTAGATCTGAGTAATTGGGCTACATCCATTGTTGTTGTACCTCAGTCAGATGGTAAGGTATGGTAAGGTTGTGTGGTGATTATAAGGTAACCGTAAACCAAGTTCTAGAGTGTAATCTACCCAATACGTTGCCAAATGTGGAAGATTTGTTCACAACGCTGACAGGTGGCCAGATCTTTTCGAAGTTAGATCTAACAAACGCCTACCTACAACTTGAGTTAGATGAAGAGTCCAAGTCATGCTTGATTATAAATACTCACCGAGGCCTATATCAGTTCAATAGGCTACCATTTGGAGTGTCTTCTGCCCCTGACATATTCCAGGGGGTGATGAACCAAATTTTGCAAGGGATTGAAGAGGTAGTGTGTTATTTGGATGACATACTCATTTCAGCACCAAACAGGCAAATCCATGATGAGATGTTGAATGACGTGCTCAAACAGCTAGAGCAGCATGGCGTACGAGTGACAGCTCACAAGTGTGAGTTCTTTCAAAACTCAGTGGAGTACTTAGGGCACAGAGTAGACAAAGATGGTTTACATCCAACCAAGGGAAAGCTGGATGCAATCAGAAATGCACCCACTCCCAAGAATGTCTCTGAATTTCGATCATTTTTGGGTCTTTTGAATTATTACGGAAAGTTCCTCCCAAACTTGGCTACATTGTTACATCCACTGAATGAGCTGTTGAGAAAACTGGTCTCTTGGAAGTGGTCAAAAGAATGCGACACAGCATTTAAAGAGTGTAAAAGCCAGTTAGAAGAGAGTACCATATTAGTTCACTATGATGTATCTAAGGAGATCAAGCTAGCGTGTGACGCCTCTCCGTATGGAGTTGGGGCAGTGATCTCTCAGATACTAGATAGTGGGGAGGAGAGACCAATTGTTTTTGCTTCACGTACTCGGTGCCAGTGAGCGGAATTATGTGCAGATCGAAAGGGAAGCTTTGTCGTTGATTTTTGGGGTCAAGAAGTTTCAAAAATACTTGTTTGGTCGGAAGTTTACTATAGTTACTGACCATAAGCCCCTGACAGCAATCCTCCATCCAAAGTCCCCAGTTACAACCTTAGCTGCAGCCCGAATGCAGAGATGGGCTTTGATTTTGTCAACGTATCGATATGACATTGAGTACAGATGATCAGCTGATCACAGTAATGCTGATGCTATGTCCAGGTTGCCATCCCAATCATAAGTTACACCTAATATGGAAGAAGTGTTCTATTTCTCATACATTGATGAGCTGCCAGTCACAGCTGAAGAGATTGGTAGGGTAACCAAACGTGACCCAATTATGTCAAAGGTATATGATTACATAGCAAATGGATGGCCAAACCAAGTATCAGAGGAAGATATCCATCCATACTTCGTTTGTAGGAATGAATTGTCAGTGGATAAAGATTGTATCATGTAGGGAGCAAGAATGGTTATCCCAAATAGGTTCAGGTCTAAATTGTTAGGAGATCTTCATGACCAGCACTTGGGACTGTGCTTGACCAAGAGCTTTGCAAGCAGTTACTTATAGTGGCCAGGTTTAGATAAAGATATAGAGTACATAGTCAGTCAATGTACAACATGTCAATCGGTGAGCAAGAAACCACCATCAGTACCATTACAGCCATGGAAATGGCCTCCCAGAGTGTGGCAAAGGTTACATGTAGATTTTGCTGAGCTAGAAGGACAGCAATTATTCATAGTGAAAGATAGTCACTAAAATTGGGTAGAGATGTTTCCGATGCGGATAATAACAAGCGAAACACTAGACAATTTGCGAAGATTGTTTTCTTCCAACAGCCTCCCAGAAGAAGTTGTGTCTGATAATGGGCCGCAATTTTGTTCAGAAGAGTTCACACTGTTCATGAGCAGAAACAATGTGAAACATACCAAAGTTCCACTTCAAATGGTGCAGCAGGACGCACTCTACAAATTGTCAAATGTGCCCTCATCAAACAAATGTTGGATCCAAATCCAAAGAAACGTCAGTTGTTGTTGGACCACAAATTGGCAAATTTTCTGATTACATATCGGAATACTCCTCATACCACTACTGGTAGAAAACCAGCAGAGTTGTTTCTCGTTGTTAAAGCCAAACTTGGCACAGTCCGTAGAAGAGAAACAATCAAGACAGAAAGAGAGCCGTGATAAAGTTAGAGTTAGAGAGAGAAGTGTGAAGTTGAACCAGAAGGTTAGAGTGAAGAACCATCACCATAAATGGTTAAAGTGGTTACCCGGAAGAGTAGTGAAGATATGTGGCCCTCGCACATATTTGGTCAAGATGTTTGATCATGGAAAGGTTAGGTTCGTTCACATTGATCATATCTTACTTACAGATGTGGAAGGAGTTGAAAGCTGGGATGATTCAATTTATTCTGATAAGTCAGATAGTCCTGTTACAAGTAGAGTACCAGTAGCAAATCCTACATCAGACGTACCAGAAACAAATCCAAGATAAAGTCAGAATTTAAGTCTGAGCCCGAGTCAGGCAGACAAACAATCTGAAAGTGTAGAGAGTCCAAATGTAGATCAAGGTCAGCCCTTGGAGAAAAGTTCTCCGCAGGCTGATCCTAGAATGAGTCAAAGTCCTACAACAAGATCTGAAAGTTCTGTTCAAGAAAGAAGGTATCCTCTTCGAAACAGAAAACCAGTGGTTAAGTTTAATCTGCAAATATGGAAAATAAGTTCATATCTTTTGTTTGTGTTACAGAATTCTATAGTAGAATTTGGAAACATAAAATGGGTTCTATTTGAGAAATGTATACCAAGAGTTGTGTATACCATGCAAGTCATGTACAATGATTATTTGCTGTGATTAACTTCTTCAATAAGGAGGGAGAAGTGTAATAGAGCCACCTGGTGGACTACTGATGTAGATAATAATAAAGCCATGTGCAGTACAGTTCTTACAGCCATGTTGTGCTGTTGTATATATATGCTGTGTCTCAAGATATCACAGTGTCCAAGACGGGAAAGTGGTGAAAATAAAGATTTTTATGGTTGACAATACATTAACCGAAACTTGACATTAACGTTGACTAAAACACCCAAGTGGCTACCCTTGTGAATTTACTTGTGTGTCATCTTTCTCTTCCAGGAGGTGCTACCCCTGTGGCTTCAGCAGAGGTAGAGGCAGCCTGCTCACTTGACTGCTGAGACTGCTTAGACACTCTTGGCGGACATCCTCTGGATTTTGAAGCCTGTGATGGCCCCGCCAAAGTCTGCTCCTCCTGCGACTGAGCAGGGGCAGACTCGGCCATCGCGATCCGGGGAGCCACCTGGGGCTCTGACTGAGGGAGTGGCAATGGGAGAGAAGTGTAAGCACTTTAAGAGAAGCCCACACTTCCCTCTCCCCTCTCACCGTCGCCCCTCTCATGGGCCACCCGCACTTCCCTGCTAGCAAGGAGCTGGAGAGCACCTCGCTGCACATCAGTGGGGCCATGAGGACCAAAGTCTACACTGACATCCCTCCTAGACAGGAGGTTTATGAACCTCTGCCATCTATTCTCCATAGGAGATCATGTGCTCCTGTGAGTGGCGCATTAGCTGCTCCATGCAAGTGGCCATTCTATTGCCTGCGACACGGTTGTGCCCATGTTGGAGATGGACTCCTCCATTCTTTGAACATTTGCAGACATTGCGGTCGTAAAACCTGTCAGACCCTTCTGCACTTCTTCCTGCACCTCCAGGATCGCCCTCTTTCTCGATAGCACCCGAGGCTCAGCGTCTGCATGCAGCTGAGCAGGACTGGGAGCGTCCTGCACCATCCAGCGAGGAGTCTCCACTGCTGTCCCTGTCTCCACCATCTGCTCTTGCTCACTTGTGACCTCACCAGGTGACAACACTACTCTCTCGCGTGGGACCTACCGAGGTGTAGTCTCTGCGCTGGTGCTGGGTGTGCTCATGTCTGGTGATGCTGCGCTCTCAGAGGCTGGAGGCTCCTCTGAGGCGTCGCCTTCCTCTTCCTCCTGGACAGTGGGGTGGGGGGTCTCTTGATGTACCTGTGGGAGAGTAAAGAGGTGAATTAGATACGCCATATGAAGAATGAGTACAGATACCATTATGATGACCATTCAGTGGCTGCTGACATCAGTCCCCATATGAGTGACTGATGTGGCCATGTAGCTGTATGATATGTAATTCTATCACCAGGTTGCTGAGATGTCCCCCTCTCTCCGTCTCCCACCTCCAGCTGCTCGGTCATTCCTGATACTTCCAACGCAGCCTCCTCTGCTGTTGTGAGGGTGGCAAATGATGGAAGCCCACCTCCAGTTCTCTCCCTAACCCTCTTATTGTGTGCTCTCTTCTCCTGCAAGGAGGGAAAGAAGAGAAGGTTGAGTGAGAGTGATGGAATGAGTGTAAGGAATGGATGGGTAACATCTGTAGAGGGTGACTATGATGGAGTGGGGTGGCAATGCCAAGTGGCCTCCTTGCATGTTATTAGTTGGTATGATTGCATTAGGATGAGGGTGAGGGGGAGTGTGAGGGGTGCTTAGTCAGATGGGGATGTGATAATGTAGATAGAGAGAGGGATGGGTGGAGGTGCAAGGTATATTGGCGTGAGTAAGGATGTGCAGGAGTAGGGTTGGGAAGGCAGAGTGATGAGGATGTGATGAGAGGCACAGCCGGAAGAAGTTGAATGTGGCTTTGTACTCCCCTTTCCTGATCTAATGAGATTGTTGAAATGTTTCCGGCACTAAACTCAGGTCCTCCTGAACACATCCCTGCTGTTGCCCTCCTCTGCAATTTGGAGCCAGGTTTTTTGTCTCCTCGGGAGGTCTCTTCCGCCCATTGGAAGGGAAGAGGACATCCCTGTGTGCTCTGACTCCCTCCACAAGCTTAAGGAGGGAGTCATCGGAGAACCTGGGTGCAGCCCTCTGCCTCTGTGCAGCCATCTCTCCAACTGTTTGGAGCAATCAAAACCTCCAGTGTGCTGCCTGCACTATCCTAGATGAACCTTCAAACGTAATGTGGCCACGGCTCCTTTAAATATCCCGGCTGAAAACGCATCATCGATGATGTCATCAGACCCACACCATTTAATAGGGCCGGGTAACGCGCAGGGCGGGCTTAATAGGCCCCATTAGCGCAAAGTTGATTTCTGCAGCAGGATGGAAGCAACGGGATCGCGACCTGCCACAGCTACCGCCCGCACCCGACCTGCCCAGGTACAGAAAATTCGGCCATATGTGGTAGAGTTTTTGCTTTGGGCAGAATCGGCAATCTGGCGCAAATTGTGCTGGTTATCTGAAGTTATAGTTCAAGTTTCCGCTCAAACTCTTTTGCATAATTATACATGTAAAATCTTTCATGAATCCGCGCACTCGGGCAGTGTAATAGAGCGTAATTTCTCCTTGCATTAAAAAATACTGATTGCTGCATCACATTGAGTAACCTGATTTTAAATCACTGAAACTGACTTTAAAAAACTATACTGAACCATTTGCTAGTTTCATTGGTGTACACTAGTCACTTTCTTAGTAAATTAAATATTTTTTAATAAAAACGTGCATACTATGCCTTTGCACCTAAAAAAACAAGCTTAATTTGAAGAGCCTCCTTGAACGGGCGTAATCGGCGAAAACTCGCTCTGCTTATTATTTCGATAGTGGGGTGTGGCCTGTTTTGTGGGCAGAACTGGCTTCCAGTGCGCTGTTTTTTAAACCAGTGTTTAAGATCGTGGAAACTCAATTTACACTCAACGTAACTTGCGATTAAAATTCCTCGATCTTTTGTGCTGGTTTGGATGATTTCAGGCAAATTCCAACTTTAGGCCGATCTGTCACCTATCAGGCCAATTTGTTAACCTGTCTATGTCCACCTGCAGTCTCTTGACTACTTCCTCACAGTTTGCTACAACCCCCAATTTGATATCCTCAGCAAATTTTGATATAATTCCTCTTCTGCCCATGTCAAATCATTTATATAAATTGAAAACAAAAGAGGTCCCACTGCAGATTCCTTGGGCATACCACTAACCAATCCAAAAAACTTGAACCTACCCTTACTCTTTACTTTCCGACCCTCTAGCCATCTTTCTATCCATGAAGTTACATTCCTCAAAAGTTTGTTTTGAATACTTATCTCCAGTAGTGATTCATCCACATTCTCCTAGGTCAAAGCTACATCCATTCTAACTCATGGCTCTAGTTCCCCAACTTTATATCTGATTCTTTGCACATTCACACATAAACATCTCAGTTATGTCACCCAGTTTGTTTTATTGTACAATTCAATTTAAACAGTGCTCAATTTAAATTATTGGTAGCAGATGCCAATTCTCATTAAGGATCACAGCACAGTGGAGCTCTCTCTAAAATATGACATGGATGAAACTATCCAGTTCACCCTCTCCATCCACTTTGTTAACTTTGGCTTGGGTCCTCCTTGGGTTTTCCAGTTATACTCTTGAGTGGATACTTTCAGATAGATGTTTGACAGAATGCGGATTGGCATGTGGGAATCATTAGTTCTGCTGCTTCATGTCAGTGATTTGTGCATCTTGTATATCATTAGTGGCCTGCATGCTTGTAGCCTGTATATTTCATATAGGCATTGTGAAATTGTAAGCCTTTGCCTGCACCCTACACTACTCAAAAACAATGATAGTAAACACCTTCTTTGCCACTTACATGGAAGCCAGTGGGCAGCTGAAGACCACCTGACCATACCCCTGCCAGCAGCTACTCTGTGCCCTCTTCCTGCCCATTCTGGCTGGGAATGGACTGCCAAAATTTAAAAGAGGCCCCATGTTTAAAATTATTGTGACCTCTGGCAGGTGAGAAATTAACTCAGTGTATCAATTTCCCACCTGCAGACCCACTCTGAATTAAAATCCAACCATTACCTGAAAAGGATTACAGAAATGAATAAAAATACCCAGAAGTCAAAGGGACATCTTCCCAAGGCACTCGGCTACCAAATTAACACTAATTTGGCCAGAGGACAGGATTGTAAACATTTCCAAAATCATTTCAGAAAATGAAACATCCACCTAAGAGCCCCAGATAGTTGATCATTTTAAATTTCAGCTTCCGTGCAATTTGGAAATATATTAAGCATAAATTATAGCAGTCTCTGAAATCTGATGATCTGTGCTTTCGGTACATGCAAAAAGCTCTTTAGTCACAGTTGTACTTGACCTGCATTTTTAAGTCTCTACCAAAATGGCTTTTTCATTTGTCTGACTCCAGTTTCCAGTGTATGAGTGGTTCTAAGTAACAGTTTGCATATTGTCCTTATTTTCTGCACAGATTTTCTTCCAGCTCTGCTCCGTCCATTGCAAGGTTTATAATCATTTCTGAGAGGAATGACAGGCACAAGGAAGTCTTAATGGTAATACGTCCTCTTCCTGTGATGGAGCCTCGGTTGCCTCCTTAACCTGCTGGCTTTCTTCACTTTGCTCTTCCTCCTCTTCACAACACAGGTACAAGGGACTCCCAATGGAAACTCCATTGTGTCCCAAAAAATGATTTCCACAGCATTAGCAGCAATGCTGAAGGTATAAGATAACTGCAGATAGAAAAAGTCCCTGAAAAAAACAAAAAAGCAACAAATCTTCTGTAACAAAGTTTGACCAAGTACACTATCCTAATAATCCTAATAGTAATAATAGTACTGTTGCCTGGTGACATCCAAGTAGCACCTTTCAGTGTCTCTTTCATACAGGCATTTTTGGGGGGGAATATCTACACATGGCAGAGGAGGAAAATCCAATGTTGTGCTTCAGTGGCTTATTTAAACCTCATTTGCATGTGATAAGTAGGATTACAGCAGATGCTGCAGACCACTAACATCAGAAATGAGAACAGGTTTTGGACTGGAATCAATGCTAGACCTCTGCATCCCATTTTGCTCCACCGTTCATACAGCATCTGAGTTAAAAAGTTAATGGGAGGAGATGTGAGGCCACTCTCTCCTCCTCCATTCCTCAGCTCTGATGGACAACCTTCTCCTTCTCCCCCATCATTTTACCTGGAACACTTATCCGCTCCAATCCAGTTCAAGCTTTGACTCTTCTTCTACGTGGCTTTAGGCAGAAGCAGGTCTTCAGCTGGTCTGAAGACAGGAGGCCCTTGCAGTAAGTCTAAACCTTTCCTTTGTGGGGCCAGGAGGAGCAAGAGTTCTCCTCCTGGCCCCACAAGGGAAGTCACGGCCCCCTGACCTGGGCTCCCCCACCCCTTCCCTCCTGCAAGACCCTCCAAAAATCCCCTCCTCACCACTTACCTGGAAGACGGTGGGTGGCCCAGAGCTTCTTGATCTTCAGCAGCTGCCAGATGCTTTGCACCCTCTTCACTCCCATTCCGGGTGGAAAGTGGACCGGGAGCATTTAAATGAAGTCCATTGGTAAATATGGCCATGCTCCTCTGCTTCCTGTACTGTGCGGGAAATCAACTCATCGGTTAAAATCCTTCCCATATTTCCTGTGTTTCCTGTGTATAAGAGAAAGTTCAGTTATACTGTTCAGATGGCTGTGATAATGAGATTTTCATAGTGGCAAAATTCATTTTTAATGCTGGAATCTGCAGTTGCATTTTCTATGACTTTTGCCGAAGTAATATTGCATGGTTACATTTATATCTTGTAAGGTCTCTCAGAGTCTCATCTTTGTATTCCTTCATATTTCACCACTTACAAAAGTCTGTTCGTAGTATCACAAAGACTTTATTCATTTGCATGGTGATACCCAAACATCTTGTTTCAATGAATTAAATGAATTAATTGGAAATGGTCATGGCATCTTTAGTCTCTCTTAGTTTGGACTTTCCATTCTTTCTGATGGTTTAGCTCATAGATGATCATGAGTCTCCTAAAAATTGTAATTATGGGACACAACTGTATATGAATGACTTTTTCAGAATGGCTATGAAATGGTTCAATTGGGTCAGCTGAGTATTCTAGTTTTCAGTTGATTGCCTGTCTTTCTATTTAGTATTTCTTTGAAGAACCCTGACATCCAAGAAGCAAGTTGTCTCCAATTCCTTGGTTACAACAGTTTGATATGACTGGTTTACCATTGACTGTTTTTCTGATTCAATGTTATTCCCTGCCTTGCCTTCTGCTCCTTTCTTCTGGGGTACAGTTCCACAGGACCAGCAATCTTCTAGTTCCTTGCCTAAATGATCATTCTTCTTGTGTGAACCAGGTCTCACAGCTGAACCTGATCCTTTGCCCATTCAATATGCACAGAGATGTGTTTCCCAGCAGGGGTAACTTAATATCATTATGGTCAGCAAGAACCCAGACTGATTTTTATTTGAGATTCAAATTTTAAACCACAGCCCTGCTGAGATAACTTAACATAGCACTGGTCAGGAAACTCGCCTGAGATCTTTCTGGTCCATGTGGTTCAGTACCTAACCATGCAATGTATTTACAAAGTAAACGAGTGACATCACTTTGAAACTTGAGGAAGGAATTTGTGCAGTTATAATCTGATTGGCTGAATTGACCGGGAAAAGCCTGCTGTAAGACACAAGGGGGTAGACTTTGACTTTGTGCGATAGTGTAAAATGGGTGATAGCAAATCGGCAGCCCGTTTTACATCTCTCCCGATTTTAATTTCCATTGACTTCCATGTAAATAAAAATCGGGAGAGATGTAAAACGGGCTGCCGATTCGCTATCACCCATATTACACTATCGCACAAAATCAAAATCTACCTCAAGCTGAGGCAAATGACCCTAATATTTTTCCAGCAAAGTGTGACTCATCGTTTGCCCTAGCAAGAAATTGTCATACCTCTTCCTAAATTTATATTAAATCATGCATGATTTATGAACATAGCACAGAAATGTAGTTTGTTTACATTATTTACCATTTTATATTATTCGTGTAGAGGGCACTTGTTATGAAAAGGTTATACATGGGTTTAACTTGAAAAGTGAGACTTTATGGGAGGAATTTTAACATGAAAAAACAGGTGGGTTGGGGGTGTGAAGGAAGTTAAAGTACTAAAAATCTAAATCCCGATCCCAAACCACCCACTTCCGGGTTCAACGGAGGCGGGATGGGGGCTGGGCAGCCAACCCGCTGCCAGGAGGCGGGTTGGCACTTTAAATATGATAACAAGGCCCTGAAGCCTCTGATTTAACCTGCTGTGCAGGTTTAACTATGGCCGGCCGGGGATTCCGGGCCTCGGGATTCCTGATAGCTGCAGCGAGGCGAGGACAGCCTCAGGGAGCAATCCTTGTGGGCCGGGAGGAGCAGAAGTGTTTCCTCCCGCCCTCCCCAAGCTCACCCACCATCAGCCTGCCCCATACAAACACCACCCCCACCCCCCCAGGATCGGAACTTTCCCCCCCAACCCCCTGGGGTCAGGATTGGACCCCCCCAGGGATTAGAACTCCTGCACCGCGCCCCCCCTGATGTGGGGGATCAGATCCCCCCCCCAGGGATCGGAAATTGGAACTCTCCCCACCCAGGGCTCGGGGATCAGACCCCCCCCCCTCAAGGATCAGAGCTCTTGCCCCCCCCTCCCCAGGGCTCAGGGATCAGAACCCCCCCCCCCGGGCTTGGAACCTACCCCTCTCCCACTGGCTTGGGGCTCGTACCTACCTGTTTGTTGTGGCCTCCTGTTCAGCGTTCACTGCTCGACTGGAAGCCATCCTCTCAATCAGGCTGGCTTCTGGGCGGGGAACCGGTCCGTGACGTCACACGCATACTGTGGAGTTAAACTCCACAGCGTGCGGGGAAACCCGACTTCCAGGTTTCCCGCGGTCTACCGGGCCCCCCTCTCCGGGCAGGTCAGAAACTTAAAAATTCCAGCCTACGATTGAAGTCACAAAGTCCCAAACATACTAATACAAAATCAAAATAACGTGGATGCTGGAAATCGGAAATAGAAACAGAAGATGCTGGAAATACTCAGAAGGTCAGACTGCATCTGTGGAGAGAGAAACAGAGTTAACATTTCAGGTCGATGACCTTTCGTCAGAACTGGAAAAAGTTAGAGATGTAACAGATTTTAAGCAGGCGCAGAGGCAGAGAAAGGGGGAGGGAATTAAAGTGACGTAAGAGGCCGAGGACAAAAAGGTCAGAGTGGGAGTGGAGCTGAGAATTAAATTAATTCTCTGCTCCACTCCTACTCTGTCCTCACCCTCTTTCACTGTTCCAACAAAGCTCAATGTAAGCTCGAGGAACAGCACCTCATTTTTCGATTAGGCACTTTACAGCCTTCCGGACTCAACATCGAGTTCAACAATTTCAGACCATAACCTCTGCCGCTATTTTTTCACATGGCAGCTGTTGATGATTCTGCTATTCCCATTTACACCTCATCTAGACCCATCTTTTGTTTCTTTACTTGTCCCATTACCTTTTGCTTTCTACTATCATCCCTTTTGTCATTTAATCTCTCCTGCCTTCCACCCATCACAGACCTTCTCTTTTGTTCCTTCCTCCCCTCCCCCCCTTTCCCTGCCTCTGCACCTGCTTAAAATCTGTTACATCTCTAACTTTTTCCAGTTCTGACGAAAGGTTATTGACCTGAAACGTTAACTCTGTTACTCTCTCCACAGATGCTGCCTGACCTGCTGAGTATTTCCAGCATTTTCTGTTTCTATCCCAAACATGCTATGTAGTTCTTGCTCATGGTTGGGAAATAGTTAGACAGCTGTCTTCTATCAAGTATTTTGTTTATATCACAAGTTTTAATAAAATAAAGAAACTCATGTTTTATTTAAATTAACGTTTTAAATATTTACAGGGTGCTGTGGCAAGAACTGTGTCCTTCAGTGATTGGAGCAATTCTTTATCTTAGTCATGATAGAACAAAGACCTACAGTCTACAATGATGTTACTCAGGGGAGGGAGGGAGAGGTCATCAGAATCATCTTCACACCGTGGCTAAACAATTCTACTAATACCTGTTGTTGAAAATAATATTTTATATCTTATGGTATTTTAAGTTTTCTTCCAACAGCAAGACTAATTTGTGAATGCACGAAGACTCCCTTGGCACTATGCTTCACAAGATGTTATATAATTGCACTGTAGGAAGTTGAACTCTTGTTTATTTAAGCAATTGTGAAGCAAGTACTGAAGTTCTAATTGTGGGATCTAGCAATGCTATTAATTAAAACACAGTCCCTCAGAATGATCACCATATGTTATGTTTTTTCAGTGAAAAGGCTGGCTAATGCTATAATTCTCAAAGCAGCTAAAATACGGATTAGACTAGCTATTGTACATCTGTTTCATCAGAGAGAAGAAGAGATATGCAGTTTACAAGAAAATGATGCTATCGTTTCTTAGAAGCGATACAGGACTAAACCTTAAACCTCTATTTCAAAACAGCAGAATGACATTTTTAATGAATACCCTTTCTACAATGTGTTCTATTATAGGGTAAAATTAGATTTAATTTATGAATTTAGGGGGATTTCTCCCTTTTACTTTCAGTCTGAATTAATGTAGGTTTTAATTGGAGAGCTATTTTCGAGAAATTATTGTCTAAATTCTGCAGCCATTGCTACAAATGACCGTGTATGTGTTGCAGCTGTAAATCTTTTCAAATTTGAAGCTGTTTCGCTATTACCAGTGTGAAAAGTAAGGAGCTATTGTACTGATCATAAATCAAATTAAAAATTCCTGTCACCTGATATCAGTTCCAAACGGGCAGTGAAGCTGATTAGAATCAGACAAGCTTAAACAATAACTGCAAACCCCAAAGTTCGAGCATGCCACACCAATACCTGACTACATTTCTAGGATTTGGCTGCAATGCAGATAATTAGATTTGCTTCCCTTTTTGAATATAAAAGTTCATACTAAGTTATCAGTTTAAGGGCACCCACATTTTAAGACTGAACATACTTAAAAAATGCCTTAAATAAAAATAAATTTTACCACAAACTGTCAGAACCTGGCAATTGCCCAGCTATCATTGTAAAGAGCTCCATTTACTAAAGTTACAGCATGAAAAGTCAACAAATGGAAGAAAGAATGGATACTGATGAGTCTTGTGCCAAGTCCAATACAGAGACAGGATGTTCAGTTATGAATAACTTTGGAAAGGAATCATAAAGAATCCAATTTACTTTTTGAAATGCTACTGAAAATATCCACTGCCTTAGCGAATGGAAAAATGTGAGAAAAACCAATACAATACGCAGTTTGGTACAGGCAGAATGATTGGACCCAGTTTACTGTATTGACTAATTTGCCTAGAAATTGGATCGTGCTGTCCCTGTTTTACAGGCATAATATGGGCGCCTAAGGGTCCAATGTGGCAAGCAGCCTCTGAGTGCTAATTCTGCACTGGAAGTGCTCCGCCATCCATATTGGATCGGGCTTCTCCATAAGCGAAGAGCAACGCCAGAAGCATTTAAAAGGCTCACTAAAATATTTAAATAAGAATCCTGTGTTTGTTGTAGGACCCTTTTCTGAAATTGATCTACTCCAGCGCTTGACTTGCCACGCAGAATGCAGCACAGCAGGAGGCCATTCGGCCCATCTTGCCTGTGATGGACTCTTTAAAGTGCTATCCAATTAGTCCCACTACCCTGCTCTATCCCCGTAGCCCTGCATATTTTTCCTTTTCAAGTATATATCCAATTCCCTTTTGAAAGTTAATATTGAATCTGCCTCCACCACCCTTTCAGGCAGTGCATTACAGATCATAACAACTTGTTGCGTAAAAATAAAATTCCTCATCTCCCTTCTGGTTCTTCTGCCAATTATCTTAAATCTGTGTCCTCTGGTTATCGACCCTCCTGCCGGTGAAAACAGTTTCTCACTATTGGTGATAAACTCACCAGCAAATCATGGCACTACCAGGCAGCAAGGGCTATCTAAAGGGTTTACTCACTCCGTACAGGTTAGTTGCTGGTTTGTCTTCTTAGGCTGCTGGTTCACTTCTGGGCCTTTTATTGGCTATTTTCTGCTTTCAACAACTGAAATCTGACTTCTGCTAACAGCTTTTTGCTGGCACTGTGCTGATTTTGTCTGCCTTGAAAACAGTTTTGTTGCAGTCATGGATGGCCTGGTAGGTCTGCCTTTGAGGCTGGAAAATGAGGGGAAGCAGCAAAGAAGACAGGAGAGACCCAGAGCAGCTGGGAGAAGGGGGAGGAGGAGGGCACTATGCAGGAGGCCATACCCACAGTGAGCACTTTTCATACCTGAACTTCAATGAGGAACAATGTGTTAGGTGCCTTCACTTCACCAAGGAGGCTGTCACTAAATATGTCACCTGCTGCAGCCATAACTCAAGCCCCAAACCAGGGCATGGACAGCACTCCCTATGGCTGTCAAGACCACGGTGGCCCTTAACTTTAACACAACGGGCTCTTTCCAGGCTGCAGCAGGTAACATCAGTGACATCTCCCAGTTTAGAGTCCACTATTGTATCAGGGAGGTCACCGAGGCTCTCTGTAACAGGAGGAATAACAACATCACTTTCCCAATAGACAGAGCAAAGCTGAACAAGAGAGCACTAGGCTTCATCCACATTGCAGGCTTTCCTTGGATCTAAGGTGCTATAGACTGCACCCATATTGCCTTGTGTGCTCCCCATCACCATCCTGGCATCTTTCTCAATAGAAAGGGATTCCACTCTCTGAATAACTAGCATATTTGTAACCTCAGGCAACGCATCATGCAGGTCTGTGCCCGGTATCCTGGCAGTAGTCATGATTAATTCATCCTGCACCAGTCCTCTGTGCCGCTTTTCTTCCAACCAGGCCGTCAGGTCACAGGCTGGTTACTGGGCGACAAGGGGAATCCCCTCCTGACATGGCTCATGATTGTTAGAAACCCGGGCACAGCCGCAGAGCTGGTCTACAAGAGCCATGCCGCCCCCAGAAATATCATCGAGCAGATCCATCGGTGTGCTCAAGCAATGCTTCTGCTGCCTGGACTGTTCAGGAGAAGCTCTGCAGTACAACCCTGACAGCGTGTTCTGCATGCTGCATAACTTTGCCATACTGAGGGACATGAACCATCACATGAACCATCCCTCCCATCCCAATACACCAACAGTCCCGCAATCCATATCACCACCGTCTTTACTGCCACCATCCAATTGCCTTCCTTCAGTCCAGCCGTATAGGTCTTGCCCTCACTTCACTACAATTATTAACACCAACACCAAATCCAGAACAAAAATTACTCCCAACACTATTCCATCTGTGTCTAATACTTAACAGGAATAATTAAAAATTATCCTTGTGCAACCCCTTAGTGCCTATCTTGAGGTCATCCAAAACTCGGCTGCCCGTGTCCTAACTTGCACCAAGTCCCTTTCGCTCATCACCCCTGTGCTCGCTGACCTACATGGATAAATGTGAAGTTATCCACTTTGGTAGGAAAAACAGAAAGGCAGAGTATTATTTAAATGGTGATAGATTGGGAAATGTTGATGTACAGAGGACCTGGGTGTCCTTGTACACCAATCACTGAAAGCAAACATGCAAGTGCAGCAAGCAGTTAGGAAGGCAAATGGTATGTTGGCCTTCATTGCAAGAGGATTTGAGTACAGGAGCAAGGATGTCTTACTACAGTTATACAGGGCCTTGGTGAGACCACACCTGGAGCACTGTGTGCAGTTTTGGTCTCCTTACCTAAGGAAGGATATACTTGCCATAGAGGGAGTGCAGCGAAGGTTCACCAGACTGATTCCTGGGATGGCAAGACTGTCGTATGAGGAGAGATTGGGTTGACTAGGCCTGTATTCACTAGAGTTTAGAAGAATGAGAGGGGATCTCATTGAAACGTATAAAATTCTGACAGGGCTAGATGCAGGGAGGATGTTTCCCCTGGCTGGGGGGTCTAGAACGAAGGGTCACAGTCTCAGGATACGGGGTAGGACATTTAGGACTGAGATGAGGAGAAATTTCTTCACTCAGAGGGTAGTGATCCTGTGGAATTCTCTACCACAGAAGGCTGTGGAGGCCAAGTCACTGAATATATTTAAGAAGGAGATAGATAGAATTCTAGACACAAAAGGCAACAAGGGGTATGGGGAGAGAGCAGGAATATGGTATTGAGATAGAGGATCAGCCATGATCATATTGAATGGCGGAGCAGGCTCGAAGGGCCAAATGGCCTACTTCTGCTCCTATTTTTCTATGTTTCTACATTGGCTCCCGGTTAAGCAGCACCTCAATTTCAAAATTCTCATCCTTGTTTTCAAATCCCTCCATGGCCTCGCCCCTTCCTATCTCTGTAATCTCCTTCAGCCCCACAACCCCCCGAGATATCTGCACTCCTTTAATTCTGCCCTCTTGAGCATCCCTGATTATAATCGCTCAACCTTTGGTGGCCGTGCCTTCTGTTGCTTAGGCCCTAAGCTCTGGAATTCCCTGCCTAAACCTCTCCACCTCGCTACCTCTCTTTCCTTCTTTAAGACGCTCCTTAAAACCTACCTCTTTGACCAAGCTTTTGGTCACCTGCCCTAATTTATCCTTATGTGGATCAGTGTTAAATTTTTGTCTTAAAATACTCCTGTGCAGCACCTTGGGACGTTTTATTACATTAAAGGCGCTATATAAATACAAGTTGTTGTTGTTGCTGTTGTCTTGTGTGCTTGTTTACCTATCTTAGTGCTTTTTTGAGGTGTATCCCCAGTGGCTACAGCTTGCAAGGTGGAAGGCTGCTGAGCTTCCATTGAGGACATTTCAGATGGTCGTGGTAGGTGACCTCAAGCAGCTCTGGTCCTCGAGGGATCGGTTGTAGACTGTAGCATCTCAGTGTGGGCTGGGGTCAGTCTGGTCCAGTTGGCAGTGTAGCAGTATAAATGCACTGGCGAAATGGCTGGTGGAGGAACAGACATACTGTCATCTTAAGAGAGGACAGCAGGTGCTTCTTCCATGGAGCAAAGGCCGCACTCCTGGAGCTGCACCTCAGCACTTCTATGGCTCTGCGCGAGAACAGAGTGCAAGAGTAATGTGATGCTCTGGAAGCCCCTTTCAACACTGGCCCCCAGAGCCAAGATGTGAGCTGCCATAGAAGCTGTTAAAGCTGTCAGCAAAGGCTCCGTCATGGTTGTGTTCATGGAGCTGACCACTCACTATATGTGGGAGAGAATAGTCTCTATGCTCTGCGCGAAAGTTGACACAAGTTGAAGCTGGGCTCCTCCATGCTCTGAGCTATTGCGTGCAAACACTCTGGCAGGCTGCCCAGTGCACCTAGCATTTCCTAGTGTATGCCTGAGCCCTCAAAGTCTGCATCTGAATCCTCTGCAGCAGAGCTAGTATGTGACCTCACCCTCCGGTGAACTGGCACCTGTGGCATCCTATCCACCTAACCTAGCTCCTGCATAGTTGTGGCCAGTGATTCACCACATGAAGACTCTCACTTACCCTCTAAACTACACATGGTGCGAATCTCTAAGCTGGTGCTTGCTCGGGTCAGAGCGAGTGAAATTGCATTTTCAGGAAGACGGGCCTCCTCTTCTTGAAGCAGCACAAGAGTTTCCACATTTTCAGCACCTGAAATGAAGGAGAGGGACAAGGGTTAGCTTTTAATGTGCAGGCAGAGCAGAGAGAGATGAGTGGCTGGTGAAAGCAACTGTAGTTTGTCATGCAGCGTGTGTAGGGTGAGATAGAAGTAAGAAGTGAAAAAGAGGATAAGGTGCAAAGAAACCCTGCATAACATCTCCTCCAGTGTTGCCACTTGCCATGGCCATGACACTCCTCCTGACCGTGATGGCCAGCATATTTTCTTCCACAGGAGAGAGGATGTACAGATGGACTCAGCCTCTTCCGGTTGCTGCCTTCTGCCTCATGTTGTGCCTGACATTCTCCTGCAAGAAAGAAGGGACTGTGTTAGTGATAACCTTATGAGCTGTTTTGGGAATGTGCCTGTCATGGTAGAATAGTTCGTATGTTGTGTGGCAGATGTGAGGTGTAGGGAATTGAGAGTTGCAATAGTGCTCCTAGTGTGAGTTGGAGGAGAAGGAGGCAGAGTGAAGTGTGGTGCAGTGATTGTAGAAGAGTGAATGGAAACGGGGAGGGGAGTGGTGTGAGTCATGTGGCTGCAGGTGGTGCAGGTAGAGGGGGAGAGTAATTGATGTAATTCTTAACTTGACAACTCTGGTGAGGTCATTGACCTTTTTCCTTTATTACAGCCATGTCCTGGGATTGACCTCCTCTACGACCTCTTCCCACAGGCAGCAGAGGTGTTGTCTGGAGGACTTTCTGTCTCTCGAGGGGAACAGGATCTTTCTCCTGCTGTCCAACGCCTGGACCTGGACCTCCAACGCTGTATCAGAGAACCTGGGTGCCTTCTATGTACCTCTTGCAATCATTTCTACTTGCGAAGATTCTCTGCTGTCTGCAACCAGAGTGCATCTTCCCTTTTAGAGGTGCTGGCTGCCCTTAAGTGGCGTCAGTCAAATCTGACTTCGTGCACCCCCCACTCCCCCCCCCCCCCCAAACAGGCGTACAGTCAATGAGTAGAGCGGGTAACAGTGGCTGCACATCTGGTTCATTATAATGAGTTCCCTGCATGAATTTTGCATTGTCCTTGCGCTCACGTGAACAGGCACATGCAACGCCCTTGCCCTCTCGCGACCGTATTCAGGCATGATCGAATTTCTAGGCCATTGTCTCTCATTTTTTTCCTTACCCTTCTTTTCTTGAGACCCGCAACTCATAATGGATATTAGACTGATTGACAGAGATTGATTGCTATGATTAATCAACAACTCCATTATCATTGTATTGTGCGACTAGCAGGATGGTAGAAGGTGAACTAGATGGATCGTGGTCTTTTTTTGTCAAGCAATTCCTGTGTTCCTTTAAAGTTTCATTCACAGCAGAAGTTCTACAATATCAGCTGTGGCTCAGTTGGTAGCACCCTCGCCTCCGAGTCAGATAGTTGTGAGTTCAGGTCCCACTCCAGGGACTTGAGCACTAAAATCTAGGCTGACACTCCAGTGCAGTGCTGAGGGAGTGCTGCACTGTCGGATGAGACGTTAAACTGAGGCCCCATCTGCCCTCTCAGGTGGACGTAAAAGATCCTATGGCACTATTTTCAAGAAAAGCAAGGGAGTTATCCCTGGTGTCCTAGTCAATATTTATCCCTCAATCAACATAACTTAAAAAAAAACAGATTATCGGTCATTATCACATTGCTGTTTGTGGGAGCTTGCTGTGTGCAAATTGGCTGGCACGTTTCCTACATTACAACAGTGACTGCACTTCAAAAAGTATTTAATTGGCTTTAGAGTGCTTTGAGATGTCCAGTGGTCGTGAAAGGCGCTATATAAATGCAAGTCTTTCTTTTTTCTCTGCTTTGACAACTGGGAAAATCTTCATATGTGAGCCTGCAGAGTGAATATCAGTTTGGGAACCATCACAGGTGAGCATACTTTCAAATTTCCCAGATGGTTTGGGATAACTTAATCCTAGTGGTGCAAAATATGTTTGTACTGTTTCTACAAGCTGCATTGATAGTTCCCAGATTCTGTTTTTTCCCCTGGTTTTTAATTTTGTTGCCCAGCAAGAACAAGATCTGGGAGTGATAGTGGGCTCAACACTTACCATGTCTGGTCATTGCAGAGCAGCTATTAACAAAATAAAAACACAGTGCTGAACTATATTGGAAAATCAGCAGAATATCAGTCTGAGGCCATCATGTTGAAACTGTATCTTCTTCTGGTCAGACCACATCTTGAATACTGATTACTGAGACATAAGAAAAAACGTGCAGAGAAGGGCTATGAGGCTGGTCCCTTGTGTCAGAAGACTGAGTTATGAGGAAGGGTTAGAAAAAAACAGACTCTATGCCTTGAAAGCAGGTGAATGAGATGTGACCATATGGAGTAAGCAAGGTACCAAGTGGTATAAAGAAGGTTTGTCCTGAAAACTTTCACGTGAAACCGTTGCCGTATGACTTTTTCATACAAAAGTGATTAATCCCTGGAATGAACTTCTGGCAAAAATTCTGTAATCATTCAAGAGGCAGTGGGATCCTATATCAGGGGAACCATAAGCCTCTATGGAATGGTCTCTCTCATCTGTATTTAAATGGTGATTCTTGTGATCTTGGTGAAGAGAAAGCAACAAGAATGTTGTGGCTACTGGGCTATCCCAGACTTCATAGTGCAATTGACAGCTGTGTTTTCCCCCCATTTCATAGCCTGGGAACTCTGAGGGCAATTGTAAAACCCCCAATGCCAGGGTAGCTGAGATCATCTAGACTAAAGATAATGGAACCCTTCTGGTCTGGTTGGCTTAGTGCCAGACCACACAATGTATTTTTTACTGAGCCAGCCTGATGGCAGGAGAAGAAGATTTGACAACTTTATGAAACGGTTAATGTGATTCATTTATTGGTAAGTATATTATGGTTAGAAGCAAAGCAGCCCTCATGGTTCACAGAAACACATGGTGAATCCTTTCTCCTGCCTTCAAATTTCTCCCCTCCTCTTCGGAAGGTGGTGACTCACATTGAGGTATGTTCCAAGTGGCAATTTTCATATGCAAGTCTAGACAGTGACTATTGGAAAGAAAGTCACAAGGGTATGTTCCAGCAGGATTGTACTGATTTTTATTTTATTTTATAGGGAGTAATGATTAGAAGTGATTACTAGAAAATAATCTTATGCACCAATTACCCCACAGGTTTGATGTAGTTTAGAGAAGTGTGAGCCAGAGGCAATACAATTATACTGATGGTCTGCAGTGTTCTCTGGTTGGAAAAATTGGAATGCTGGTCTTATATGCTTACACATTTACTCATAGCTACACTCATCAGTGTCTAAAGACCATTTAAAATGTTAATATTAGAATGGCATAAAAAGTTTAAAAAGAAAATTTGGAACCACCTGGGAACGTTTTAATGTTTGCTTCACACTAGTTGCAAAGCCAAAGTGATGTGTGCCTATCTCCACAAAGTGATGTGTGCCTATCTCCACAAAGTGATGTGTGCCTATCTCCACAAAGTGATGTGTGCCTATCTTTACAAAGTGATGTGTGCCTATCTTCACAAAGTGATGTGTGCCTATCTTCACAAAGTGATGTGTGCCTATCTCCACAAAGTGATGTGTGCCGATCTCCACAAAATGGTCTCACTTTGGAATAATGCCAGATGACTGTAACTATGGTGCATATTTTGACAGTTTGATGCAGTTTTCACATCAAATTGATATTGAACCTGTATTATAACAGACCAATTATTAAAAGGTTTAGATGGCCTTATAAACTACAAGAAGGAAAATTCAAACAACAACTTGCATTTATATAGTGCCTTTAAAAATGTCCCACAGTTTCACAGAATAAAAATGGATGCCAAGCTAAAGAAAGAGATATTAGGAGGTGTGGCCTAAAGCTTGGTCAAAGAAGTGGATTTTAAAGATGGTCTTAAAGAAGATGTCAGAGGTGAGGGATGATTTTAACTCTCAGTGGAAGCGGACAGCAATTCCACACAGGAGTCTTCAACAGAGGCCAGCAGATTTTAACTGCAGCTCGTTTGAATGAAGCTGGTCAGATGCTCACTCATTTCGGGTGGAAAGCGGTGGCTGTGGGAAGAGGGGGGAAGGGGAGAGGAGGGGGATGTAGATTGGACGGCCCAGATGCCACCCACCAGCACCAGGAGAAGGCTGCCGGTAGTCATAGAGTCATAATGGCACAGAAGGAGACCATTCAGCCCATCGAGTCCGTGTCGGCTCTCTATAGAGCAATCCAGTCAGTCCCATTCCCCTGCTCTATCCCCGTAGCCCTGCGAGTTTATTTCCTTCAATTGCCTATCCAGTCTCCCCTTGAAAACAGTGGGCCAAAAATTCGGCCCTTGCCGGGTGAGTACGCACTGTGTACTCACCCGTAAGGCGTCCTGAAGTGCCGGTTTCCTGCATGCACTGCGCATGCGCGGGAAACCGGAACTTCTGGTCTGGTGAAGGGAGCGGTTCATAGGTGAACCGCGTGCGCGGTAGAGGCTGAGCGCACGCAGCAAACTTAGGTTTTTTTTCAGGTTTCTACGGGAGGGTAAGTATTGAAGAACCTGTGCTTTTAAAAAGGAGGCGCAGGACCCGTTTTCAACAAGGTAAGTGGTTAATTAATTATAATTTAAAAAAAATTTCAACAGCTTTATCTTTTTTAGATACTTTAAAGAAAGGTAAGTTTATTTTTAGCACTGTTAAAAAGTATTTTAATTTTTTCAAAAATTTAAATTTTTGTTTAAAGTAGTTAATTTATTTAACTTATAGTTATTTTATAAATGTGATGGTTTTTTTAAAATTTATTTTAAGTTTAACTGTTCTTTTGGGGCCGATTTCAATTCATAGATTTGACAGGTCTTCCTGTCAAATCTATGAATGAAAGATGGTCTGCTGCCATTGGCTCTCCATGGCCCACGTGATCCCAGGGGACACATCGCACTAACTACGCCCCTGGGACACGCAAGCACTGCACTTGGAGCAGGCCCAGGAGCTGAAGTTCCCGTGGGCCCAGAGGTCAACGGCAGGCGCGGTAGGTAAGTGCGCGCGCGATCCTTACCCCCGTGGCAAGCTGGAGAGGCGAATTTCAGGGCCATTGAGTGTCTCCGCTTCCACCACTTCCATCCGCAGCGAATTCCAGGTCATCACCACTCGCTGCGTCAAAAAGATTTTCCTCACATCCCCCCTGTATCTCTTGCCCAAAATCTGTGTCTCCTAGTCCTTGAACCATCAACTAGTGGGAACAGCCTTTCCCCGTCTAGCCTATCCAAACCCGTCATAATCTTGTACACCTCTATCAAATCACCCCGCAACCTCCTTTGCTCTACTGAAAACAAATCCAGCATCTCTAACCTGTCCTTGTAGCTAAGATCCCCCATCCCCAGAACCATTCTGGTAAATCTCCTCTGCACCCTCTCAAGGGCCTTCACATTTCCTAAAGTGTGGTGATCAAAACTGGATGCAATACTCCAGTTGTGGCCTAACCAGCGCTTTATAAAGGTTCAGCATAACTTCTCTACTTTTGTACTCAATACCTCTATTTATGAAGCCCAAGATCCCATGGTGGAAAAATTCGGTTACTTTGCGCCTCCCGTTAGTGCCGTAAGAGGGCTCTAATGGGGCGCAAAGCAACTAGCGCCCGGGCGCAGTGCCGCCAATGCTTTCGCGAAATTCAGCGGGAGGTTAGCGGCGGCGCTAACCGTTAGCACCCCCCGGTGCTGCTCCGCCAGCGATTACGTCATCGCCATGCGCAGCGCCCCACTCGCGCCCCGGCCGCGATCTTCGGTAGCGCCCCCTGATTTATCGCCGGACGCTATGTCTGGCGGGGTATGGGGGGCCTACCTGCAGCCGGGGCGGCGCTATTTAAAGGCAAGATGCCGGGCGGCCATTTTTGTTGCTGGCCGCCTGCAGCACCTGCCTCCGCTCCCATCCCCGGCCTCCTTACCCGTCCCCCTGCGGAGTGCCGGCTGCGCTCCATGAGCCCGGCACTTCTCTTGAGTGCTGGGCTCTTTTGCCAGCACTTCAATCCCCGGGGGCCCAGCTGGGCCCCGGGTCACGCTGCACAAGGCCCCTCCCGTTTAAGAAGGGGAGGAAGGCCTGCAATACCGCGGCACGACGTGCCGCAGCGCATGGCGCTGCACTACGTAGCACCGCTATATACCCTTGCAGTGCCCCAAGAGGGAGGTGGGGCACTTCCAGTAGTGCCCCGCTTCCCTCTTGGGACGCTACCACTCAATTTCAGTTGCGGGGGCGCTAATTTTTCCGGGGCGCTATATGTAGTGCTCCGGCAAATTTAGCGCCTCAAAGGGGGAGCGACTCAATTTTTCGCCCCATATGCTTTGTTAACCACTCTCTCAATATGTCCTGCCACCTTCAGGGACCTATGCACATTAACTCCCAGGTCCCTCTGTCCCTGCACACTCTTTAATACTGTGCCATTAAATGCATATTGCCTCTCCCTGTTCCTTCTGCCAAAATGCATCACCTCACACTTCTCTGTATTAAATTCCATCTGCCACTTGTCTGCCATTCTGCTAGCCTTTCTATGTCCTGTTGCAGTTGATTGGTATCATCCTCACTGTTTGCCACACCCCCAAGTTTGGTGTCATCGGCAAATTTAGAAATTCTACTCTGTATTTCAATATCCAGGTCATTTATATCTACCAAAAAAAGCAGTGGCCCCAGCACTGACCCTCGAGGAACACCACTGTCTACCATCCTCCAGTCTGAAAACAGCCATTTACCACAACTCGTTGTTTTCTGTCCTTAAGCCAATTCCTTATCCAAGCTGCCACTGACCCACCTATTCCATGAGCCTTAATTTTGTTAACCAGCCTTCTATGTGGTACTTTGTCAAACGCCTTCCTAAAATCCATGTAGACAACATCCATTGCATTCCCTTCATCAAGTAAGTTAAGTTTGGGAGTGGAGGTGTTGTGAGGGTCTTACAGCTGGGAAAGGGAGGTAGCTGGGACAACAGAGGCCCGGAGGCACTCCTATCCCTTAAGGCCCTAGTAAGCAAAGTTTTTTGAACTTATTTTAGAGGGCCTCGCTGGCTTCCCAACAGCTTTACCTGGCGGGCAGCTGCGGTGGGTGCCCACTCAGGAGTTGAGTAAAATGTCATCAGAGTCCCGTTTACATCATAGGACCCAGATTTACATTGCTTAATAAGGCTCCCACCAGAATGCCTAATCCACTACCAAAATAATGGCATTAAAAAGAGGAATCGTCAGGAACAGATCAGGAAATGCAGCCGCTCCATCTTAACTGCTCTCCTGCTCTTTCCCTGATGATTATGGAGATTTAAAATTCTTCCTGTGGAGAGGTGCAAGGGCTTAGGAAAGTAATTCCAGAATGTGAGGCCGAGGTGGCTGGAAGAGTGGCCACCAGTGGGGGGGTGGGGTGAAAGGAGGGGGGAAAGCACAGGAGGTTAGAGTTGAAGTAACAGAGGCCTAGAAATTCATGGCCACCACAAAAGCTGCTGGTGCCATCATTGCTGTGGGTTAACGGCCGGCGAAATGGTGGCGCTGACGGGACTGAAAAATTGGTGTTGGGGACTAATAGTTATGAGGTCAGCGCTAAACTCACCATGCAATGCTCTCCTGGTGGCGTTCATCACGGAATCAGACCCCAATGTGGCATGTCCAAGTGGCGTTGCAGCTTCAACAACCTCTGAAAGTGAGGTTGTGATTTCATAAAGCATTGTGGGATCTTAAAAGGGCAATGCATTGTTGTTTTCTTAAAAGAGCAATGCCTTCTGAAATTATAAAAATAAAAATGATGTAATAATATGCAGTTTTCAGCCCTTACAACTCAACTGCCTTCTGAGAAAAAAATTAACATTAAAAAGAGTTCCCAAATGGGAGTCTTCAGCTTTTAAAGCTGAATTGCCTTCCACATCTAAAAATAATGGGAAAAGTGCTTCAGCATTAACACAAATGGCTCAACAAGCCAAGGAAGGAGCACTCAGGGTTTCACACACAGCACTCCAGCTTTGTGCAGGGGGTCAACACTGCAAAAGAGGCCCTCTACCCACAGGGGCCAGGAGGCCTTCCAGAAAGAAGGATGTGGGACCACATCACCGAGGCTGTTACTGCCAGCAGTGTCGCCCCCACCACCTGGCTCCAGTGCCCAAAGAAGCTTCATGACCTCAGACCAGTCAATGGTCAAGGTCAGTGAATGCATCTTCAAAAGCCGACTCCTACCAACTGCATCACTAGCCTCACACACTTATCAATGCACGATTCCCCCCCTGACCACCTCCCACCATCAATCACCAACCAACAATCTGTACCAATCACGAGGCACACCTCTCATTCCTAGCTTCACCTCACCCCCTTGGAGGAGACGGTGCTGGCCATTCTTGGCAGGGGCACTATCCTCCTTCTCGCATGCACCTCTGGCTTTCCCACCCTCCCTCACCACAACTCCACCCTTGTGCCTTCCTCATTTCACACACCCAAGAACTGTAGCCTGCCCAGCCAGTGGTTGACCAAGAAAAGGGAGAGGAGTGCGAAGAAGATAAGAAAGAAGAAAAAGAAAAAGAAACACCATCACTCGATTTGACACTCCCAGTCACCAGCTCCTTGAGACCCAACAGCAAGGCCATTTGCAGTGTCCCCCATTGAAAGTCAGCAGCCTTCCACCAGCCATGCTGCAGCCCTTGGGGTAGCACTGTGTGACATCAGTAGGATAGACAAAGGCACACACAAGACAGTCACTAAGGGAATGCATAAGGGTGAGTAGTTGATTTCTTGATGTCATATTGGATAGATAGATGTATAAGGTTGGATTGGAACGTTTGCTTTGTGGTGGCTTTTATTTCAGCATTGTGGCCAAGAGGACGCTGTGATGGTCAGCAACAGAGGGAAGGTAAGGTGTGGGACAAATGTGGAAAGGGGAATTGGGGTTGTGGTCATTGGTACAACAGGCGGATGATTATGTCCCGGATATCCCAGCCAGAAAGGGGCTGTCTGGGTTGCATCCTTCCTTCTGCTTCCTCCTCTTCTGCTTCCTCCTCTTCTGCTTCTTATCTTCTGCTTCCTCCTCTTCGGCTTCTTCCTTTTCTGCTTCCTCCTCTTCGGCTTCTTTTTCTTCTACAGCTTCCTCTTCCCTCTGCGAGTGGATGCTGTAAATCTGAAATAAAAGCATAAAATGCTGGAAATACTCAGCAGATCAGGCAGCATCTTGACCTGAGACGTGAACTCTGTTTCTCTCTCCACCGATGTTGCCTGACCTGCTGAGTATTTGCAGCATTTTCTGTCTTCTCAGAGGCCTTCCTTTACCATCTGAGGCCTTGCAAGCATTCAGCAGCACTCCCTGTACACTTAAAAAACTTTTAACATGTATTGTACCAAGCCACTACTTCAATAAAATAAAAAAATTCAATTCAAAAGCTTAAATGTGAACTTACCTGAAAGATGTGTGTGTCCCTTTAAGAGGTGACAGCACCTCTGTCAGTCTGCTGAATGCTGGGTTTTCATGGCAAGCTTAGGAGTCAGCGCTGAACTCAATGCTAAGGTCCAAGTTCGCTGAGCTGACGTTAAGTCGGTATTGCACGTCGACTGACGTCACCCTCTCTTAATTTACATTGACAGTGCTAAGGCCCTCACCAAAATAGTGGCCACTGAGTCCCGCACCACAGAAGGGTGTTAGAGTGGCAGCTGCCATTTTTAGACCAGATCGTGGTGGTGACTCGTGGCGGTAAGTGGGCCAATTTCTAGGCCAGAGATTTTGGGGTAGGGGGTGATTGTCGGGCTGGAGGAGGTTACAGAAATGAGGAGGGGAAGGCCATGAAAAGATTTAAACTTGGATGAGAATTTCAAATTAGAGATGTATGGGGATTGGAAGCCAATGTAGATCTATCAAGGATAGGGGTGATGTGTGAGTGGGATTTTGTGTTGAATAGGATATGGACAGCTGACTTTTGGATGAGCAGAAGTTTACAGAGCATGGATGATGGGATGCCAGCCAGGAAAGCATCAGAACAGTTAAGTCAGGAGGTCGCAAAGACATACATAAGGGTTTCAGCAGCAGATGGGCTGAGGCAGGAGTGGAGGATGATGATGTTATGGAGGTGGAAGTAGGTGTGTTTGTGATTGGGAGAATATGGGATTGGAAGTGCAGCTCAGGGTCAAATAGGATGAAATTGGTGGCAACAGCACAGAGTTTGTGACTGAGGCCAAAGATGATCACTTCCCAATATTTAACTGGAGGAACTGCAGCTCATTGAAGACTGTATGGACCCTGTGGGCTCTGCCAACGGATCGGCTATCACCGCCCCTCTCCGCATCTCCCTCCAGAATGTCTGTTCACTTGTGAACAAGGCCTTTGCCATCCATGAGCTTATTGTGGATGATTGCATTAAATCCTTCCATGGCCTCGCCCGTCCCTATCTCTGTAACTTTCTCTAGCCGTACAACCCTTCGAGATCTCTGCGCTCCTCCAATTCTGGCCTCTTACGCATCCCCGATTTTAATTGCTCCACCATTGGCGGCCGTGTCTTCAGCTGCCTGGGCCCTAAGCTCTGGATTAACCTCCCTAAAGCTCTTCTCTCTACCTCTCGTCCATTAAGACGCTCCTTAACACCCACCTCTTTGACCAAGTTTTTGGTCACTTGTCCTAATATCTCCTATGTGCTTGGTGTCAAATTTTGTTTGATAACATTCCCGTGAAGCGCCATGGGATGTTTTATTACATTAAAGGCACTATATAGATGCAAGTTGTTGTTGTATGTCAGACGAGCAGTCTGACACTACTGAGCCAGTGGAGGGGTCAAAGGGGTGGTGGAGAGGTAGAACTGGGTGTTGTCAGCATAAATGAGGAAGCTAACCCCATGTCTGTGGATGTTGTCACCAAGTGACAGCATGTAGATGAGGAGAGAGCCAGGGATAGATTGTTGGAGGCTCCAAAGGCAATGGTGCAGGATGGGAAGAGAAGTCATTACTGGAGATCCTCTGGCTATGATCGGTTAGGCAAGAGTGGAACCAAGCAAGAGTGATCCTACTGAGCTGGACAATGGAGTAGAGGCGTTGGAGTAGGTTGGTATGGTTGACAGTGTCAAAGGCTGCAGGGAGGTTGAGGAAGATGAGGAGGGATAATATAGCATGGCCAGAGTCATGGAGGATATCATTTGTGCAGCTTACTGTTAAACCTGGGATAAGATTTTTTTAATATTCACTCCCACACCCATTATTTGTTATATAGTTGTTGTATTTATAAACATAGTTAGCTTCCACCTGTTTTTGATGTGTGGAAGGCAATTCTTTAGTGGTAAGTGCCACAGATGACACTGATGCCCAGGATGTTCCATTCCTTTCAGTGGTGATGTCTTCACTGAAACAATAAACTAGTAATAGAATCAGTGGTATATACTATCAATGTAATCGGCAATGGATTTGTGGGAAACAAACTTGTCCACGTCTATTCAATCTAATTGTCATTCAATGGCACATTGCCATTGTAACTATTTAAAGCATTTTTATCTGAAATTGCCCACCTTTTAAATGTTCCATATACCTGAACTTAAATTTAAAATATTTAAACTATGCTAAAGAAACAAAAAACGCACAATTAAGTTCATAACAAAGAAATTTACTGAATTTACTAGGCAAAGGTATTTAGTGGCCATAGATTCTAAGCCGCCTTTAGACTACATAACAAAGATATACTCTTTCAATAAAGTGAAGACATCAACGCTCAGCTGCATGTAAAAACAAGTTAACTGGTGCCAGTTACATTGAAGTACCTTGTTGTGCCATTTCCTGCAATTGAGAGGTAGCTGGGAATAGATTAAAGTGTTTGATTTTGCACTGTTGCTGTGATTTAACAACCCCTCTGGTGAAATTTATGCTATTTTGTTGTGCACAGGTGACTGTCAAATTCGAAGTCCGAATACGTTAGAAACGACTCAAAAAGGGCCAAGATATAGACCTTCAAAGCAAGTTTCGCGCGAGACTCTGGATCAATATATTAACTACATGCTACTTTTCGAACTGATTTGGGAACTTCACAAGCTGAAAATAAGCAGCCTTTTCCGTTATCAGAGTGTCTGATTCTCATCAAATCCGTCCATAATTTACCCTACTTTGAGTCTTGAAATGATAATCACATTTTCAGAAAAAGAAAGTCCCATTGTTTGAGCATCTGACTTTGGTCTAAAGCAAACAAGCATTGCTGGTCATAGTTTAAATGATCGGAATTTGATATTTAGATTGCCTATTTAGCAACACACTTTGGAAAGATTCCCTACGATGCAACTCATTAAAGGCTGGGAGGTATTATATTAATATATGTTTATTTTACTGGAACATTTCTCAGATATGACAAGTTTGTGCTGAGCTGGCAGCCACGAGGGACTGAAATTAAACGAAACATTCTCAGACAGTCGAGTGAATGGCAGGTGTTAATTCAGTGTCAGACAAAATATCCATCTTGACCACAACTTAATATAAACTCTGAAGTAATCAAATATTTGTACAGGATGTGTATTTAAATGCACCCTTAACGTGATCAGGTGCGGAATTAACAAAACAAACGATTTAATGTAATCATTGAATTGTTAAAGATTACATTAAATCGTTAAACTAGTATGTCCTGTATCCACACATCGTTTTTAACGCGATTATCTCTGAAGTAGCCGTTCACAAATTCTCGCTCTGTGTAAAAGCTTAGTCATTGTCTCTCTAGATTTGTCGACTGGGCATTTTCCGTTTTCCGAACGATCTCGTCCACATCCTACTGCATCTGTCTGTGAGTCACAAAGTTACACTTATTCATACCTACGTTTAATCAGCGGACGGTATTCGGCAAAATTAATCTACGATACTTACTAACGTTACGTTTTTATAAACTACTGGAAGTAATTTAAGAAACAGATGTTACAAAAATTCGCGTACTGCGAAGGAACAAACCTAAGAAAAAAATATTTATGAATGAACAATTCCTACAATCTAGTTGGAAAGTAGCTCTAGTTAACATGTAGGAGTAATGGGAAAGCTCACACCTATCGTTCACTATTTCGGGTTGTGACCTTTGGCTGACATACCTGCGCTACAGATGCACCACGCAGAGTGTAATTTACCAAAGTATATGAGGGCAAGAGAAAAGTGTGCATATACTGCAATTACAATGCAACGAGAAAAAAAAATGGAATTCACAGATCGAAAGGTCAGACTAATGGCTATCAATGATACGGAGGCCGTACATATCTTACAATTGACACGTTGTGCATCTCGTTTTAATGGGCTAGTATTTAACGGCCGTATTAAACGTTTCTGAAAGGCTGCAATTCAATTTACTCTTCAGTTTGAGAGACACCTCAACAGGAAAATGATTATTTCCTGAACCGTGTCGTGTTCATTGGTTAATAGATCCAAATACCTTACATCTTTGATCTGAAACAGATGGTAATTAACAGCCAGGATTTCACAGAAACAAAACCCATCCTGAACGGACATTTGTATATTGAGGTCTGTATGACGCCGAACATCCCATTGACTGGCATTTAGTAGACGGATATGACAGTATGACATATTTAAAAAAGGTTTATTATAAAACGTCAAAAACATGTTTATTTGTTTTAAATCATGGAAAATACATAGCTAAACGTATCAGAGTGCAGGCTGTAACAAAGAAACTTTTGCCTTTACTTGCACACGTTTAAGTGTCTTGGTGCATTACTGCATTTAGTTCACTTTCATGCAACCAAATACAAAAATAGATATTTACATTATATATGGACATGATGTGCAGCCGCATTGACAGAAGGCACAAAGGGGGTATTATACTGAGTGTCCCAAACAATATTGCATTCCATGGTGCTGTTCGTAGTTAGAATATTCTTAATCATCATAACTCTTGTTTTCAAGACTTTTATCCTAAATGTAAATTATAAAAGTTGCTTCAACAATTTCAAAATAATAAAATCTTGATGGAACAGAGCAGTTGGGATGCTTGGATCGTGAACTTGAAAACAGAATTATAATTAGTCCTTAGTATAATTCCATGTTTCTCAGTGTGCTATGCAGCATCCTGATTCTTCGTGTTTGTGGAGCAGAGACATTCTAGAGAAAGTTTTGGCACAGTTTTTGCACTGATATTTTTTCACATCCGAATGAGTTTGTAGATGTGCTCTCAGGTTCGAGCGATCAGCGAATGCTCTGCTGCAATGAGGGCAAGAGAATGGCTTCTCACCTGAAATAGAAGAAAATCGTAAACAAAGTTAATGTATTAAATTCTAAAGTGGGTTTCTGTTTTTTGTTAAACAAATCTAGTATTGCAATTTCTTCGACATTTGTTAATGAACAATAATGAGTTTTAAGTTTAGGTAAATTATTGAATCTGTGGAATTAGTATATGTATAAAAATACTTTAACAGTACTGTTATAATGAAAATGTCGGTGACTCAGTTAAAAAAGGAAATCAGCTATCTGAACATTAGTGGAAGAGCAGAGGAGAGTCAAGTGGTGGGATGGAGCTGCTGCTGATGCCATTTGGCAACAGGTGCAATCAGGCCATGAGTCCTGCCAACATCTCAGTGCTCCTTGTATTTAAAAAAAAATCACATATTCTTTGTACAGATAGCACTGGGAATACAACCTGTAGACCAATCTCAAGCTTAGCAGCCACAACATTTCTTCTACAATTTAAACAATGACTTCTGTTGTGTCTTGAGGGTGATTTAATAGAGGCGTGCTTACAAATCGGCCTGTGTTTATCCAAACTATCGCTAAATGCAATTTTAAAATAAATTCGCACAATATAATGCATTTTTGAACAACTTCGTATCGGTTCATTTTCTGTCAACTTTTTTTTTTAAAGGGGAAAGCAACAATCGCAAACTCGATGAGACATGAGACTTTCCGCAGCTATACTTTGAGGGAGCATTCGATTTGATCTGGTAAAGTGCCAAGAATATCTACCAATGGAATTACATGCCAGAATGTGTTTAATATTTTGCTTATATGATAGTTTAAAACAGGCAAACTAAGTCGCTCGCTTAATTGTAAACCATTTCGTTACACTTTGAGCCTTACTCACCCGTGTGTGTTCTGATATGCCCTTGCAGTAGCCACGGTCTGGAGAATGCCTTCCCACAGATTTTACAGACACAGGGCAGTGTGTGGGTCCGGATGTGCATCTTTAATGCTCCCAAGCTGACATACTCCTTCTCACAGTATTTACAGCTGAAGGATTTTCGAGTCTGAGCGTCGCAATGTAGCTGTTTATGTTTGGCCAGTCCTGAGAAAGTCGAGTAAGCCTTGCTGCACAAGTTACACTGAAACTTCTCGGCATCCACGGCGTGTTCATCCGTGACTTTGGGGTGAATTCTCTCCTCCTCGTCGCTGATGGAGGTCTCCGAGCCGTTTGGGTCCCTGTTGAGCCGATCGGAGTTGGACTGTCGAGGGCTGAGCCGTCCTGCTGGGCACAGGCTTCCGTTACTGAGGGGCGAGGAGTGAGCGGACGAGTAGTCAGAGGCAGGTGCAGGGTCGCTGGGGACAGGAGAGGGGATCAGCCCGGAGCAAACGCTGCTCCACACACTCACTGGATTGTAAGCTCCAGAACTCAGGATCTCCGGCTGAGGAATGACTGGCATTGGGTAACTCTCATACAGGTACGGAGAAATGATGACTGGAAGCAAAATAAAACACGCGTTGATGCACAAAAATCATCAAAATTCAATAGTTTAATTTACTAGAACATTGACGTTTCAAATGCAACGACTTAAATTGACTCCCAAACTTTTGCTGGCACTGATGAGTCCGCACAGTATTTGGAGTCAAATAAACTTACTAAAAACTTGCAGCTTCGTTAACTGACAAGTCATTCAGCAAAAAAACAGTTGCACCAAAACTAAGAATGCATCTATCGTGTATGCCGTGTTTCTTTTAGAATTACTGTAGTAAGACTATAGTTTACCTGTTTGCGTGTCCAGTTCGCCGTAATTTGGTTTTCTGCTGGTGCTAAAATGTTTCTTAACTAGGAAAGATCGCGGCATCTTGGGGAGGGATGTGGGGTGGGGGGGAAAGTAGTATTTTCTGGAAAATAATCCTGAAATGGAAGACGGTAAAAGTCACCCACACTTTGGAGGATTTCACGATAAGCTGAGCGAGTTGTGGGTGACTGGGGTGGCGGTGGTCTTGCAGCCGGAGCACTGGTGCAGGAGGCGGTGCAGCGGCCGTGAGTGCGGCGCATTCCTGCAATGTGCTGTAAATACTCGCGAGTCAGGTGCAGGGGGAAGGCGCGCGCGCACAGATTTGCATCTGTCGTCTGGACTGACCAATGGCGTGCCGCTTTGTGACGGCCGCGGGGCGGGGCGCTGGGCGGAGACTGGTGGGGGCCGAGCTCGCGCCAAGCGACAGGTGCTGGGATGAAAGGAGCTGCAAAATCGCAGAGGGGCGTCGCGAGCAGGCGGTGTTGTTGGGACTTGTTGCCCTGTGTGGTGCGCACATTCCTCTCCCAAATAATGGTCCCGACCCATGCACACGCCGTTTACCTGTTCTGGTTTCAAATGGGACCTTTATTATTTTTTTAAAATACCACTTTTCAAAGCTGTCAAAAAGTTAAAACTCTTGCAAGACAAATCTGACAAGACATTAAGAAAAAGTGCCTGATTTTTACAGAGCGTTTCATTTGGAAAGGGACATGCAAATTAATGTAAAATATTGTGACCAATAAATTAAATAATGTATGTCCCAAAGTGCACTTTACGCCATTCTGCCTCTGTAAAGCTGATCGGAATGCTTGCTGTGCAAGTTATATACTGTAACCCATAATTAGCTAATTAAGATGAAGGGCAGGTTGATTTAAAGTATTGGAACAAGGGACATCAGCTTTCAATTTTACATTGTCTGATACTGATTACAAATTCGATACTAAAGAATAAAACTGAAATCTAAAGGACAGATTATAATAGCATCTCTTTGGTGTCAAGGGTGTATGTGAATGATAGATGTTCCTTTTATATAGATCAATAATAATATTGTGCTGCAGTTTAAAAATATGCACTACCCTACACTTAACCGTCAAAATGTTTTTGAAAATGTGAATATAACAAACAAATGTAAAGATTTTGTTTGGCTAAAAACTTTCTGAAAATGTGTGCACTCGGAACGACAAAAAGAAACAGTCGTTTTTAGGACGGTCGAGTTTACAATGCGGTTTTCTATGAATTTCAAACAAAATTTTATGTAACGAGAAACTTAAAGAAAGCTTGTCTTTACGAAATTGTTCCATTATCGCCACAGTAAACGTACGAGAATATTAACGGTAAATAAAACACGCTATTTTTAACTGATCGGTTACTACGGGAATAAAAACTTTTTGGAACGGTTTTATCGGCAGTATCAAAGGGTGGGTTATTTAAACATGGATTAGTGAACACTTTATGCATTTGGATTACTTCAAACAAAATCCAAATTTGGTATGAGCAAGCCGAGCAAAATCCATCGGAGTCTCGATCTGGAAATGTTACAGAAACTTAAACACTCGTAACAACGCGTTTAATAAACACATTATTTTTAAATTGATCATGACGTGCAGTTTTGAGGCAATGCAATCTCTGTCTTTTTGTCAAGGCAGATGATTACAAGGAGGTAAGAAGTGATCCGTTAACTCGCATGCATCGTACGTACAGATGTTTTATAGGAAAACATTCTTCCGCAAAAGGACTTTTAGAAGAAGCGGCTGCGCGCACCTGTCTAGCCACATGACTGCAGGCTGTTGTCGGGTAGATTACACGCGGAAAAGTTCAAGGAGGGAGGGAAGAGGATCAAACCATGCAGATTGTGTAAACTGCTGCAAACAATTCCGTGTCAAGTACTGTATTGGCAAGTGTCCTGGATCAGCCGTTTTTGTCTTAATGCTGCCGCCCCCTACTGGCGACGATGACTAACTGCAAGACAAGCGGGTACGGTGTGGGGTGCTACATTTCAGCAATCAAATGTCACCACCACGCGGCTGGAAATACTAGGAAATCATGTAAACCTGACAGAAGAGGAGGTAAACACATGAGAAATTTTGGCAAAGTTGGAACATGGCCCGGAATTTGCGGTCCGGATGATGGCGAACTGGCAGCGTTCGCTGTCATTTCGCCTTTGAAACTGATCACAACTTCAGAATTTAGCGCCTAAGCAGCCTAATGCGGAAATCCTGAAGTTACGGTCTGTTATCCACTGCTCCGACACAGGCTGTGCTGTGCACCCCCTCCCTCCCAACCCACACACAGAGCCTGCAATCAGTGAAATCTCTCAAATCATGGAAACTGACGAAAAATTCGGTTCTTCCATAGTAATTACGCTGTTTTAACAGTGTATTGACACCCATATAGATGCTATTATAACCTCTCCTTTAGGTATGCTGAAGTGCTAGTATCAATGCCTGTGCGCATACAGCAGATATTATCAATGAATGTTGTATACAAATGATTGTGTCACGTGTGTCAGCTGTGGCTCAGTGGGTAGCACACTTGCCTCTGAGTCAGAAGGTTGTGGGTTCAAGTCCCACTCCAGCTACTTGAAGCACATAAAGATAGGCTGACACTCCAGTCCAGTGCAGTGCTGAGGGAATGCAGTCTTTCGGATGAGACGTTAAACCGAGGCCCTGTCTGCTCTCTCAGGTGGACGTAAAAGATCCCATGGCACTATTTCGAAGAAGGGTAGGGGAGTTATCCCTGGTGTCCTGGCCAATATTTATCTGTCAACCAACATAACAAAAACAGATTATCTGGTCATTTTCACATTGCTGTTTGTGGGAGTTGGCTGCCGCGTTTCCACAATACAACAGTGACTGCACTTCATTGGCTGTAAAGTGCTTTGAGACGTCCGGTGGTCGTGAAAGGCACTATATAAATGCAAGTCGTCTTCTTCAGAATGTGTGAGAAAATACATTTTTACACTGTGTAGCTGACTGCAGACAAGTGGTTCTTCCTCTATCAACTGTGCTCCATTGTGGAAACCGACCAACCTAAAGAAAACCTACGACTAAACAGTAGGCTGGCCTAGTAGTTAAAGTACTGAACTATCCAGAGGTCATAAGTTCAAATCTCACCATGGCAAGTTGTGAAACTGAATTTAATGAATTTGGTAATTTGTGGGATAGTTGTAAAAACTCAACTGGTTCACTAATGTCCTTCAGGGATGGGAAGCTGCCTGGTCTGGCCTACATGTGATTCCAATTTTGCACTATATGGTTGGCCTAGGGCAGCAAGGGTATACTTTCCCAGCACAAATACAAAACACTGTGCCATTGGGCCGGTCTAATTCGACTAATAAGTCTCTATATTAACAGTGGAGTGCAGTAGCTCCCAAATGTAGAATGTAAAAATGGAAGAGTGACGGTAATAAAAATCCTGCAACATATAAAAGCACCTAAAAGCAGTATTAGTTCCTGTGTAAGTCAGTGAGTATGCTGTCTGTGTATAATATTAGGGTGCAGTTTTACTGACACTTCTCTTTCACTGTAAAACAGTTTCCGGTTCACAGTGATTCACAAGTGATGGTATACTCCAGAGACAAGTCTCAATCTGACTCTAGAACACAGATGTGTGGGAGAGAGAGACCAGTGCAATGTGAAGCTCAGGGTGCATTGAACCTCTTGGGAACTTTATAAATATAAGATGAGATTTAAAAAAAATTTGTGTCAGCCTCCACTTGCAATCTCAAAACAAACAAGATACAACATCTGGGAGCAGAGCTTTACATATGTGTGTAAGCACGTAAACCAGAGCTCTTTTATGGAGGTGGGAGCAGCCTGCAATATAATAATGTGAATGTATTAATATTAATGCCGGAATGCCTTAGTATGTGAGGCAGAGGGAATACCATTTTGTGTGCGTGTGTATGTATGTGTATATATATATATATATATATATATATATACACATGGATATGAGATATAATATGAGCAGAGTTATGTGTGAAAGAGCCACCATTAAATGACTGCTGGAGACATTTTGCTCTTTTGGAAATAATTATTAACGTTTACCTGTTTCTTTTTGGATCAATTGGCCATCAGCTGACAAGATTATCTGGGTTTCCTCTCAATGAATTCATGTCTCGCGAATTAAAGAGTTTCACCCTGCAGAAATGAGCCAATTTGCACACACCTGCACTGGTTGTCATTGTTACACTTCTCAAGCAACAAATGAGCTACTTAATCACCATTTCTTCCAAATGTGCTGTAAATAAGGCAGTGAAGAAATCAGAATGCTCACATGATGTTTGCTTACATTGTTCACAAACCCTGACTTTCTGACCTGAACCCTTTTTAACAGAATCCTTAAAAAGCAGGATAGCCTTTTCAAAACCAGCAGGTGGTCCACTACAGTAAAGACATTGATAACCTTTGAACAAAGGATGGTAGTTTTCAACACATAAACAGTCAAAGGTATTCCTCTTGAGGAGGAGGGAGGGGTGCATCAGGTGGTATGCGCAATACTCATGGTGCCTTATGATTTCTACAACAGGTAACATCACTTATCTATGCTTTAATATCGAGAACAACAGTTTTGTACTTCACTGCTTTCCAATGCAGTTGTGAATTGGAGAAATGTGTTGTGCATTCATCATTTATGTTCGACTGTCTTCATAAATGATGGTGAAAGAATTAGTAGTTAGAAGTGACTCAGCCTAGGGTTAGTTGGTAGGCATACTGATGAACCTTTGGTGCATTTAACACTGATTAAGTAGTTTTGTACACCAAGTTGTCAACAACGTCATAGCTCACAATCGATTTACAATCATAATGCTGCTACCACATATGCGCAGGGTAACAAGAATACCAGTCGGTTATCCATAAAATCTTCAGCTTGACTTGTTAAATACTATTCCTTCCAATCATAAAAACTGCACCAAGTGGTGCTGCATATCAAACATGGTTACAATGCCAAAATAAAGAGCGATTCATTGTAATTTGTAACGGTTTCTTTTATAAATCAAATACTCATGCACTTCAGTCATATGAGTATGATTCAGAAAATTGCCTGTTGCAAGTTCAAGTAACCCTCTCTTCATTTGGACAACAAAACCTATTTCTCAAGTAGCAGAACTTGGTACAGTTCTTCTGATTGTAGTAAAGTTAAAGGCCTGCCCAAAATGAATAAATGGTAAGTGCAGAGTCGAAGTGTCAGAAATTACATTACTTATTAAAGTGCATGACTCTGTGAGTTGGTGCCTTTGTACAATATACTGTGGAAACAGGTTATGATGATTTACTTGTCCAACCAGGTGATTTGCAAAGAGCCCACGCTTTGTAAAAGTTTGCTATATATCAACTTTACTAAGGTGAGAGTGGATGTTGACCTGCAAAGACAATATCAGTCCATGTTAGATGGCATGCATGACTAGACAAGCGTATCATCCTATCTGAATTATTCTTATCTTGAGGAAAACATCAATGTTTCTATACAAAAAAAATTCAACAAGCATATTCCAGATATTAACAAACATTTATCAAGGTTTTTTTTAACTTTCTGCTTTTATTATTTACATCTCACACCTTTAGGAACAGGAGGAGAGAATAACAGAAAAGTTACAGAAAATATCAACATTACTTCACCAGTTTCTGTACTTCAGCCTTTTGCTCCATGAGGAAAATATACACTTATGTATGAAGAAGATATATTTTTCACACCAGCCATACTCCACTCAGATAAGAGCAACATGAGAGAAGTCACAACTTGCCAGTGCCAGAGTGAGTCTTGTAATTGCTCCTGTACCTAGACATAGATGTTGATTTTCTGAGTTTGTGCTGCCAGTGCGTTTCAATATTTAATAAGGAAATTTTCCTCTTATTGCACTTGAGCATAAAAGATGGTTATCAGTTTAACCATTCATTATTTTACAAAATCAAAATGTTCTCCTATTTTCCCGTAAACACCTGATAATTTGTGTTGAAATATTAAGTACCGCACACCTTAATATATACTGTAGAAACTAGTTACATCCCTGTGGAGTTGTTCACAAGTTGGTTCTGGTCTGGAATGTGATTGTGATGTTTAGAATGAGGCAGGAAAGGTACACAGCAGGGGAAGATGCCTGTGCGTGAATTCTTTTATCGCGGGGTGGCCATTGCACACCAGCTACCACATGGGCTTGACAGAGCAAGGTCTTGGACCAATGGCAAGGGGATCCAAGGCGATTGGAGACCAGGCTCTGCTACATCGGCCTAGCACACACACACAAACATACTCCTACTGTCCTCCTCCCTCCTTCCCGCAGGACCTCTCTGCCTGGGTTTCATAGGAAGCGGTGTGGTCCTCTTGACCTCGCTGCTGGCCCATGCTGCACCTTCCCTGGGCCCCGACCCCGCTGCTGGTCCATGCTGCGCCACTCCTGGGCCTCAACCACGCTGCTGGGCTCGTCCTCGCTCTTGGGTCCCGGATCCCGACCTCGCTCCTGGGCCTCGACTCGCTCCTGGGCCTCGACCACGCTCTGAGGCCTCGACCTCGCTCCTGGCCCCGCCCTCACTCCTGGATCCCGACCTCGCTCTGGGCCTGACCTCGCTCATGGATCCCGACCTCGCTCCTGGGCCTCGTTCCCTCGCTCCTGGGCCTCGACCTCGCTCCTTGGGCACTCGACTCGCTCTGGGCCTCGTACCCTCGCTCATGGGCCTCGGACCTCGATCCTGGGCCTCCGACTCGTTCCTGGGGCCCGCCCTCACTCCTGGATCCCGACTCGCTCCTGGCTCGACCTCGCTCCTGGGATCCCGACCTCGCTACTGGGCCTCGTCTCGCTCATGGGCCTCGACATCGTCCTGGGCCTCGACTCGCTCATGGGCATGTCATCGCTCCTGGGCTCGAACCTCGCTCCTGGGCCCCGCCCTCACTCCTGGATCCCGACCTCGCTCTGGCATCGTTCCTCGCTCCTGGGCCCCGCCCTCACTCCTGGATCCCGCCCTCGCTCCTGGATCCCGTCCTCGCTCTGGGCCCACCTCGAGCCTGGGACCCCGCATCCAAAACTCCTGGATCCCGCCCTCGCTTCTGGATCCCGTCCTCGCTCCTGGATCCCGTCCTCGCTCCTGGGCCCCGCCCTCACTCCTGGGCCCCGCCCTCGCTCCTGGATCCCGCCCTCGCTCCTGGGTCCCGACCTCGCTCCTGGGTCCCGGCCTCGGACATGAATGATGTTGTCTTTCACAAGATCAAATTAGCACTAATATTCTGGTGATGGTTAACCAGGGGGAGGTTAGTAGAACTCATCAGTTTTTTTGTATTTGTGCCTCGCGATCTCTGGCCCCGAGCTCAGATGCTTGCGTCTGCGCACACTCAGAGGTCAAACTCCAAACCATCGTCAACACCTTCACCGAAGCATACGAGAGCATGGGCCTTACATTAAACATCCATAAGACAAAGGTCCTCTACCAACCTGCCCCGCCACACAGTACTGCCCCCCGATTATCAAAATTCACTACGAGGCCTTGGACAACGTGGACCACTTTCCATACCTCGGGAGCCTACTGTCAACAAGGGCAGACGTCGATGACGAAGTCCTACACCGCCATCAGCGTGCCAGTGCAGCCTTCGGTCGCCTGAGGAAGAGAGTGTTTGAAGACCAGGACCTCAAACCCGGCACTAAGCTCATGGTCTACAGAGCACTAGTGATACCTGCCCTCCTGTATGCTTCAGAGACATGGACCATGTACAGCAGGCACCTCAAAGCACTGGAGAGGTACCACCAATGCTGCCTCCACAAGATCCTGCAAATCCATCGGCAGGATAGGTGCACTAACATCAGTGTTCTCGCTCAGGCCAACATCCCCAGCATCGAAGCTGTGACCACGCTCGATCAGCTCCGATGGATGGGCCACATCGTCCGCATGCCCGATACAAGACTCGCAAAACAAGTGCTCTACTCGGAGCTCCGACACGGCAAGAGAGCCCAGGTGGGCAGAGGAAACGCTTCAAGGACACCCTCAAAGCCTGCTTGAAAAAGTGCAACATCCCCACCGACACCTGGGAATCTCTGGCCCAAGACCGTACAAAGTGAAGGAGAAGCATCCGGGAAGGCGTTGAACACCTCGAGTCTCTTCGCCGGGAGCAAGCAGAAGCCAAGCGCAAACAGCAGAAGGAGCGCACATCAACCCAAGCAGCCCACCCACCCGCCCCTTCAACCACCGTCTGTCCCACCTGTGACAGAGACTGTAGGTCCCACATTGGACTCATCAGTCACCTGAGAACTCATTTTTAGTGTGGAAGCAAGTCATCCTCAGTTCCGAGGGACTGCCTAAGAAGAAGAAGACACAGCAGGGGGTACTCGAACTGAGCACTGGGTGCAGTGTTTAGCGGAAAATCAGGTGGGGTGGATTGCATGCTTGTAACGGAGCTCAGACGATTTTCTATCCATTTAAATTAATAGATGAAAAATGGGAAGGGGGGTGTGGCTTTGTGTAGGTGTACCATCCCCTCCTGCCTGATTTTCCTCTATTTGCTGCACCCAGATGATTCTCTACACTCAAGCATAATAAGGGGAAAATCAGGCCCTATGTCTCCTCCAGTGTGTTGAACAGTTTAGCTCTCCCCTTCCCCCATCACCCCCAGTGCTCAGTTCGCATATCCCCTGCTGTGTACCTTTCCTGCCTCATGCTAAGCATCACAATCGCATTCCAGACCAGAACCAACTTGTGAACAACTCCACAGGGAAGTAACTAGTTTCTACAGTATATATTAAGGTGCACTGTATTTAATATTCAACACAAATTATGAAGTGTTTAAGGGAAAATAGGAGAACATTTTGATTTTGTAAAACGTTAAACTGAAAGATAATATTTAGGATTTCAGTTTTGCGGTACATGGAGTGTTTTCTCAGCTAATGGGTCTTCTCAGTGGAGTTGGTGATATATTTGAACAGATTGAAAGCCACACTTGAGTTCAAGTGCAAACGTTACCTCAAAGCAAACCGAAGGTATCGGTGATGTTTCTAAATGTTAATAAACCTCTTTAGTGGCATCTGCTGGATGATTATGCAAACTGTACCGAACAATTTTCACAAAATGTCCAAAACCAGGAAAAATTGTTTCTTTAACCTTAAGAGTTCATTTCAGGAGCAACTTAAAAAAAACAACCGTTGTCTGGGTCGTATTTTGCGAGAAGTATCAACGCAACCCATAACATGATTGTTTTTGTAGTCGAACTCCTCAAATATTTACTAAATAATAATTGGTGATTAGCACCCAGTGCTACTCATTTAAACTGTCAGTCCTAAAAGTGTAAACTAGTCTGATCATGTCACACCAACAAATAAACTTAGCTTCATATATTTAAATAGGTTTCAAATCTGTCACTTTTGCTGATGATAAATCTCATTCCTACTATATTTTACCAGTATTCACAGACTAATAATTAGCTTAAATTAAGTAAAACAGAAATGTATTACTTTGGCAAAGAAAATTCAACAGAAAATAGCAGGCAAATACTAATAAATATAAATGTATTAAAAGCTGTAATCATAAGTTATACAGCTTCTATTATTGATTTAACCAGTCTCACTTGTTGACTCAAGCGCCCTCTGCTGCTGAATTCTTTCTAGCTGTTTTGTAACTGCAGCTTTAGCATCCTTGTGAAGTGCTTTCCACTTTGTGATGATGTTAAAGTGACAGTATGGTGTGGATTTTCAACTAGCGCTCAAAAACGGTTGCGAAGTGGGTGGGCGTCTGCTACGTCTGCCTAAAGCTGACCATGTGAGGCACGTGCTTCAATTCCACAGTAAGGGCCAGTGGTCAGCGCTACTTGTGTTTGTAAATGGCAGCTTACCTATGGAAATGAGGGGAGGGGCGGGCAGGAGATCCAGTGGGATTCCCGTCATTTAACGGCAGTCTGCATCCCCTGAAGAGGAGGTGCCTTTGTTGAATGGTGAATGACAGAGCTGATGCTGCATAAAAATGTCTGCTGCTAGGATCAAACCCCACCCCCCCACCCCACACTTTTTCTGGCAATGGCATGGAGGTCTTTGTGGAGGCGGTGACCGGAAGGAAGGAGGTATTGTTCACTGCAGATGGGTGCAGAGTACCCCGGCCAGATAGCTCGGCAGCAACAGGCACAGATAGCTGGGCAGCAACAGGCACAGATAGCTGGGCAGCAACAGGCACAGATAGCTCGGCGCGTGCATGCCCGGAGTCTCACACCATGAACCTTGTAGCAATGTGGAAAGAAATTCAAGGACTCACTAGAGCTACTAAGGGAAGACTCCCATTCGCAACTTTCTTACAATCTGCATAGCCCTGCACCACAGTACTGTAGCCCCAGCACTAGCAAGTATTGCCACTGTTAGAGATTAAGATTGAGCAGCCAGCCTCTGATAATAATGTAAGAACAAAAGAATTAGTAGCAGGAGTAGGCCATACGTCCCCTCGAGCCTGCTCTGCCAGTCAATAAGATCATGGCTGATCTTCGGCCTCAACTCCACTTTCCCACCCGATTTCAATATCCCTTGATTCCCCTAGAGTCCAAAAATCTATCTATCTCAGCCTTGAATATACTCAACGATTCAGCATCCACAGCCCTTTGGGGTAGAGATTTCAAAGATTCACAACCATCTGAGTGAAGAAGTTCCTCCTCATCTCAGTCTTAAATGACCGACCCCTTATCCTGAGGCTATGCCCCCGAGTTCTAGACTCTCCAACCAGGGGAAACAACCTCTCAGCATTTACCCTGTCAATCCCCCTCAGAATCTTATATGTTTCAATGGGATCACCTCTCATTCTTCTTAACTCCAGAGAGTATAGGCCCAATCTACTCAATCTCTCTTCATAGGACAGCCCTCTCATCCCAGGGATCAATCTAGTGAACATTTGTTGCACCACCTCTAAGGCAAATATATCCTTCCTCAGATAAGGAGACCAAAACTGTGCACAGTACTCCAGGTGTGGTCTCACCAAAGCCCTGTACAATGTACAATTGTAGCAAGACTTCGTTACTCTTGTATTCCAACCCCTTGCAATAAAAGGCAACATGCCATTTGCCTTCCAAATTGCTTGCTGTACCTGCATGCTACCTCTCTGTGTTTCCCGTACGAGGACACCTAAATCACAACATTTAATAGTTTCTCACCATTTAAAAAATATTCTGTTTTTCTATTCTTCCTATCAAAGTGAATAACCTTATATTTCCCCACATTATACTCCATCTGTTACCTTATTTCCCACTCACTTAACCTGTCTATATCCCTTTGCAGGCTCTTTGTGTCCTCCTCACAGCTTACTTTCCTTCCTAGCTTTGTATCATCAGAAAACTTGGATACATTGCACTTGGTCCCTTCATCTTAGTCATTAACATAGATTATAAATAGCTGAGGCCCAAGCACTGATCCTTGCGGTACCCCACTAATTACAACCTGCCAATCTGAAAATTACTCGTTTATCCCTACCTTCTGATTTCGGTCTATTAACCAATCCTCTATCCATGCTAATATATTACCCCCAACCCCATAAGCCCTTATCTTGCATAGCAACCTTTTATGTTTTTTTTTATTCATTCATGGGATGTGGGCATCGCTGGCAAGGCCAGCATTTATTGCCCATCCCTAGTTGCCCTTGAGAAGGTGGTGGTGTGCTGCCTTCTTGAACCGCTGCAGTCTGTGTGGTGAAGATACTCCCACAGTGCTGTTAGGGAGGGAGTTCCAGGATTTTGACCCAGTGACGATGAAGGAACGGCAATATACTTCCACCTTATCGAATGCCTTTTGGAAATCCAAATATACCACATCCACTGGTTCCCCTTTATCTACCCTATCCTCAAAAAACTCTAATAAATTTGTTAAACATAATTTACCTTTCATAAAACCATGTTGACTCTGCCTAATCATATTATAGTTTTCTAAGTGCCCTGTTACCACTTCCTTAATAATGGATTCCAGCATTTTCCTGATGACCAATGGTCTGCGTAATAGAAAGGGGAAATTGAGGAATGGTTCAGGATAAATACCTTATGACAACTGCCAGGATACGAGGCACAAACCTGCATGAAGTGCTGAATGTTGTTGCACATCAATTGCAACTGGAGGTATATACTCCAGGGTCTTGTGTTGGAACATGCAAGACTTGTGTGTGGAGTCGATGATGCACTGCACCTGGAGGAAACCTGCAATCCTGGCGAACCGCAGAGCCCTGTTATCCTGCCTCGTAGCCTCCATAGGGAAGGAGATGAAATCGTTGGGCCTGGCGAACAGTGCATCTGTCACTTGCTTGATGCAGGCATGCACAGCTGATTGACTAATGTTGCTAATGTCACCTGCTGCAGCCTCAAATGACCCCCAAGGCATAAAATTTCAGCTCTGCAGTCACTTTCAGAACCACAGGCTAGAATGAGAGTGATCTGGTTCTGGGCTGCAGTTAATTCTTCAGCAGGTGACATAGCTGTGATGGTCTCCCCGGTAAAGCAAAGCCTCCTCATATACTGCTCCTCGCAGGTAGGTAGATTCTTGTCCTGTATACTCTAGTAGGATGAGCTCCCTACTTCTGCCTCTTTTCCCTGCAGGAGGTCTGTGGACTCATGCCTACTCCTCCTCCTCCTCCCCTTCAGCCACTATGGTATCCCAATCACAAAAGCTACCATCATATAGTCTCCCACCAAACTATGTTCAGCAATATCTAATGTTCTCAATACATTCAACTCAATTCTGCACATGCTGCAATAATTGAATCACTTCACCTTAATGCCCATTGGTGTGGCAGTGGAGATCTTAGGGCAAATTTTAGGAATTCTTCATTCTGATACAAAGCTCCACTCTGAGAGCACAAATTTGTAAAACCTTCCTGTTACTTTCAATTATTTTTTATGTCTCTTTCCAATCTAACCAACAGATGCCACTTTTAATGGTTTCACCCTTTTCTCATTCATCCAGTAGTTGTGGGATCAAGAATGTATGTACAAGATTAAATGTAAGAGATTTAGAACTGAGGACAGGAGAAAGCTCTTTACACAGAGAGTTGAGAGTCAGTGGAGGTCACTTTCAGGGTTAGTGGTTGAGGCAGAAACTATGGCCGGAATTTTTACCTTTGCGCCGGGTTGGGTGCGTGCAGGTGGTGTAGCAGGTCGGGAGTGCGATGTTCTGAGCAGTGCGTTGCTCAGAACGACTTTTACTTAATGGCCCCAATTGAAAGACTCACGCGTGTTTCCCAGCCCCATTAAATGGTGCGGGCCTGATGACATCATCGATGATTCGTTTCCAGCGCCCATATTTAAAGCAGCCTTGCACTCAACTCACTTGAAGGTTGCTAGAGGAGGGTGGAACGTGACAAAGAAAGGAAGGATGGATAGCCACGCTTCTCAGATTCATCGCTGCATACTCTGGTGGAGTCTGTCAGAGTACGCAGGGAGGTCCTCGTCCCTCTTGATAGGCAAAGGAGACCGCCACAAGAAACAAGAAGAGCCTGGCTGGATATAGCTGAGGCGGTCAGCAGCAGGGATGTGATGAGGAGGACCTGGATACAGTGCAGGAAATGCTTCAATGATCTCATGAGGTCAGGAAAGGTGAGTGCAATGCCACACCCACTTTCATCCTGATGTGCCTGTCAACACATCCCCATCTGACTAACCACCCCTCACACTCACCCTCATCCTAATGCAATCATAGCAAGTAACACCACAGAAGTTGGCCATTTGGCATTGGAACCCCACTCCCTCATAGTCACCCTCTACAGATGTACTGATTAGGGGTATGGTAGCATAGTGGTTATGTTACTGGATTAGTAATCCCGAGGCCTGGACTAATGATCCAGAGACATGAGTTCAATTCCCACGACGGCAACTGGGGAATTTAAATTCAGTTAATTAAATAAATCTGGAATAAAAAGCTAGTATCGGTAATGATGACCATGAAGCTTGTGACTGATTGTTGCAAAAACCCATTTGGTTCACTAATGTCCTGCAGGGAAGAAATCTGCTGCCCTTACCTGGTCTGGCCTATATGTGACTCCAGACCCACAGCAATGTGGTTGATTCTTAACTGTCCTCTGTGGTTCAAGAAAGTGGCTCACCACCATCTTCAGGATGGGCAATAAATACTGGCCTTACCAGCGATGCCCACATCCTATGGACAAATTAAAAAAAAAACATCAATTCCTTAAACTCCATCACTCTCACTCAAACTTCTCTTCTTTCCCTCCTCACAGGAGAAAAGAGCCCACAACAACAGAGAGAGGGAGAGAACTAGAGGTGGCACACCTAACAGCATCAGAGGAGTGGGCTCTGGAGATCTTGGGAGCTTGAGAGATGCTGGCGGTGGGAGACGGAGAGAGGGGACAGCCCAGCTGAATCACATCTCATAAAGCCACATGGCATACAACAGCCAGTGAAATGTCATCATGTGCATAATGGTAATGTTACCCATTCTTATTATAATACTTCAAATTCGTCTCTTTACTCTCCCACAGGTCCATCAACTGCCCCCTCCCCTCCCCATTGTCTAGCTGGAAGAGGAAGACGACTCCTCTGAGGGTGCACCGTCAGCAGACCCAAGCAGCGCAGATACGCACACTTCGATGGGTCCTTTGCGCCATAGAGTAGAGTTGTCACCTGGTGTCTCAGAATTCACAAGTGAGCAAGAGCAGGTGGTGTTGACAGGGACAGCAGTGGAGACTCCTCACCAGAGGGTGCAGGACGCTCCAAGCTCTGCTGAGCTGCATGCAGATGCTGAGCCTTGGGGGCCATCAAGAAAGAGGGTGATCTTGGAGGGGCAGCAACAATTGCATAAGGCTCTTTCATCTTTTGCAGCCACGATGTCTGCAAATGTTCAGAGAATTGAGGAGTCCACCTCCAACATGAGCAGCACCATGTCGCAGGCGATGGCGACGATGTGCTCTTCCATAGAAAGGATGGCCACCTGCATGGAGCAGCAAATCCGGCACTCACATGAGCACATGCTAGCTGTGGACAACAGATGGCAGGCGCTCATAGACCTCCTTTCAAGGAGGGATGTAAACGTAGACTTGGGCCGTCATTGCCCACTGCTGTGCAGCAGGGTGCTCGCCAGATCCTTGCTAGCAGGGAAGTGCGGGTGGCCCATGAGAGGGATGATGGTGAGAGGGATCATGGAAGTGAGGGCTCTTCTCAAAGTGCTTCCACTTCTCCCCCATTGCCTCCCCCTCAGTCAGAGCCCCACATGCTTCCTCAGATCCCGATGGCCGAGTCTGTCCCTGCACAGTCGCAGGAGGAGCAGACTTTGGCGGGGCCCTCACAGACTCCAAAACCCAGAGGACGTCCACCAAAAGTGTCTGACAAGTTGCAGCAGGGAAGTGAGCAGCCTACAGCTACCTCTGCTGAAGGCAATGGGGTTGCACCTCGTAGAAGTACTTGGAAAAGAAAAATGACACAAAAGTAGATGCACAAGGGTATGCACTTGGGTGTATCAAAAAATGTTAGTGCAAAGTTTCAGTTGTTTTAATTACACACATAAATGTTTTTCTTTGCACCACTTTTGGGTCTTGTCCATTTTTGCCTGCTACATTGGAAGTGGCTTTGTCACTTGTAGTGAATGGTCACACAATGGGGCTGAATTTGCAGTCGGAGGCTTCCCGCGGACGGATACCTCCGACCAGCAAAAAATCTACGAACTTACCTGATGGTCCCGGAGGTACAGACACTTGCGCTCCTGGGCCTCTATGCATAGGCCTGCATAGAGGCCCATGTATCCCAGGGGCGCATGCGGTTTGCAAGCGCCCCTGGGATCATGTGGGCTGGCCAAACCAATCAAAGAAGGAGGATGACATTAAAAATAGATTTAACATAACAAATAAATCAAAAACAATTACATATTTAAAATTAATTAAATACAATATAATTAAACATTTAAAACAAAAATGTATTTTTTTGAAAAATAAATTTACATATTTTAAATGGTCTAAAAATAAACTTACCTTATTGTATATGTGTTTTAATGTTTAAATGAATGAAAAAAAAATATTTTTATGTTTTTTAAAACTCTTACGCTGGTAAAAGCAACGCCTGCTTTTACCAGGCGTAAGAATTTCACAGGCATTCACTGGGCAGAAGTTGGGTAAATAGCGCAACTCTCCGCCCGCGGAGGCCCTTCTCCTGGGGATGCGGATGATCTGTCAAGAAGATTGTTGACAGATCGCAAGTTCCGGGTTTTAGTGCATGCCTAAACCCGGAACTTGTGCGGCCCCTACGGGCTCGTGTGCACCTCGTACGTACCCGTAAGGGCCGCAAATTATGGCCCATTATTTAACCTCGAGCATTGGGGCTTTGGGTAAGAGGAATGGATTGGTCATTGTAGGGATGCTTTATGGCATTGTGGGGTGGTGGGGGGAACCTAGTACAGCATATGGCTGCATTGCAGCAAGTTCAGTAAATCATAGAGTCATAAAATCTGGCCATGATGAGGCCATCGTGGGCCTCCAGGGCAGCAATGTGCGCCGCTGATGGTGCCATCTGCATGTCAGGTTCCTCTTCCTCCTCCTGCTCGTCTTCCACCTGCTCATCCTCCTCCTCCTCCTCCTTTGAAGAGGCTGTGAGCTGTGCGCCATGCTTCTCCTGCACCTCCAATCCTTGTTGCTGCGCTATGTTGTGTATCGCGCAGCAGATGGCGATGATTCTGGAGACCCTGGCTGGTGTGTACTGAAGGGCTCCTCCAGATCTGTGAAGGCACTTGATGCGCATCTTCAGCATGCCTATTGCTTGTTCTATGATACATCTGGTGGAGATGTGGCTCTCATTGTAGCGCTCCTCGACCTCAGTACTTGGCCTCCTCAAGGGTGTCATGAGCCACGTCTTCAGTGCCCTTAGCTCCAAGCAGCCAGCCAGCAAGTCTGTTTGGAGATGCGAAGAGCTGAGGGAGGGTGGACTAGCACAGCACGAAAGAGTCATGACAGCTGCCAGGGAATCTGGTGCACACATGCATAATCATCCGAATGTCAGCTGTGGCTCAGTGGGTAGCCCACTCGCCTCTGAGTCAGAAGGTTGTGGGTTCAAATCCCACTCCAGGGACTTGAGCACATAAATCTAGGCTGGCACTCCAGTACAGTGCTGAGGGAGTGCTGCACTGTCGGAGGTGCCGTCTATCGAATGAGACGTTAAACCGAGGCCCTGTCTGTTCTCTCAGGTGGATGTAAAAGATCCCATGACACTAGTTTAAAGAAGAGCAGGGGAGTTATCGCCAGTATCCTGCCCAATATTTATCCCTCAATCAACATAACAAAACAGTTTATCTGGTCATTATCACATTGCTGTTTGTGGGAGTTTGCTGTATACAAATTGGCAGCCGCCTTTCCCACATTACAACAGTGACTACACTCCAAAAGTACTTCATTGGCTGTAAAGCACTTTGAGACGTCCGGTGGTCGTGAAAGGCGCTATGTAAATCTAAGTCTTTCTTTTTATGGTTACAGACGAGCTGCACATTGAGGGAGTGGAAGCCCTTGCAGTTCACAAACACTCCTGGGTGATGATTGGGTACCTTCATGACCACATGTGTGCAGTTGATGGCGCCCTGCACCTGTTGGAAGTCAACCAGAGCAGCAAAGCCGAGCGCCCGCTCAGTAGCACTGGCTTCATCAGTGGCAAAGTTTACGTAATTGGCTGACTTGTGAAACATGACATCGGTCACCTGGGTGATGCATCTGTGGGTGGCCTACTGCAAGATCCCGCAAATGTCTGCTGCAGATCCCTGGAAGGAGCCTGAGGCAAAGAAGTTGAGAGTGGTGGTGACTCTGACAGCCATTGGTAAGGAGTGTCCACCAGGACCTCTGGGCAGCAGGTCTTGTTCCAACAAGCTACAAATGTCTGCGATGATCTGGCGCAATAGCCTAAGCCTCCTGAAGCACTGCATCTCAGTCATGTTGAGGAAGCTCATCCTCTGCCTGTATACCCTGTGTTGGGGGTATCGCCTCCGGCGCGGTGCTGCCCTTTGTTGCCCCCCTCGCTCCTGTGGAGCATCAGGTCGTTGAGGAGAAGGCT